>OX596285.1:27041350-28241350 GCA_951394225.1 Harpalus rufipes
GTTCCATGAGACTGAGGAATTTGAACTCCCGAATCAGCTGTGCATAAGAGATAGTGCGTGTTGGATAGGCGTTGAAAGTTTTAAAATAAATATACTTTAAAAATTTCTTCTGTACTGATTCAATTAAGTCTTGATAATATTCATAGATCGGATTCCATATGACCGAGCAGTACTCAAGTTTAGAACGCACGAAGGAGTAATACAAACTATATATTGCAAAAGTATTGTTGAATGAACGAGTGTTCCTTATTATAAAGCCCAGCATTCTAATTGCAGCTTTGTACGTGACTTCAATATGTTCAGCAAAGGTTAGTTTTGAGTCAAATTTTACTCCAAGATCATCACAAGTGGTTGTACGGGTGAGAACTACATCATTGATTACATAGTCAAAGAGCAACGGAGAAAATTTTTTAGTATATGAAAGTACCGAACATTTATTTAGATTTAATCCTATGTTATTATCAATACACCACTGATAAAGACTATGTAAGTCATTTTGTAGTAATAAACATTCATTAACTGACTTTATTGAAACGAATATTTTTAGGTCGTCTGCAAAGAGAAGCTTCTCACAGCTGATGACTTCTGTAACGTCATTAATAAAGAGAAGGAAGAGTAAGGGGCCCAAATTCGAGCCCTGTGGAACGCCGGAAGAAGGGATAAAGGGACTGGAAGTATGGCCTTGGTATTGTACAAAAAGTGAACGGTTATGAAGGTACGATGACAGGAGAGAAATGAGGGAAGGTGACAAGGAGAAAGAGTGAAGTTTACGTAACAAGATTGTGTGGTCAACTCTGTCAAACGCCTTAGCAAAATCAGTATAGACACAGTCAACTTGACCCTTCAAGTCAAGAGTAGTGGCAACAAAGTGACTAAAGAACATCAGATTGGAGGCTGTAGAACGTTTCTCCATAAAGCCATGTTGACAAACTGAGATGTTTCTTTTAACTTTGGAATATATGGTATTATAAATTATCCTCTCAAAGACTTTACTAAAATTAGGAAGTATAGCTATCGGTCTATAATTTTTGATATTAGTTACATCACCCGACTTATGTATTGGAGTGATACGCGTGATTTTCCAGATGTCAGGAAAGGTGTTGGTGGAGATGCACAAGTTAAAAAGATGATGTAAGGCGACAGACAGAGGATAAGAACAATCTTTAATCAAAAGGCTTGGGATTTGGTCAGGTCCACAAGATAGGGAAGATTTAAGTTGTTTGATAGAGGCTTCAACTTCAGGAACAGATACAGAAGAGAGTGTAATATTTGAGTAAGATAAAGTAAAGTTAGAGACAGAGGTATGAGACGTGTTGGAAGGAGATGAGTAGACAGATTTAAAAAAAGATGCAAAAGCGTTAGAAATATCATCCGGTGTGGACAACAATTTGTCATTAGATGTCATTGAGCTACATTTAGTGGATTTTTTCCTTTTAGAGTTCACAAAGCTCCAAAATTTGTTAGGATCAGTCTTAATAGCTGTCTCACAAGAATTTACATAATCATCATATGATTTTTTAATTAGTGACTTTATTTCTTTCCTCAGCGAATGGAACTTAGATTGATGAGATGAATTATGTGGAAATTTGTGTGACAGTTTTCTAAAACGTTCTTTAAGCTTAGACTTATTAATGATTTCTTTAGAGAACCAGGAGGATAGGTTTTAGTCGTGTGTACTTTGAGTGGAACGCATTGGTCAATGAAAGAATAAAGTGTACTGTAAAAAAAGTCACACGCTAGATTGACATCTGTAAAATTGTTGAGGCAGTTCCAATCAAATTGATCTATTAGGTTGTACAATTTAATATAATTTGCTTTTTTAAAATTATAAGACAAAATTGAACTGGCACGGGGTTTCACATGGTTCTCTAAATTAAAATCGATAACAATATTAAGAACCGGATGATGGGCATATTCTTTGTCAAAAATATTGTCAGTTAAACGAGTAACATTACAAATAACATTGGAAATAACAACGTCTAATAATCTGTTATTAACATTCTTAATATTGTTATATTGTTTAGCATCTAGAAATTCCAGTACATTCATAAATTTGTTAACTTTTGAATACACAAGACAAGTGGAGAGTTCAGGGATGTTGAAATCTCCCAAAATAATAAAATTATTGTGTTGTAAAAATGGTAAATTTTCAATAAAGTCTAGGACAGTATTATATTGGGTATTATTCAGTGAGGGAGGAATATATAGTGCAAAAACAAATAGAGTTGTATTACTGTGGGTAATTTTGGAACAAACTATGTCAACATTCACCGGGAGTATATCTGTGTAGTCCGATAAGTCGACACTCGTGGATTGTAGCTGACTGTTGATGAGAAGTAGTGTGCCCCCACCCTTGGATAGTCGACATGCGCTGAAGTCTCGGTCACTGCGAAAAACTGAGTAGGATTCAGTTGCTAATTCAGCATTTAGGACGCTGCTAGTCAACCACGTCTCCGTGAGCGCAATTATGTCGAAATCACATGTTGCAGTAGTCGAGAGAAGCTGGGAGAGTTTGGAGTTTAGGCCTTGAACATTCTGATAGTAGCATGTTAACTTCCGTGTAGATGGTGGTGAAGACAAATTATGCAGTGATTGCTATTTGGTGCCTAATATATTGTCTTTAAAACGTTTAAAAGTCTCTTTAAAAACATGACACTCTCTACTAGTAGGAACTTTAGTTTTGTGAAGGTCATTGTATTGATGCATTTTAGTACAGTAGATTGGCATTGTTTGACATCGTGGTTATCCGAACACTTGGCACAATGTGGTTCAGTTCTGGAGCAATGTTTGGAAGTGTGATGATAGCCACAACATTTAAAGCAACGACGCAGTTCTATTCCATCATATACTGAGCAGTAATCATAGCCAACAAATACATTGCCATAATTTTTAAGGTTGCGATAAGTGGAAATATCAACCTGAATGAGTGCTTGAAAGACTTTCGTGTTTTTTTTAGTAGGTTCAAGTTTTAGTACTTTGCATTCATAACCACTCGCAAAGCAGGAACTGTTCTGTTTAGTAAGATGCTCAAGAAAAGATTCACTGCTGATCTTATCAGTCATCCCGACAATTCTCAATCTGGGATTAAGTACAGGTACTTGTTTGACATCATATTTATCATTCAGGTTGTTGATAATGAGATCCGCCAGTTTTTCAGAGTGTTCGGTATTAATGAACGAAGAACCATTGTTTGTATGACGCACAGAGTTTAATGTAATGTTGGACGAGACAGGATTTGCTGTTTTCAGTATGTCAGATTTGGTGAGAGCTGCAGTTTGAGGTCCATTTTTAGGTTTGAGAATAACTGTTGGTTTAGGAGCAGGATTGTTCACAACTTCAGAGAATGTCAATGGAGAAGAGGAGGAGCACGCATTGTTGACGCTACTGGAGACTACCCGTAGTTTGGATTCAATTTCAGCTGATAAATTCGTTTTAAAAGAATCCATACTGCTGGAAATTAAGGTACTTAAATTTTCCTTAATGGTGGGCATAATTTTATCCAATAATATTTGCTCCAGGTTTGATGTTAGGGACGCAAGTTTGTCATGCATGGTTTTGAGAAGTGTCTGCTCATTGGATTGCTGCAATTTACTGACAGCAATACAGTTAATTCTGCAATTAGGGCACCAAAAGAATACAGATTTGGACTCAAGTGCTCGGCATTGGACTTCATTTAGGTCAACGCATGTAGGGTGAAACCACTGGTCGCAGACTCCCTCACACCCAATAAGGTTGTCGCTTCTTCGGGACTTACACAATGCACATTTGTTCATTTTAAAAGCACAGAACAAGCATAATTTAAAAAGAGTCACGACACATACGGAAAAAGGTAACACGAACACTGCTAATTAAACAAGAATATAATGGTTTGTCAAGGTTTAAAAACGTCTTAAGTTAAGTTAATAAAAATTGCAAGGACGAGGTTAAAAGTTAGAAAATTCTGGATCACCAGGAGGTGATGTAGCTCCGAAAATAAAATCACTGCATCACTCACATTAAAACGCACATAATGGTAGTAAATTAACAGCACAAACACTTTAAAAACTGACAGAAAAACACAAAAAAACTGCGACAATATTGACACGCGTCCGCACTCTACGACAACAACAACAATTATCGCGATCTCCTTCAGATATTTTAGTCTTTACTTCTGTTACTAGCGATTTACCCCAACTACCAAACTCATTATTATTTGTATCATTTAGTTCTTGCTCGTCTTCATTAATACCATTTTGGTATTCTTGAATAATATCTTCCATAAAAAAACTCTGAGAACCATATGAAATTATATCTCTTAAAAATTTTTTTTTTCTTCGCATTCTGTCATTTTAGTTGCATTACTTATTTTATTTCCTTCCGTTTCACTTAGAGCCACGGTTAAAACTGCAGTTAAAATTTTCTCAGCAATACTAATATTATGTGCTTGTAAAACTTGCCCAAGACTCCGTATGTAAAATTGACGAATTCTTCGATTTTTTTCTTTTAAACAATTCCATCCTGAAATTAAATGTATCACGTGCGCGACATCACAACGGATATATGAATTTGTAAATGATTGATTACCGTTATAAAATAGTAATTGAAAACATGAGTTGATGTATTGAGTAAGACTTCGAGAATGTGTAAATATTCGAACTAAACTTGACAGTAAAGCAATAGACATATCAGCTACCACTTCATCAGGAATAATAGCTCCGTCTTTAATCCAAAATGCAAGCCAGTGATTATATACTATCCGAGTCATGACGCTCTGACAGCATATTGCAAACTGAATATAGTTTAAATTATTTATTATTTCAGCCTTTACTTTGTGATACATTTTGAATATTAAGTTTTAAGTTTAAATAAAACAAAGTAACTTTGTTGATATCACTTATTTATTTAACACAATTTTTGTTACTAGTTTCGACCAGTTCGGTCATCATCAGACAATGAGTACAATAAAGTTTTTCATGCGAATTTATACAACGTAAAAGTACCGTTATTTACAACTATCGAAGAGAGGGGAGTATATTAAGTCTGGTCGTTTAGTAAAATTTTATCTTTATCATCTTTATATTTATAAATTTCTAAGGATTCTAGTAAACTAAGTTTTTTGCCTTTGTTTGCAAAATGAATTGGTATTATTTCTATATCAGGCGAATGATTATTTTCTAATAGGTGACAAGCATAAGTTGAATCTGTTTTTTGAAGTTTAAATGATCTTAAATGTTCTTTGAATCTAATTTTGAAATTCCGACCAGTCTGACCAATATACACTCCTTTACAATCTTTACATTTTAGTTTGTATACACCAGATTTTTCTAAAGCATTCTTACAATCTTTATTATTAAAAATACAACTTGATAATTTTTTGTAGGGTTTAAAGGCGACAGATAGATTTGATTTCCTTAATTTTTTTTCAATAGTTTCACTAATTGTTCCAAAATAAGTTAGAGATACGTATTGTTTTTCTGAGTCTGGTTTAGATTTAGGATAAATGGATTCTAAGGTAAGTTGTTTCTCTTTTTTGTCGATTAAATTTTGGATGATAGTGTTAGGAATATCGTTATTATAGGCTATTTGTTTTATAGTTGCAATTTCTTTATCAAAATTCTCTTTATTTAAAGGGATAGAGAACGCTCTGTGAATCATTGAATTGTAGGCTGCAATTTTTTGTTTAAAACAATGTTGTGAATTAAAAGGGATTGTAGAGTCAGTTGAGGTGGGTTTCCTAAATATATCGAACACTAAAGTATTGTTAACTTTGCTAATAGTTAAATCTAAAAATTGTAGTGAATTATTATTTTCAATTTCTTTAGTGAATTTTATGTTGGGGTGGATGTTATTAATAAATTCATTAAATTTGTTTAACTGTCTATCTGTTCCTTTAAAACATACAACAATGTCATCTACGTAGCGATACCAAAATAGAATATGTTTTTTACAAAGTTCTGAATTTAAAATAATATTGACAATATTACACATGAATATATCTGCAAGAAGTGGACTTAGCGGAGAGCCCATAGCTAAGCCATTATTTTGCTGGTAAATTTTGGAATTAAATTGAAAATAGTTATGGCTAACAATTAGTTTAAATAAAGATAAGATATCCTGAATAATTACAATGTTGATATGTTTTTTATACAGTATTTTTTCTACAAGAGCTAAACATTCAGAGGGCGGAATATTAGAAAACATGTTGGTAACGTCAAAGGATACTAATTTACAGTTATTCGGTATGACCTTGTTCTTAATCTTATTAACTAAATCAACGGAATTTTTGACCGACTGTTTATCTTGGAAATTTGTAAGCGTTTTAAATATCCTATTAACTTCAATAGCTAACTGTCTTCCAGGGCTATTTATGTAAGAGACAACGGGTCTTATGGGCTCGTTGTCTTTGTGTGTTTTTACTAAACCATATAATACCGGTGCTGAAGGATTCATATTGATGAGTCTGTTACTTTCTTGATCAGTAAATAAGCTTTTACAGTTCCTTAAGTACTCTTTTAATTGACACTGGTATTTGGCCGTGGGATCTGATTTAAGTTCAACTGTTTTCTTTTTTGAAAAAATCTTCAACTTTATTTATGTAACTATCTTTGGGAAGAATAACTATTGAATTACTTTTGTCACTTTTTGTAACCACTAAGTTGTTATTTTTAACTTTTTTATTAAAACTACAAATAGTTTTAGAGTCCGAATTACATTGAACGGTATCACATTTTTTAATAATATTACAGATTTTATGTTTAGGAATTCTTGCATCCGTTAATTTCTTTAAAGCTAATTCACATTCGACTGTTAAAGTTTCTTTTTTATTTTTACATTTAACTTTAGGTGCGAATTTTGGTCCTTTATTTAAAAACTTTATTGTACTCATTGTCTGATGATGACCGAACTGGTCGAAACTAGTAACAAAAATTGTGTTAAATAAATAAGTGATATCAACAAAGTTACTTTGTTTTATTTAAACTTAAAACTTAATATGAATATAGTTTCTTACTAATAGTATCGTGAACAGTAATATTGTACAAAAAAATGTGTCCAGATTTTAATGAAAATGGTCGATCTAATTTTTTAATTCCCCCAGTAGCATCTACACTTATTTTTGAACAAATTGCATTTTCACAATAACTTCGATAAACGTGAATCTGTGCAGTAGTCCAGTAATGCACAAAAAATTTATCCAGTCCAATGTCTTTTATGGCGCAATTATATGGTTGGCTATATTTTGCCTGCAAAATAGCCATAATTGGATCTTTATGTAACCGAGTTTTAGATAATGCTCTTGACTTTGCTATTCTTAAAGCATTTGCTGAAACAAGATGACTTGGTTCGCAATCGCCAAAAACCATTAAATCATTCGCTTTTAGTTTTCGAAACGAGCTAGCCGATGGTTGAGTAGACAGTAAGGTGTTAACAAATTCATCACGTATTTTTCCTCTCAAATATCGCTTGTTTCTTCCACAATGTTTAGTTCTGTAATTGCCATAATAAATACAATTCAATATGGGTCTTTCATCAGTCAATGGTTTATGGGGCAAACTGCCTTCAAATATAGAGAGACATTCTTTACATTTCCCTATTATATTTAAGTACTTATTTCCATCTTCATAAATTTTTACTCTTTTAAATGATATCGCACATGGTAGTTTGGTGTGATCCCAAAAATGTGAAGATATAATGTGGGTCCATTCATAACTGGGCAGAGTTACATAATTTCTTGAATTAAATTTCCCACGGCGATACGTCTTAATTTCAGGCTCTAATTTGCCCCATTCTTGAATAGATAATGTTATAGTAAATTTTAAAATTTCAGACTGTAATGCGTTAGACGATGAGGACGACTCAGATGATTCACTACAAGTACTATTATCATTATCATAGTCTATGAAATTTATGTCACTGTTCTGATCATCTTTTTTTGTACACGGTAATTCTAATATTTCTTGAACATTATACCTGTTTAATAATACAATTGTATAAATAGCCTTCGCTGACATAGAGAAATTCATTTCTTTTCTAATTTCTTCCCAAACTGAATTTGATGGCACTGCTATTTTGTTATCAACGCATATACATGATTTATATTTATGTAGAATACTTATAAATTCCTCCCTTGGTAATTTAGGTCTCGGCATTTTTCCTAAAATATATTTTGAGTATGTTAAATACATAATGAGGTCTTCCACAAAAAAAACTTGTACTTTTTTATAAATAATTATTGAAGATTAGCTAATTTTAAACACTTTTGACTAAAAAAATTGTAAAAATATAAAACTTTTCATTCAAAATTTTAATAAAATAAATTCGCGGTGTTAAATGTAACGTCAGAACTGCAGAAATGTGTATAGTCACAAAAAGCGAACATAAACATATTTTTATTATTATATATTTATTTTTATGCTTAAATTCAAGTCAATATATGCCTATACAGGTTGTTCCATTTAAGTGTGCCACCATTGCTATCTCGAGAGCTATAAGAGCTACGAGGTTGGTTAAATTAGCAAAGAACCACCATTTTACAAGCCTATTACAATGAGCAAAAAAAATTTTTTTTCGACCAGTGGTTCTCAAAATACGGGACACAACTTTCTTATTTTAAATGAGAACTTTTTTTTTAGCTGATTCGATAGATTATTTTTTTCTGAATTCAACGGTATGAACATATCATATACTAATATAACAAAATAACTGAGAAAAATGCATGTTAAATTTATGTGTATTCCATTTATATCTGGCTGAAACAAGAGTGTTATGGATAGAAAACAATTTTGCTCATTGTAATAGTCTTGTAAAATGGTGGTTCTTTGCTAATTTAACCAACCTCGTAGCTCTTATAGTTCTCGAGATAGCAATGGTGGCACACTTAAATGGAACACCCTGTATACTATAATAGAATGTATAAAATACTTATTTCATTTAATTAATTATAAATACGAAATATCTCAAGACATGTGACAGTTGTAATTTGCAAGGAGGATGTACTTTAACAGAACATGAATCTACACATCATAACATAACCTAAAAACTTGTATTAAATTTAAAATAAAATATTTCTAAAATCTGTGTAGTTTTGAGATATTTAACAAATGATAAATTAATTCGTTAACTCAATTTTTCAAGACAAAAATAAAATTAAAAATAGTGGAAGACCCCATTATGAGTGCACAAATTTTAATAACAATCAACTTTAAACATTAATGCATACTTTAGAATACATTTCAACAAAAAATAGAAAATGTAACAATAAAATCTTGTAATTAATAAACACAATCGAAAAATAAAATTTTAGATAAAATTCGTAGATAAAAGTTAAAAAAACACAATTTTAGTAATACTACAAAGCCAATTTGAGCATATTATTTATTGACTCCTGCACTACCTACTTTCTGTATGAAATGCACGTCACATGGGCATAATACGACCTAAACATCTGAACCATCTGAACATAGGTTAACTCCTAAATTTGGGGTTCCCTAGATTCAACTTTAGTTCTAACCTTACAACTACTTTTTTCCTAATAAGTACTTATTATGATGATATTATGGGTAACTCACCTTTATCAAATCAAATTTATTTATATATTTTTAATTCTCTCCTTTGGATATCTCACAATTTTACAACTACTCTTCAAATATCTTCGTACAGTCAACCGTTCTGATAGAAAACAGTGCTGCCATATGTATTATTATAGGTACTGCAGTGAACATTTCAAATTATTTTAAACAAAAATTTGGCATAATTTTATTCTAATGAAAATAGTACGATAACAATTGATATATTATTACAAATTACACTTTCATAACAGAAGTTATCTTCGTGCATGGTGTTAAAAAGCATGTTTGTACAAGTAAGCAATCGTTTACGAAAATGCGCATCACATGTCTCCGGTAGGAATGCACACTAAGGCTTCATTCACAGCTCTTAACATAGTAATTGTTTTTGTGTTTGTCTTTGTCGACAAGTATAGACAGACCATTTCTATATCTTAACATAAACATTGTTTCAGCTTTATGTAAGTTCACCTGCCTGTATAGACTATTGAACATAATTATATTAAACACATTTTTAAAATACAGAATATTAGTACATGGTAGTAATTGGTTTGCGTAGCTTGTGACAATTTTTGTTTAATGTATAATTGCTGATATAAAACCAAAATAAACTCTTTTATAGATGTTGTGAACGTATCAGAAATTTTTAATTTGAGTGATTTAAATTATAATATTAATTATAATTTCAATAAAACAGGGAACACACGCATCGTCATAATGTCCATACATCGCCTTGTTCATTTCTTGTTTCGTCCAGTTTCATAACGTTCAAATATTGACCATGAATATGGCGCAGATGAACTTCGCGCGTTCGCAATTTAAAAAATTCACTACACACTACAATTGTACATGAAGATAATTTATTCAATCTGTTAGGTAGTGTTATTGGTGGTATTTTTTAATTTATAATTTGTATTGAGGAGTGTACTTTTTAAATTGTGAGTGCGCGAATTTCGTCTGCGCCAACTTCATGGTCAAGATTTGAACGATAGGAAACTGAATGAAAAAAGAAATGACTAGGGCAATGAATGATCTTCAGGACGCTGCATACCTAGCCAATAAAACATAACTTAATAACAGTTTAAAATCAAAATACGAAAAATCAAATAAAAATTAATTAAAGGCTAGATATAAAATATTTAAAACTTCATTGCTGACAGATGACATGACAACACATGATTTTTGTATACAAAGATCGCTACAATTTTTCGGTCCAACAGTCTTTTAAAAGACTTTTCTCATCCCGTTCTTTAAAACTTCGTTAACAATGACCATATCTGAAGATTATTTTCTGTCCCTTACAATACAATCAACATTTGTCAATAAATTAAACTATTACTAAAATAGAAACACGAATAACGTATAGCCCGAATTTAAAATGATCTTCCAAAATTAAATAGCTTTAATAAAAATGTTGCCTGTATAATTTCTCTTAGACATTTTCTTTTTAATTTATATTGTTAGTATGGTATGCAACTTTTGTCATGAAAAAAATCTATAAAATATTATGTAGGGGGGCTAAGCATTTCAATGGTCCCTCCAATTTAATTGATTATTTTAAGCCGAACTCGACCAGCACAAAACATTTATTATACAGCACAATACAGCACAAAACTAGCACAATTAACACATGAAAAAAATCCTAAAAAATATTATGTGGGGAGGCTGAGCATTTCACTAGCCCCTCCAATTTTATTGTTTATTTTAAGCCGAACTAGACCAGCACAAAACTTTTATTATACAGCACAATTCAGCACAAAACTAGCACACTTTACTCATGAAAAAAAATCTTTTAAAATATTGTGTGGGGGGGCTCAGTATTTCACTAGCCCCTCCAATTTAATAATTTATTTTGAGTTGAACGGGACCAGCACAAAACTTTTATTATACAGCACAATTCAGCACAAAACTAGCACACTTTACTCATGAAAAAAAATCTTTTAAAACATTATGTGGGGGGGGGGCTCAGTGTTTCACTAGCCCCTCCAATATAATAATTTATTTTGAGTCGAACGAGACCAGCACAAAACTTTTATTATACAGCACAATTCAGCACAAAACTAGCACACTTTACTCATGAAAAAAAATCTTTTAAAATATTATGTGGGGGGGGGGGGGGGGGCTCAGTGTTTCACTAGCCCCTCCAATTTAATAATTTATTTTGAGTCGAACGAGACCAGCACAAAACTTTTATTATACAGCACAATTCAGCACAAACCTAGCACAATTTACTTACGAAAAAGAATCTTTAAAAAAATGATGTGGGGGGGCTACTGAAATGCACCTCTTAGCAACCTTACTCATATCTTTAATTTTATTAAAAATATATATGTAATGTATCAGAAGAACTTTAAAATGTCTTTATTCGTATATATAACATTATAGAATTGACAAAATATATCCAAAAATTTATTTTTTCGTTAATTATTTTTAGATCTGTCATTTTAGATCACTTGATTTTGGATTATGTATTCGTTAGCTAAGGAACACATGAATTTGATTCATGCAACAGAATGAAAATTTAAGGATTCCCTACGTTTATGCAATTCATAACTATGTATCTCTTTATGGAACGTTGGTGCAACTGGCCATTACACTTTTTAGTGGCCCTTTTTTGTAGATTGGTGTTATTATCCCTGTCTGCCAATCAATGAGTGTTTTTCCTTCATCTTCAGCCATGTTTAGTATTTTTAAAAACATTCTTAGACCTTTTTGTTCCGTATGTTTTATCATTTCCGCTGATATTTCGTCATTCTCTGTTGTTTTCCCATTTTTATGTCTGTTTATTACTTTCGTCATTTCTTAGATTGTGATCTCGTCTGCCTTTTCTTTTTTCTCTACTGCGTCTGTGGTGAAGTTTTCGTGTTGGAGATTAAGAACATTTTCTTCACTTACCAATAGCTCCTTGAAATATTCTCTCCACCTTCGTAGGATTTTCTCTTTTTTATTTAGAATAAGACCATTTTTGCCTTTTATATTTGGGAGAGTTATTTCCTTCCTTTTACTCATGTTTTTTAACGCGCTATAAAAAAGTTTTTGGTTTGACTCGTACTGGTTTTGTATTTTTTTTACCAAATTCTATGCAGTTCGCTTCTTTTGCCTTTTTTTACTAAAATTTTCACCTCATTTTTAACATTTTTGTATTGTTCCAAGTGCTCCATCGATTTTGTTGCGAGATACCTTCTCCATTTTGATTTTTTTATTCTTTACTGCAGGTTTGATTTTGGTTGTCCACCAAGGTGTGTTTATTGCATAATGTTAAAGTTCCACATGCCTCTTTCGCCGCCTCAAGAATGTTATTATTGAAAGAGTCTCACATTTCGTGTAATCCCAGAATATTTTCTTTTCCTTCAAACTTTTCATTTAGTATTTTCTGATACTTATCTTTTACGTTATCATATGTTAACATGTCAGCTTTAAATTTAAAGATTAAAAAAATTAAATAATAATATTACAAAACCTTAATATAATATGTAGTGGTCATAGTCGCTCTGTTGATAAATCATACGATTTATTCGTTTTGATTGACGAACATCAATATGTTGACATTTGTTTGGTTTTAATCTGGCCCTACGATCCGATATTATTAAACCCGTTTTTGAGAAAATTCGTTCAGAAGGAACTGACTTAGCAGGTATAAAAATAGTTCATAACTATATGTAGGTACTAAATGTTTTTTTTAATCCAATACTCAATTGTATTTGATTTAATATTTTGTACTGGGTTTTCTAAATGTTGCCTAAACAAAATCATTGCTTCAGAAGTTGCAGAATTATTATCTTTTAAGTCCGGTAATCTTTTCTGAAAAAAAATAAATAAGGACGGAGTGGATCGTATAACATTATGGTCTGCTGCTGTTGAAGCTACTATATCAGTTTCAGCTTTTGATGGGTAGTATTGCAATATACTGTTTCCGTCTTTCTTAATTCACGTATTTCTATCTACAGAGCATTGTGTGCATTTTCAGTTAGTCTAAATGCATCCTTCTTGAATCTAGGGTCTAACAGTGTACTTATCATTATAGAACTTCTAATTTAATACGGAAATAAACGCTTACATACAGTCTTTTTAAGTCATAAAAAATATTTTTTAGCTGTTTCAGTTTTTAACATAGGTAATGCATTTAACAGTTCTGAATATAAACGACATACTAGCGGAATTACTAGTGATCTATTTGCTACCAGATATTTGTTCTGTGGCTGTATGAAATGGTTTCAATAACAGAACAATTTTTTCTAGGACGGAATATTCTTCGAACTTTAAATCAGGTGGTGACTTCGGTAGATGAATGACAGCCAAAGTAAGAGAGTCGCATATATTAATTAATCGTATCATTATTAAAACACTGATCCATCTTGTGGATATATCTTTTAATAATTTTAGATAGATACATAATTTATTGTTTACTGGGAACTTATCCTATACAATATTCATACAAAATGAGATACATCTAATATTGAAACATAAAATTTAATTTAGTATTCGCTTTTATATTTAAATATAGTGTAAATAAGTATTTGAGAAAGAAACAAATTTAATAACCATAGCAACAATCATTAATCAAAGTTTTAATACCTATACATTTCATGTAAAACGTTTAATTATTACTACCCTCAACAATCGGAGAACAAAAATATTATAATTTAGTATATAATGACCGTTGACAAAATCAAATAAAATACCCAAACAAACCTAGTTTATCATACTTTTATCTGTAATCAATTAATATATAATAATATAAAATATTTCACAGAGCGACAGAATTAGTACCCAAAGTCAGTATGTTTACAAAACATACATACATTACTTATTTAAAATTAGTTTCTGTTATTCATTCATAATGAAACTCCTCAACTTAAATGCTGATAATGTGTAATTAACAATGTTTTCAATTTTAGATTCACTCAAATTGTTCAGCAGCATATAAAATTGAAATAGCTTAAGTTTAAGTTTTCGATATAATAACGTAAGTAACTGTTTATGATTGGAGAGTAAATTGGGCAATGTAAATAAAAATATGCGAAATTCTCGGGATCATGAAGGTTATATCTTGTAATAATTTTAGAGGACCATTATAATTTTTTTCTTGTTGCCTACTTAATGAATCCATTGCTAAAGTACTCTTTTTAAAGTATGTACTTTATTAGTATTGCATTTATTTAAAATCTCACCTAATTAATCATTTTTTGAAATCCTATTTTCCCAATTTATTTGTTATTAATCAATTAATCATAAATATATTGAACTGATATGTAATTTTATGCACGAGTAAAATGCGATACATTAATAAATATGTACTTCTAAATGTTGCTTTATATTTTGTGCTATATGACTTCCAGAAAGATTGCAAGTTTCTAAAACGGCTTGGGATAATTGTTTTTTTTTTTTAAACAAAGTGACTTTTTTCGCCAGTCTCTGATTCATTATCTTCTACATGTTTTGTTCTTCGATATTTCACTCTCATGTGCACGATACAAATGATCACGTAAGTTTCTTGTGTTTCCACAGTTTCTGTAAACTTTTTCACACAACAAAAAGGTGACAAAACCGGGGTATAATATATCTTCTACAAAATAATTCCATACGAAAGAAATTTTTCTTTTTCCGGAAAATTCCATACGTAAAATGAAAATTTATCTTCTCACTCTTATTTTAGTCTTTTCTAATTATAATTTAGGAATTACGTTACCCTTAAACTTTTTTATTCAAAATTCAAATGTCAAACACACCAAAGTAAATAAACTTCACCATCACAAGATAAAATCCACGAAGAGAATCTATGTTTAGTTACAGCGCAACTTCCGATATGCAGTATGCACATGCGTATAATCGAGTTCGTTCTGATTCAATCAATAGGGGAATGTGTTGTACCTTGGGTCAATTTTTATGTTTTTCAAGATAACTTTTTTTTTCTTAATATTTGAAGTAAAATCACCAGGACATGAAATACATTAATCATTTTACTAATTATTTATTGTACCAAAATTCGTATTTACGATTACATATATTCAAAAAATATATTTTACCCTACTAGTGCAAAATGGTCCAAGGTACAAACTACTCCTGTACCTTGGACCATTGCATTATGTACCTTGGGTCGGTATTAAAAAAAAAAAAAATACATTTTAATAAAAAATAACAGAAAATTCATTTGTTTAATAAAAAATAATATAATTTTATTCAATTCACATTATAGCTACTAAATTGTACATCGAATTGTAATGTTGAAACATTGCGAGCTGTTCCCCCTACACTTTTGGGAAATGGAAGTTTGCATACAATGTCCTCGCGTGCAAAATCGTATGTTTCTGTGGAGTTTTTTAAAAATTTATTAGTATCTGGAACTTTGCGTAAATATTTAACTTCATTGTTGTCTTCCTCGCAACTAATTATTTCCGCAACGTAATAACTAATTGTCTTTTTTCCTGCGACTTTCATTAAAACAAAGTCACCTCTACTTATAGTGTGGTTTTCAGGAATATGATCCATTTCTTTTTCTTTTAATAGTTCTTCGTCTTTCGCTATGATGTCCTCTAGAGTTTCTCCATCACTGGAACTAAGTGAAATATTATTTTCTGATTCAGATTCTGAGACTTTTCTTTGCTTTTTCTTTGGTTTAGTTACTAATAGTCGTTTGGTAACTGTTTGAACTTTCTTCAAACTCTTTCCCTGTTTTTGAGCCATTATTTCTTCTTTTTCCGGTGTATCAGTGAGTATACGTGACTTTCCTTTTGGTCGTCCTCCTTTCCTTTTGCGAGCTGGGGCCTTTGGATAAGGACGTAGCATTTCAGGTGTTATAGGAGGGCTACTATGCAAAGGAGCATTTGAACTAGAAGGAACAGCAGAATCAGCACTGTTCGTGGCAATTTCTTGTTGCTCTTCAGGATATGTGTCAGTGCTTTGGGGACGATCGGTAACAAAAGTAGTTAAATACTCGTGCTCTTCAAAAATATTTTCATTCAGTGGAAAAGTCCGCTTACTTCAAAACCCTTTTGAATATTTGAGGAGTTGAAAGCTCTTGGATATGCTTTGCCCACAAGTTCGGCTATTTCGTAGATTGTAATAGGCCTGGCAGGATTCATTACCATCCATTCATTACAGGCCGAATTGTAATATGTCTTCAGAGGTCCAAATACTGTCCTGTCAAGGGGTTGCATTTTTTGACTGGTGTGGGGATGAAAAGTTAACATAATTATGCCATTTTTTTTACAATAATCAATTGCTTCAATGTTCACGTTGCTATCATGGTTATCTAAGATTAATAATACTGGATCTTCAACTGCAGGTTTTACGTGCTTTTTGAAGTGTTCAAGAAATTCTAAAAACAGTTGTTCATTAGACCATCCTGACGGATTTGCACCCCCGATACTACCAACTGGACAACCTTTTAGCATATGTATTTTAAAATTAACCCTCGGAAAAATTAGCATTGGTGGAATATGATTGCCGATTGCATTAATTGCAGGAATAACTGTGACATTCTGACCACGTACACCACTAGTCATTTGGCCAATTTGTTTAATTCCTTTAGGTCCAATAATTTTAGGTGGAACATGTACGGTTGTTACGCCAGTTTCATCATAATTCCATATTTTTTCTGGTGGAAAGTTACCACGGGATAAAATGTCCTTGCAATTTTTAAAAAACGATGATACATTTATCTTATTGAAGGATGTTGATCTACCTAAACTTGTAGCCTCGGGTTTTCTAAGCGATAAATCTGGATGTCTTTTAAGAAATTGTCGTAGCCACTCCTTACTGGATGTTTTCTGTTCGTTCCAAGACTCGGGGTAGTTTTTCTTTTTTGCAACAGCAAATTGATACGCTAAATTTCGATCTTCCCTTTTTGTCAAACCATAATGATGACGTGCAGCAATTAGTAGATAATCCTTTGATTTTCCTCTTCAATATTGAAGACTTGTTTAGTATTGTTGCCAGCTACATGTTCGAAAACTAAAGCTCCAGACTCTTTAAATGATTTAACGTGTCTTATCAATGTGGTTTTAGATATATTATATCGCTTTGCAGCTTCCCTTATTGATAATTCACCATTAATACATTTATTGGCAGCACAGGTTAAATTTTCAGAATTTATAGGGGATCGTTTAACGCCAGATTTACTTCGCGGCATGTTCAATATTCTCTATCTGGAAAGAAAAATTAATTATAAATAAAGTTTCTAAAATATTGTACCTTGGTCCGGTCCATGGTACAAGATATACCAGTGACCCAAGGTACAAGTTTGCATTACTTCAAACATTTTTACGCACTAAAGAGTAAGGTTAAGGGTGAATTTAAAAATACAAGTGAACCTAACAAGTTAAGGCAACAACCGTGCACTGTATAATAATTAAAAACAATAATATATATATATATATATATATATATATATATATATATATATATATATATACAAAACTGGATGATAACTGATTATAATTACACGAAATACTTACATTATAGGTGAAAAAACACAAACAGACAACGTGTTCCACAGAAATTGTGGAAAAGATTGGATAAATCAAGTTTTATTATAGGAAATTGTCAGTTAGTGCGTCTGTTACGTTATTTTAAGAGATATCTAGTATGAAAATTCACTATGTACCAACGTCATAAATATAACCATCTGATAGGAAAAACTCATGAAACATTTACTGAATTTTACTTCTCGAGTCTGTTCACCGACAGTTTTAGTGTTTGTATTTAGTGAACTTGTGTTACTAAAGTGAAGTTGTGTTGTTGAACATTCTGTGTAGTTTATTTATAATTTCAATAACGCACAAAGACAAATATGAGTAAGAGAACTCTGCTGCTGCTCCAGCTCGCACTGAAACCAGAAAATATAGAATCTAATAATCAAACAAGTGTAAGTTTATTTCTAACCTTACTTTTCTTTTACTGATAATTTTATTGAAGTAAGACTTTTTATTAATTTTGTTAATAATCTACTACAGAGTTTCCACGCTGCAAAAACCCTTGTCAATAATGAAGATTCGGCAATGATTTCGATTGAGAAAAAATCAGAAGGAAGTGGTGAAAATGTAAGTTTATTTCTATCAATTTTAAAATAATTTCTGTTAGTGGCAATTTTATTGAATGAGGTTACTTGGCATTTTAATATTTTTCTTAATAATTTGTTACAGAGTTTCAAAGATATAGAAGATATCAATAATAATGAGGAACCAGTATCAATTTCGAATGAAATGAGTTCAGAGGTGAGAAACAAAAATGTACATTTATTTTTAGACAATTTTCTTTTAAAATCAATGATTATTCAATTTTATTGAAGTTGGTATTTTAACATTTTCTATTATCATTAAAATTTCATTTCAGCTTTTACAAGATATAAAATCTGTGAGGCCTGATATTATAGAGGATGAAAATCTAGCTACGATTTCGGTGGATGGGAAAACAAATGCGGAAGACGAGTTAATTGTGACTCAGAACATTGTAAATTACTCTTCTAGTGAAAATGATTTTTCTTCGGACGATTACGATAAAGATCCTTCATTTCAACCACAAAAAGAACAACAATTTCACATTTCAGATTCAGATGACGATCTGCACACTATACCACTTAAGAAACCTACACGATGGAGAAAAAGAGATCCTTCGACATGGAAAGTGAATGTTACTAAAATCAGGAGATCTAATTGTCTGCCATATCACAACAAAAAGAAGGAATGCGCTCCTAAACTTCCAAAACAAGTAAACTGTTCTCAGTGTCGGTTTAAATGCACAGATAATTTCACTGAAGAGGAAAGAAGTAAGATTTGTCGTACATATTGGGCTTTCGCTGACTATAAACGTCAAAAAGATTTTTTAATTAAATCCATACACACTTCAACTCCTAAGCGAAGAAAGGTTGATGAAACAAGCAGTAGTGCTCGATCGTTATCGAAAGCGTATTATCTAGAAAATATTAGGGGTCGTTTTCGAGTATGTGCAAATTTTTTTGAAAAAACTCTGTGTATATCGAATGGTCCTATTAATACAGCAATCAAAGGAGTGGATTCTACTACTACAACAGGTTGCATTAGTCAAGAAACACATTGAGAGTTTTCCATGTATGGAGGCGCATTATGTAAGACAATCAAGCCAAAGAAAATATCTTGATTATAAATTGTCAATTTTGAAAATGTATGAACTGTATACGGAATTTTGCAAAGAAAAAAATGCAAATGCAGTTAGTGAATTTACGTATAGACGAATATTCGGCACCTCATTTAATTTATCATTTTTCAAACCAAAAAAGGATCAGTGTCCAACTTGCAATAAATATGATGTCGCCAATGCAGATAAAAAACACGAAATGAATAATGAATACTCACTACATATTACTAGAAAAAATGAATGTAATGAAGCTAAAATCAATGATAAATTAAGGGCCAAAAATGATGATTCATTTATAACAGCCAATTTCGATTTACAAAGTGTTTTGCAAATTCCTTATTCAAGCGTGTCACAGTTCTATTATTCCCGAAAGATATGTGTTTATAATTTGACTATTTATGAGGGTGATGGCAGCAATGCTTATTGTTATTGCTGGAATGAGTTGAATGGGAAACGAGGAAGTAGTGAAATTGGCTCAATATTATTAAAATACATTGAACAATTACCTTTTACTGTAAGTGAAATTTCTCTTTTTTCTGACACATGTGGGGGGCAAAATAGAAACCAACAAGTAGCTTCTGTTTTGATGTATGCTGTGCAAAATACTCATTTGAAAATTATTGAACACAAATTCTTAGAATCAGGCCACTCTCATATGGAGTGCGATTCAATGCATGCCGCAATCGAAAATGCAAAACGATATAAAACTGCTTTCATGATGAACGATTGGATTCAAATATTTAAGGATGCTCGATCAAAACGGAGTAAAAGTACTCACTCCAAGAATAAAAATACCGAAGCTAAAGAGCCGTACAAAATAATCGAAATGAAATTCACAGACTTTAAGGACCTTATATATATATATATATATATATATATATATATATATATATATATATATATATACTATATTGTATTTTACTGTGCAAGATTTTGGTTATTACAGTGTTCCTTATATGTCAAAATCTACAGCCTAGCGCGTTGCATTTCCAGGCCTTGTATGTAGTATAAGGTAGGCGACGACAGACCATTCGTACAAGAGGATTACAGTTCGTTTGTAGGTTATCTGTAACCACGCCGTTCGAAAATACCAACGTGAACCGTAACCGTTCAGGAACTTCGAACCAGAACCGCGGTCCCGTGGTTTTATTTTCGGACATAATATTAAATGTGACAGTTGAGATTAGAAAGTATAACATAATAAGAAATAAATAAAATGGAAAATAATAAAAAAATACATAGCGCCCGTTGTTCTGCTGAGCAATATGCTCCAATGGTAAATTTCATTGATCAAAACAAACTACTAAGTCTAGGAAAGAAATCTCTTGAAGAAAGCAAAGAATGCGAAGTTAAATATAAAGAAGTGTTAAATTAAATGGATTAAAAGGTTCTAAAAAAAACTCCTGAACAAAGGAAGAAGGTAAGAAAAAAATTAAATTTTTGAGAGATAGAAATACATGAATGACGACACTATTTATTTTGTTTAGAGAAAAGTAAAAGGATATGTCAGGAATTTACTAACGGACCAACGTGGGACTGGAGGAGGATCAAAAAATATGAAGGTTTTATCTGAAACAGAAGAAAAATTAATGAGTATTGTAGGTTGGGTCAGTAAAACTGGTGATCCACAACTAGAAGAATCAGGACAGGAATAAAAGTAACTGAGAAAAACGAAGAAAATGGAAGTAAAGAATTAGGTATTTAACACGGGAAACATTTGAAAATATAGAATACTCGTACACACATTTTAGAAAACATTTTTTCTCTGGATGAAATTATTGTTGCCAACGAGGTTACAAATGTTGATGTTGGAATTAATCAGATATTTGATGTTGAAGCTCCAGAAAAAGAAATTCAGATAAAAGAAACTCCAGTACTACGAAGAACTGCAAGGAAAATAATACATAAGAGTAAAGTTAAAAGTTGCCGTGTTGTTATAATTACGAATTCCAAAGTTTAATTATTTTTAGTTGAAAGCATTAAAATGAAACAATTTCGCAAAAAATAGCAATTAGTTATGCAAATATTTGGAGAATTTAGCTCTTGCAAATGCAAATCAAAATATGGCAACCGCTATGTTACAAGCAGAAAAATATAAGGGATAAAGAGCAGATTAATTATAATTATACATATTTGTTATAATATATTTTATTTGTTTAATTCATGTGTTCGTAAATAACACTGTTCGAATATTTACTGTTTATTTTGAATACAAATAAAAGAGAATAAAGTTTTTAAATGATTAGAGCAAATTCTACCGATCCTCATTGAAAATAATTGTTAAAAACATATGCTCTTATCCTTTGACCCTGTACTAAAACATTTCCATTATCCGGAACCGGATTTGCAATATCCACAATTATGAAAAATAATACGGCTTGCCTATTTTTTAACTTTCAGGCAATTTCAATTGCAAGGAAATATTATATTTATTGACACGGTTAACAGAATTAATTAATTAATTTTAATTTGTTTCGAACATAACTACTTCTTTATTTAAAAAGTGTGCAATAATACATATTTTCATGTTGATATACAAACTGATTGAAAGCTTAACCGTAGTTAGTAAAATAATATTTTTATAATAGAAGAAAAAATCTATTTTGTGTTTTGATTTGTTTAGGAAGGACACAACATGGATGAACTTACGGAGAAAAATAAAAACAAGCAACCGTATATAATATAGTACAAAAATATTTTTTTTTAGTGATTGAAAAATAATAATAATTACTTTAGGAACGACCAATATAATTAATGCTGTTGATGTTTTATATAAAATGCACTATATTTTTAATTTCGAATATAATTTCAGTTTAAAAAAGTTTTTTAATTTTTTCGATGCATTCATTTATGGGGCAAAAGATGCGAATGTCATTCCCACTGTGGGAACCCTAATAATATCATTAGCACAGATGTAATTATGGTATTATTTGCAATTGTACGAGTATACGTAAGATAAAAATATGTATATATATACATCAGCGGTTCCCGACATCCGCCACGTTCCCGCGAGCAGTAGGAAGATCACATTTCACCTTATCTCTGAAATGTTATATTCCATGATTCTGTAAACTTTAAGTTAGTCTTGATGTAGAATTCAAACAATAAACTTATAAAATACTTTATTGTAGAAAGCATTACTTTTTAAAAACCAATATCTAGAAATCTATCAATTAATTTCCACTCAATATCCTACCGAGATATTGAGTGGAAATTCATTGCGAATAATCCATCAGTGTCAACTGTTTACTCTGAAGAACCCAGGTCCGAGAGGTGTTCATCGCGAATCAACCCATCGGCGAACTCATCTTAGAAGACTTCCACAGCGGAAAATCTACCTAGGATGAAGAGCGGTCTCTACAACACTGTATTGGTTATGTAAGTTGCTTTCCTTTCTATGTCAGACTCCTCGTGTTCATACATTATTTCCATAGAGGATAATACTAGTGAAAACGAGTTAGAAATAGATTATTCAAACGTAAATAACAATTTAGATCTTAGTTCAATTAGTGAAATTTTATCAAATTTAACTATAAACGAAAGTGCCGATACAACAAATAATTTAGTTATGGCGCAACCACAAGTAGCAAAATTCGAAAGCAAATTATTAGAAATAGTACCTAGATTCGATGGAAATCCATCAGAACTATCAGGATTTTTAGAAATAGCAAGTGCTCTTGTTAAAACTTATTGGGACCCAACTCCCGAAAATATTAATTGTGTGCAAAATATAACAGTAGTTTACGGAATATATGCAAAATTATGCGGCTCTCAGCACGCGAAGTTTATTCCACGTACACATCAAAAGATTGGAAAACTGTGAAAGATGCACTCGTCGCGCATTTTGGCGATCAACGCGATGAGAATGGCTTATTATTCGATTTAGATCAGCTCCGTCAGAAAGACATTGAAACCCCCTTACAATTTTATACCAGAGTAATGCATAATTTAAGTGCATTACATAACTACGTAGAAATTCACGAAATTGTCGAAAACATTAAAACCGTGAAAAAGAACTTTTATAACACCCGCGCTTTAAAAATATTCTTAGCAGGTTTAAAAGAACCATTAGGCTCCACAATCCGAGCCATGAAACCCAAAGATTTAGCAGAAAGTAGACAATTCATCATTTCCGAAAATAATATCAGACATTTACAAAAACCCGTATACGATAAAAATAAAACTTCTATACAAAACCACATCCAAACACATACAACCCAAAACAAATTCAATTTCCCCGACATTCACCAGCATTACCCTATAATTACCCAGACTTTCAAAATTTTCAAAGAATTCCATTTCAACAATTTCGTAGCAACCCCATCCATCTACAACCCTGACAAGTACAAGCACCACAAAGATTCTTTAGCAACCAGCAAGTATTTGGGAATAATAACTCAAAATCAAACGCTATAAATGTTTGGAAACCCCAGGGCTCTACAAATCGCCTCATTTATCCTAAACCCACACCTATGGGTGGAATATCTCATGGAACCTTTCCAAGACAAGACACTAGGTTACAAAGACCTTAAAATCAAAGATCACCAAATTTTGTCCCTGAAGAGTTACATAACGTAGAACAACCTATACATTCTACACAAGTTGATGACTCGACAGAATTTGACTACGACAACTACGAGGCTGATAATACAGTGCGGTACTCACATGAAAATAATTTTTATGTAGCTGAGGACTATGAAAATTACACTTACGAGCCAGAGTTAGTTGAAAATAATCAAAATTTCCCCCAAACGAGCCATCCAACGAACCAAACGTAGAATTAAATGCAATATACGATAAAAGGGATCTACCATTTATTAAAATTTCGAACCCACCATTAAAACTCTTAATTGATACAGGAGCAACAAAATCATTATTGAATCCGGAACTAGCTGAAAAATATTTTAAAAACAATATAAAGAAAGAAAATTTCACGATCTCTACTATATTTCAAACAGCAAAAAGAGATTCTTGCATTGAAATTCCAGCTTTTCCAGAATTTAACGTTGGCAAAACTATTAAATTTTATTTGTTTAAATTTCATCATTTCTTCGACGGTTTAATTGGCTATGATACCTTAAAAGATTTAAATGTACAATTAGATTTAAATTATTCACTGTTAAAAACACCAACCACGACATTGAAATTATCTCACTACGAATCGAGAAGAAAATTATTATTTTTTCGCCCGAATAGAGCCATGCACTTTGGAAACATTAAAAATACCAGTAAACGCAAAAATCGGAGATATAGTCATCCCACAAACAAAAATTTCGAACTGTCTAATAAGAGAAGGAGTATCAAATTGTCAAAATGGATACGCCCCAGTTGATATTTATAACAGCACGTATCAACCCCAAGAAATTTATTTGTACGATCCAATCAATACCAACCCTTTTAATAGTGCTGAATTTGAATTATTTAATGTCACAATTCATAATAATTATGACGACAGTGACACATCTAATAAATCTGAAATAATAAATTCATTACGCACCGAACATATGAATGCGGAAGAAAAACAGCACATTGAGAAACTTGTAAAATCATTTACCGATATATTTTACCGCGAAGGTACACCATTAACTTTTACGAATAAAATAAAACACAGAATTATTACAACTGACGATATTCCTGTACATACTAAATCTTACAGATACCCATTCATACACAAACCCGAAGTTGGACGACAAATAAATAACATGTTACAAGAAGGTATTATTAGACCAAGCGATTCTCCATGGTCATCGCCTATTTGTATTGTGTCAAAAAAGGCTGATGCATCAGGACGTCAAAAATGGCGCATAGTTGTCGATTATCGAAAGATAAACGAAAAAACTATAGACGACCGTTATCCAATTCCCAATATATCTGACATATTAGACAGACTAGGACGATCACAATACTTTTCCACGCTAGATCTCGCGAGTGGATTTCACCAAATTGAAATGCACCCCGACGACGTACAGAAAACAGCATTTAATGACGAACACGAACACTACGAGTTCTTACGAACTCCATTTGTCTTGAAAAATGCTCCATCAACTTTTCAGAGTCATGGACAATGTTGTAAGAGAATTTCCCAACAAAATCTGTTTTCTTTTCATGGACGACATAATAGTATTTTCTGCATCTCTTCAAGATCACATTGTAAATGTAAAACAAATATTCCAAAAAGTACGCGAAAGTATTCTTAAAGTCCAGTTCGATAAGTCCGAATTTCTAAAAAAGGAAGTTACTTTTCTTGGCCATTTAGTTACATCTGAAGGAATCAAACCAAATCCGGAAAAAAATAAAGTTATTCAAAATTACCCTTTACCAAAAACAAGTAGAGAAATAAAAGCATTTTTAGGACTACTTGGTTACTACCGGAAATTCATTAATAATTTTGCGAAATTGGCAAAGCCAATGACATCATGCTTAAAGAAAAATGCTATTATCGATATACAAAATCCAGATTATATTAACTGCTTCAATACTTGCAAAAATCTGTTATCAAACGAACCAATTTTGCAACATCCTGATTTTGAAAAACCATTTATTTTGACAACAAACGCGAGCAATTATACGATAGGCGAGGTATTATCTCAAGGTAAAGTCGGATCAGATTTACCCCTATCTTATGCAAGTCGTACGCTTAATGAAACTGAAACAAAATATTAAAAAATTATAAAAATCAACCCTACTTTGAAGACAGCAGAAATAAAACCAGATCACGGTAATACTTCAAAAGACATCCACTTATCCAACGTAAAAAGACCCAGACGAAAGAATTATGATTTTAGTACCAAACCAAAGCAAAAGAAACATAAGTTCAAAATTATAGAAAACAAAATATTGAAAAAATCTCCCTTGTTGCAGACTTGCGACCCTCCACCTGACAACGATGCAAGAAGTTCAGATACAGAACTTAGTGAATAATCCTGGAATTCTCCCATTTAAATTAGGACATGCAAAAATTAAAATCGCTTCCCATACATTCCTACATTATATTGACCTTAAAGCCATTAAAGACAGAGTTGACTCATTAAACGAAAACTTCCCAGAATTGAAAACAGTAGTGAATTCTGCTACCCCCGAATTTTATCACATATTAAACAACTGCTATGGACATCTAAAATACCAAATGAACATTGTAAATAGAAAATTAAACACTTTCTATCCCGAAAAACGCCAAAAACGAGGATTAATTAACCCTTTAGGATCACTTGTCAAATTTCTTATTGGTAATATGGACAACGACGATGCTCAAGAAATTCATAATAATATTTTAAAATTAGAAACACATCAAAATAAAATTGTTACTAAATTAAACAACCATATTTCACTTTCAAAAAATATAATGTCAAATATTAACGATACATTGACACTAATTATTAAAAATCAAATCAATGTCGAAAATAGGACGAATGAACTAATTCGACTAATAAACAAAGGAAATATTGACTTTTCTCACTTTTATGACGCACAAGAAATTCTCGAACAGATAAAATATAATCTTGATTCATTGTTACATTATTTAGAAGAAATTGAAAATGCTATAACATTTGCTAATCTAGAAGTTTTACACCCCAGCGTTATCTCTTATCAGGACTTAAAAGATATTATTAACGAATTATATTTAATTTACAATCATAAACAATTATTATTTTCAAATATTAATGATATATCGAAATATTATAACGTTATCAAAATTAAAGTTCATATTATAAACGAAAAAATGTTTTCACTAGATTTTCCTTTAATACACCTTGAAACTTTCTATCACTACCACCTATATTCGATCCCTAACTCAAATCAATCAACAATCATCCCACCTGCCACTTACCTTTCAGTAAGCGACAACGTATACCAATATAGTAACGAAGAATGCATCGATTTGCAATCAGAATTCCTGTGCAAAAGTACAAATCTTCTACCATTACAGAAGGAGGAAGAATGCTTTACATCAATTTTGTCGACCGACACTACAGCAACCAATTGTCAACAAATACCAATCAAGATAACCCAACAAGTGATATTGGAAATCAATGAAGCTCATTACATTGGAATATTTCCAAAGCAACGAAAAATACAAACATCTTGCAAACAAAATACCATTGCGTCTCTTCAAGGAACTTATCTAATCGTCGTGCCACCAAACTATTCAATAAAGATTTCACCGTATGTCTACGCGAACAAGTTGAAGACAATACCAGGGCATCCCATGACCTTAGAAAAAATCAACATGCGAAATTCAACCATAACACAAGTAGAAAAATTACAACTGGACAAGGTATCACTTGATAAACTTCACCAACTTTAACTTCAAGAATTAGAAGAACTTCCCGTCGAATCAATCAGTCTTCATGAAAAATATTCAAAAGGCTCCATCATCGGCGTCATCTTACTCTCACTGGTGATGTTATTATACTTTGCAATAAAAACTATAAACAAACTTTTACAGAAAAAGGAAGTTCAACAAAACCCAAGTCCAAGGACATTCGACGAAACTCAGGTCGTTCCACCCTAGAGTTTCTTCTTAAGGAGGGAGGTGTTACCTAACCGAATTCTGCGGACATCAGCGGTTCCCGACATCCGCCACGTTCCCGCGAGCAGTAGGAAGATCACATTTCACCTTATCTCTCAAATGTTATATTCCATGATTCTGTAAACTTTAAGTTAGTCTTGATGTAGAATTCAAACAATAAACTTAGAAAATACTTTATTGTAGAAAGCATTACTTTTTAAAAACCAATATCCAGACATCTATCAATTAATTTATATATATATTATACAGGATGTTCCGCGACTCGACCGACAAACTTATACCATATATTCCGGGGGTTATTACGATCAAAAAATGTTATATGATCTATAGGTGAATTCCTCTTTGTTTCGGAGATATCGAAGGAATTTAAAAAAAAAGATAATTGAGTTAGCCTTGGCGAATTAACGTATTTTTGACAAATATCCGTTTATTGACGTGTTTGCTATTGTAGTTAATGCTGAATGAATTTTGTGCTGTCTTATTAATTTAAGCCATTATGCCGCATTGTACTAATGCAGAATATGCCGATATGGTTTTCGTGTATGGTTTTTGCAATGGAAGTGGTCGTGCTGCAGCTGTGGAGTACCCCAGGGGATACCCAGATCGCATTGTTCCTTACCACACAACATTTTCAAACGTTTTTGAACAGTTGCTGTAATTTTGTGTTAATTAATACATTGATGAATAAATTTTCTTTTAAATAAATTTCTTTTTATTTTTATTTAAATAATAATAATTCAAATTTAATTCTTTCAAAATTTTTATATAATTCTACAAATATTTCAACAAATGATTCTTCAAAAATTATTTACAAGAAAATTAATTTTATTGGAAAACCAAGTATACAAATTAATAATATAATTAAAAAATATAATATTAGGGCAGGTTTTTTATAATAATTATACTTTAAAAAATTTGCTAATTAGTAATAAATTAATGTAATAATTGTAATTACAGTTATATAGGTCAAACTGGACGTTCATTTGGTTTAAGGTTTCAAGAACATACGCGTTCATGGAAATTAAATAAAAGTGATTCACATGTAGCTTTACATATGTTAACTTTAAAACACAATTTTGATATAAACAATTTAATTATTTTACATAAATTAACGAAAGGTTTTAAAATGACTTGGCTAGAAGCATATGAGATACATTATTTAATTTCCAAGGGGTTACCTTTAATGAATAAACAATTAGATATTTTAAAGACCAAAATTATGAATGATGTTTTACAAATATTTTAATTTTTAAAAATATTTTACAATTTACATTTTATATCATATTATATTTCGTTACAATTTTCATCTTAATTTATTTAGTTAATTTCATTAGTACTTTTTTATATTTATATTTATAATTTTTGGAATTTAAAATATACAAACAAAAACAACCTTATATTTTATACATATATTGATATTTTGTTTTATGTCAAATATGTTTATATATATTGTATATTACTTTATAATTTATTCATGTATCTCTGATGATGGTTTACTAATAAACCGAAATCGATTAGATATTAAATTAGTGTTTTTATTTTATTTTAAAATAGAGGTATAACATCAAGAGAATTAAAATAAAAATAAAAAGAAATTTATTTAAAAAATGTACCTCCAAGGGAATAGAACAACATATGAAATAATACAAGAAGTTAAATTTTCTTTTATATATTTTTTTTTAATTTCTTCGATATTTCCGAAACAAAGAGGAATTCACCTATAGGTCATATAATATTTTTTGATCGTAATGACCCCCGGAATATATGGTATAAGTTTGTCGGTTGAGTCGCGGAACACCCTGTATAAAGTATCAACAGTAGTTATTATTATTAATTTTAAAATAACATTTTTTTATATTGACATAAATCCCTGTGTTTGTCATTTTACTTGTTACAATAAATTCAATTTATAAAAACCCGTATATTTTTACCTATATTCCTATAGATTAAAATTAAGTCTTATGACGATTATGATTTAATATACTGAAAGATTATTTAATAGTAATTTGGGAAATCTTTCAATTTTGTTAGTTTAGATTTCAATAAAAATACATTCAATTTGTGATCATCTAAGTTTAGATATTGATCTCAAAAAGTAATTTTTATTCATAATAGAGTAAATTAATAAACTTTCAGTGCGAAATTGTAATCCTGCACCCAGGTACTTTTTAATCAAATATTATTATAAATTTTGATTTCATCTTGAAAGATTAATATCAATATAATCTTTCATATATCTATTTTCAGTCGAAGAGACGAGATGCAATTCTGGTCTTTATAAGATTTAATATTAAATCTATATGGCACATATTTTAATCTTCTGTTTTGAGAATGTATGTTTCGATGTTTCAACAATGTCAGGGAGTATATCTGGTGGACAAGCCAAATGTAAAACTAAAAATGATGAAATTATGTACGTACATTGCTATGCTCATTGTTTAAATTTAGCATTAGTAGATGCTTGCACATCCCATAAACATAACCAAAAAATATTTGAATTTTTTGCTATAATACAGTGTGTCTACACATTTATCGAAGGAAGTTACATTAGGCATGCTGTTTTTGAAAATATAATTAAAGATGTTAATGGCAAATTAAACACATCGAACTCTTTATCAACAACAAGATGGGCATGTCGTGCAGAAGCTGTAGCATGCATTAAAGATAATTATAAACATATTTTAAATACTATTGAAGAAATAAATAATTCCTCTAAACAAGCGGATGTTAGAATTAAAGGTAAAGGTTTACTGTTTCAATTAAAAAGTTTTGATTTTATATTTCTGCCTTCATATTATGCATCCGATATTGCAAATCATATTAAAAACAAATACTGCTTTACAAACACAAAGCCTAAATTTACTGTCTGCTCTGGACTTGCGAATTGTTTAAAAACTGCATTGCAAGACATGCGGAATGAGTCTACGTATAAAACTATGTATGAAGAAATAATAAAAATCTGTTCGGAGGAAGAAGTTCAAATACCTGAGGTGAAAAAGCGAAGTGTTCAGCAGAATTGATGATTCTTGGCAAAAGGAAAATCAAATTGAAAACATGAAAGATGAAATGAAAATTCATGTATATTATCCTGTGTTGAATTCTATGATTATGGGAAATACTGAGCAGTTTTCTCATGGGTAGTTGGGTAGAATGGTTTGCCGATATAGACAATCAAAAAGCATTCCCTTGTTTTTACTCAAGCGTTACTAAATTTCTTCAAAAATGACCCAAGTTAAAAATAAATTAAGAAGCACAATGTCTCAAAACAGACTTGAGTCATTAATGCTGTTGTTTATAGAACAGGAAAGAACTACAAAAGTCGATTACAATGCAGTTATTGAGGCATGCCTCAAATGCAATGAGTGCGTAAAGGATAAAACATAGTTACTTTATTTTCCACACGGCCATATAGAGGCCGTGGCCGTACGTGAATCATCTACTGTATATTGCTGCAAGCCACTCAAGCCAGATTAAATAATATTAACTGCATATTGCATTCGACAATTTCGACATAAACATAACTTGTCTAGCATTTTTATTACAATAGGCTCTAGGTTGCGACTTTGATACGTATGGCAGTAGTGTTTTTGTATATTGAATTTTAGTTGAAAACAAAAACAAATGTAATGGTTTCGAATTTCTCTTTTCCTCGCTCTTTCCTAAAATGTTATGTGATCTGGCAATTTATATTGTACATGAAAGGGGAAAACCATGCATTTGCACATCCCTTGAAAAAATGTAACATTCAATTATAAGGCATTTTGACCTTGAATGAAAAAAAATTCCCCTGAGGCGCATTTTTTCTGGACTCCTTTTTATTATTGGGGAGCAGACATTCAAAACGCAGTTTGTCACAAAAGTAAGAAAAAAGTGCAATATAGATGGCACCGCATTCTCTGTCATGAATTACAATGTTCTAAGACATATTGGACTACCTATCTAAAAGTTGTTTGTCCCATATCTATCTAATATAAAATAGTGAGCAGACTTCCAAAATGAATTTTGTCCGCAAGCTCATGACAAATAAATTGCACTTTTTCCTATTGGACAAACAAAACGCATTTTGTCATGAGTCATATAGACGTCATTTTACTCAACGTGAACTTTGAAAGTAAGTTAGTAAAATCTACGTATTTTTGTAAATTCAAGAATCAGGAAGTATGGATGAAGATGTAGCAGTGGGTACCATAGATAGCGGTAGTAGAAAAAGAAAAAAAAAATAGGCACTTCTAAACAAAGGAAAAAGGAAGTTAGGTAGGCACTGTTTTAGGTTATATTTTGTAATAATATTACTCCGTTTTGGTTTTATTTATCTATAAATAATGTTTTTACTTATTTGTTAGGTACTCTGATCACGACCCTCTATTAGAATTATATGAAAGGCCAAAATGCACTCATAAAGCTAAACAATTTGAATGCAATGAAATTTCGCTACATGATATTGAAAAAATCAGAAGAATTTTTTTCAGTAAATCTGACAAGATACATCAAGATACAATATTATCTCATTTGCTAAAATTACGAACACCGAAAAGGAAACGTTGTAGAAAAGTTCGTGGTAAAAATCATACCTTTTCTGTAAAATATTATGTAAGTAAAATCAATCTACTGTAATGCCTAGTGCACACGGAGAAACTTTTATCTAAGTTTCCGAAAATTTGTTTCCCAAGAAGAAGAAGTATGAAAAGTTTCCGGAAAGTTAACGGCGCCGTTAAAACTTGAGAGGTTTTGTGGAAACTTTTTGACGTGCACCTAACTTCTCATCTATTATGACACTTGTAAAGAAAAAGAGGTTAGGATCACAAAAACTTTGATTTTTGGCGTCGATTACAATAATTCTTGTTTATAAAAATTGGTTTATTTCAGTGTAGTTTATTCAGAAATCTTATGTAGTTTAGTTTACTTCATAATTTAGTTCTGTTAGAATTCTTAGTTATAAGCACATATAGTTTAGTTTATTTCTCCATTTACTTTTAGTTAAATTTAATTCCTACATGTAATTTTGTGTACTTCTTGTTCTCTTTCGAAAAAATAATTCTCCAAGAGCCTATAGATTTAGAGAAAAATTACCAGTTTTGAGGAAACTTTTATTTTTCTCGTGTGAACACACAGTACGTTGATGCAAAAGTTTCTCCAAAACTTCTTCTTCTACCGGAAACAAGTTTCTGGAAACTTTACTAAAAGTTTCTCCGTGTGCACTAGGCGTAAGTGACATGCACATTTTATATTAGGTATTTGTCATTATAGGTGTGGGGATCGAAAGGTATAGGAAGAGTGTGTAAAATTTTATTTTTACCTATATTTGGTGTATCCGCTAGAAGAATTAATACAATAGCAAAGAAAATGAAAGATGGTTCAGGAATTGAAGAAAAAAGAGGAGGAGATAGAAGATCACAGTACTACATAGCGAAGAAAGAAGAAGTTAAAAAAAATATTTCCAAACTTAAGGGGAAAGAAAGTCACTACGGGCGTGAAAAATCGCAAAGAATTTATTTGTGTGCAGTACTATCAATAACAAAATTATGGAAACTATGTAACACTGAAGCTGTAGATGATTTGAAAGTAAATTATAAGTTTCATAGCAGAATATTTAACTCATGTTTTAATATTGGATTCGGTAGCCCTACATCAGATGTTTGCAGCACGTGTGGTCGTATGAAAGGTGAATTGTACTCTAGTAAAAAACTGTTGCTTTAAAATTTACGACTACACAAATTAAGGGCGAAATAGTTTTATAAGTTGATGAAAGAAAATCCAGAGAATAGCAAGACTTATTGCTTTGATCTTCAACAAGTTCAAGTTTTACCGAAGGTACCAATACAGCAGGCGTTTTATGCACGACAATTATCGTTATATGTATATGTTTTGCGTTACTAATTCATAAGCACAGGATCCAATTTTTTATAGTTGGTTGAAAAGCCAATCTGGTCGAGGAGCTAATGAAATATCTTCTGCCTTACATCAGTTTTTGAATAATTTTGAGTCTCCATCCAATATTCAGCAACTCAGGTTATTTGCAGATGGTTGTCCATCTCAAAACAAGAATAATTATTTAGTGCATTCATTGATGCTATGGCTATCAAAATGTGCACCTCAAACGCTTAAAGAAATTTTGTTAGTTTTTCCTGTTAGAGGACACTCATATTTACCAGCGGACAGAGTATATGGCCGAATAGAGAAGATCTGCAGGAAATATAGTTTTTTAAAAAGCCCTAGTTCATACTACGAGTTGTATCGTGAAGTAGGAGAAGTGAGATTAATGGGACAGGATTGGGATTTGTATGATATGAAAAGAACATCTGAATTTTTAAATAAAATTCCAGGAATAAGGGATGCTAAACGATTTGTATTTAAAAGAAATAATGTAGGCAAAGTATATATATATATATATATATATATATATATATATATATATATATATATATATATATATATATATATATAGCGAAGAAGACAATACTACCCAAATTATGGATATATCATTGCTCGATTATGATTATAGAAACGAAGAATTACTGACTCAAAACTCTTTAAAGTACATTTGTGGATATTTAATTAATAAGTGTTTACGTGTTCATTTCTGTGAAACATGTGACACATATGCAAGAAGTCAAAAAAATCTAGATAGTGCTAATTTATATTGTCACTTTCGCGCATATGCAACATCAAGCGAAGACGTGTTTGGTAATTTATGTATGCCAACAGATAATTTTGTCACATACATAAATAAATTAGAACAATGGTTTTTTACTAATTTTCAATATATATCCACCAATAATTATGTTAAAACTTTAATAACTAACAATACTCATAAATTTGTAAAATGGCTGCAACAGCAACAGAAATAAACGAACTCAACAAACTAAAAAAAAGTGAATTTATCGAACTAATTGTTAAAGGAACCTTACCCATCCACTATAGTGAAAATGTGCTTAAAAAATTCATAAAATCTGACGATAACGAAGACATATTCGTTGATATTAGTGACTGCACTACATGTATTAAACAAACTGTCAAATACGAGCGTCTGCAAGAAAAAAGTGCCTTGTACGATAAACTAATTCCTCATGAGTCAAGAATCAGAGATCAAGAACTAATTATTCATCTACTGCAAGAAGAAAATAGGAATGCTATAAGTTCGTCGTCAAGGAAAAATAGTATAAAAAAGTCTAATATTATATCCCAACAATCAAACGCACCTTCACCAAGGTCATCTATCAATCATACAAAGTGTGACCAGCCCGGGACATCTGCCGACGGAAAAAAATACAATAACAAAAATTAACCAGTAGTTAATACATCTACCGATAAGCCAGATCCCACGAACAACAAAATGGATGACAATGTAAACAAATGTATTGACAATCAAAAATCTGAAAATTGGAAAGAAGTCGTAAGAAAACCTAAAAAAAGGAACGCAGCAGGTATAGTCGGACAAGTAAAAGACGGCATTTCTATTACAGTCGCTTCAAAAAAAGCATTTCTATTTGTCTCAACGCTAAAACCAGATACGAAATCCGATGATTTAGTAAAGTATTTAGGAAATAATTTTCCAGAGGCAGAATGCAACCAATTAGAATCGAAATTTCCAATGCATTACTCTTCATTTAAGGTAACGATTAATTTGGATAACCTTGAAAAAGCAATGAATGTAAATATATGGCCATACGGTATGTGACAAGGTTTTTGCACAAACCTCTATCAAAGAAACATGCAACGTAGCCATCACACAAAGCCTTGTCGAAGAAAAAACCATCATGAATAATGACAATAGCAGTGTTAATATTTCTTCAAATCACACAAAAACTAACTCAAACAGCAACAGTGACTGTGATACATAATTTCTAAACTGTCAAGCCCTAACTGCTAATAAAATGAATTTAATTTTCACTGAATATCTGTGTAATAGTAATTTTAATCTGAAATTCATATGCATATCTGAAACATGGTGTAACCATGATTCCGTTCAAATGATTCATTTCTCTAAAAACTATAAACTAGATGCTTATTTCTGTCGCTCAATCTTCAAAGTAGGTGGTGTTGGAATAGGGTGCGGTGGTGTAAAAATGAGACACAGAAAACTTTGGGTAATAATGAGACAGTCATAATTTTTTCACTGAACGTATTGTTATTGCGGCGCTAAAATGGCAAAAAGGTAAATACATATTATAGAACCTAAATGTATATTGATTGGGAAATTTATATTATAACTATGCTCCAACAATTAAATAAATGTCAACATATGGTGATTCACGCCTCAAAAACTTTTAAAATCAAGCGGGAAACTTTTGTTCTCATTTTCCTCCACATCATCGGGCGCGCTCGGTAATCATCGTATTTGGTAAAGGGGTATGTACCGAACGTTGGGAGATATCACTTGCCAATGTTAGTACATCTGCAGAAGAGTGAGGATATGCTGAACTGGTGGGGGAAATTTGAGACGGCTGCTGGGGTAAATATGAGACAACAGGTGGGTCAAAAATGAGACATAAGTATGTACTATTTCAGGTTAGCGCGAAGCAAAATTCCGAGAATTTATGTACCGAAAACGAAGTCGTATACAGAGGAAGATTTACAAAAGGCGCTTACCTTAATTAAGGCAGGAAAGTTATCTATAAGAAAAGCTTCAAAAACATTTAAAATAGATAAATCTAAATTATGTAGAGCTCTTAAAAATAAAAATATTTTAAAACGTGGTCGAAAACAAGCATTATCAAAGGATCAAGAAACTGATTTAACTGAAAAAATCACAGTGATGGCTAAATGAGGGTTTGCTCTTTCCAAAGCAGAAATTAAGTCGGTGGTACAAACCTACGTGACACAAAATAATTTGACAACAGTTTTTAAAGATGGTAAACCCGGAAATGATTGGTTTCGCTTGTTTTGCAAGAGAAACCGGTGGAGCCAAAAGAAAATGGAGCAGTTAGAAAAGTGTAGAAGAACAGCGACTAGCGATCCCTTTATTATTTATGATTTCTATGATCGACTTGAAAAAATAATAACCCAGCTTGATTTGAAAGACAAACCATCACATATATTCAATTTAGATGAAACAAGTTTTAATTTGGACCCAGGGAGGGTGAAGGGTATTGCTTCTGTAGGTCAGAAAGTTCACAGAAGCATCGAGGGTTCTGGGAAAGAAAATATTACGACTATGGCTTGTATTTCAGCGAGTGGGGTGTTACTGCCACCGCTAATTATTTTTCAAGGACAAAATTTATGGAGCACATGGAAGGGTACAAATGATTTAACAGATACTTGTTATGCTGTGTCCGACAAAGGCTGGATGACAACTGCTGTCTTCAATAGTTGGTTTATTAAATTTTGTGCAATGGTTCCACAAAGACCACTGTTAATTATAATGGATGGTCACGTGTCACACTTGGATAAAGGCACCATTGAACATGCGATTCAAAATGACATCACCTTGTTTAAACTACCACCACATGCAACTGATATTTTGCAACCTTTAGATAAATGTTGTTTTGGACCACTCAAGTTAAAATGGAACGAGAGGCTTATCGAATGGCAGCGGTTGTATCAAAGAAGGCTGACAAAAAGTGAATTTGCGGACATGATTTGTGCTTTATTAAATGAAGGAATCACAGAAACTGTTATAAAAAAGTCGTTTGAAAGTACTGGAATATTCCCTTGTTGTAAGGAAAAATATCCGAAAGGGCGTCTAAATGAAATCAAATTACAAAAATACAATGAAGGACACAAAAATACTTATCCACTCGACATTTATGAATTAGACAAAGACGAGGAAAATGAGCAAGAGGAGCATGATCAGGAAAATATACAAGAAAAGCAAAATGAAGAGAATGAAAAAGAGGAAGAAAGAAGATCCAGGTCCAATTCATCTTGTTCTTTTGAAAGTATTTTACTGAGTAAAATTAATAAATCAAATCCTGAAATAAAGCGAAGACGAAACATTGATTCCAATTGTGCAGTTCTTACTAGTTCGGAATATTTAGATCGTATTAAAGAAAAAGAATTTCCGCAGAAAAAGAAAAAAGAGCCAAGAAAGAAATTAATAGTACCTTCCGATTCATCTTCAGAAAGTGAAACAGAAAGTCTTATTCACGAAGATGAGAGTGGTGTAGAAAACATTACAGTAGAAGATCTACTAAAAGAAAATCTTTCGGATGAAGAAAATTATTCGGATAAAATAATTATTGGGGACTATGTTTTGGTAAAGTTTGCTACAAAAAAAAGCTACTGCATTATGTTGCACTTGTCGAAAATGATAAAGGGGATGAGTTTGCCGTGTCATATTTGCGACGAAAGGGGGATAAGTTCATATTCCCAGAAGTGCTTGAAAACTACGAGGTATCTAAGGAAGACGTAGTAATGAAACTACCCTAGGGTTTCACCAAGACAAGAATCTTGCGTTGAAACTTAAATTCTTGTCTTGTCTTGCATTACAAAGCAAGAAATTAAAAAAATCTTGTCTTGCTGATTTCTTGCTACATAATTTCTTGTCTTGTCTTGTCTTGTCTTGCGTGTCTTGCTATTTAGGGGAATCCCCGAGATATTTACTGTTAGGGATTCCAGGGTGTGTCGTGTTATGAGTTTGCGCTGTGGCGTCAGTAGGTTAGCAAGGACGTTTGTTGTTTGTTTAGTACGTAGTTTGCAATCTGTACTTGTGTCGTATTCAACAACGATCCATAATAAACATGAATAAAAATAAGTCCCTGCAAAATGACAGTGATTCTGAATATTCAGAACGATACCAAGATATCGGAAGCGAATATGATAGTTCTGCTTCGGACAATACTAGCAGCAGTAGCAGCCAAGATAAAAATAAACCAAAGGGGAGTGGTATATTACGGCAGAACGTACCAGCTCTCGACATTTCAGCTCCAAAACAATTAAAACTGAGTAATCAAGATAGTCAGTAATTACTACGAAATTAAAAAGACAGACATGAAAGATGATAAAATAGGGATTTGTATAGTATGCAAAAGTCACGGAAAAAACTGTACTATTAAAATGAAAAACAGAAATACAAGTGGTTTGAAACGACATCTTGAAAGAAAACATAAATCAATTTTTGACAAAATTTATTCATCAAACAGCGATGAAGTCAATAAAAGCAAAAGCCAGTCAGTAGAATTGGATGCGAAAATTGCAATTATTAATATGTTCAAAGGAAATGAAAATGACGAGGTAAGATAATTTGTCGCTTTGTTAACTAATAAATAAATTTTAGGCGGTAAATTTGAAAATATTTTTTAATTTAAAAAAACCAACGTAACCAATAACGTAACCTAATCTAACCAAACCTAACATAACATAACCTAGCCTAAACTAACCATAAATTCCTTGAAATATTCGTTAATTTGCATGACAACAACGACACATTTTACTGCAAAAACCCAAAAACTCATCAAATCCTCACAAATTCTTGCTTCCGCGCCCTAATTTTGGTTTATTTTATTAAATAGAAGGCTAATATATCGATATATAGTCAATTAAACGCATTTTAAAGCATTTGCGTAGTCTGTATCTTAACCACAAATTTTGTATATTTTGATGATTAACGGAAAATAAGTATTAGATTATTTAATTTTATTACACTTATTTTGTTGTTTTAGATAACATCGCAAGATTCAATAAATTTTGATGCAAATGTTTTTGAAAATTTGCTATTACATTTTGTTGTCAAAAAATGTTTGCCGTTTAATTTTTTTGAAGACAGTAGTGTTATAAATTTGTTTACGTACGCCAATAAAAATATCGTTTTACCCAAGAGAAATAGTTTACGTGAAACTGTTCTCAAAAAATTTCAAATAATGAAAAATATTGTGAAGAATGTATTACTAAACAATAATACAAAAGTATCCTTTACCATCGATGCTTGGACCTCACTAGCAAATTATTCGTTTTATGGAATTACTTGTTACTTTATAGACAGTCAATGGAACATACAGTCTTTAGTACTGGATTTTATTCCTTCAAATGGACAGCACTGTGGTAAAGAAATTGCAAGAATGTTTGCTGATGTTTTAAAAGATTATTATTTGCAAACTAAAATACAAGGTATAACAACGGACAATGCGTCTGCAAATTTTACATTTGCTCGTTATTTAGAAGAAATATTGGGCAGTACATATTTCAACAGTTGTAATAACCACTTTCAATGTTTTGCCCATATTTTAAATTTGGCTGCACAGGATTTCATGAAAGTTTTGAAAACTGAATATATCACTGAAATAGACGAAACCGACGAAGAGCATGATGATGATGATGATTTAGAAGGAGAAATAAATTTGATATCACTAGTCAGTAAAATAAGATGTTTATTGAAAAACATAAAGAAATCAGAACAGAAACAAATTAAGTTTAAAACTTGTTGTTCAACAGTAAATATGAAATCATCTAGCCCAGTAATTGATATAAGAACCAGGTGGAATTCAACTTACGAAATGATGGAGTGGGCACTTACTTACAAAATTCCGTTAAATATAATGTGTGATACTAATAGTGACTTCGAGAAATTTAAAGTAAATCTAGAAAATTGGGATTTGATAGATAGGATATCGAAATATCTAAAACCGTTTAAGACGTTAACTGATGTTCTTGGAGGTGAAAAGTATTGCACATTGTCAACTGTAGTCATAGGCATAAATATTCTAATTGACAAATTAGAATCATGGGCATTTGAATTGAACGATAAGGAGAACAGGACTGATAATGATGAACAACTTATTTTCGCCATAAATGCTGCAAGAGAGAAAATTCTAAAGCATTATAAAAAGTCCAATTGGATGTATTGTGTAGCACTTGTTTTAGATCCACGACACAAAAAAGAAACATTTCAAATGACTGTTTGGGGCAAGGAATTAGAAGCTTTGTCTCTGAAAAAATTCCAAGAATTATATAAAGATAATTATTATACAGAAATTAATGTAGAAGTTTGCTCACCAACACAATCTCATAATCAAAATAAATATGATTTAGATTTAAATGTACTATTTAATCGTAACACAAATACAGTGTCCTCTTCTGAAGAAGCTTGGAAGATAGAAATAAATGAATACTTTACCGCAAAAAGGGAATATGATCACACAGACATTCTTGATTGGTGGTGGAAACATGAAACAACTTACCCATGTTTGGCACGCATGGCAAGAGATGTTTTAAGTACAATGGCTACATCCGTTCCCTCTGAAAGGCTATTTTCTAAAGCCTCCCTTGTTATTACAAAGCAGAGAAATCGTTTAAATGCAGAATCTGCTAGATGTCTCTTATGTTTAAATTCATGGATGAATAATAAAACTATTGTTTTTGAGGCTGAGGCTAAGGCTACAAGATAATTGTTTGTATTTTATTATACTTGTAACGAATATTGTGTAAGCATTTGACTTTTATTTTTCTGTAATACCTAATTGTTTTTCTTAATTAAAATATTTAACAATACTACTTTTGTTTACAAATTTCATTAAAAATTACCCTACTTTTATTACTTGTATTGTAAAAAAAATATAATATTTGAAATGCAAGATTTCTTGCAAAAAACTAGCAAGAATTCTTGTTCTTGCTTAACTTACTTCTTGTCTTGTCTTGCTTATCCAAAGTCTAGTCTTGTCTTGTCTTGTCTTACTTTTTAAGCAAGACACAAGACAATAACAAGACAAGACCAAGAAATTCGTGAAACCCTAAACTACCCACACCAACGTTACACGGAGGAACTGCTAGAGTGTCCCAACAACTTATATTTTCAATAAATTTTAACAAATTTAATGTTAACTAACAATAGCGTTGTATACCTATAGTTTTTTTTTGTAATTTGTGTTGTTTTTGTAAGTTTTTTTGATATGATTAAAATAAATTCTTATAACTTATGTCTCATTTTTGACCTAGATCACCTTAAAATTACCTCATCCATGATATACCTTCACTACACGCATGTAAACACGGCGTCTCATTTTTAACCTTGTGTGTCTCATTAAAACCCCAAAGGCAGGTTAATTTTGAGACACGGAAAATATTTTTTTTTGAAATAAATGCTTCAATTTTGTAAAACTTGGCACCTTGGTTTTATTCTGTAATAAATTTTGAATATAATGGATATTTTTTGATCAAGTATTTCATAAAATTAGATGACTAAAAATGAAAAGTTTTCCAAACTGTCTCATTTTTACACCACCGCACCCTATGGTCTTTCAAGAACATTGAAACTGAAAATTTAAATTTAGATCACTTTTGTGTTGAAAAAATTATTGAAATATGCGGAATTAAATGGAAAGCAGATTCCAACACTACTTTCATATTTTTAAACTGTTATAGAACCCCCAGTGCTGTAACTAATGATTTCAATTTATTCTGTAATAAACTTTTTACTGTTTTAAAATTTGTATGTATGCCTAATTATAAAATAATTTTAGGAGGTGATATGAACATTGACCCTAAAAGAGATTATATTTTTTATAAGATACTTTGTGATACACTGCAAGGCTATAATCTTAAAAACACTGTACACAGCTGCACGAGAGGTAAATCCACTTTAGATCTTATTTTCACAAACTATTCGATTAAAAGCCATGTTTATGATAATATTATCTCAGATCATAAAACTGTAAATACGAGTACTGAACACAACGTGAAAAATAATTCTTTTTCTAAATCCTGCAGAGATTATCACGAAACACAAATGAATCATTTTAGTAATGATCTTTCTAACGAAAACTGGGATGCAGTATACAAAACAAGCAATGTCAATGACGCATTTAACAGCTTTCATGAAATCTTCTTATTCTATTTTAATAAACATTTTCCCATTAAAACGTTTAAGAAAAATAATGGCAAACAATGGGTTAACAATGAAATTAAAGTTTCAAGCACCAATTTAAAACATTTATTTAAATTAAAAAATGAATTTCCCATTTTCGAAAACAGCTATAAGTGTGCCAAGAAAAAACATACTACATTAATAGCGAACACAAAGAAGACTTACTACCAGACCAAATTACAGTCCTTAGGAAATGCATCCAAAAGCGCTTGGAATATTATAAAATCATTGTCTAGATCCTCCAGTACCAATCAGAATTTAATAATGAAAAGAGATGGGCATTCAACGTACTCACCAGAAACGATTGCTAATAATTTTAACAATTTCTTTCGAGAAGCACCTGTACTAATCTCAAAACAGATTAAAAGTAAGCCCCATACTTCAGGTAATTACCACAATAATCTTTAAATAAACTTTAATTAGTACTAAAATAAAAAACAAAAGATCCTCCGGTTTTGACGATATTCCGGATTTTCTCATAAAATGTGTTGTTGACATCGTTACTAAACCTTTCACTTTTGTAATAAATCTGAGTTTTGAATCAGGTTGTTAGTAAAATTAACCCTATTTACAAAAAAAGCAATAAACACGATTATAATAATTATAGACCAGTAGCATTAACTTCAGTGTTCTCTAAAATTTTTGAGTACGCTTTTATGGCTCGGCTCATCCCCTTTTTAAACAAACACAATGTCGTGGACAGTAATCACTCCGGTTTTAGACCACAGAAATCCACAGCAGATGCAATACAGCATGCTTATGAAAAGATCACGTCACACATCGAAAATGGTGAATGCCCAGTTGGAATTTTTTGTGACCTCACAAAGGCTTTCGACTGCGTAAATCACACAAAGCTATTAAATAAGCTTGAAAACTATGGTATTCGAGGCGTTTCCCTAAACTGGATAAAAATTTTTTTTGGAAAATCGAGTTTCCTAGAGACTATTATTGGGGTACCGCAGGGGAGCGTCATAGCTCCTGTACTTTTTGCGCTCTATATTAACGATATAAGGAATGCACTTAGCAATGATTGTTCTGTTAGCCTGTTTGCGGATGATACATCTATCATAATTTCTGACAATGATTCTGAGACGATTCAAAACAAGTGTATAAACAAATTAAGTAGTTTATCCTCGTGGTTTAATGATAATGAGCTTTTCTTCAACAAAACTAAAACAAATTATATTAGGTTTCATAATTTTCAAAACAACAGGAATTTAGACATTAATGTTGTTATTGATAATAATAGATTATGTAGAACCAATAAAAGTAAATTGTTAGGTCTTTCTATTGAAGAACATCTTAAATGGAACTCTCACTGTGAGGGTCTTACCAAAACTTTCGCTTCGATCTACTACCAAATTTGGTACTTGAGAAATATTATCACAACCTCACAACTTGTGATGCTATATCATGCGCAAATAGGTTCTCGAATGAGGTATGGTATTTGTTTCTGGGGTCTGTCTCCTCCCGCTCATGATGTGTTGTCTTCCAAAAAAAGATAGTACGCTGTGTAGCCAATGTCCCACAAACACACTCGTGTAGGCAACTTTTCAAAAAAAGTAATTTCCTTACATTGATCTGCATCTATATTTATGAAATCTGTATCTTTATATTTCGTAATACAGACAACATTCCAAAAACTCTTCTATACACAATTACAACACGCGTAATAAAACTGACTATAGAGTCCCATTGACTAAAAGTAGCCTCGTTATTAAAGCACCTCAAGTGCAGGGTTTACATGTGTTCAACAATTTACCTCCTGAAATTAAACAATGTGATAACTAAAAAAAAATACAAAAATAAATTGAAATTGTTTTTACAGAAACATAGTTTTTATTCACTACAAGAATATTATAATTATTAACCTATATTATTACTATTATCTTTTATCATATTTCTGACATGTTCTATACTGTGCATTGTACAGTCTTTTGGACAATAAAATTATTATTATTATTATTTCAATTTACACACCCATGTTCTGAGTTTCCTCATAAATATTTGATTAAATTGTATTGCCGTAGGCGATTATTTTATGCACTAATTTTTATAAATAGAAATTTAAAATCATCAAGGGAAACAGAAGCAAATTATATTAAAACATTTGTAATATTATACAATATAAAAATATTTAATATAATTATACTTATTTGTAATTAATAAAATAATAAATATATCATTCGCAAATGACAGTTATTCAAATTCCGGCCACGTACAGCTTATGCCAAGATGGGCCGCTTACTCCATTCGATGCGACATAAAGATCAAAGGCACCGACAATAAGTGTCGCTACTGGTTAAGTATATTTATACTATGGTAGTATTAATAATTTTCTTATACATATTTCATTTTTATTCTTCATTTTTAAATATTTTATAGCCTGTTTTTTTTTTCATATAAATAAAAATTCATGCGATAGTGGGATAATATATGTGTCAAAGCCGTACCTGACAAAAGAAGTTTTTCGGGATTGGTACAAGAATAGCTTTGTTCCACAACTTAAAAATGAACTAAGAAAGAAGAAATTGTCAGTGAAAGCCCTCTTGTTAGACAATGCTCCAGGACTCCTGATAAGGACTAATAAAACTCAAAACTGCCGATGGATATTCGAGGCAATGTACTTACCGAAAAATACTACCGCATTGATTCAGACCATGGATCAAATGTTATCAAGACTCTCAAGGCACACTAGTAGAAGCGACTCCTTATGGATATTGTCAGTCAACATAATTGACATCACATCAATTTTGAAAAAGTTCAACTTCAAAGATGCTATTATCAATGCTGCGTTTGCCTGACAGCAAGTCAAACCTACTACATTGATTAAATCATGGAAAAATATTTGGCCAGCTAATCCACTTCTTCTAATAGAAGTTGACAAAAAATCCAACGACCAATGTCTGCAAGTTGTACTAGATGCTGCCCTTCAAATTTGCAACGAAGTGACTAGTTCATCAGAATCAAGTGAAGCTTTACGAGGGTGGATTGTATAAGAGAATCATGAATGCTGCCTTAACAGACGAAGAAATAATTAAGAAAATGACATAATCTGACGAAGACGTGATACAGGAGGCACAGGAGGAAAAATCTTTCACAGTCAACTGTAATGATGCTGTGTCTGCTGCAAACACTGATACGTTGGTGCGAAGAGAGAGAATATACTTTGAAAAGATCTTGATGCTAAAGCAGATACAAGAACAAGCAATGACAGACTGTCTAAACAAGAAAAGGCAAAAGACAATCAAAGATTTCTTCAAAGCATGAGTAGAATATGTATACATATTCATATGTACATAATTAAACTACAGTGGCATTTAGTTATACATACATGATGTTAAATTATTTAGGCTTATACTGTATTATGGATGTACATTTATTTTCCTTATTTCTTTAAGTAAACACGCTTTTGTTAACTGAAATGGGTGTTTCATTTCCATATTAACTAGGCAGCATTTAACCTCATAAAATGTAGATATATTGTAGGCTACTCCTACCAATACAATGAAAAAAAATAACTGCTTTCATTTCGCTCTCGCACTAACAGGAAACTCGTGTTTGTTTTTTTAATTCTTTTGCATATTTTATTATTTATTGCTGATCAAGATTATACATTTTTACACTGAAATATAGTTCAAAAATTTCCAAATGAGTTTTTCTCTCACATCATTGACTATATTTTTGTAGTTATTAGTATATTTGACTCCAATAATAAACTTCGTCGTCGGTGAATTGATCAGGATCAGGTGGCAAAGTAATGATATCTGCATCAATTTCAGCCGAAAAAATAGTATTCGTGGGCCTCTTTCATTTGACATTCTAATCATAATAGTGCAATCATATTAATAATAATAATAATAAAGTATATTTGCTTAAAAGAAAATCCTATACAAAGAATTGACAACAAGTGGTCTATTTAATACATAATTTATGTTTTGAACATTGCTCATACATCAAATATATAATATAAATGCTTTTAGTTTTATTGCATTGTTTATAAAATTTGAGATATCAAAGCGTTTGGCTACAGTAAATTCGGATAGTAGGGCCTTGTTGTAGTTTATTGGATCCGTGTTGACCAGGTATTTTGATATGTACGCCTCACGTATGGGTTCGAAAATTGGACATTGAAACAGGAGATGTTGTAGACTGTCGGGTTGATGAGTGTGTACAAGTTTCTTGTTGGTTGACGTTGAGTAATTTTCCATCTTTAAAGAGCTGAAAATTGTTAGTGTTAGCGGTACGTAATTGACTTACAGTTTTTAGGACTTTAAAGGGAGCTTTAAATGTTTCAAAGATATTAGTGAAAATGTAGGTCTTATAGTTCGGGTTATAGGAAGAGAGGACTATTTTTGAAATATCTAGGTTATAGAGGTGTTGGTTGTAGGAATTAATGATATTTTGTATCACTTTTTTAACTTCTAGGAAGTTTTTGTTCTCCCAGATGTGTGTGAAGTTGGCTTTTTGTAAGATAGTTTGGAGCAGTCTTGTCCAGTTGAACTTTTCTTGATTGGGAGCTGATATTGATTGGCTTTCGTTCAAAAGTAGCAGTTTGTTGTAACATACTTTTACATATCAAGTCACTCATTAGTAGAACTTTGTACCACCAACGTAATATGTTTTTAATTATTAGATTTTTCGGGCAACGAGATTTATTACAACAGATTATTCTATATTATTATATACTATATCTCCAAACCTATACGATATATAAAAAAATTAAATGTGTCAGATTAAGAATTTAACTATCTTTAATATTTGTAGTAACAAATTTTCAAAAAATAATATTTAGAATTTTTTTTTAGATACTACCACTTCCGGTTGTCCAATTATTACCAGAACCTATTCAACTCTTCCCATTACTGTTAGATTGAGGAATCCGTAGTCAAACAGGTCTTTAGTCTGATATAATTTGAGAAATCGTGTCTCCAACAACCTCACACACACACACACACACACATATATATACACACACACACACAGACATCATTGTAAAAATGTTAAAATCGGATTCTATGGACCTTAAATCGTGCTTATTCAATAAAATCTGGATATGCGATTTTTAGCATGAATCCAATACCTCTCTTAGCGAGAGCTAAAAAGCGAAGTACGGAATAAAATTTTTCGAGCTCTGTTCTCCAAACGGCTATAATCACAATATTGAAATATATAAAGGCAAACAAGTTGAAGACCACCAGACAAGCAAACTTCAGTCCTTAGTTTTTCGATTGATGGAACCATTTTTAGGCAAAGGCCATCATCTTGTAATGGATAACTACTATAATAGCGTTACTTTATCCGAAAAATTACTTCATCGTAAGACGCACATCACCGGAACTCTAACACCGAACAGAAAAGGAAATCCCATTAAATGTAACTAGAAAAAAAAAAAAGGCGAACATGTTTGGCAGAGAAAAGGAAGAGTTTATGTATCAAAATGGAAAGATAGAGAGATGTTCTGTGTATAACAACAAAGATTCAACCAGAAATGATTGAAGTTCATAATAGTTATGGGAAAAGTCAAATGAAACCTAAGGAAGTGTCAGTGTACAAAAGTATCCGTTGGTACAAGAAAGTTATTTTCCATATGTTGGATGTAACTGTAGTCAAAAGTTATGTGATTCATCGCGAGTTATGCACTAAAGCTAATGAAAAATCGCTTTCACTCCTGGAATTTAGAGAAAGCCTTGTAAAAGACCTTCTGGGAACTTCTCCTGCGTTAAAAGACGGAAGAAAGTTGTTTTAAAGGGTGCCCTGAACTGCTCTCGTGTTGAAAAAGTTACACCTCTACTAGGTCATCTACAACACGCATTAGAAAAAATACCAACCCCAGAAAATTATTCCCGTAAAAGTTATTTTCTAAGGTGCAGGGAATGCTCGAAGAATGGAAGAAGAGGCCAAACCTCATGGCGTTGCCGCGGTTGTGAAGGGAAACCACCATTATGCCAAGGAAAATGTTTCGATAATTTTCATAAATAAACAATTTTTAATTCAAGTTATACAAAACAATATTTTTTTATTTGCTTTACCTACTTGTAAGAATTATATTACTTATATTATATTAATAAAATTTTATTTTGAAAGTTAAAACTGATGTCTGCGATTACAGTCGTGTCCCTCGATGGCAAAAAGTTAGAAGTTATGGGACATGTCTGCAATTAAAGACACTTTTTTTCGAAAATTTTAGGTGACCCATGGTACACCCAAAATAATTGTTAGTGTCCGCGAATGTGTTAAATGAATATATTAGACATATGCAACATGTTATTAAATATAATGTATTAACTAATAAATAATACAAATTATTTATTGTTAATGATATTTCAATGATTTAATAACTTTATACAAGATATTATTCACTGAGATTCACGGTTGACCTTGCATTACAGTGAGTATGGCTGAGCGCTGCGGGCTCTCTGCAGTCTATCTCAAAAACGGTTGGGCGTATGAAAAATTTCTTAAAACAAAATTTGTCGCAAATTTTATGCTCTACAATTTTTATAATAAATGTTAACATCATTGGAGCTATAGAAACCGAGATAATCGCGATAAACTGATTTTTGTGACCTTTGACTTTGAATAACTTACGGCGCAGACACGAGATTTTATGAGACAACTTTTAGAACACCAAAATGAAGGTGTATACGAGTTTACAGCTTATTATCTCTCATTCCGTGGTTGGCCCCTTTTTTTGCTTAAGTGACTGCACTATAAGTAAAATATATCCACTAATGCCCAGTGTCCATAGGCGCCGACTACGTGGGGGCTTCGGGGCTCAAGCCCCCACACGGAAAAATTTGTGGGGGCAGAGCCCCCACACGGAAAAATCTGAAAGAGTTGTGCCTCCACATACAAATTATTTGTAATACTAGCAAAAAGTAAACTCATTTTGAAATAGGTTTAATACATCAAGTATTTTTACAAAGTAACATTGTATATTCTATTATTAATTTTATAAAATTTTCAACTTGTCATAGTGTATTCACTAAAGAACTGTGAAAGTAACTCGTGCGGACTAGTAAATAGTACTGCCAGATTTAAAGTGCAGTATTATCGGAAATTAGTAATAAAATTATCAGATTAAATGGAATTTTGTGCGTTGTATTTGCTTCATTGAACTGCGCTAAGCTTATAGCTGTTTTCCCATATAAAATTTTGTCCTGAGTTTTTTCTGATGTGGTACGGAGAGTAGTGACATCCAGTTATTTTTATTTAAATTAGGAGGATAGTGTCAATGTCCCTGATTCTCCTGGGTCTTTGTCAAAGAAGTTTAGATGTGGAAAATGTGTTGTCAGATTATTAAAGGTAAATAGAATATTTTAAAATTTAAATATTAAAATCAATATTTATTTGTGACAGATAATTTGTCAAAATGGTACAATGTTACGCCATGCGTAGCGCCACTTGAAGTTCTCTCTGTAATTTTCGTTTGTGTAATTTTAATCACATTTGAGACGGCCATAGTAAGTGTCCCGCAATTCTATGAAGTTAACCTTAATCTAAGTTTTGTGACAAATTTATGGTTATTGGTTTTGACTAATAATTGTATTCATTTCATCATTTATTTTTCGGTAAGTTATGAATCACAATTTTTAAATATTACTATTTTTTATTTACTTCACGATTTTATGTTTTATTTAGTTGAAATGGATAAGTTCTTAAAAAAAATTTCTAAGGATGTGACGCCCACAGCGAAACCGAAAAAGGAAGATAATTCTTCGACAATAATGACCGTATCGCCATCCACATCCACCAGTACATTTGGTACAGAAGTATCGGGAAGAGGAAGACAGTACTGCCAACATTGGAAAAATATTTATCATTGGATATTGTATGATGCTGCAGTAAAAAAAGTATATTGTTCTGTATGCAAGGCGGCTGTAGAATTAAAATTACCTCTGCCTACATTGAATAACAATGATAAACAGTCAGTTAAAACTTTTGTCGAAGACGGATTTTGCAATTGGAAAAAAGCTATAGAGCGTTTTAAAATACATGAAAATTCAAATATTCATAAAGCTGCTGTTAATGGCTATAAGTCATTATCTTCGGGTACGACTATAAGCACACAATTAATGAAATCTAAAAAAGGAGATATGCACCAAGCTCGAAAGGCACTAAATAAAATTTTAACAACAATAGAATTTTTAGCCGCTCAGGGTTTAGCTATTCGTGGACATACAGAAGAAAAATCTAATTTTAGAAAATTATTACTTTTAAGAGCACAAGATTCACCTGAATTAAAATCATGGTTGTGTCGCTCCAAATATAAATGGTGTTCGCACGACATTATAAATGAAATATTAAAAATTATGTCTGTTCGTGTACAACAAAAATTAATTGAATTTGTTAAAGACTGTCAATACTATTCCATAATATGTGATGAAACTAGTGATATATCTACTCAAGAGCAGATGTCTGTATGTTTTCGTATAGTGGACAATGATTTTCAAATCCATGAATTATTTTTGGGATTTTACGAAACATCGCTTACAAACTCAGAAACATTATTTACAATCATCAAAGATGTTGTAAATAGATTTTCTTTATCTTTAAATAATTGCCGAGGCCAATGCTACGATGGTGCCAGTAATGTTAGTGGTAAAAAAACTGGATTGCAAAGTCGTGTTAAAGAAATAGAAAGTCGAGCAATATATGTTCATTGTATGGCGCATACACTGAATTTAGTAGTTCAAGATAGTATGCAAGAAATTAGTAGTATTCGTAATTATTTAAATATCATGCGTGAAATGATAAATTTTGTAAAAAAATCCCCTAAACGAGTTAACACTTTTAATTTACTGCAATCTGAATTTGAACACACAGACTCTAACCCCAAAACATTGCGCCCATTTTGTCCAACTCGTTGGTGTATGCGAATTTCTTCATTAAAAACAATCTACAATAATTATGAAGTTCTAATTTCTTTCTTTGAAAGTGTATCTTGCAACGAAAAAAACGAAATTGGTGCAAAAGCCAGTGGCTTTTTATCCGCATTAATAAATTTTGAGACACTACTTTTCAGTAAGTTTATGATATGCATTTTTGAAAAGATAGAAATACTAAACGCAGAATTGCAAAAAGAATCATTAAATTTCCACACAGCCCATAGTAAAATTAACGCAATCGTTAGTTTGCTAACTAAATTAAGAGAAAACGGATTTGAAGAAATATGGACAGAAGCAGAAAACAAAGCGAGAACCCTTGAGATGGAAGACCCCTCATTACCTCGCCCTCGAAAAATACCACGTCGAAAATCTCATTCTAGTAATGAACATATCTACAATTCCCCAATGGATTATTACCGGAGAATATTTTTCGAAGTATTAGATAAAACATTATCCTCTTTAAATGAACGCTTCGAAACTCCTGTTATGGACCATATAACAAATATGGAAGAATTTTTACTAACTGGTAATATTAAGACACTTGACATTATATGCGATTTTTATAAGAATGATTTTGATAAAGAAAGATTAAAATTGCACCGCGATATGATGCACGATTTGGCCTCAAAAGAAAATATAAAAATAAAGGATTTTTGGAATGTAGCTGAATTTTTTAAAAAGAACCCCGCTTGTGCAGAAATGTTATCTGAGGTCGTGAAATATATTAAGTTATTTTTAACCATTCCAACAACTTCATGTACAGCTGAACGATCTTTTTCAGCTTTACGTAGATTGAAATCTTATTTAAGGTCAACTATGGGCCAAGAAAGGTTAAATAATATAGCAATACTAAATGTGCATAACGACATCACTATTAATATTGATGAAATTGCAGAAGAATTTATTAAACGTACAGCAGTTCGTCAAAACACTTTTTCTTTAAAACTATAAATACATTTTTTATGTATGTATTTTATAAGTATAACGTGCGTATGTATATTTATATACAAATTTTAAGAAATAAAGTTTTTATTTGGTAAATTTTCTGTTACCCCTTTTTAGCCCCCACACGAAAATCCAAAAGTCGGCGCCTATGCCAGTGTCCTCAATTGGGGACTGCAAAATTTGAATAAGTTTTTTGAATAGGTTATATTTGAAATATAAATGGATTTTTAATAAGTAGTTAAAGCTTAAGGGTTAAACTTAAAACTTGGGATGAATTTTATTTTACTTACTTGAGTTGTTGTTTTAAAAACATGTAACACGCATATTCACCACGAAAATTTGCAGTTTTCGGTCGTTATAAAAAACACTTTTTATTGCAGAAAGGCACAAATTTCTTATTACACAGCAAGTGTGAGACTTAAAGGTCTTAGTTAATACTCTAACAGGGATAGAAAAGGCAAATTTACTGAGTACATTGATATTACGCCTGCATAAAACAGGTGTACAAATTATATTCTGTAACTTTTGATGGTACACCGGTAAATATAAATATGTGTACAACACTGGGCTGCGCTACTTGCCAATACAATGCTATAGGTCTTGCCAAATAGAAATGACCTGCGCGTAAAACGCATTTACGCATCCTCCGCCCTTCTTACTTAAAGGGCCAATCACATGCATTGTACTTAAGCGGGTTTCTCTCAGTGGCATCCGAATAATATAGGTATAAGACGCATGAAGCTATATCATACAAAACCATTCCCTTGCAGGATTTGAACCCAGGATACCAACATGCGCATAACCAAGGGTTTTCCGAAAATCTAATTAAGACCACCAACCCCATCTTCTTTAACGATTACATAGTAATGCTATTATACAGTGTGTTAAAAAAAACCTAACTGGGTGTAGGCTATGAACAAAAAACGTATGTCAATATTTAATTATCAATTTGACACGAGATATTGTCAAAAATGTTATCTACAGAAATCAAAGCTTTTCTTCTTAAATCATATGTTAGAAATGGAAACAAATTAGAAAACGGCAAACGATAATATGCTACATCCTTCTTTATTATCTTTTCTCTTTAAAAATACATTTCAAGATCAATACATTTCTATGTTCATAGCCTACTCAGAGTTAGGTTTTTTATTGTACACACTTTAAAATAATCTTTACATTATCAGTAATTTAGATATATTTTGTAAATATTTTAGTTTTTAAACTTAAATATTCTAAATACTATTCTTTCGTAATTATTTCTACGCCACTGGCACAAAACAGTGTTTACATCCATTTTAAGTTGAACGCATGTGTCTTCATCGGTTTTGCATTTATGTCGTTACAGTACTTAGACGAGCGACTAGTGGGCAGTCCCTAGAATTCTTTTTGGGTAAGCGGCGCACGGAAAAAGTGTAGTATCATTATGAAATGGGTAGTGAGAGACTACTCCGCTCTAAAAATAGTGGTACACAGTATATGCGCAAGAAATGATTGACAGGTCATTTCTATTTGGCAAGACCTATAGTAACCCGTCTTTCAGCCCTTGGATTCCACATTCAGTTACAGGGGAAATACGGGACACGTGTCACATGATTAAGTTGGTCAGAAATACTTTCGGAGACACCAAAGTTTTGTACACAGAGAACAATAAGCCAATTCAATTTCTGTATCCAAGAAAAAGAGAGACTGCGTCTGCCAATAAACTTACTAAACGTCACAGTAATTTCGGCAACGAAAGGATGAAAGTAAAATTAGCTGTCCAGTTATTAAGCAAAATTACGGCCGATACCTTGATATTCTTGAAGACAATATATCATGTATTTAAATCCGCTTAAAAACAGCAACATTTAACAATATTTTTGATTTTTTAAACTCCCGAAACGTGCTGTCTAAAAAAAAATTATAACCAAGCAGTAAATGAACAAAATATTCAGAAATACGAGAAATCTGTAGAGAGCTGAATATCTTATATATCTAAATTAAAATTCTACACTGGAAGAAACATACTTGTATCTCCGAGAAAAACGGGATTCTTGGGAGTGATAGTGACTCTACCGAATGTAATAAATATTTTCAAAGCTATAAGGGGAAAAAACAAGTATGACATATTTATTAACTTTGAAATTGTCACAAGACCACTTGGAGACTTTTTCTGCGGTTAGAAGTCGTGGGGGGCACAATAACAATCCGACTGTGCAACAGTTTGAAACTTCTTTTAAAAAACTTCTAATAAGGCACGAAGTTTCAGCCTCCAACGGTAATTGTCTTTTCGACGATAAAACAATTCTGAATGTAACCAGCAGAGATCAAATTATAAAAGATAAAATATTTGAAAGTGAGCCAGAGATTGACGCGAACGATCTTCTGGAACACGATTATATGCAGACCAGATGGGAGCTAACGGAATATATAACAGAAGTAGTCCATTACATCATCGGATTTATAACCAAAAAACTTCTTCAAACAATAGGGTATTCTCTCATGATTACAAATATTAAAAAGTTATTTAAAATACTAAAGTTGATTGGTAAACGAGAGAGAAAAAGCAAAAAAAAAATGTTATAAATTGATTGTTGCAAAAGATATAAAGCATTAAAATTTTGATGATGTACTAGTTGTACTACCAATGGGAGACCAGTTGATATCCCTACTACATGCTCGGATATGATAACACGCCGCATCTTAGGTACGTACATGCTCTGGTCTACTTCGGTTCGTTCGGGAGTATTCGTAGTACAGCTATAGGGATGGTCTGTATTTTTTTGATGTTATTCGCTGTCATTTGACATCCATTATCGAATCGTTGCTTTGTGCTTTGTGTTTTATTTTCATTTTTCATCATAACTTTAATTATTGTTTAAATATGAAAACTGCAAGTGAAAGAATTAAGAAATGTTTGATTCCTGCGTGTAGTAAATACGTCAGTGATAGTGCCAAATAAAGTTTTTATTCGAGTTCCAGTTAATATGGACTTGAGAAGAAAATGGTTAGAGGTTATTTTTTCTCCGAATACAATTACGGCCTATTTAAATAAATCAACATACCTATATGTGTGTGAGGATCATTTTAATGTAAGTAATATTACATTAACATTTTTTAAAATTATGTTAACCCTCCAATAGGCAACGCCCCTGACGTAACGCGATTAGGCTCATTAGTTCCAGTTGTTTTTCTTTGGTTTTTCTAGTGAATTATTATGTAAGCTGTTTATGACAATTGATATTATGTTTATTACAGTTCACAATTTTGTCAAAATTATTTTATGAAAATATAACCATCGAATGTAAGCAAACTTAACCGACAACCGCAGAGGTTGCAAAAATTATATAGTACCTACTTATATTTTTTTTTTTTTTGTAGCTAGAAGATGATGCTGAAAATTTTATTCATTTTAAAACAATAGGAGAGACTCTTCATGAAACGTGACATTGTACCTCACAAAAAATTAATAATTTCATCCAGTCCACTTGAACCCCAAATATCATATTCTGCGAAGAAAAGAAAATCTGAGAATGTGAGAGGATTCCAGAGCAAGAAACAACTTATTTTTGATTCTCCTATTCCGAGTACATCCCAGAGTAAATCATATAGTCCACAGGTTGAAGGAATATCAGAAATTGTTTCATCTCCATCCGGAATGTTTCAAATTGAAAATGTAGGAGAATCATCGAAACCCATACAGCTACAGCATAAAACAATTTTAGAGACAATGAAAAAATCAAAAACGGTAAGAAATTAAAATTATAGTCTATCCGTTTTAACTATAGAGTAGATCGCGTTTCGAGCGCGGCCGTTTATACATGTATTAAATAAAGAATTCAAATTTTGCCGCCATTCCTGGATTTAAAAAAATTCTTTCTAATTGACATATTTCCAGTAATTTTGTCTTGTACGTACATGTGCTAGTCTATTTTGTGTTTTAATGCATATACTTCCTAATAATCTCCGTATCTTTCTCTATATTTCGGCGAAAGGGGTATGCATAAATGAAAATCACATTATTCAAATAAATTTTAAAGAAAACAACGTAAAATAAATATATAATTCACCTTTGAAATATAAATATTTACACTGAAATATATACATTATACATTGTAATGAATATTATTTCAATTTATTTTTTGTGTTCCTTATTCCTGTACGTTTACTTAATATTTATAATATATAATCGTCCTGTAATTTGAATATAATATCCTGTTGGAATGATTAATAAATAAATAAATAAATTATATTTATATACTATGTACACCCTTAAATTTGAATGTTTCTGGGGTGATCCGAATGGTCTTTCCAAATACTACTCGTACATCGTCCTATGCCCAGTTCTGAAGCCACAATCTGGATACATTCTGATTTAGAATATGCATCCGTGGCACGATATGTGCAGTATAAATTATACACCATTTTTTTGCCCGCTTCGGAGGGCCTTTCCTTTTGGAATGTTTCAGTACATTAGAAGGGCCTGGTTCAGGGTTCTTATCCATAATATTAACGAAGAGAACAATAACAAAACTAACGAACTACTAACTAATAACTAAGAAAACGCGCACAACATAAACTATGTAATATGAAATATAACGCCAAATCACTATGAAAATTATAAAAACGAAAAGAACAATAATATAATTAACAAACAGAACTGAACAGAAATTAATAATATATAATAAATCGTATACTATTGACTTTGTTGACTTTTATTTATTTTATGTCAGACGGCATGACATAAATCAAAATAATTGATACAGTTGTCAAGCAAATTTAAATTTTGCGTCAATTATTTTGCTGTGTAAACTCGGTTCACGTTTGAACCAATCAGAGAGCTAGAATCGTAGGCCCTATCTCACCCAACGCTCTATAGTTAAAACGGATAGAGTATAGTAATATAAAATAGTTATTTGTATACCAAGGCACTACAGTATAATTTATTTTTTGATAGGTTGAAGAATCACCATCATCTACATCAAGTGGGGGGAGTGGAAGATCTTTCGTTCCACTGTCATCGTCGTCATCCGATATTGAAGGAAGTGAAAGAAATTATGAATCAACATATGAAAAATTTGAATAACAACGTAACTATGTATAACATTAAACATAATAGTAGATTATTTTTGGGTTTGCCTCGGGAAGAATATTTTTTAATAAAATTGACCGAACAAAAATGTCATTAAATACCCAGATATTATGGTCACAGTAAAAAAAATTAGATGTAATGATACATATACCATGCTGGCTATCTCGTTTGGAATATCGGTCTCAGAAATAGGAAAAATATTTTTAAAGTCATTACCAATAATAGCTGCAGAATATCAAAGCTTGATATTTTTTCCAGAAAAACATGAACTCTCACTTTGTGTTCCATCACAGGTTCTACCGAATTATAATCATGTTACGGCAATAATAGACTGTTTGGAAATTAAAATTGAAACACCGTCAAATTCCAGGTTACAGGCAATAACCTGGAGCCAATATAAAAAATCTGTTGTGGCCAGCACAATACCTCTCGCCATTTTCATTTTATCTTGCATAGGGCGCGAGCAGTTATGTGACTTTGTTGGCCTTAGCAAGCAGATATGGGGGCCCGTGTCAGAATGACAGCTGGTAATATACATAGGTGTCAAGTATCATAAGTTTTCATTCGAAACATTATGATTTTCAAATCCATGTGGCTTATTTTCCTCGACAAGTATATTCCATAATAATGGATGACAAATAAACAGAATATTATGAAATTTTGAATGAAAAATTATGACATATGACAATTGTGATATCTATGATAACTACTAGCCGTCATTCTGACACGGATCCTCATATCTGCTTGCCAAGGCCAACAAAGTCACATGGCTGCTCGCGCCCTATAAGTAACGAATTTAACATTTCTTGTACACACAAATAATTGAAATTGTTTCCTACTATTCTAATATTTATTTATTTATTTATTTATTTATTTATTTATTTATTTATTTATTTATTTATTTATTTATTTATTTATTTATTTATTTATTTATTTATTTATTTATTTATTTATTTGTTTATTTATTTATTTATTTATTTGTTTATTTATTTATTTATTTATTTATTTATTTATTCATTTATTCATTTATTCATTTATTCATTTATTTATTTATTTATTTATTTATTTATTTATTTATTATTATAATACCATGTCCAGACAGGCGAACCCAGTTATTTGGACAGGAATAAATGTACAAAAATACAGAAAAAGAGTACATAAATACACATCAAAAATAACAATTTAGATATAAACAATATTTATATACAAAGACTATAAAAGAAAAATATAGGAGTACAACTCGAAATCAGTTTGATTTACTTGTATTGCGCAAAAAGGTTTTAAATTTATTAAGTGAGACATGAAAAATGTCAATTTTTGACTCAATGTTTTTATGAAGGGTATACATATGGTATAGAGGCGAATGTAAAAGGATGTTTTTATGAGCACGCGTGGGTAAGAAGGAATTCTGGTTTCTGGACTTGAATGCTGGAATACGAAAATTAATTAAATTTAAAGTTAAGGGATCATCTATTAAATTGTTTAATAGTTTAAATAAGTGTATTAATTGGAAATTATTTCTGCGGTCTGATAATTTAGCAAAATTAAAATATTGAGATAAATGTACATATGATATGTTGAAGTCGGGATACACCTTATTCTTTTTAACCCGTCGTCGGTACGGTGGGGTATTATATACCCGAACCTAATTTACAGTGGCACATTGAAGCACCAACAAGCACTAGTTCCACTTAACTTCGTGTATCTTCGTATTAGCCCTTCCAGCAAACAGAAATGTGCTGAACTTAGTTGGTAAGCTAGTAATATCAGAATAGATGTTGTTTTATTTAGTAAGTGCATCTCATACCCCACCGTACGTATCCAGTAATTATTGGATTTAACATCATACCCCACCGTACACTTTGCTATTTTGTTTGATTTGTTTATTGTTTTGTCAAGGTAAATTTATCTTACTTATTTGTGGCTATAGAAAACTATCAAGATAATGTGTTAGCATGTCTTATGAAAAGGAACAAGAGAAATTTCGGAAGTAATGGACAGAAACAGAAAATGACGATAATATCGTGGGACACGGATTAGAATCAGCTTCAGAAACTGAAAAGGATCATCTTAGTGAAAGATCTGCAGATTCGGACACCGAACAAGATGGCCACTAACATTGTTTTTCTCACTTGTGAATACAACTTCAGTAAATTCTTTTGTTGTCCAATTCAAATACTGAAAACCAAATAAAAAGTCATGAATTATTAAGGAAATTAGCTTTGGATTTAATTTTTCCACATCTAAAAAATCGAAAAGCTAATCCTAACTTTCTGTGGGCCTAAAAAAAAAAAATCTGACATAACTGGCATAGCTTCCGACTCTGTGTATGAGGAAAACACTGAACAACCAGGAAAAAAGCAAAATAAATCGGGACGATGCTCAATTTGTGAACGAAATAAAGACCGAAAATATTTTTATAATTGTGTGTAATGTTATCAATATGTGTGCTCACAACATTCTATTAATGCTTGTGACACATGTTTTACACAAAAGTCTGAATAAAGTAAGATTTGTATATTGATTTTATATAAAATTCGTTTTCAATTAATTATTAAGTATTGATTTCTTATAACCTACACTTATACCCCACCGTACCAATAATGTAACTAAAGCCCACCGTACCAACGCCGGGTTAAAATATAAATAGCGCAAAAAATTCTTCTGAATAGATTCTAATAAATTAATGTTCGTATAGCATACAACGGATTCCAAACTATTGAGCAATACTCAAGTTTAGAACGTACGAAAGCATAATAAAGTGTGAGTATTGGATCAATGGTGGTAAAATTCTTTGAGTTCCGTATAATAAATCCGAGCATTTTATAAGCACTGGAAGTAATACTTTTTATGTGAGCATTGAAACTTAATTTTGTATCGAATACTACACCTAGATCTTTAAATTCAAGGCAACGTGCTAACGAAATACCTGATATATTATAGGAATAAGTGATTGTTGAAAGCTTTCTTGTAAAAGACATAGTTTTACATTTTGTAATATTCAATTGCAGTTTATTTTTATCACACCATTCAAGTAGTTTATCAAGATCATTTTGAAGTGAATCACAATCTGCGGTATTTGAAACAGAACGAAAAATCTTGAGATCATCTGCATATAAAAGTTTGTGATTTGAAATAGAAGCCGGTAAATCATTAATAAATAGGAGAAACAGGAGTGGGCCAAGATTGGAGCCTTGAGGTACTCCTGAAGAAGCAATAAAAGGAAATGAATCATAACCAAGATAGTGAACAAAGAGACGGCGATTAATTAAATATGAGGAAATTAAATTAATTAGTGAATATGATAAACCGAATTAGTGTTTCACAAAAATCAAGAAACACTCTTGATCTTGTCTTGGTCTTGTCTTGATTTCAAGACAAGACCAAGACAAGAAATATATTTTATGTCCCAAGACAAGACAAGAATGTATCATCAAGAATCAAGATTTCTTGACAAGAAATCTTGATTTCTTGACAATTAATTTTGTAAATCCGCATTTATAATTAAAATATAAAATTTGGTATCTCTGACAATGATTTTCAAAATAAATAATTTTATTGAAATTGACGCGACAGTTGATGGTATAAGTCTAAATTTTCAGGTAAGTATACCTCGTCCTCATAATATAGACTTGTGCGTTAAATATACTATTATTTTAGTTGACTGTGACCTGTCACTCATTTATTAGTTTTATAAACGAAATTAGTAGTTTTGTAAACAAAATTATTAGTTTTGTAAAAAAAAACTAATAATTACTCTGTCTACGTTTTTTAACGAATATATCAAAATATGTTAGGTACGTTGCAATGGTTGCATTGAAATTGATCGTTATTATTTGAGCAATTATTAATATGTATTAAAAATTGAATAAAATTATTTTTAAAAAATCAATGATATGTTAACTAATAACTGACGTCATAAGTCAAAACCAATTAAAATTAGGTAGATAATAATTACTCTTTAAGAGCTTGTAATTCGAAAACAGTTCGTTTCCGGATATGAGTTTATTAGTAAAAGTCAGTCTATTTTACATACCCTATGAAATTATAGCATGTAAATATTCATTAACATTCTGTATATGATAGAACCTCACGGAGGCTATCCCATGGGGAGTTTACACTATCTTTATTTTTAAAACTATTCAATATTATTTTACAAAATTTGATATCTAAGAGTTTTCCGATATGTCCGTTTCAACTAAAATATATTCTTTTAAAACAGTATCTAACTGAAATTAATCCGTAACTTACTTTATATGAAATAATATTATGCTATATTTTTTATTTTACTATTGAATTAAGCAAAAAAAATTATATATAAAATAATAAAAACATTTTGCTCTAAAAACAGCCACTTATCGCTCTATTGGAATATGTAAATAAGAATGCGGACCTTATTTTATTCGTATGCGCGTAGTTTATATGTTAGAAAATAGATAATAGAACTAATATTTACAATTAAGTAGTGAAATATCTTCGGAAATATCCCAATATTTCGTGAATGGAATCAAATTTCTATATAAAAACACTTTTATATAGAAATATTTTGTTTATACTATTATAATTTTTTTTTGTACATGTACATCAACGTAAAGTTAAAGTTAAAAAATATAAGAAACTATTTTTGTTTAATAATACTACATACTATATAGGTACATGTTAATTTGGTTTGTGTACTCGTAATGCAGCATATAAAATAAAAAAGTTATGCCTGTTGCCTTTATTTAAAAAAAAAAACAGTATAACAATATATTGACAAACTGGCGATTAGACTGTTAATTAATTAGGTTCCCCAAACACCCCGGGGTCCGGCCCTTCGCGACGCGACGAAATCATAGTAACATTTAAAAAGAGCCAATGGCAGACGCGAGGGCAGACGCCAACGCTACACTTGAGCGTTCGGATTGGATAAAGCGATAGAGAAAGGGGATTCCCCTAAAACGTCAAGAATCAAGAAATATCAAGAAATCTTGAAACAAGACAAGAAGTAAGTCGCCAAGAAATGAGCAAGACAAGAATTTTTTATTTTCTTGTCTTGAAAATCAAGACAAGACAAGAAATGATCATCAAGACAAGATTTCTTGTCTTGATGAAACACTAAACCGAATGAATGTAATTTCTGGATGATGATATTGTGATCAATTCGATCAAACGCTTTTGTAAAGTCGGTGTAAATGACATCGACTTGTAAATTTTTATCTAGAGATTCGGAGATAAACTGAGTTAAATAACATAAATTTGTAGCAGCTGATCGACGTTCAACAAAACCGTGCTGAGAAAATGATAAATTATTATGAACTTGTTTATATATTGTTCGGTAAATAATATTCTCATAAACTTTACTGAAGTGTGATAAAATTGCGATTGGCCTATAATTAGTTATTTCACAACGATTACCTGACTTATAAATAGGAACTATTCTAGACTGTTTCCAGATTTCAGGGAAAGTGTTAGTTTTTAAGGATATATTTATTATTTTAGAAAGACCTACTTTGAATGACTGTGCACAATACTTTATAGTTAAAGAGGGAATCATGTCTGGGCCCGAAGAAAGTGTTTCTTTATGTCCTTGTATAGCGGTTAATACGTCATCTTCAGAAACATAATTAAGAAATATGCACTGATTTTGTGCGTTGGTTTGATCTAGATTAAGGGCGGGTTTATAGAACATTTTTTAATTCTGCATTAAGTTAATGCCGAAATTAATTTAATAGCGCCATTAAATTAATAGCGGTTTACAAATACATTGTTAACGAAATATAAGTCGTGATTAAGTAATTCGAATTAAAATGACATTTGAAGTGGTTGGTACCGCGCACAAAGTTAGTGCCTATCTTCACTGTTGAGTCGTTAGTTGACATTACGATAATCTTAACCTGTTTTCGTGTTCTGTTAGTTTATCTTTTGTCTGTCACGCTTTGTGTTTACATTAAAATGGAACAAAAAAAAGATGATATACATCGGGAACGAGGCAGAAATTTTACAGAAAAGGAGAAAGAAATTTCAATAAGTATAATCGACAGGTAAGTAGGTTTAACTGAAGATGAATTATGTTGTAGGTCTTTGCTTCGATGGTATTTGTTACTTTATCATCTGTAAATTCAATTAACCGTAATTCTCTTCCAAATCATATTCCTTATCCTACATTATCCTTTATGCAAACTTTATCCTTTAGATATCGACATATAATCGAAGATGAGGCAACAGATGGGACGTCGTTGAAGCAGAGGCATGATGCCTGGCAAAAGATTGCTGAAGAATTTAATGCAACAGCTTCTGTTTCTGCCCCAAGAACGGCGAAACAGTTAAAAATATTGTGGTCGAATTTGCGACGAACGGCAAAAAAAATAATGGCTGAAAAAAATGTAAGTGGTTGATAGGTGTTGCCCGCCTATAAATTTATAACTTTTATGAATATATTTTTAGAAGAAAAAATATTTAGACCAACACCAAGATGATGATTTTGAAGAGAGTTTGGAAGGTCTTAAAAGACAACAAATAGAGGATAAGGTATATTTAGAATGTAATACTTTATGAAAGGTTGTTATTTTGATTACTTTAATTTCAGAAAAGCAGATATAAAACAGGTGGTGGATCATACCAACCACAATTATCTGAAGTGGGCGCTCGAGTATTAGCGATGGTAGAACCACAAGCCAGGCCATTGACAAATGTTTACGACGATGATAATATTTATCATGGAGGTAAATATTATTACTTTTATTGCATTTTCTTACTCATGGTATAATACATTTGATATGTTATTATAACATCCATACAATATAAAATATACAGTTACAGCCTCTCACAATCGAGTACTGTTAATTTTTAATTACGCATTTCAAAATTATAAACATTTTTAGATTTAACATTGTCCCCAAGTCGTGAAGCTGTCATAATGACACCAATACCAATATCCAGCCCTACTTTAGTGAACCTAGAACATATTGCGGAACCTTCCAATACTTATTCCAATCCTGATACCTGTTTCAACATAGAAGAACTTGAAATTATAATTCCACAACCCATTGATCCAGCACCAATTCCCGAAGTTCAGAGAAAAAAGTATATTCCTCCCAAACAAAAAAAGAAAAAAGCTAAGAAAACAACAGCCCAATTGAAAAGAACACTATATTTAAAACGAATACAGTTAGCTAACATGGAAATTAATTTCAAAAAGAAATTGTATGAATTAGAATTAAAGATAAAACAAAAAGAATTAGATAAATTAGTTAGTGTGTAAACAATAATAATGATAATAAAATTTATTGCTTTAAGTAAAATGTGTTCTAATTAAAGCTGTACGGGCAGCAGTGTTTTCATTGTAGTTTATAATATTACCAGGTTCCACTTCAACTGGCTGGGGTATCTCAACTTCTGGATCAACTGGCGGTTCGTCATCGTTAGCCAGAATTGATATATTGTGTAACACACAACAAGCCACAATGGTTGTAAGAGTTGTCTCCATTTTAGTGCGTAAACCAATAGCAAGGCACGGAAATCGTCGTTTGAGTACGCCAAAACACCTTTCAATGGGATTTCTTCTGGCTCTGTGAGAATTATTATAAGCCTCTTCTGCCGCCGTTCTTGGATTTAGTAAAGGTGTTAAAATGAAAGCACGACAAGCGTATCCGCTATCACCTAGCAAGAAGCCATCTTCGTAATGGCCATTTTCAAGATGAGCACACAAAGATGAGTCATTGAAAATAGTGCTATCGTGTACACTTCCTGGCCATCTCGCAACTAAATTTCTTATTTTTAGGTCTGCATCACATATAGCTTGAACGTTAATAGAAAAAAAAGACTTTCGGTTACGAAAGATCTCAGCATTGGGACCGCCAGGAGACTCAATCTTTATGTGGGTACAATCTATTGCACCAATTACTCTGGGCATTCTTCTCAGCCTATAAAAATTTAATTTTACCGTCTGAGCTTCTTCTGGGGTGGGCATTTTTATGTAATGGGGTTTAAGTTGTGCTATTTTATGAACAACACGTTTTATTATAACACATGCGGTAGATTTGTGTACACCAAATGTGTCACCCAGTAACTGTTGAAATGCACCCGTGGCTAAAAATCTCATCGTTAACAATATCTGGTTTAACGCTGAGATAGGTTTTCGTCTTTGAGTAACAGGTTCGATTTCAGGACCAATTAGGTCACATAGCCATTGGATTGTTTGCTTTTCAAAGCGATATCTCATTTTAAATTCCTGATCGTCAAATAATTCAAAAGGATTTATTCTGTTTTTTAAAGCACGACGTCTTCGAGGAATTCTTTCAACTTCTTTTTAATCCAGATTAGTGACATAAAAAATTAAATTAATCTCGCGTTAATTATTTAATCTAAATTAAATATTTGATTTCGTTTCTGTAAACTCACCCTAAGATTATTATTAATATTACATGATATAAACGTATTTTGAAAATAAGTTGCAAATCCATTGGCTATACTATGAGGAGTATTCAAGCTGATATCATTATATGTCATATTGGTTGGAGAAGAGGTTTGATTCCTTTTCGTTTTAATAAAATCCCAAAATTTATTTGGATCCGACTTAATGGCTAACTCAGAGGAATTTATGAAATTAATATAAGCTTTTTCAATGTCATATTTTATTTTAGATCTATAGTATTTAAATTTTTCAAAGAAATATGTGTTATTATATTTTTTATATAGCCGATGAAAATGTGCTTTTTTCTTAAGATCAGTTTTTATTTGACAAGTGTACCAAGCAGGATAAGAGGATTTATATATAGGACGATAAGGTACACATTGGGCGAAAAAGTTATATAGAACACTATAGAAAAATTTACAGGCCTCATTTGCGTCAGTAAAAGTCTCAAGCTGATTCCAATTAAAAGAATCAATTAAGTTATATAATTTTGGATAATTGACTTTTTTAAAATTATATTTCTTATAACATATAGTTTTTTTGAATTTATCATCATTTCGAGTGTTGATTTTAGCTTCAATGTGAAGAGCCGGATGAGGCGCATATTCAATATTTAATAAAAGGTCTTCAGCATGTGTAACGTTACAATCAATATTCGAAATGACTAAATCTAATAAACGATTATTTGAGTTGGTAATAAAATTGAGTTGTTCATATTCAAAAAAGTTAAGAAAATTATTCATACAATTTACAATAATTGTATCAGTTTTGTTGATAAATTCAGGTACATTAAAATCACCTACAATTAATGTATAAGCATCATATAGAAATAATAATATGTTCAAAATACTTCAAATTCATTGACGGTATTAGCGGTATTTCTTAAGGATATATATAATATTGACATACCTGCAATTTAAATAAATATTTAATTAATAATACAATAATATATATTAAATGTACTCATACCTCTCAGAACTGACACTGACATTTTGCATTTATTTGTCAATTACAAAAATTTTAATATCGCATCTGTTTTTCTGGCAACGAGATTTATTACAACATATTATTCTATATTATTATATACTATATCTCCAAACCTATACGAGATATAATAAAAAAATTAAATGTGTCAGATTGAGAATTTAATTATCTTTAATAATTGTAGTAACAAATTTTCAAAAAATAATATTTAGAATTTTTTTTTTTTAGAAACTACCACTTCCGGTTGTCCAATTGTTACCAGAACCTATTCAACTCTTCCCATTACTGTTAGATTGAGGAATCCGTAGTCAAACAGGTCTTTAGTCTTATAGAATTTGAGAAATCGTGTCTCCAACAACCTCTCACACACACACACACACACACACATCCACACACACACACACACACACACACACACACACAGACATCATTGTAAAAATGTTAAAATCGGATTCTATGGACCTTAAATCGTGCTTATTTAATAAAATCTGGATATGCGATTTTTAGCATGAATCCAATACCTCTCTTAGCGAGAGGTAAAAATGTAACACTATAAAGTATTTAGTTTCTTCTACTTCCCATGGTCTAATTAATTTCATTTCGTTGGAATATGGCGGTCGTACGAGTGACAAGGAAATTTTAGAAAAATCTAAATTTTTAAAAATGCTGCCACCTGACAGTACTATAATGGCAGATCGGGGTTTCAAAAATGTAGAAAACTTACTACATCCCAAAAATTGCACTTTAATTCGAACCCCTTCTGTAAGCAGTAGCAAGAAAATGACTAAATTTGAAGTTGTGCAAAGCAGAAGAATTGCTGCTTGCCGAATTCATATAGAAAGGCTGATTAGACGCGTACGAGAATTTAAAATGTTAGAGCCTCATTCTAACGTGAATACTAAATTAATTCCGTATTTAGATAAAATTTTGACCATAACGTGTGCTCTTATAAATACTCAAAGCTCATTGATTAAGTAATGTGTGTAAAATAAGTTATATTGTATATTAAATATTATTATTTGTAAACCATTTTGTGTGTTTTTATTAAATTAATCCATTTTCCAAGAAGCTGACGACCAAAAAATGTTAAGAGGATTCTGTACACTTTATGTTAGTGGTGCGCTGCGGGGTCGGTATAAAGGGGGTTAAGCCATGTGCTCGGAATGGGCGTATACATTTAGGCTGTCATAGAGTGGTCATAGATAGTTTTCAGTCGTTTGTAAGTAGTGGCGAGACGACAGGATATAATTATATTATCAGCCCAATTCTCTAAGAAAGTGGATAGTACAGTTGTTACTTAACAACTAATATTTAACCACTGTTTTTAACAACCAATTTAACAACTTACACATTTTTGGTATTCTGTAATTATTATTTTAACAACGTTGCTAGCTGAAATGCATTTAACCACGGTTGTTAAAATAAAACATGAAGTTAGATACACAAGTTCAGTGCGCATGCGTACTATGATTCTTACGTGCGTCGTTGCTGGCTACATGAGATTAATTTTTAAAACGTCAAATGTGAACGCGTACATTTATGAACATGGAAACTAATCAAAAAAGAAGAGGTGCAAGATGTTCTAATGAACAATTATCGGTAATTGTCAATTTTATTGACGAACACAAGACAATGGTGTTGGGGAAATTGTCCCCACAAGAAATAATTGCAGTTGACGGTTATTGGAAGGATCTAACCCAACTTTTAAATACTACTAGAGGAGCAATTAAATCTACGGAGCAATGGAAAAGAGTAATAAATAAAAAAATATAAATTATTTTCATAAATTTAGTAACATTTTTAAATTTCAGACATTTATAGAATACAAATCGAAAGTCAGAGCCAAGGCTCGTTCATTAAAAGTTGACCAACAAGGAACAGGTGGTGGAAAAGGAAAAAATAATGAAATGAGCGATTTAAAAGAAAAATTAATGGGAATATTGGGTTGGGTTTCGTGTGATGGAGACCCAATGCTACCTGAACCAGGTCTACCACTAGAAAATCGACCTATTGATGATGTTGAAGCACAAACCAATAATCAGAATAATGACATAATTTATGCGGAAATATCCGAAATAGGATCAGGCAATTTTATATCATTTCCTTGGTAAAAACTTATTTAAAATTTAGTTGTTCTAGTTGACACTTACGAAGAAAATGAAGGGACCGGTAAAATATCTAGTGCAAGCCCAAACCCCAGGTCATCAAGGACTTTCTTGAAACCTAAACCAAAAGGTAACTTACATTCAAAAAGATAACTTTTTAATTAAATTAAAACAACAAAAAAACTTTTAGCTCGACGTCCACTACAACGCCAACAACGACCGCTGGATTGCATAGATGCAGTTTCAAAAATATATCAAAATAATTCGGAAAAATTGTGCACATCATTAAATTCCCTTTCTAGTTCCTTAAATAATGTTGCGGAGTCAAATAAACTTTTGGCCGAAGCTATCATGCAATTTGCTAAGAAATGAATTAAACAATTTGATAGGAGCTTAAAACAGCTAACTTTCATAAATATAAAACTGCGAAATAATATTTTTTATTATAAAAAGAAATACATTTTTTTGTTACATTGTACTACAGTGTTAATTAAAGTAATTCTCTATTACCCCGTTTCTAATTCTTTGCCCCTGTAATAAAATATTCCTATCGATTTGTTCATTTTCTATCATTTCAATATCTTCTTCATCATCAAGATCTTCTAAATGTATATTTCGATCTATGCACATGTTGTGCAAAACAGCACAAGCATAAATAATTTTTCCTGCTGTTGGTGGTAAATAATGCAGAACTCGGTGTTTGCATAGACAACGAAACCTAGATTTTAGCACACCATTTACTCTTTCTATGGTATTTCGCGTTCGGCAATGGCAATTTGTATATCTTTGTTGTGGGGAATTTTCTGGGGCATCAACTATTGGCGTTAGTTGCCATGGCTGAAGAGGATAGCCTGAATTTCCCAAAAGCCAGCCATTGAGCTCACCAAAATAATATTTATTTCTTAAATGCTGCTGTATATTGCTCATTTGCCAAATTGCGTCATCATGCGTTGCACCAGGATATCATGCATTTATTGACGTGATTTTTAAATTTGCGTCACAAATCTAAAAAAAATCTATTTTAATAAGCATATTTAAATCTGAAATTTTTCTTACTATTTGGACATTTATACTAGTATAGCCTTTTCTATTATAATAAGCCGCCCCAGGATATAATTCATGTTCCAAAGGCGGAGAAATAATTGCAACATGAGTTCCATCAATGCATCCTATTGCAAAGAAAGTAATGAGAATTTATATTTATGCATTTATACTTAACCATTACCTAATACATTTGGGAATCCAAATTTGTTTAAAAAAATAAAATTACAAGAATATGTAAGATATTAAATTAAAATATGAGAATTTATAAAACATACTCTAATTGAGTTACAGCAACATTTGCAGGTGTAACTGGAAATATAATTTTATCTTGTAACAAATGATTTACAATCGCATCACTTATTACTCTAACTACTCTGCTAACTGTAGGTTGGCTGCAAGCAAAATTAAAATCTTCGCCGACGACTCCTTGATATAAGCCATATGCATAAAAGTTTAAAGCTAATAACACCTGAAATAAACTAAAATGTTAGACAAGTACTGGTAATTATCAAATATTTTACCTTTAAGTGATTTGGAATAAAAGTTGATCGCGTGGGTTGTGGTAAAAAATTGTTTAATTGATTATAAAGATCAAAGGCTAATTCCCTACTCAATCTGAATATTTTCATAAAACGTTGTTCCGGCATTTCAAAGGGATTACTATTGTCCCTTACTTGTCGATGAGTTCGTCTCAATATTTCTCTGATTGCAAAATGAAAATTTTAGGTTATGTTAATAATTTAAATCAAAATTATCTTTCTTACCTTTCTTGACGATCAAGAATTTCGGCTACAAGTAAATGTAGTAAAAAGCCGTTATCTACTACTTCCATCATAAATACAATAAAGAAATAGTTTGTGAACCAGTTGTTAAAAGTATTAGCAACGACCGAAAAGCAGTTGCTAACTAACGACTGAATTTAAACGATTAGTTGTTAATTTTTAACAACTCTTAAATTAGAGAATTGCATTTTGAGCATTAACAACTGACCTTGAAATTAACAACTAAAATCAGTTGTTAAAAATAACAACTTTGCTTAGAGAATTGGGCCGTATATGCTGTAGAGGTATAATAATGTGTAGGAAGTCTGAGCTGTATTTCTTGGCGAGGGGGTTGAAGCATGGTCAGAAGGCACGCTGCAAGGAAACTTATCCTTCTGGTGACTCCGCATACAGAGAGGCATATTCAAATTGCAATTTAAAAATTGAAAATAGTATATACCTTCATGGAATATATACGTCAAGAATATTTAAAAAGTTTTTATATATGAGATTCATGTAGGTATATTGAAAATGAAATATTTATATAGGTGTACATGAAAAACACATTTATTTTAAAAAGAATATATATATATATATATATATATATATATATATATATATATTTCATGTACACCTATATAAATATATATATATATATATATATATATATATATATATATATATATATATATATATATATATTATTGATGTTCATGTTTATGTTGAATTTTTTTTTACAAAGTACGTCTTCTTAAAGCCAGAGAAATGGAATTTGTGAGGAAAAATTGAGTTGAGCGGAAGTATGTTGTATAGTGAATTTTTTGGTTATTTTTATTGTTAATGTTTGTTACATAAATGGCGGGAGGTTTTTGAAGATGTGTTGTTCCGGAAAAGATATGTTTTCGTTAACCACCACAACCTCATATATATACAGACTGTTATATTTTAATGGACCCAGCAAATATATCACGTTGACTGTCACCATAAGAAATTTTTTTTGGGCCCACCACGTCTAACTGCTTTTTTGTAGTTTTTTATTTTATCTATATAGAATATCATGTTTCACCTAATAAAAATTTAAAAAACCAGTAATTAACTATTGTTTTTGTACGTGTTCATATATGACTCATGGGCGTATGAGGAACTTTTATCTGGTCATACGCCCATGAATCACATATGAACAAGATTGTCACAAATGTGCAAAGCGCGTGGCAGCTGCGAATGTAGCGCGGTGGTGATCGAATCAGTGGGAATTATACGTTTGAGGCATTCGTATATGTACTTATGTGTAATAAGGGATTGGGAAGTAGGTAAGTGATATTTCGCAATATAATTGAAGGGATTTATATATAGGTTGTTTGTAGAAATATGACGCGAAAACCACTAGCACAGGCACAGCTAGAGGAGGAAATAAATAAGCTGTTCGAAAGCGATGATGATGATGATGACAGCGTGAAAGACCCAAACTACTCAAGCTCTTCATCTAGTCAATCAGAGGGACAAGATGAGCCTGTAGCTGACATTTATGAAGATGAAGAAAATGAACTGAGTGTTCCAAATTCATGTGACGCGGCTTCTCTTATTTGGTCTCACAATGTGAAGAATATTCCTAATTTTCAATTTACTGGTAATGAAGGTATTCAAGGTCACCTTGCTGAAAATTCTGAAGCGACCCCTATGGATATTTTTTTTTCTTTGATTGACGACAATGTGCTGGAACTTATGGTCAGGGAAACAAATAGATACGCTAGCCAAATGCGAGATTCTAAAACTTTTATTCGGGGGCATCGTATGAATCGATGGAAAGACACAAATAAAAATGAAATGAAAAACTTCTTAGGCGTAATTCTGTTTATGGGCTTAGTGGATTATCCAAAAATTGAATGTTACTGGAAACGAGACGATCTATACTACCATACCTTAATGCATAAAATAAACACGAGTTATAATCGATTTTCGATACTTCTCCGGTGCTGGCACTTTGTTGACAATTCTCTATCCAGAGATAACAATGATCGTCTGTACAAAATATCTCCCTTAGTCGACTCTATTGTTGCTAATATACAAAATGTTTATACACCAGGGAAAACTGTCTCAATTGACGAATCAATGATTTTGTTTAGAGGTAGGCTAAAGTTTCGTCAGTACAATCCGGGGAAAGCTAATAAATATGGCGTTAAAGTTTACAAGCTCTGCAACTCCAAGGGCTTTGTATGGAACTTCAAAATATATAGCAGTAATGACCCAATGTTTCAAAATTTGGATAAACCAGGTTCTGTTGTTGCAACACTTAGTGAGAAATTATTAAACGAAGGACGTATTTTTATTACCGATAACTGATACAGAAGTATTCCTTTAGCTTTATTTTTGAACAAACATAACACTCATCTTTGCGGCACTCTCAGAAAAAACAAAAGGTTTCTAACCAAGGAAGTTGTAAAATCGAAGCTGAAACGCGGCGAGTCGATTGCTATGCATGCTGATAACATCACCGTATTGAAATGGCATGACAAGAGAGACGTGCTGTGTTTGTCTACATGTGAAGGAAATGGAATGACTTCTGTTAGAAAAGGAGAAAACGAAGGAAAATCAAAATCTAACAATAATAATGTACAACAAAGGCAAGCCGGAATTGACGTTTCTGATCAAAAAAACAACTATTATAGCTGTCTCAGGAAATCAGTTATTTGGTACAAAACAGTTGCTCTTGAATTGATTTGTGGAGTAGTTATTGTTAACAGTTGTTTAATTTACAGTGAACTCCATACCAACAAACCCATGACAGCTTCAATTTATAGAACAATTACTACGTCAAATCTTTGAGATCGGAAGTAAAACTTCTAATCCTGGGACCAGTAGCAGCCATTTTTTACAAGAAATTCCTAGAAAAGAAGAAATAACACGTAAAAGATGTCATGCATGTTACAATAAAAACAAACAAGAGAGAGATTCGGACGCACTAAACAAGTGTCTACAAAATGGCAAGCTTGTGAAAAGGCTTACTGTCTTAAATATTATAATGAAAATCATTAATGTATTGTTCTATGTATTTTCTTTAATTATATATTATGTTGTATTATACGAATAATACTTAATTTTCGTAATAACTGTGCCTTGTACACATAAATAATAAATATATTATGAAATAACTGTTCCTTTTAAGCATTATATGAGAGTCCTAAAAAACTCACAGAGTCCCATGAGTCACATATGATGCAGCCGATAACAAGGTCAGTCTGTCCTTCCCTAAGACGTCCATACACCATACAGTATCGGGGATGCAGCGTGCAACACACACAAGCAAGTAGTGTACGGGTAGGGAAATGAATCATATATGTCTCAGGGACGTGTATGGAAAACTTGTTATGAATCATGTGTCTCATGGGACAGTCAACGTGATATATATATATATATATATATATATATATATATATATATATATATATATATATATATATATATATATATATATATATAAAGATGATGAAGCACATGTGCATTACAAACATATTTTAATAAATTAAAAAAATACGGCTAAATGATTCATACAAAAGAATTACAGTAGAATTTGAAATAAGTTCGTCAAGTATTTCAAGAATATTTATATCTACTCTCCCTAAATTAAGCCTTCTTTTTAGACATTTAATTTTTTGGCCTGATGCACATACAATAAAATTAATGCTGCAATTCTGTGTTTCAACCTATAAATTTGTAAATTCGTAAATCTGTAGCTTACAAGAAATCTGTAAAAGTGCTGCTTACAGATTTATGAAATATGCAATTCTATACGCATGTCTATAGCACTTGAAGTTACAGATTGTTCCTTATGGAAAAGGTTTGTTCACGATTACTACATATATTTTGACATTTCTTAAATGTTGCCAACTGTACATTTTTACTTTGTATTGATATCTAATTTCTCCATGAATAATATTGTAATGGTACCGAGGATAGTTATTTTAAATAGAGTAAACATATACAATTCATTATTTGTCCCTTAACTAAGTAAATGCAATAAATATTTAAGTAAATGGAATATTTTTTTTCGGCTCAACTTGAATTATGTTGGTACCTATTCTTATAAGACTAGCTATTTGTTTATTTGAAGAAGTTAGGTTATACATATAATCAACATAATCCGTGTAAGTGAGTGTCCATTTAAAATTTTAACATGTCGTAAGTAGCAATTATTATACTTTTAATGTTAATATATTTATTTTATTAAATACAAATTGTTTGTAACGTTTTTTTTTTAGTTCTCAGCACACACAGGCAGTACCTACACAAAAGAAACGAAAAAGAACAAAAAATACTACCAATGACCAGTACGAAATGTACTTGACATTATTGGAAGAAGATTATTATATTAGAAGTGGGACAGTAAATCCATCACTGGGAGAAAATTACCACTTAAATAAGTGGACAGAACTGTGTTCCAAATTAAATGCGGTCGGGGAAGGACCTCATTTATCTGTCGAAGAGTGGAAGAAGGTACGGCAGAATATTAAAAATGAATTGTAATTATTCAAAAATATTTTTTATGTAATGTTTGTTTAGAGATTTACTGATTGGAAATATGCAGTGAGGGCAAAATATAGAAAATTATGTGAACATAGGAAACAAACTGGTTCTGGACCAGAAAGTGAAATAAAAATAACAGCAATAGAAGACAGAGCACTCAGTGTATGGGGAAAAGTCGTTGTTACTGGTACTCCACGTATTACCGACTACGATGGAATACTAATCAATAATCCTGAGAAACCTATTGATATTAATCAAGAAGAAGAAAATAATTCGAACAATAATTTTAATATATTAGATATGGAAGTTCATATTTCAAATGACCAAGATAATACTATATTTAAAAGAATGAAGAACGATTCATTTATTCATGAAATAAATTCATTAGTTCAACCTGGAGTTCGATCACTAGTTGACACACAGTTAAAATCACATGAAGCACCTGTAGAAATAGGTCAAAAGATTGGTAAAAATATGAATGATGTTTTAGAAAAACTAACATACAATGCTCAACGTAAAAATTCTGTTAGAACTAAACCATTAACATTTTTAACAGAAAAGTTATTAGAAACAATGACTCAAAGTGAACAGAATTCTAAAGAACTAATTGAAACATTTAAAAAATATGGTGATGAGTTTATAAAAGTACAATCAGAAAAAAATGAAGTAAATGCTTTGCGCCTAAAGTTTGAAATTCAAAAATACCAATTTGAAAATCCTTTATTTTCTTTTAATCCAAACTTATAAGATACATTTACGAAATAATTATTCATAATTCATTTATTTTATGAAATAAGTATAAATATATTTTTGTTGTAAGTAAATAATTAATTTTATTGAAATATACGAGTACATATTGTTTACGCTAAATTATTTAACATATTCCTTGTTTCTCTTCCCAGTTGAAGGACATAATTGGCGTAAAAATTATCTAAAAAGACAGGTTATGAAATATTAATATTGAAAATTGATTTATATAACAAAGAGTTTACCTATGTTTCCAACATTTTCATTCTCCCTATACTCAACTTCTTCTTCAGGTAACAGTAGTCCAGCGTCCACAGCTAAATTGTGAAGAACACAACACGTATAAATAATCTTCGCAGCTTTAGCTGGATGGTACAGTAAAACTCTATGCCTTGATAAGCAACGAAACCGACCCTTTAAAATTCCATTTGTCCTCTCAATGACGTTTCGAACAGAGCTTAATTGTTGGTTAAATCGAGCCTCTATGGTACCCTCTTGAACTACTGTAAAAGGAGTAAACAGCCATGGTTCTAAGGGGTATCCACTATCCCCTGCAACATATTAAGTAGAATTAAATGAATATTTAAAATTGTCAATAATTACCAATTAGGTGCGATAACTTATCCCCATTTTCATATTCATTTCGTAGATAATTTTTTATATTTGACATTTGCCAAATCGCTGAATCGTGTACAGATCCAGGATATCTAGCCGTACATCCTATTATTTTAGTGTTAGAATCTGATATCTGAAATATAAGTATATTATTATTAAAGAATTATAAAAGATACATGTTAAAATAATAAAAATACTAACAAGCATAACATTTATGGAATGCTTTCCCTTTCGATTTATATATACAAAAGGTGGATGTTGCATATCAGTTATTGGTGGAGCTAATATTTCGACGTGCGTGCCGTCAATTACGCCTATTACACCTCGTGCTGCCCATTTTTCATAGAAACTAATTAAAATTATTAATATTAACACTAAGCGTTCAAAAATTAGTATTTCTCATACTTACCCTCTTTTTATAGAATTTTTTAATCCTCGTTCAGTCGGAAATTTTATATACCTTGGAAATATATATGTCGTAATAATGGAACAAATTTCATTTATAATTCGGCACACCGAAGATTGACTTAATGAAACCCAACAATTGCATCCTACTGGATTTTGGAATGAACCAGTAGCTAAGAAATTCAATGTTGTTAATACCTAAAATTTATAATTTTCTACGCATTTCAATAATGAAGATAAATAAATTATAAATAATTGCACATACCTTAAGATGTAATGGTATACTTCCTCGTCCATTGGTAAATAATTCTATTTCTGCAATTAAATTCCTAACAAGCTGTTTATTCAACCGAAACATTTGATTGAATTGTAAGTCGGGTAACTCAAAAGCATTCAGAGTGTCTCGCAAATTTCGTCGAATTAATCTAACAAAATTCCTTAAAACAAACATTTATATTGTACAACTTTTTTAGGTTAACGCATTTAATAAAATTATTAATTACCTATCATGATCCTCTTCTACGAGTACCCCAATAAATAAAATTCTGATCTGATTATTCATCACCAAACAAAAAAACTAATAGTTTGTGTCACTATTTACCTCATAAAATTTAAACCTTTGGAACTTACAGGGAAGAAATCTGTCACTATAAATATTTTACAAATCGTAAGTGCGTTACGAGAAACCGTACGCTACGAGTTATGCACAGAATTGCATTCTAACCGTAACGATTTACAAGTCTTATAGATTTCCTTACAGGCCTTACAGATATGCACAGAATTGCAGCATAAAACTACCGACTCATTTTTCTGTGCGGTATAGAAATGTGTGGTAATAATAGACTAGAAATTGAAATTCAGACTCCATCTGACCCGTATATTCAAGCACAAACATGGAGTAATTATAAAAAATGCAATACAGTCAAGTACCTTATTTCGGCAACTCCAAATGGGTTCATAAATTTTATTTCAACTGGCTATGGTGGTCGCACGACAAACACTGACATTGTAGAGAAATGTGGTTTTTTGAATATATTACCAGAAAACTGTTCTGTTATGGCCGATAGAGGCTTCAAACATGTAGCTCAAAAATTGTTACAAAAAAACTGCACCTTAATAAGACCATCAACTACAACCGGCAAAAAATTAACCAAAGCTGAAGTTCTCGGAGGAAAACGAATCGGGGCTTTACGGATCCACATAGAACGTGTAATACGTAGGTTGAGAGAATTCAAAATGCTTTTGGCTCATGCGTGTATACATACTACATTGATACCGTGGATGGATCACATAATTGTAATTTGTTGTGGGATTGCAAATATTCAAGGGACATTTATAAAGTAGTTTATATAAAAAATTATATATTTTATTTACCTTTTACTTTTCGTCATTAGTAAAATATAAATGACGGTAAGAAATAAAAAATCTGATGTGGACACCACACGACTTCCTTGTACGATTATTAAACTATACATATTTTTTTAATAAATAAATTACAAAATATTAATTTTAACTTCAAAACAGTAAGATATAGCGACCATAATCTAACCCGGTTCTTTTTAAAGAGAGTTTTGATTACAGCAAAGAAATATTTGATTACAACAATGAATATGACTAATTTCACAATAAAAATATAATATTTGTTATTGTACGAATCATAAAATTGCATGTATTTAACGTAATTTGACATGAACATTTTTTATGTTTTTGTCCTAATCTATAGCAAGCTTTATTACAAAAACAAAAAAGTATATAAATTTTAAATATACATATCTCGCTTATACAAAGGGCTAATTTAATAATACTTGATGTGCTAGACGCAGAAATTAATTCTTTAAAACTTTTATTTGAAGCATTTATTTCTAAAATCAAAATAAAATCATTTTATAATAATTCAGGAAACCACCTAATTAAGCACATCACTTTCTGGTATAGATATGTAGACGATATCATCTGTTTATTCACAGGGTCAGAGAGACAACTAGACCAATTACTAAGTCTACTTAACAATATGAACAAGTCCATTCAATTTACAATTGAAAAAGAAGTAGATCATCAACTAAATTTTCTTGACTTAACAATTAAAATTAACAAAGCGACTTCTTCCTTTGAATATAAAATATTCCGAAAACCCACATATTCTGATGCTATTATTCCGGTACACTCCAATCATCCTAATAATATAAAAATGGCTGCCTTCAACAGCTATATTCACAGATTGTTAAACATTCCATTAACAAAAGAAAATTATAACCTAGAATTAAATACCATTAAACAAATTGCCACAAATAATGGCTATGACCCGGGTATCATAGATAACCTCGTATTTAAGAAAAATAAAAAATTGATCTTAGACAAAATTTACAGCAGAAAATTAGAAAACGAAAATATTAAACAATATCGTAGAATAAGTTACATTGGCAATAGTAGTCTAAAAATAGGTCATGAATAACCCCAGCCTATTATAATAACTATACAATTAAAAACCTTTTAGTAAATAATAAATTAAATGTTACCGATCGAAATGAACATAGCGGAATATATCATATAAAATGTAGTGATTGTGATCATTCTTATATAGGTCAAACAGGCAGGACATTCAATATCAGGTTTAATGATCACATGAGATCTCATAAAAATAACAAATTAGACTCTAATTTTGCAATACATTTGAATGAAATGAACCATGCGAGAAGAGTAATCTCAAAATTTTACATATAGCAGACAAAGGCCCGAAGATGGATTTTCTAGACGCATATGAAATACAAAAGGCCATTAATAAAGGTTCAAACATCGTAAATGACCAGGTAGAGTTGTTTCATTCCGATGTCTTGAAAATCCTAATTAAAGAATTCTCCAACTAATCCTTTTATTGTTAACAGATGCTAACATAGTATTTAAGAATATGTAACAATCGTTGTACTTTAGTTTAATTTTGTATATCTTCCGAAGAAGGCCTAAGAAGCCGAAATCGATTAAGAATAAAATCTATTTGTGAAACTTACATCAAGTGTGTTTAATTATTATAGTATAATGTTTCATCAAGTGCCTACAGCTGAATCTATAAATTTTAAAAATCATTTTATTCAAGAAAAACTGTTAACAACTTCAAGTAATGTACCACTTCCGGTTAGCCTATTTTAACCAAAATCTATTATGTTATTTCGATTGACATAAAAGTCTTGTATACCAAATTTGAAAAGTTTTGGATTATATTTTAAAACAGTTTTTCATTAAAATCTATTATAGGTTTCATGTAAAGTGCCACTTCTGGAAATTGTGTAATAACCAGAAAGGGAGGTGCACAACTAGATATTATAGGAGTCCTAAATACAAAATTTCAACTTTCTACGGCTTACCGTTTTTGAGTTATGCGAGATACGAACGTACGTACGTACGGACGTACGTACGTACAGACGTCACGACGAAATTAGTCAAAATGGATTCAGGGATGATCATAATGGATATTTCCGCTGAAATCTGAAAACCGAATTTTTTCGCGATTACAATACTTCCTTTACTTACGTACAAGGAAGTAAAAATACATTTTTTTATTATTTTATTGCACAAGTTTAGCAAATATTGACTTTTCCAAAATTCAGTAACTTGGTTAATATTTTCACAAAATTCTTTGTTAAATTCAGTTTCAATAACATTAACAATATTATCTTGTTTAAAATTGGGTGATGCTACTGCCAAAAGTCCATGTTTTCTGCCACTTAATTGCAGTTGGGCATATGGTTTCTTGCAGATTTTATTATGGCTATCAATATAATTATTAACCGTCTTCATTTTCGATGGACATTTCACTTCAATACAGTGTGTTTCTGTAAGACCATCTGGAGATGCACCAAGCAGCGAATAATTTTTATTAATTAGAAGTCCACATTTTTTAATTTTAATTTTCAAATCATTTGCCACTTTTCCTAAAATTGAATCTTCCAGGCGAAGTCCTCTTTCTATGCTTTCTGTAGCTATTTTGGTTGAACCAAATATTGATTCAACTAGACTGCCATCGTATGTTTGACTCCTAGACGCTTCGTGAAGCTTTGATGCATTGATTCTGCCAAAACGTACCTTATACCATTGTTACGGTTTTAATTTTAGTTAAATTGTTAAATAAAGAATACTACAATGTGGGCGCGATTGATGGAGATTCCACAGATGTCGCTAACGATTTTAACTTTAGTCAGTTTTAAATTTTACTAGGAATTATGGGATTTAATTAAAATATTCTTGACTTGCAAGGGACACTTTATGTCAAGTTTTTGAGGAGAATAGAGCGAAATACGCCATTTTGTGATACTATTACACATTGAGATTGTTGCAAAGAGATTAGTGATTATTGTGGCACGTTTTTGGTGAACGGATTATTTTTCACTCTATTGAAGAAAATAACGCATTTGGTATTTATCGTCGTTCTGACGGATTATCTCCTTCAAAATTGTCATTTAGACATTTAATATTTTTATAAAGGAAAAAAGGGCAGTTATTTAATGCGTAAGGGTAAAAACATAGTGAAGCGACGAGGCTAGAGAGAGTGCGACGAGGTAAGCGACACGACTTGAATTTGTTTATATATTCAAATGCACCCGAACATAGTAAAGAGGTAATCGCTGAGTCGTGCGATGAGGCTAGCGGGGCGGCATGCGACGAGATAAAATTCGGAATTGTTTAGGGCGTGTGACGCGGCGATTTTAACAAGTTGAAACATGCTCCATTCATGTAGTTTGTAGCATTGTAGGTATAGGTGTAGTGCAATGATGGTGTCTGAACAATTAATTAACTCAATGTTTAACAGAAGGGCTTTATGGGATGCTTCACATCCCGATCACAGAAACCGTTATGTACTAGACAAGCTTTGGAAAGAAATAGCAGAGGAATGTGAAATCACAGGCAAGTATATTTTGAAAAATTTATTATACATTCAAATTTTCGTACAGTTACAAATATTGAATAGGAAAAGCGTTGAAATAATCTTTGAAAGTATCACGAATGAAAACAGCTCTGTTAGAAACACGACCTCTGATGTTCCAATGAATTCCGGAAAAATTGTTATTTGTAATATTCTCAATGACCATTTTTAAGTTCTTCTCAACGTCTTCCTTATCAATAATAATGTTGTGTAGGACACATATTGTTTTAATGATAACGTCAGCAAGTTTTTCATCCGTTTCAATGGCTTTTGATAAAATTGTCCATTTTGCGTAAAGAATACCAAACGAACATTCAATTGTTTTTCGTGCTCTGGATAATCGCTGATTAAAATATAACTTCTCAGGAGTCAATCCGTCCTTATTATACGGTTTAAGTAAATTATATTGTAAAGCATATGCTTCATCTGCAATAAACACAAATGGCATACAAATGTCGGTATTTGGTAAGCACTGATCAGCCGGTATATTCAGTTGGTTTCTAGACAATAATTTGGACATAGTGGAGTTCTGAAAGGTGCCACCATCACTTTGTCGACCGTAACCACCCACATCTATCATTGTAAATTTATAATTGGCATCGCAGACCGCTTGAAGAACAATTGAAAAAAAAATCTTATAATTGAAAAACATGCTTCCTGAATGTTTAGGGCATTTAATTTTCACGTGCTTGCCGTCTAATGCCCCTAAACAGTTAGGAAAATTCCATATATTCATGTATTCGGTGCTAATTTTCACAAAAGTTTCTGTTGTTGGAACGGGCATATGAATCGGTTGAAATACGTTCCAAATAACATTCACAGTTTCTTTTACAATTTTTCCAACACTTGTAGCTCCCATGCGAAATGTGAAAGAAAGGCTCTTGAATGATTCTCCTGTCGCTAAATACCTGTAATAAAAATATGCTTTAATTATAAAAGATGCTAAACAGTGGTTGTTTTTGCAGTGAATGCAGCACACACAAAATGGAAGAATTTAAGAGATTATTTTCGTAGAGAACTAAAAAAAATTCCGCAATCCCGTTCAGGAGATCCTGGAGACATTGCTGCTAAATCACATTGGCCCCATTTTAAAAGTCTGTTATTTTTGAAAGACCAATTCATACCACGGCAGACAACAGGCAATCTAGAGGAACCAGAATGCAGCAGTGAAACTCTTGATTGCAACGACTTGCAGACACAGTCGGATGGAAGTTCCGACCATGAGTTGAATGAAAATACTGAAGAGAGTCAAAATGATGAGCCATCTCACACTGCGCCAACCCCAACGTCATCTCGATCATCATCATCACACCAGCACAGTGAACCAAGAACAATTATTGCCAACAGACTTCGAAAGCGAAAAAATCAAGTTGATGCTCTAGTAGCTATTGAACAACAGAAGTTGGAGTTTTTGGTAAAAAAGAAAACCGATCAAAGTAAGCAAATACCAAAAGATGAGCATCAATTATATTTTAACAGCCTATTACCGCATGTCAGAAAAATTAAAGATAACGATATTCTACAGTTTAGGAATGAAGTGCAAAATTTGGTACAAAAATATGCCTACCAGTCTAATCCAGCGTCACGATTAATGGAAACGTTCAACTATGATCATTTTGGCAACAGGCCCACCTTCCAAGAAAATTTATTTTAAAGGGTAACATCTATGACAACATTTCGAATACTTTTCTGTTTTCTATTTGAATATGTAATTTTTGTTAGTGAATATCTGTTTCGCTTAAGTTTATATTGCTAAATAAAAACTGTCAAAATGGATTTCGAATTTTACTCACCTTAAAGTAACCACCAATCTCTCTTCGGGCAGAATAGGCTGTTGGTTGAAATTTGTCCATTTCTTTCTTAAATGAGGCGATATTTCATCCAAAATATAGTTAAATGTGGTAATATCCATTCTCATGTACTCGAAAAATCGTTCAGGATGCTTTTTTAATTGTTTAAATAAAGTATAATATTGCCCCAGTTCTTTTCGCTGCTTATTAATCGGGTGTACTGAATATTCCCTGTATTGCCCAAGTCCCTGTTTTGATAACAGTAAGCGTACCGATGCATTGTCATATAAAAATTCATCCTCACTGTCTGAGAACATTTTTAGTAATGTCGTACAGAAAATCGCAAATTTTGTCTCCGTACTATGTACTGTAGTCTCACCCACGTCGCTTACCTCGTCGCACTCTCTCTAGCCTCGTCGCTTCACTATGTTTTTACCCTAAGTGTGGAATTCTTTCATTTGTCATTAGATTGTTGCTATAATTTAGTATTTCTGTGTAGCCTTTTTTATTTGGCTTATTTGGTTGCGCTGTTCGTATCGCATAAGACATTCGCTGCATAATTAGGCAGAGCGAAAGGACAGACATTGAGGACAGGACCGGCTTGAAAAAATTTCGAAAACTAGGCGGCAATAAGCGGTCGAGTACGCTGTACTAATGTCTCGAGATTGTGGACGATCGGCGGCGACGCTAAAAGTATTCAACATATATCCTGGTGAGCCCGTTTCAATTTGTTATACGTCCTGTCGATGATTCATGTACGATCCTGCACTTTGGACGAACGTTTTGACACCCATCGGAACTTATTCTTAAAATGTCGATGCGCGATGAAAATTGTTTAAGTATTGATTATCTGATATCGAGTGATTTTTTTTTCGTATGATTATACTTTTTTATGAAGCCATACAGCTTTAACATATTTATTTGGGGTCGCGAGTTTAAAGATGCATTCGTTAAAGTCGAAGATAGGATGGTGACCCAAGTGAGTCAGTTTTTGGTTCAGCGAGACTGTTGCGTGGCTAATAATTCTTGGTATACATATTTGTAGTTTCTCTAAAATTCCTTAAGTTATTTTCAACGTTCAAAATAGCTTTTAAGGTAATATTATTCTGTCCATATTTAACGAGCAATAAATCTGATATTTAGTTAAATCTAATTAAGATTTTGATTTCATTCAACCATTGTTCTTTTTTCAATTTTTTTTTGCTCATAAAATTTATTTATTTATTAATAAATCGATTCAACAGGATTCAAGATCCCAATTACAGGACGATCATATGGTATACAAATACAGAAACGAATGAGTTGAACAGTAAATACATACAAGAAATTTAACAAGTGACTTATTATAAGAAATATTTTGTTAATACATTCTTAAATTTAGAGAAGGAGTCGCCAAATATATCAATGTCAATGCTACATGATACACTGTTATATGCTACACAGAGTTGTCTTATTGGAGATTTCAATTCATAATTAGTCCTAGCTGCATTACAATGAAATGGTACTTTATTTCTTGAAGTGACGCGTGGAACGTGAAATGGTATTAGCTCAGGATTCAGGATTTTATATTACCGTAAGATTTCTTTTACTTTACTTTCCCGCTACCCGATGCCGTGCCCCCTGCAAAAGAGCGACGAGAAACGAAGAGAGTCGTCGTTGACTGCGGCGATCATCACCGCGTCGTCTCTTCGTGGAAGACAAAAACACGCGAGTTTCGTACTTAGTGGATACTGGTACGGAATTGTGCGTTTTCCCGCGGAACAAAACAAATGAACGCAGAACACGTAGTGATTACGAACTATATGCGGCTAAAAGGACAAGCATCGCTACGTACGGGACAATTGTAATTAAGTTAAATTTAGGTTTTAATTGGTGTGGATTTTTTGTCGCGTTTCGGTTTGTTAGTTGACGTTCGAAATGATTGATAGACAGTGTAACAAACCTAATGGCAAGTGGTGCAAGTGTGAACTCTGAAAGTAATTCAATAAAGTGTGTGCGCGGTAATTCGCAATCTGAAGACATTCTGTGTAATTTCCCTGAACTTCCACGTCCCACATAAACACGTGGTGTAAAACAATACTGTGCATCACATTGTTACGACGCCGGGACTGCCAGTATATTGCAGGCCACGGAGACTTCCACCAGACCGTCTTCATTTAGCGAAGAAGGAATTCGAGCTGTTGTTACGGAAAGGCATGATACGACCGTCGAAGAGTCCATGGGCTTCGGCACTGCACCTAGTGCCTAAAAAGGACGCTGCGATGAGCCAGTGTAGAGATTATCGCGCACTCAACGCTCGAACCGTTCCAAACCGATATACTATACTGCACATCGAGGACTTTTCAAATAGGTTAACCGGTATAAAAATGTTCAGCACAATCGATTTGGTGCGCACATATAATCATATTCCCATAGCAGCTGAAGATATTGAAAAAAACGCGATAACAACTCCGTTCGGGTTAAACGAATTCTTTCGCATGCCGTTCGGTTTGTGCAACGCTGCACAGACTTCCCGGAGATTCATTGACGAAGCTCTACGTGGCTTATTCTGATATTCATAAACCGTTGCTAGCGTTACGCTAGCGCCTAGTAGTCCGCTAACCAATTCATAATTGCACGCTCGGTGTACGCTGAGCGTTTCGCTGGCGTGTTACCCAAGAACGCGATTCATAAACGTTCGCCGGAGAAATCTCTGAGATTTACACATGCGCAGTATGCAAAATTTCAGTGATTCGCTGGAGAGACCAAGTACATGCTCTGGGATAGATGTAGAAGTTAATATTCCGTGTATATTATTTTGTGTATAACGTTAAATTTAAAATAATTCTATGATGGATAGAGATTTAGAGTTAATTCGACAAATAAATCAAGAAATAGAGGAAATGAGAGATATGAATTTAGTTATTCGTGTTCAAAAAAGGTATATACGGGATTTGCAAAATCCATTAGAATTTTATAGGGATGAGGAATTTAGAAAACGTTATCGTTTTTCTAAATACATTTTTAATGATATATTAATGCCGCTTTTAAATAATATTTTTGATAAACCAACTCAGAGAGGTTTACCATTGCCACCAACAATTTGTATGGCTATTCTATTACGATTTTATGCTACAGGTAGTTTTCAGGTAATGTAAATATTTTGATATATGTATTTACAAATTTAATATAATATAAATATTAAATTTTAGATTGTATGCGGTGACATGAGAGGAGTTTCTCAGCCTACAGTATCCCGAATTATTAAAATGGGATCTCGAATAATTGCGTCTCATGTAAACAACTTTATCAAATTTCCGGACAATAAAACTGCAATACATAATTGTTTTTATAACATTGCAAATTTTCCAAGAGTTACTGGTTGCATTGATTGCACACACATTAAAATAAAGCGACCCCCAGGAGATCAGGCGGAAGTGTACAGAAATAGGAAAGGTTCATTTTCATTGAATATTCAGGTTGTGTCAGGGCCCGATTTAAAAATTTATGACATAGTAGCACGCTGGCCAGGACGAGAACATGATTCTATGATTTTTAATCACAGTAGTTTGAAAATGAGATTCGAAAACAACGAATTACCAGGATTCTTATTAGGCGATAGTGGGTATGCCTGTCTTCCTTATCTGATGACACCACTACATACACCAACAACTGATGGCGAGAGAAGATATAATCGATCTCAAATTAGAACCCGAAATGTGGTCGAACGTCTATTTGGAGTATGGAAAAGACGTTTTCCGTGTATACAGCGAGAAATTGGAAATAAACTAGAAAATATTCCAGCGATAATTGTGGCATGTGCAGTACTACATAATATTGGAATTGACAGGAATGACAACTGGGAAGAAGAAATACTCGTTAATGAAATCGAGGAAGACAATGATAATGACAATTTTCTAGTACAAGGAGCATATATTCATGGACAGGCAATAAGACAAAATTTAATTATACAACATTTTACCTAAACTTAAATGAAAAACAAAAATATCAAATAACAAATAAAAGAAAAATACAAAATGTAGGATATCGTATAGATATATACAAAACTAATTTAATAAAGATAACTTAAATGTCTCTAGTTCTTTTCTTTTTATTTCTAAATTAATTTTTGCTATATCTTTATTTATTTTACCAGTCTCTAATATTTCTTTACTTGTTTCCAATTTTTTTTTTTCTATTTCTAATTTAATATTATGAATTTCAGTCATTTGTTCATATTCTCTGGTGGCATTGAGTTTTCTCTGAATCATTAAGTTATCTATTGTTGCATCTCCAGATTTTGGTGTTTTCGGCGTTTTTTGTTCTGCTTTATTGTCTTTTTCAGTTTCTCCTACTTTTATTATTTCTTTTCTTATTAATTCTTCATTTCGTTCTTCATTTTTGGGTAAATATTGTGCGTCACTGCCAACATCATTTATAACTTCAGTCGTAAGATGTGGAGCAACTAAATCCACATCTACAACAAAATCGTCTATTTGGGTTGTTGATGGACCTCCCCCAGTTGCCATTAAATTTCTTCTTTCGCTGGCATTCTTTTCTTTACGTTGCCGTTTAATTTTGTCCCAGCAACGTTTCAGTTGAACAACAGTTCTCTGTAGAAATAATATAAGCATTATTGCTTATCGGTATGTTTTATAATAAAACGGATCACAAATGACAAAATTTCCAAACTTTTGTGAATTATTGTAAAAATTAGGTACCATTTGCATTACCTTATTTTTTATTTTACATGTTTTTTTTTATTACAGTAAAAATCTTATTACATAATGCATATTGTAAGGATCCAAAATTTAAAATAACCGGCACGCGACGTACGCGACGAGCGCAGCGCCAACGGAAGAACGACAATTATGTATATTATTAAGAATGTCAAAATGTAAAAATCGCATGGCAGTTTTTGTACGAAAATTTAGAATAAAGTATTACTTTTAAAGGCTATCCAACAATATGAGTAATATTTACCTTTTCACCGCACACCGAAGAATTATATTCTTTTGTTACATTATTCCATGCCTCTGCTTTTTTCGAAATTGTTGTTGCATCACTTTTTTTACTTTCTATAATTGGATGACATTTCAATACTTGCACCAAAAGTTCCTTTTCTTCTGATGTATATGGTTTTGCCATGTTGTAGCTTATTCTAGAAATATCAAACTATAACAAAAAGTAATAATACTGATAGTAATACGGTAAACGACATACTAACCTAAAAAATATAATGCAGAAACTCAAAAATCGTTTCCTTGCGCTCAGCACAGCACATATGTTTTCATAAAGTGTAGTACACAGAGCGCCAATCCGAAACTTCAACTAGCGTAACGCTGGTAAGTGACTATGAAATAAAATTTTCAGATACCTGCTGGCGAAGCGCTAGGTGGCGTTACGCTGGCGTGTATCTCCAGCGCATGTCTATGAATACCAGTGTTAGACTTTGTGTACGCGTACCTGGACGACATCCTCGTTGCTTCCCGTGATGTTGACGAACATAAAACGCATTTGTGTCAGCTATTCCAGTGCCTTAAAAAGTATGGCATAGTAATAAACAAAGAAGTGCAATTTAGTACAAAGTGAAGTGCAATTTTTAGGTTACTTAGTGGACAAGGACGGTACTAAGCCACTTCCGGACCGTGTAGAAGCAATTTCTAATTTCCCGAAACCAAAAACTTTAGGAGAAGTAAGGAGTTTTTTGGGAATGGTAAATTTCTATCGACGCTTCATTCCGCATGCCGCTCACCTACTACAACCGCTCAACGCTTTACTACCCAGCACCCGTGCCAAGGGCAATACTCCAGAAGAATGGACGCAGGAAGCCGACGATGTATTTTTCGCAGTGAAAAACGGATTATCAACGGCCACATTATTAGCATATCCCATACCTGGTGCACAGCTCTCAGTCGTAGTCGACGCCTCGGATTATGCAATTGGAGGGACACTACAACAGAAAAATGGTAATAGTTGGCAACCACTAGCCTACTTTACAAAAACATTATCGACAGCACAGCGCGAATACATCGCTTGTGATCGCGAATTCCTCGCTGTTTACGCTGTCATCATACGATTTCGGCACAGTATCAAAGGCAGACAAGTTATTATTTACACTGATAATAAACCGCTGACTTTTGCTTTCAAACAGAAGCTGGATAAATATACCCCGAGGCAGTATCGATATCTAGATCTCATCGCTCAGTATGCTACTGACATCCGGTACATCTAGGGTCAGGAAGACACCGCTGCAGATGCTCTCTCACGCATAGAGAGAATCTTCAGCAGCTGAGGATGGCACTACACTCGCACTAGCTCAAGCAGATGACTCCGAGCTACGGGAACTTATTCATTTTCAGCTGACTGGATTGCAGCTGAAGATCATCCAGCTACCCGATTCAAACAACACGTTTTACTGTGACGTATGTACAGGCATAGCACGCCCTTACGTCGCAGCAAAGTTACGAAAGTAAGTTTTCAACAGCTTCTTCCATAGCCTGGCACATCCAGGAGTGCGAGCCACACAGAAGTTGATTACGCAACACTATGTGTGGAAAAATATAAATAAAGACATTAGATAGTGGACGAGAGCGTGTGTCCAGTACCAGCGCGCCAATATATCGCGACACGTGATTGTACCGGAGGAAACATTTTCCAACGACGCCAACCGATTTCACCATGTCCACGTGGATCTTGTTGGACCTCTTCCAGTGTCAAAAGGATATCGCTACTGCTTCACGTCTGTGGACCGCGCCACCAGGTGGCTCGAAGCGATACCGCTGCCTGATATGGAAGCAGCAACAGTAGCACGCGCTTTTCTTGAACCCTGGGTATCTCAGTTCGACGTCCCTCGCAAAATTACTACTGACCAAGGACGTCAATTTGAGTCGCGTTTATTTAAAGAAATAAATCACTTAATAGGCACGACTCATATTCGAACGACGGCTTACCATCCGCAAGCAAACGGCATGGTAGAGGGACTCCGTAGGCAACTTAAAACCGCCATAAAATGCCAAGAAACAGAAGATTGAGTGGATATACTTCCTGTCGTACTACTAGGCATCAGGACGTCATATAAAGATCTTAAAGCATCTACTGTGGAGTTAGTGTATGGTACAACAATTCGCTTACCTAGTAAATATTTCGATTCGCAACCTGCCATACCCACGACAAACTACGTGCAACAGCTGAGAGAAAAAAATGCGTACCTGGCGACCAACACCTTCACGGCATGATAGTAAAAACTTTTTTGTCTTTAAGGATTTAAAAACTACGCCATATGTGCTCATCCGCCACGACGCAGTACGACGGCCTCTGCAACCGACATACGATGGCCCTTTTGAAGTGGTAGAGCGTGAAGACAAATACTTTGACATAAGAATCAATCGCAAAGTTCTACGTATTTCAATAAACCGCTTAAAACCAGCGTACCTGGTCTCGGAAGAAGCAAATCCGAGCAGCACCACGACAAGCGGTGCTACAGATAACAGCATCGCGACGAGCAGCACCACGTCGAACAGCGCCACGACGAGTGTCGTACCGACTAGTGGAGCCACGATGAACGGTACATCGAATCTTCCCAAGACTCGAAGCGGCCGTAGAGTTAAATTTCCAGACCGCTTTCAGGCGGGATTTTAATTAAATTTTCTTTGTATTTTATTTTTGTTCAAGGAATTTTTACTGGCAAGGGGGTGATGTGGCGTCGACTCAAGACCACAACAAAATCTCGACTAAGTGTATGTCGGCTATTGACTGATTACATAATATTTGCTTTGCAATCAGTGTTGTCACCAGGCTGGTTTTCACTCGGACAAGCCGATTTTAAAGTTCTCGTTCCGAGTCAGTTATTAATTTGTCGGGTTTTCATAAAAATTATGAAATTATGCATTTTTAAAAATATTTCTGCATGGCGGATGACTTAAAACTGACACTGATGTGAAACTAACTGGCGTGTAAATCACACTTCACACATCTCAATTATTTCAAGTGACAGTTGAAAATGTAATATTTTTCTAACCTACAAATAAATATTGTAAATAATTCTACACCTTAAGGCGGTGTGACACGATAATTAAAATGGTGCTAATTTAAATGCGAGATTCAATACTTAAATTTTCAATACTGAAAACTGTGTCCTGTATGATACCAAATATAAAATATTGTACTGAATTTAAGAAATGCGCAAGCGCATTTTTCAGTTCTGCTAAGTTTGACGTTTGTCAGTGTGAATTAAATTGAAACTGAAATGGATCGCAAAGTGTAATTACTGAGAGCCTTAGCAGTCTTAGCAGATTGTTTGTATGTTAAAAGGAAAAGAAAACGAACAGCTGTGCGGAAAGTATGATCCAGAAAATGGTTGCAAAGAAGAAATTCAGGAATGGGTATCCTAAATATGTTAGAACAAGAACTTGCTAACGAAGATCCTGCATCTTACAAAAACTTTTTACGTTTGGACTCCAAGCAGTTCCAGTATTTATTGAATTTAATTAAAAATGATATAGAAAAAGTGGATACAAATATGCGCCAATGTATACCTGCTAATAATAGGTGCGTATGATAAAAAATAATTAATATGATAACATGCAAAATATCAATTCTTTTAATATTTACTTTAGACTAGAAGTAACTCTCAGGTTTCTAGCGACTGGGGAATCGTATCGGTCTCTGATGTATACTACAAGGATTCACGAGTCAACTATATCCAAATTTGTTCCAGAGGTGTGCACTGCAATATATACGCATCTTAAAGATGACTTTTTAAAAGTAAAATAATAGTTTACTTATTTATATAAGTATTTTATATTAGTTTATTGTTTCTTTTAGACACCGTCAACTCCTGAAGAGTGGAAAGAAATTTCAAATATTTTTTTTAAGCTGTGGGATTTTTTATTATGTTTAGGAACCCTTGATGGCCGACACATAAAATTCAGACCTCCACCCTCTGCAGGATCATATTATTACAATTACAAAGGAGATCATTCTCTTGTATTATTGGCAATGTGTGATGCAGCATACAAATTTACCTATATTAATTTAGGCTTGAATGGTCGAATAAGTGACGGCGGAGTATTCAGAGAATCAACTTTAAATAAATGTCTCCACACAAATTCTTTGAGATTTCCTCCAGATGAAACTTTACCAGGAAGAAATAAAAAAATACCTTTTGTGATAGTTGCAGATGATGCGTTTCCGTTGTCCTTAAGATTAATGAAACCTTTTAGAAAAAACTGTTTAGATTACGAATCACGAATTTTCAATTATAGATTGTCAAGGGCTCGAAGAATAATTGAAAATGCGTTTGGAATTTTAGCAAATCGATTTAGGGTACTTTTAAATCCCATTAATTTATCGCCAGATAAAGTAGAGAAAATTACATTAGCTTGTGTTGTATTACATAATTATTTATCAACTTCAAATTTTAATTCTTATATGGACTTGAATGATATTGATGATGTACAAGAACTAGAAAAAGTGGGACAGTTAGGAGGAAATCGTTCGAGTACTACGGCCCTTAATATTCGAGAAGAATTCAAAAACTATTTTTGTAGCCCTGATGGAGCTATATCCTGGCAAGATAGAATGGTAGAAATACACAATATGTAACTTTTATGTAAAGAATTTATTTTATTTTATTATTCTATATAATATAAATAAAAAAATAAAATAAATAAATATTTCATCACGGCATTTTACCCATTGCTGGGTGTGCCAATCTGCTTCGTACACAGATATCGGTAATGATGGAATATTTGTACCGTGTGGGCGCTTACCAGGCGTCACCTCACGGGCACTCATTGCTGGCGTGGAGAGTGCGCCACAGGGGTCAATTTTGTGTCATTAAAATGCGATGTAATTTTTTGGCGTCGGTCGGGATAATAATAATATATATGTATAAAAAAGAAAATATATTAAATAAAGATGTCACAAAATAAATGCACTTTGCCGTCAGTCAAATAAAAGTATAATTAATAAATAAAAAGTATAATTATATCATATCGGCTATTACTTTTCCGACAAATACTGTTTATAGTATTTCAGAGTTATCTGTATCAATTCTTCCTCAGCACATGCCAGAATTAAGGGATTTTCAATTTGTTTCAGTTTGGAGCTTATAAATTGTCCTAAATGATCAGCTGGATGATTGGAAGTAGAGTCTAATTTTGAAACGACATTTCCCATCAACTGAATTACGTCGTCGTTTCCTGCATTTTCTTTTGGAGGACATCTTCTATTTTTCATCACAATAGTTTCATTTTTATTTTGCAATAATTTCCGTTTTCTTTGTTCATTGTAACACTCCAAAACACAAAAATAAATTATTTTCAAATCACAATTCGTTATACAGCAATATAACTTACTTCCTTATTTTGATGTTCACTCATCAGATCAGATGGTTCAACAGTATTTTCCTGTAAAATAATACAATTTAGTTACTAGTAAAGTATGAGCCTTACTTGTTCTCCTTTATTTTCACTATTAAAGCTCGCATTTAATTGGGAAAAATCTATATTGTTTCTCTAAAATTAAATAATAAAATAAGCAAAACAATTTTTCTACAACAAATTATTTAACTCACGTCTTCTTCCAAACATTCGATTTCAAAATCGCTGGTACAGTTATTTACATCAACAGAATCTATTGATTGCCGTTGTTCGCAATGTTCTACTATAAATGACATTGCGTCGAAATAATATAGACTTGGTTTATAAATCTGAAAATACAATATTTATTTACATTTCTGTGACAAATGACAAAATGGTACAAATATAATCTTACTTCGTCAGTGCCTGTACCACTTTTGTAGGTCATAGCAATTTTTTTATTTTCATTCGCAAAATTTGATCTTATATTATTAATTTTAGTTTTAATTTCATTAATTTCGCTCACAGGTCTCACTTATTTTAAATTCTTAAGGACATCTTCCTAAGCTTCTTGCCTTGCATGTTGCTGAATGCTGTTTATACAAATCAATTAAATATAGTACTTGTTCCTTTGTCCAGGACATTTTGTTTATTGCACTGTATTTGTATTCGTTCTAAGTAGAAACAAACTTTAGAGGTTAAACATGAACAAAACTGACGACTTATACTAGAACCTAATGCGCAACTTTTCTGCGCAGATTCAATACGAGAAAATAGAAAAGTTTGTAATTTCTTGCATGAAAATAAGTACTGAATTTAATATTGTGTTTTACACGACACTTAATGCAATCTCTTACTGAATTCAAAACTTATTTAATTATCGTGGCACACCGCCTTTTTTGATTAGAAAAATGTAAGTTGTAAACAAATGTGATAATTTCAGTTGATAATTCGCGGTAAGTAAATAACTTTTTAATACTTATTATTTAGTTTATTCTAGTATTAATAATATATAAATAAAATAAACAATTAACGAAATAATATTCATAATTTTTTTCTTGCTGATGTTTAACATTTTTACAATACATTTTTTCTTTCCAAATTTCTTAATGATACTATATTAGCAAAGTAACCTCAGATTCCGAATATATGATAAAAAATTCTTTTGATCTTGTAAACGACGTTAAGAACATTTCAATCCCGGACAACTACTCCATGTTTTCTCTTGATGTGACGGCGCTCTATCCCTCCATACCACAGCCCCTTGTGATACATTGTATAACTGCTAAATGGGACTCCATAAAACAATTTACAGATTTAACTTTAGATCAGTTTATTGAAGTCGTTAACTTATGTTTTGAGGCTTCAGTTTTCACTTTTAACAAGAATATTTATTTTCAATGTGATGGTTCACCCATGGGTGCCAGCATTAGTTGTACTTTAGCTGAACTAATACTTCAATATTTAGAATTTTCAATTTTTTCTAAACACAATTGGGACATTATTTATTATAAACGATACGTAGATGATTGCTTAGTTATTTCCCCTACTAGTTGCATTGATAATATTCTGAATGAGTTCAATAATTTCCATCCCAGAATTAAATTTACTATAGAATTTGAAAGTAAGAATACTATAAATTTCCTTGACACCATTTTAATTACGCCGTAATAACAACATAATTACTAATTGGTATAGAAAGCCAACTTCATCTGGCAGAAATTTACATTTTAATTCTTACACAAATCCCAAATACAAACAAAGCGTTATTTATGCTCTGGTTGATAGAGCCATTTTATTGTCTCATCTAGAGTATTATCAAAGTAACTTACAGTTTATTTATATCACACTTCAACGTAATGGTTATCCCTTTAAATTTCTAAATTCTAATATTACATCACGTTTATCTAAATTAACCTCCCCTCAAATAGTCCCGGGTGATGGAAATGATGGTTGCGACGTCACATCAGGAGAAACCGGTGTATGCGACTATACCTTATGATTCATCCCTAAATAAAATTTTGCAAAATACCCTTAAGGACACCAATATAAAAATTGCTAACACCACTAATGTTTGTACCCGTTCCCTTTACACACCCCTAAAAGATCCCATAGAACCAATGTCAAAAAAAGACGTGGTGTATCAGATCAATTGCAATGTCTGTAACAAATGTTATGTTGGTGAAACTTCTCAACCATTACGGAAACGTATTTACCAACATAATATTCTGCAATGGCGGAAAATAATAGTCAAGTTTGTAAGTTTTGTGAAGAAATTATCGATTTTAAAGATAAACTAATTGTACAGTGTTACGGGAAATGTAATAAAAACTTCCATATGGCCTGTGCTTCCCTTAAAAAAAGTGAATTGTCCGTAATATCCGGTAATTTGCAAATAAAATGGATTTGTGAAAATTGTTTAAAATCATGTGATACAAAAATTGAAATTGATGTAAATAAAATGGAAAGTGTACATACCTTATTACTAAATTGTTTTGATATAATTAATAGACTAGAGTTAAGAGAGTTAAGACGTGTTTATTTTGTGCGCTTGCACTTTTTTTTGTTTGGCATTTTTTTTCTCTTTATTTTGCGATAATTATGACTGGAACGCGAAGTAAAGTGAACGATGATGTTTCCGCGCTCAAAAGTGTTGTTGATAGTGCGGCTGTGAACATTATTTCGAAATTTGAGAGTTGCATAGCGGGCTTAAAATCTGAAATTGAAGTGATAAGAGCAGAACTTGCCGAATGTAAAAGTGTTATAAAGGAGCAAAGTGATACCTTGAAGAAGTTGTCTACTGATTCTCCTCAACCTTCTAGTTCGACTCACATCCCTGGAAAGTATTCATCAAAAGTGAAAGGCAAAAATCAGCAGGTTAAACGTGGCGTGTCAAAATCAGCTGAGAGGGTTCATCCACCTGCCACAGATGAGGCATCTGTGGCTCCTCCTGCTAAAACGCCTTTAACTCCGACGCAAGATCCCGTACGTGCGCGCACCTACACTCTCGGTACAGCGCAGAGTAGTACTCAGAGCAAATTCACGGGTGCTCCTCGTCGTGCTTGGCTTCATGTTAGCAGAATTGCCAATAAGGATGCCACCGTCACGGATCTTTTCGATCATCTCGCCTCTCACAATCTCAACTCTGATTGTGTGTGTCAGAAGATAGATCATAAAGGCGATCTCTCCTCATTCAAGCTTGGCGTTCCATATCAGCTTCGCGAGAATTATCTTAGTCCTACCATATGGCCAGAGGGCATTTTAGTTAAAAGGTTTTGGTTTCCAAAAAACAAAAATAATTTTTTAGGCCCAAAACCTCAAGTACAAACGACTGCTTCTTAACCATGTCGTTTTATTATCAAAACGTTCGTAGTTTATGTAACAAAGTGAACGACTTCTTTATTTCTCTACTAAATTGTGATTATGATGTTATTGGTTTGTCTGAGACTTGGCTCCGTTCTGATGTTTCCGATTCCGAAATTTTTCCGCCTGAATACTTCTCTGTTCTTCGCAAAGACAGGAATTTTGCCGCCATGAACGTCACTCGTGGAGGAGGAGTCTTGCTTGCCATTAAGAACTCTTTTAGATTTGAACAATTTGACTTGTCAAATTTCTACAGTTTACTGCCACATATTGATATTATTGCTTGTAAAGTTTTTTTGCCAGAATGTAATATAATTATTATTGTGATTTATATCCCTACTACACCTACACTGGATACTCTTACACTGATTCTAACAGAACTAGAATGTTTTTGCTCGACAGATGATAAAATAATGATTATGGGAGATTTTAATATCCCCAATTATTGTAACCTTGGAATAGGCGATACAGTATGTCAAGTATTAAATAATTTTACTGAATATAATCAGTTAACACAGTTTAATTCAGTTTATAATATTCAAAATCGTTTGCTTGATCTTATTTTTAGTAATGTTTCATGTGAAGTAACACATGATGATTCCGCGCTTGTTAAAGAAGATGTTCTTCACCCTACATTGTCTATTCTCCTGCATATTAATTGCTCATACAGTAATAGTTTTAAGCCGAACACTTGCACGAGAACGTACAATTTTAAGAAGGCGAATTTTAATGTTTTATATGATATGCTTTTAGCCTGTGACTGGTCTGCAGTCACTAACTGCAATAATATTGATGAGGCTTGTGGTAAGTTCTATGACATATTATATTCAATCTTTGATTATTGTGTCCCTAAGCACGCTAATCGTAAAACTAAATTTCCACCTTGGTTTACTAAGGATATCGTTATGAAAGTTAAGCTGAAATCTAAACTTTACAAGAATTACAAAAAATATAGAACTCACCATCAACTTCTTGAATATAAAAAGATCAAATATGAAATAAAACATCTTATTAATTTGTCATATAAAAAATATGTTTCTGATGTTGAAAATAATATTTGTAAAGACGCTAAAAAGTTTTGGTCATTTGTAAATAAAAAGAAAGGCGCATCTAGAATTCCAGGTGTCATGAAGTTTGAAGGCAATAGTAGTGAGGATCCTGAAGTTATTTTGAATATGTTCAGTGAATATTTCTCGAAAAACTTTTCTATTAATCTTTCATCTACTAGTTCTAACAATATAGTCGCTAATAACTCGCTTTTAAATTCACATAACATAAATGTTATAATAAACGATAATGATATACTTGTAGCTACCAAAAAGCTAAAGAACTCCATGACAGCTGGGTTAGACCAAGTTCCTAGTTTTTTAGTTAAGGATTGTATTTCTGTTTTAACAGTACCTTTATTGCATTTATATAGTATATCCATCAACACTGGTATTTTTCCTTCTATGTGGAAACGTACTAAAGTTTGTCCGGTTTTAAAATCCGGAGACCCTTCAGATATCTCGAATTACAGGCCAATATCTATCATATGTAATTTTGCGAAAGTTTTGGAGATTTTATTATATAATCAAATACTGCCTCAGGTTCGTCTGTTTATATCGCCTCAACAACACGGGTTTTTGCCGAAACGTTCCACCATTTCTAACTTATGTATTTTTACGCAGTTTGCATCTGAGGTTCTAGACATGAATGGACAACTTGATGTAGTTTATACTGATTATTCCAAGGCTTTCGACAAATTGGATCATGATATTTTATTACATAAATTGAAATTGTTTGGTTTCAGTAATGCTATTATTACTTTTTTTAAGAACTATTTAGCTGATCGGTTGTTATTTGTTTTTTATAACGGATTTAGTAGTGAGGCTTTTTCTGCTACTTCCGGGATACCTCAAGGGTCAAATCTCGGTCCGCTTCTTTTCATACTTTTTGTTAATGATGTATGCTCCTCTATAAACTGTGACATTCTTTTGTACGCGGATGATATTAAAATATTTCGAGAAATTAATTCCTTACAAGACTGCATTGACTTACAAAATAATATTAATACTTTTCACGAGTGGTGTAAAATTAACAATTTACCCTTAAATATTGATAAATGCAAAATTATGTCTTACACACGTAGAAGGAATCCATTGCATTTTTCATATTGTATTGAAGATTTACCCTTATCACGTACTTTTTCCATGAGAGATTTAGGCATCGTATTCGATCCCGAATTAAAATTTCTTAAACATATCTCTGAATTAGTTTGTTCCCTTAAGAGCATTCTGTACTAGTAGAAATCAGACGTAAAATCCGCTTCACGGCTATTCAAATATCTAAAAATCTAATGAGTATTTTGATACAAACTAAGCACGATCTGTTAGGGGAAAGATAAATTAAGGTTCCTATGGAGCCAGTTTTATAATTTTATGCGTAGATTAATAAAAAACAAGTGTGAAAGTTTAAGAAAATTGGCATATTTAAAATATAGTTTTAAGCGTATTTAAGAAAAAAAAATCAAAAAGTAACACCGTACAAACCAAGAATAAACATGATATATTGTAATTCAGTTTGAATTTTTTTAATTTAGTGTGTATTTATTAAGATATTTGCATAGCCGTAAATGTACAAAATATCATTTTTACGCAGCAAATTGTGCTGGTCCCTTGCGGAATTTTTAGAAACTTCAAGAAGGGCCTGATCCACAGATAGTTTGCAGTTATTTGTCAAGTGGGTTTGCTTATAGCAGGTACATAGCGAGCGGTCTGTTTGATTTATTGCCCTTGTAAATTTTTGTGTGAAAGTGCAAGTGAAGTGTTTGAGAACTATATCTAAAGACTATAAACTTGTGTCTGTGCTCCATTTTTTGATAGAAAGGTAAGTTTATGCAAATGTTTGTTTATTAAAATTGTAATAAAAATTAAGATATACAGGTGTAACAGCTAAACAAGCTACCTCAAATAATTTCTGTATTATTAAAGATACAATAAAATACTATAAGACAATCTAATAGTATACCAAAGGAGACATCCGATTAGGGAGTAAATTTTTTTTTAAAACAAGTTGTTCTCAAGTTACGACACAGAAAAGTTAATTTTTTTAAATGGGATGATATATATTTTTAGGCACATTCTATAGAGTATTTTTTCTGAATTCAACCATGTAATCATTTTATTTCCTAACATAAGAAAAATATTGAGAAAATTTCAATTAAAATGTAAATGAATTTGATTTTTATAGCTATTTTTTAGTGGGTTAAGAATGAAAAACAATATCTGCTATCTGTCAATTTGACTTATTTACGATGAAAATCAAATAGAAATAAATAAATGTATCATCACGGCATATTACCCATTACTGGGTGTGCCAATCTACTTTGTATGCAGATATCGGTAATGATGAAATATTTGTTCCGTGCGGGCGCTTACCCGGCTTCACCTCACGAGCACTCATTGCTGGCGTGGAGAGTGCACAACAGGCGCCAATTTTGTGCCATTTAAAATTCGAAATAATAATAATTTATTTAAAATAGAACATTATGTATAAAGTTATTAACAAATGATAAATGAATGCATGTGTATATTGACATAATATATGACGGGCTCACACTTGACCGTAGTCTGTACTCAATCCGTTTTGAGTGAGACTGTCACTTTGGTTTTGCAATATTGCGCAAAATTATTGGTACCCTACGCTATAGTCCGTTTTTTTTTGTGGCTATATGTAGAAATAAATATAAAGAATACTGCACTACGAATATTTTGTCTTGTATGACTGTGACTGACATTCGTGACATGTGTCATAGTTTAGATTAATATATTAAATGGAAATATAGCGTATTACGAATAAACTAACCTGATAAATACAAATAAATTAGTGCGTTTAGTCTCACTAACTCAACTAATTTACCGTCAAAATTTATTTTTCTTGATTTGTCTTTGACAGAAATTCCAATGAAACATTTTTATATTTTAAAATATCGCATGTGTATTGAGTTTTCATTTTCATTTATATTCAAAAATTGAAAGTTGGTTATCTTATAAATTAAATGAAAATGAAAGATAAATGAGAACATAAATTAAATTAAACGTAAATGTAAATGACTGCATGAATCCGCCTTTAGTTAAAAATACCCATTTGAATGAAGAAAAAAAAACAGTAGTTTTACAAAAATTAAGAAATATATATTACACAATATAAATATTTATTATTAAAAAATATTTTTTTATAGATAGTTAAAATTTGAAATTTAATTTTAAACAAAAATAACATGTGTTCCTTTTATTATTTCTTCGAAAATTAATGACACCCATAGTTCACCCATTTTTAATTTAATTTATGTGTTTTTCATAAATGAAGTAATTTTTATCGATTCGTAACATTAGCAACAAATAATGTCATTTTGCAAAAAAATCACTATGAAGAAGTTTGTAAAATAATAATATAATAATATGTACGTATTTATAATGAAATATAAAACATTTTGGAAATAAATTTTAATAAAATCTTCCTATCGATTTCGAATCATATGTTAATTTTCAAGGAATGACAAAACCGAATACATATAACATAAAACAATAAATTATAAATTGAATATACAGTATCTAAGCAATGCATAATAAATTATAATTTATTTTATTGAAATTTTTACAGGCTTCCTTATTATTTGTTCTGAAAATGAACAAAGACTCGAGATATGGTAGCAAGAAACGTATGTTTTTGAGTTCAAGACGAAGGAAACATAGGAGTTTGAAACAATACAACAGGTAATGAAAATTAGGAATTGATGTATCAACTTCTGTAATTTTACATCTTTTAATTTTTTAGGAGTCAGAAATTAATTTCCAATCCTGATGAAGGAAATATTTCACCAAATATGAGGTATTTTTATATTATTATTATTTGAAATAGATATTTAAACTTTTTCTTTTTGTTTAGAGAGAATGCAAATACCGTAGATTCATCTTATCTAGAACCTGGTTGCAGTTCCTGGAGTGTTAACGAAATAGATCCAGTTAACAAAGGTGTGTTACACATTATTATTAATGTTCCTCATTCGCTAATAATAAATATTTCAGAAACTTATGACGCTACGGCAAAGAAAGAATCACTAAATATAAGTACTGATCCTCAACATGCAGTAACTGGTCGTAGGATTATAGACATCGAATATTTTTTTCGAAAATTGCAAGAATTATCGAATCATTCTCCCCAGTTTGGATGCTCTTTCAGTAATATTGCAATTATTGGTGAAAAGAGACAGGGCTTGTTATCTGTTTTTAAAATGAATTGTAATATGTGTAATAAAATATTTCATATTGCATCTGAGCCGTCTGGTACAAATATGTTAAATATAAATGCTGCTGCTGTATCCGGAATTATGAGTATTGGTGGCGGAAATTACAATTTAGAAGAAGTTATGGGTTCACTGAACATTCCATGCATGTCGGGAAAAACATACCAAAAATACCACGAAATAGTTTCTGATGGTTGGGAAGAAGCAGCTATAAAGAATATGGAAGAGGCTGCTAAAAAAGAAGCAGAATATGCCATAGAAACAAATTCTGTTGATTCTAACGGTGTGCCAATAATAAGAGTTGTTGCTGATGGATGTTGGTCAAAAAGATCATATCGAAAAAATTACAATGCTCTCTCAGGTGCTGCTGCAATTATCGGACATAAATTTGGGGAAGTAATATATATTGGCATTAAAAATAAATTCTGCTGTATTTGTGCGCGAGCAAAATCAAATAAAACAGAGGCAAAGGAGCATGTATGCTACAAAAATTATAGTGGCAGTTCATCGGGTATGGAAGCGGAAATATTAGCGCAAGGTTTTAAAATGAGTCTTCAGATGTACAATATTAAATATGGGAAATTTATTGCGGATGGAGATAGCAATACCTACAAAAAAATACTGGAAGCTCGTCCATATAATGACATAACTGTCGAAAAAATAGAATGTTCAAATCATCTATTGCGCAATTTTTGTAATAAAATACATCAAATAGAGCAAGACTATAAATTCAATAAAACTTTAAAAAGTAAATTGGAAGGAAAAACAATGAGATTGCGAAATGCTGTAGTTGGAGCGGTAAATTTTAGGAAGAAAGAAAATAACATAAATTCTGTAAAAGAATTAAAAACTGATATAACAAATTCACTTTGTCACGTATTTGGTCAACATAAAGACTGTGACGATTACTTTTGTACCAAGAAAAATGAGGAAAATTTCTATCAGACTCTTCGGTCAGAATATACGAAATTAGAAAGAGCTATACAACAGTTAGCTTTACATGCAAGAAGCTTAATTCATAATGTGAATAGTAATGTTGTTGAACATTTTAACTCCATAATAGCCAAGTTTGTAGGGGGTAAGAGAATTAACTATAGTGCTCGCCGTTCCTATAAATCTCGCTCTTATGCTGCCGTTGTCTCTTTCAATAGTAGAAGACCACATTATGAACTACATAAAACCTTGTGCCAAGGAAATAGTCCTGGAAAATACAGTAAACTTGTGGAAATGCGAAGAATGCGAAAATCATCAAATAAAATTCAAAAAAGGCGAACGAAAAATAAGCAGGAGAAACAGAAAAATAATGATAAATATTACGGGGATCAATGTGAGAAGCCCGATATATCAGAAGCCGAGTTAAAAGAAGAAATGAAGGTTTATTTAAGTAAATTACAAAAAACAAAAGAAGAGAGAGACGAGTTAGAGAAACTAACATTATTGCAAGCTGGTAGTGGTATTTGGATGGAGGAAAGAAGGAAAATATTAACAGCCTCTAATTTTGCTACTATTTGTAAACGTAGAGACTCTACTAGTTGCGGTAAATTAGTGGAAAAACTATTGTACAAAAGCGATTTGACCAATGTACCATCTCTTCGTCATGGAAAACAAAAGGAGGTATCAGCTTTGGAATGTTTATCCGAAAAAGAAAAAATTAAAATTAATCCGTGCGGTCTATTTATAGATGAAAATATACCATATTTAGGAGCAACACCTGATGGAATTGTTGATGAAAATACATTAGTAGAAGTAAAGTGTCCATACGGTTCATACAAACTTCATCCTGAAGACGCAATCAAAATGAAAAAGGTAACATTTTGGACTTACGATGACAAGACCAAGACATATAATTTAAACAAAAAACACAGTTGGTATTACCAAATACAAGGTCAGCTTCATATCACCAAACGAAGCATTTGTATATTTGGAGTGTGGACTGGGCATGAAACTAATCCTATAAAAATAGAATATATTAAGAAAAATGAGAAATTCTGGAATAATATGTTTCCACATTTAGAGAAGTTTTATTTAAACTGCGTTCTTCCGGAACTTGTGGATCCTCGTTTTACTAGAAATATGGAAATAAGAAATCCACAATATATCACAGAGGCCCAAACAAAAAAATTGTGTGTAAAAAAAATTATTTTAATTTACATTTTTGGTTTGTTCAGGTATATTAAAAAATTAAATGTGAAAATTATTAAAAAATATTTATTTATTCCTGTATCTACCTAATAATAATAATTATAATTTACTGGCGATATTTTATTGCCTGCAGTATGTTTACTTCATGTAAGTGAAATATTCACACTCTAAAATATATTGTAACACAATTTTTCTAAAGTTGATATTTAATTCTTCCAAGAAAATGTAATTTTTGTCTCTAAAGATTCTATTTCATGGGATTAAAATTTGTATGTATTGTATTTAAATATTTTAATCCTAAGTTCAATTATATACAGATGTTTCCATTTTCTTTGGGAAAACCAGGTAAGTAAATTCTAGGAAAGAATGAAATTCTTGTCTTTTGTATTATACTTTGATTTCGAATAAAATATTTTTATTCTAAAGGAAATACCTACATAATTATATGTTTCTCTCGTATTGAAGAATCTCAGGTACATACATTTCCTGAAAAAAATATTTTTGATTTTCTGATGTCTCAATTTGATGTTATAGTAATTTTGGTATAATAGTTTATGAGAATATTACTGAAATAATACGAAAAATTACAAATAATTACAATATGATAAAGAACTGGGCTAATGTTTATTATTTTAAATAGAAACATAAACATATATTTTATTTATTACCTAGTTTATCATAGAATTCCATTCTGAATCATATTTTATAATAATTTCAGTATTACATGGTAATATACGAGGCAGTGATATTACTCGTATAGATAAGCGCTGTCTCACGTCTTTTCGCTTTCGTTTGCCTGGACCTGGAAACATAAAATTCTTGACTGAAAACTATCTGTGACCCTTAATAAGCTCCGCCTACAAGCAACAACGTGCTCGGTCCCCTCACATGCCGACCCCGCAGCGCACCACTAACACAAAGTGTACAGAATGCTCTTAACAGATTACTTGGTTTCATTGTCAGAAATAGCAGACAATTTTATAATGAAAACACATTTAAAATATTATATTTCACTTTTATACGCTCCAAACTTGAGTATGGTTGTTTAATCTGGTACCCTATTCAAATCACGTATAAAAACTTACTTGAAAGTTTTCAACGTAAATTTCTTAAGTTCATGTGGTTTAAAAAATTTTACGTGTACCCTCCTCAAGGAATGGAGCACAATATTCTATTACAAGAATTTAATTTTGAATCTGTCGAAGATCGTCATAAGCTCATAACACTTAATACCCTTCATAACATTTTAAATAATAATATTGACGCTCCAAGTTTGTTATATAAATTGCCATTTCATGTGCCATCAGCATCATCACGAAATTACCGTTTATTTTATCTACCATCCTGCAAGACGAATACTTTGCTGAAATCTCCTATTTTTGTTATGTGCAGCGCATACAATGAATATAATTAATTATGTATACTATATCGTTTATAATTTTTGTAATATTTTTTGTACATTTTCTTGTTTTGGGTTCGCCTGTTAAGAAATAAACATTATTATTATTATTATAAAAAATTAAGAAATAATAATAAATCATCTTAAAGGAGATGTCTTAAATTTAAAGTCAAGTATACTTGACATAAATAATAACCTTAAAGATTTAAAAATCATGCATGAACCAAACGCTATCCAACTAGCAAACTCCAATCAATCAAATCCTAACTTATCAACTTTAAACCAAGAGGAGATAATGCAAAAGATTAATACAGGTGACACTACCAGTTTAAAAAACACTAAAAAAACGTTTGCTGCTGCAGCAATCAACAATCAATCCACTGTTAACAATATTAAAACAAAATCCCAATCCCAGTATGAAAACAAAAATGTAAATATAAATGCAAGTAAGCCAAGATCTAATTCGGTTTCTGTGCCAATAAACCAAACTGCTGAGGAAATTATCTCCAGCAAAACTACGGATGAAGATGGTTTCACCGAAATTAAAGGTAAAAGAAACAAAAACAATAAAAAGCGCAGTTCTATTACAACAGCTACTGGTACAGGATTAAGTACTAACTTAATAGCAATGCAAAAATATATTCATGTTTTCGTATCAAGACTATCTCCTGACACTGATGTCGGCTCTATTAATCGGCATTTGTGTATTATGAACTATTCTTGTGTCAAATTAAATACAAAATACGACTCTTACAGTTCATTTAAAATAAGTGTCCCTGCAAATTTTAAAGATACCGTATTGGATGCTGCAAACTGGCCGTGTGGTGTAATCCTTAATATTTTTTTTCAAAAAAGTGGAAATGTGAAGAGGAATTTTTTAGAGGTCCCTCCAACATCCCAAATGTCAATATAACAGCTCCCATTATTGGTTGTACCAAATCAAGTAAATGTATCAATTGTTACTATCAGAATGTCCGCAGTTTGAAAAATAAACTTTAATCAGTTTTATTTGTATACACTAGATAATGAATTTGATATAATTATATTAACTAAAACATGGCTTACTTCTGATATTAATAATTCAGTATTTATTAATTTAAGTATGTATAATGTTTATAGAAAAGATCGTAATTTTCAATTATTAAATGTAACAAGGGGTGGAGGTGTTCTTTTAGCTATTAAAAATTATATTACTGTTGAAATGCTAGATCTTAGTCAATTAACAAGCGTCTTGCAATCATTTGATATTTTAGGATGTAAATGTTCAATTAATTCATTCATTTTATATATACTGGTAATTTATATTCCTCATACGCCCACTATTCACGACTTAGAGTATATGTTAGATTTTCTTGAAGATTTATTAATGTTCAATAAACATGTGCTTATAATTGGAGATTTTAATATACCTACGTTTAGTGATAGTGCCCAAAGAGATCAGCTAACAAATACATTAATAAATTTTTCAAGTATGCTTGATTTGATGCAATGTAACAATATTGTAAATGTTAACGGGAGGCTATTAGATCTTGTTTTCACAAATATAAAATGTCTCCGCATCCATTTGTTGATGAGGATTTGCACCACCCATCATTAAAAATTGATTTACAAGTATTTTTCATGGAACCTTCTAAATTCCCGAAAATGAAAGTCAACCCACCATACAACTTTAGAAAAGCTAATTTTCAGGAATTGTATGAAGCTTTATTAAATACATCTTGGGACGTATTAGAAAAGTGTACTGATATTAATTTAATGTGTAATAAATTCTATGATATTTTATATTCAATTATGGATTTGTATGTTCTAAAACGTAAAACCAAAAGCCAGAAATATTCTCCTTGGTTCAATAAAGAGATAATTGACAATATCAAACAGAAAAATAGATTTAATTTGTTGTATAAACAAACAAAAAATGATTTAGATTTTTTAGAATATAAACGTTTACGATCCTTAACTAAATATCAAATTAGAACTGCATATAATGCTTATTTAGTAAATATCGAACAATCGGTAACTTCAGATCCAAAAACATTTTGGTCCTTTATTAATAATAAAAATAATAAAAGTAGAATCCCTGGCGCTATGCACTTAAATGATTCAATCACGAATAACCCTAAGGATATTCTAAAATTATTCAAGGAATTTTTTAGTAGCGTATATACAGATCCTAATGCAGATACTAATGCAGTAATTTACAATGAAGTTCATAATAACTTTCCAGCGGTAATACAGTCATATTTTACAGAAGAGGACATCAGTCTCGCTATAAAATCATTAAACAACAAGTTATCATCTGGTATAGATCAAATTCCATCCTTCTTAATAAAGGATTGCTCAAACATATTAATATGCCCACTATTAAAAATTTTCAATCTTTGTTTAAAATCAAGTTCCTTTCCAGAGATATGGAAAGAAACTAAGATATGTCCTGTTTTAAAATCTGGCAATGATTCTGATATACAAAATTATAGACCAGTTGCCCTCCTGTCGAACTTTGCAAAAGTTTTTGAAATTGCATTGTACAATAACATATTACCCCAAATTAGAAGTTTTATTTCACCGCTGCAACATGGGTTTATGGCAAAAAGATTAACCCTTACAAATTTGAATTCCTTTTGTCAGTATACGTCTGAAATTTTAGACAATCACGGTCAAGTTGATGTAGTCTACACTGACTTTTCCAAGGCATTTGATCGCATCGATCATAATATTTTAATTCAAAAGCTGCAGAATTTTGGATTTAATGAAAAATTGTTAAATTTTTTTATATCATATTTGAATTGTATACCTCAACGTGTAGCATTTAATGGATTTTATTCAGACTCATTCATGGTAAAGTCAGGAAGTCCCGCAAGGATCGGTTCTTGGGCCATTAATATTTGTTTTATTTATTAACGATCTTCCAGATGTTATAAAAAACAGTAATATGCTTATGTTTGCTGATGATGTGAAATTGTTCCAATCAATTAAATCTCCTGAAGATTGTTCACAACTTCAGTCAAATTTAAATAAAATACATGATTGGTGTTCTGTCAATAAATTACACTTAAATATAAAAAAGTGTGAAGTTATGACGTATACACGCAAACGTCAATTTATACAGCACGACTATACTCTAAACAATGAGCATTTCAACCGCCCAAGTATTGTGAAAGACTTAGGTGTCACTTTTGATCCAAAATTATCATTTGAATACCTGTAATCAATGCGGTGAATAAAGCGAATAGAACAGTTGGTTTTATTATACGTAACACCAAATCATTTAAAAGCATAGTTTCTTTGAAATCCCTCTTTATCACGCTTGTGAGATCTAGTTTAGAATACTGTTCTTTAGTTTGGTATCCGCGTTCTGATAGTTCGAAATTAGCAATTGAAAGGGTACAGCGAAAAATTTTAAAGTACATGTGGTTCAAAACCTATAACATTTATCCTGCCAGAGGATGTAATCATCAAGAATTACTTAATACTTCTGAATTCTATTCTCTGGAAACCAAACGTTCTGAACAAAGCCTATCTTTTTTATATAAACTTATATATAACGAAGTTGACTGTAGTTACTTAGTTGGTAAACTCAATTTTTCGGTACCTCGTATTGCATCTCGTAAAGTTAGTACATTTTACAAACCTAAAGCTAATACTAGTCTATTACAAAAGTCTCCAATTCACATTATGTGTTCTAATTACAATAAAATTAGCCACGTTTGTGATATATTTAATTGTTCCATCACCAATTTGCGGAATGTATGTTATCAAAGTTCATATCCATATACATATTTTCATTTTTATTTTACACATGTTCATGTTTTTCCTTATTTTTAAGGCATTGTTATTATCTTTACCTGATTTTGGACTGCTGTCTGTAAGGTTTAAAGTGAAATAAATAAATAAATAAATAAACATCAGTATCATGGCAATAGGAATAACACCTATCATAGTGCCTTGACTAAACACATATGCCAAACTGGTCATCTACCAGACTTTAATAATGTTAAAATATTACAGAATGTTCAATATAAATACCCAAGATTATTATACGAAACTTGCCATATCACACTTAACAAAAATAATACCCTTAATTTTAAAATATATTTCAATAACAATGCTCAATATATTAACAATCTAATTCTTTAATTTCAATTGTTCTGAAAATAATTTTTTTTTTTAATAATAATAATTATTTCCCCCTCCTTCTTTTGCATTCTGCTCCCCCCATTACATGCGCTAACTTGTTTTAAATATTGCTGTTTTTCACATTTGAGTCAGAGCTCAACCTGTCGCCCGGTAGGGAATATTTTTTTGTATCATGGCTCTGCTGTGATTCTCGACAAAATTTGGGCTTTAAACTACTACTGGTTGAGTAGTGGTTCAAAATGTATTATATTAAAATTTAAGAGCTTATCAATGTAACATTTAAATACTTCTTTTTATAGTGGTAAGTCGAAGTTTATTTTGTACTCACATACATTTTTGTAATCTTGTATAATTTTTTTATTAGCTGATGATGGACAAATATATCGTCCGAAACGTCCACATGTATCAATAAATTGACATATATAGTCAACTTTTTATTTGGAACCTATGGCCTCCTACCAATTTCAACTACAAAATTTTTGTTCCCAAACTCTTAAAAAAAAATACATTTTTTTAAATTTTAAGAATTTGAAAACTGGTTACGACCGGTTCAAGAATGTAATGAAATGGCTAGGTGTGCTACTTGTGTGGTGAACTCATCCCACCGATGTCACCAAATGTAGCTAACTCATCGCTGAACTCCAACGCTAATCACCAAATGTAATAATTTACTAGTTATTATCAAATTTACATACCTTGGTAGCTGGGGTAGGACTTTATTTTGCTTTTAATAATAATTTTATTTCCAATTCTGACCAAGCGGTGTCAAAATTAATACGAAAATAATTTTAATGCCAATTTAACAAACAAAATATAATTAAAAATAGGAATATATATATATATATATATATATATATATATATATATATATATATATATATATATTCTTGAGTTCGCCTGAATGACTTCTCCTGGGGTCCACCACCGAAGCTGCTACCGTTGTTTGGTGAGTGCGAAACCGCCGTCCGTGCCTCTTGTGGATGATAGAGGCTCCGCCGTAACTTTGCTATCACGTCAATTGCTGCTGGTGCAAGTTATATTTAACTACCGTTTGTTTTCGAACGTATTTCATTGTTTTACTTACTGTTTGTCAGAGACTGTGCCATTGCCGTATCGCGGGGGCACAGTCACCGTTCATTGGGCCGTACAGTCACAGTTTGTTGTTTAACATTCCTTTCATTTTGTTCTACGTTATTTTTTGGTTATTTTTGGGTTGTAACTTTGTTAGGGAGAATAAATATTGTTTTATTAAGGGCAACAAAGCGTGCTTCTTCGAACAAACCTTGGCCTTCCTCCACAAGCTATCCCGGCACCCCAACCTTCCTTTTCAGCCACCACCGCCGACGGCGCCCGATCAATACTACCGACGGCTGAAAGGACGGTACAACGATGGCCCATACACCACTCCAGGTGCCACCGTTACAAATGGAGCCCGAGCAAGGACTTAACGATGAAGAAGCCGATGCCACAACTACACGCTCTGGCTGGATATACACCCTGCGTAAGGCAGAACTCCAGGTATAGCTCCAGGGCATGGGTCATGAGTCTAGTGGCACTGTAGACGAAATGAGGAAGAAAATGGCGGCACTAATGAAATCAGGGCCCGCCCACGACCTGGGGGCAGAGAAGGACGACAAGGAGGAAGTTGTCGTCAACCCGAGCGAAGCTCCAGGTCCCATCACGGCCCTCAAGGTACCAGTCTGCGCGCCCATTTGCGAAACCGTGCGCAAATGGAATACTTTCTTCGACGGGAAGACAGATCCCGTATCTTTCCTAGAGAGAGTAACGAAGCTCCAGGCCAGCTACCGCCTCAACGACCAACAGCTCCTTACTGCCTTACCGGAGCTCCTCCGTGGCGGCCCGCTGCAGTGGCTCCGCAATAACCGTGGCGACTGGACGACCTGGGCTGACTTTCTGGGCGACTTTAAGTCCCATTATATCGGCGAAGATTATGCGCTACGGACAGAGGAGGAAATTAGTCGGCGCAAGCAACGTCCTGGCGAGAAAGGTAAGGATTACCTCACCGATATCCGTACCCTTATTCGTCGGTACGGCCAGCTATTCGCAGAACAGGAACTCGTCCGGGTTTACAACAACATGTTGCCTGAATGCCGCCAGTACATCCGCTGTCGTGACGTCGCTAGTGTGCGTGACCTCGTCCGACAAATCGACGAATACGAGCGTCTCCAAAAGGAGATGAAGGCTGCGCCACAAGCGATGCAACTCCATGCCGCCACCGCCTCAACATCCGCCGCAAAACGTCCGCCGCCGCCGCCGAAGGCCGATGTGTTCGTGCTCTGCTGGAGATGTGGCCAGCACGGTCACCTACGCCAAACCAGAACAGACCCAAATTGTTTTTCTGGCGTTGTAACAAGCGGACGACAACGCGTGACTGCGGTTGCCAGAATACACCCCTACCTTGCCCTGCCGCGCTCCCTGGTATCCAAGAGAAGAGTACCAGTGACAACCGCCTCTTTCTTGCGGTACAAATAAAGGGTCAGGAATTACAGGCGCTGGTGGACACTGGCTCCATGTATTCGTGCATCATCACACGCACGGCCAAGGGACTGACCGACCGCCGTACCCAGATACGATCCGCCCACCACCAGGAGGGTCCAACTGGCCAACGGCACGATGACGCACACCCAAGGTGCGCTGACGCTTGGCTGTCTCGTAGACGGCATCAGGAGACAGCAAGCGTTCCAATGTCTGCCCAATTTGGCCCATACCATTATCCTGGGCATGGACGCTCTGGCGACCTTCGGAGCGTCTATCTGCGCAGCGTCGCGTAGAGTCACGCTGCTAGCACCTCCCACACCGGTCGCCCAGGTAAAGCGCAATTCAGCCCCAAAGGGAGAAGGGTAAGTTGGCACCACGTCGTCCAGTGGTACCCATGGCAGCCAGGTCACCGTCCAGCCGTAATCGTCCATGTGCTGAGGCTGTGGGGTCGCCTCTGTTAAGAGCCCGCCGACCGGAGGAGCGTCCGCAGCCGCCACCGTCGACGCAGCTGCACGAAGCCAGAGGCGTCCCCTATCCCCACCACCGTCCGCGTCGACTCCAGGGCAAGGAGTCGGCCGGACACTGTCATGGAGTCGGTTGGCGACTCGCCGAGGGAGGAAGTGTCCCTGCAGGAGGCCCTCCTGCAGCTCTACGGCCCCGATCCGCCCGAGGCGAGTCCGTCCTTCTACCGGCCATCGACTCCATCGACGCCGTCATCACCGCTGTCACCAAGGACCCTGGCGGACTGGCTACTCGTGGAGACGTCGCCGCTGCCGACCACACCCGACCGACCCATCACGCCAAGGACACCGAGGTGGGCCAGCCAGGAGCAGTTGGACTCCCTGTTTGGCTTGTCTCCGGCTTCGCCAGCGAAGCAGTCAGGCCAGACGCCCAAGGACACACCGCCGGTTCGGGTACCGCCGCCGACTCCGTTCCTGTTTCAGGTGCCGGAACGGAAACCCTTGAGGGCCAGGCTGACCCCCCAAACGGCAGGCACAGGGCGTCCAGTCCGGTGTTCGTGGCTCCACGACCTTGGGCGTGATGGAGCTCGGGCGCCGTCGGCGGTGGTATATATATATATATATATATATATATATATATATATATATATATATATATATATAGGTATGTCAAATCAACTGTTTGGGGACCAAAACCAACATAAAAGCGACAGTTTGGGTACACTGGCGACTGTTTGGGACCAGGTCTAGTAGAGTCGTATAAAAGATCGACCATTTGAGGACACTAATTTTTGCCGCCGTTCCATGGCGCTGCTAGTAGTCGTATAACGTGGGAACTACATACGTACCGCTAGGTGACACTACTTGGTCATATTTTTGCGACATGAATGTGTGGTTGCCTACAGTGTTATGCTACACATGAACAAAAATTTAATACAAACATTAAAAAAATCCTACTTAATACATAAATATATAAAATAAATATATCATCACGGCATATATTACCCATTGCTGGGTGTGCCAATCTGCGTTGTACACAGATTTCAGTATAATGATGACATATTTGAACCATGCGGGCGTTTATCAGGCGTCACCTCACGGGCACTCATAGCTGGCGTGGAGAGTGCACTACAGGGGTCAATTATGTGCCATTTAAAATTCGTAATATTTGGCGTCGGTCCGGATTGAACCCAGTATTTAAATTTATTTTAATTTTCAGTCTTTACATGAATAAAAATGAAATAAAACGGGAGTTACATTAGATTTTTATCATTTTTACTTATAAAATATTACATACAAAAAGATAACCTTGTATCAAACAATTTTAGGTTCGAAACGGAAACGGGGTATGGAAATATCACATGATGTTTGAGCTACGATAATTGATCAAACGTATCGCTAGATACATTGTATTCTTCGTAGTCAAAAAAAATCGTCAACAACTATTCTGTCCTTAACGTGGGCGGCATTAAAAATGAAATGCAATATTTGAATCAGCCCTCATTGTGTTTTTACCTTCCGTCACCTATAGGTAAAGAAGGTATTGTCTTTGATAAAAAAATTCGATGATGAGTTTTAAATGAATAAGTACGTTTTAGAGTCATTTTTACGATGATGTCTGTATGTGTGTTCTCGTTATTACTATAAAATAGTGATAACAAACCCAATGTGACGAGCGCGGCTAACACAGTGACAAATGACATTTCGGTTCTTCTAATGTAATATTTTAATTCAAATTTAAAAGTAACAAAAGTATTTTAAAAGGGTCATGGCACGAATCGTCCCTAAATTCAGCAAGCTCAGTAAGGTTTTTCTGTATCTCGCTGGGCCCAGCCATGTATGCTACTTATAATTTATTTATTCTTATCATGATTGAATAATATTGCATTTATGATATACCCACTAGTGCGGAACCCTAAAATGATTTTTCGTTGTCAGCATGAAAGAACTTGAAGCAAGATAGTCATTTATTAGTCCGCGCGTTCAGAAAAAAATTTGCGCAGAGACCAGAGACCAAAATTAGTTCGGACGAGTCTAACTTGTAAAAGTAGGGATGTCACGATATTGCTAATTGTATTTTTTGTAATTTTAATTTTGTTTTGTGAAATAAATGCTTTTAGTTTTATTGATTACGATATTTGTTGTTTATTATTGCGGGTGATATTGTATGTTTCAAATAATTAAATTATTAATAAATAGTATTCAATCAAATGCCTTTAATATATTATCACAAGTATACCTCCTTCTTTATGAATATTGTATATGTCAAATGATAATAATAATAAAATTAATAACATTTAAATATTATTCAGTTAAATGTTTTTTGAACGAGTAATAATACAGTTAATATTTGTAGTTTGGGTAGTACAACTTCTACGGTGCCTTACAAGGCTGATTTGTTTTTTTTTTCTATAAACGCACGAGCTCTACCTCACTACTACATATTGCATTTTAGCGGGAAAGTTTGAACTGCCAGGAAAATTAAATTAGGATTTTTAAAAAATATATATTTGTTGATGTTCATAATGCAGTTAGAACGAAACTAGTGTGTAGAACGGGTTATGGAAATTACTAGGAGTTAAGAACGTTATAAATACTGTAATTATTACAAATGGCACATGGTATTATTCTATAAATAATGCTAAATATTTCTTAAAATCATATTTCAAGTATTAGAGATTTCCAGCAATTTCTAGTTCGTTAGGTGTAAATCTTTAATTCTTATAATATGATTTTAAAAGATATAGTGTCATTTGTTTATAATTATTGTATTATTTAACCACATTTGATTTCTAGATTTTTTGTTCTAGTCCCGCACTGCACACTGGTTTTGTTTTCACTATTTTATGAAAACTAGTCGACGAATTTGTTTAATAATTCCTAATTCTGGTTAAGAAGATATGTATAAAGTGTGATTGGGCAATAACAATAACCATACGTTAATTATTTATTGTAAAATTACATTTAAAAGCCGCGCTTATCTAACCAACAATTCCACTTAATTTAATCTTTAATTTCTAGTTCGTTGATATAGCTAATAGGGATTAAATATTTATATTATGTAATAATGTATGTATACGTTCAAAAAGTAAATGTTTTTCATTAGATGTTCTTAGAGAATATATAAATAAATTGTTTCCGCTATTTAACAGTTATTCATTAAATAATTTACGTGATATTCTCTAAATTGTTTAAACATACTATGGCTAATAGTAAGGTGACCATATTTACCAAGACATTAACCCATTAAGTTCGGTGGGCATTTATCTCATAGTTAGTGTGGTTGTGTGTACAAAACCCCATTAGTTTTTTGTAACTAGTGAAATAAAAAACAAAATAAATAATAATAAATGAAGAGATACGTATACAGAACATATCTATTGCTTTAATTTGGAATTTAAACGCAAAACTCATTAACAAACCAGAAAAACTCGTTTTACATTAAAAAAATTGAACACATTTTATTCTTACATAAAAATGACAATTCTTTGAAAAACTAATATTCTCTTTAGTGTTACTCGCTTTCAGTATTTTCAGTAAACACTTATGACACAAAAAAGCACATGTCCCAACCAAACACAGCGATTTATGGCAGGCTTCACAAAGACATGGTTTTTCTATCTGGTTTTTCATCCAACTTAGTTTATCTTCCATGTAATTCTACAAAAGTGTGTATATCTTTTCGTATAACTTGGCTACTTAATTATAAAGAAAAATAGAAAGCTAGGGTGTAACATAACCTGCCACACTAACGCAGGGTTAAAAAAACAGCATATACGGAAATATATTCTCAATTTATATAGACGTTGCTACAAAATGGATAATTTCTTAAAAAATATTAAATTATTTACCTACATCCAAAATTGCAGATAAACAACCAAGTAATGACGCGGACAAAACTTTAATTTAAATCTCAGGGTTTAAAATTGGTTTGTTTTTGGGTGGTAACATTTACTGAAATTGCCCAAACATATATTACTTTATGAAACAAATGTTTATTTCTAATTACAAAACAGAACAAAATATCACTCTGTCCGTCGGCTTGACTAACGAAACGTTCGCAGGGTCTGATACCTGAGGATTCCCAGATCTCTTTTGTTCTCTTATCTCGACTACCATACGTCACGTCAAAGAATACACACGACGAACCAGGACCGCACTCACTATTTTCTGTAACATTTTACAAAATTCTATTTAGACAATCACAAGGTTATTTTTAAACAAATGTCAAACATGTGTACGATCAGGCGTTCATTATTTATAATCCCCATTGATTAGAAAATATATTTCATTGCTAAAACGCGATGTTGATATTGATATTAACAACAAGAAAAATATGGTGTGGCTAGCACAATACCTTCCGTCAATTCCATGTATTTTGTACAATTTCAGTACAGAAAGTTCCTTGGAAAATTTCTATATTTCCAGTATAATTATAACGCGAACATACTATGTAAATTGCACCGACACTGACACCTGTCAATTTAATTTCTTTATAATCTATTTAATATGAAGGAAATAGTGTAATCAATCCGTATAGGTAACAAAATATTCTTTAGTATTTATAAAAACATAAAATGTCAAAAATGATATTTAATTGCATTTTTTCAAGAAAAATTGTAAAGAACTTCAAATGAGGGTACTTCCGGTTAACCAATTATAACCAAAATCTAATCAGCTCTTCACATCGATGTAAAGAAGAACAATACGAAAGAATTATAATTTTTGGAGATGTGGTACTGGAGTACCCTGGTACATCGTAAAAATAGTAAAATCGTATTCTAGGGACCCTAAACCGTGATGAACACCATAGAATTTTTTGACTAAAGGCAATAGTTTCCTTAGGTCACTCTAGCTAATAGGGATTAAACATTTTTATTGTGTAAAAATGTATGTATATGTCTAAAAAAGCAAATTTTTGTCATTAAGATTATAAATAAATTGTTTCCGCTATTTAACATTCATTGTTTAAACAATTTACGTGATAATTTTTAAATTGCTAAAAAATACTATGGCTTTTTGTTAGGTGTTCTTAGAGATATAAATGAATTGTTTCTGATATTTAACAGTCATTGTTTAATCAATTTCTGTGATACTTTTCAAATTGTTTAAAAATAATTTGGTTACTAGGGATTTTACATTTTTATTGTGTAAAAATATATGTATGTGTCTAAAAAACAAATGTAATATTTGCCGATGATGTATCTTTATTTGTATTTGACAAATACAATGATATTTTAACAAATTCATTGAATAATTGATTTATTTATTTATTTAATTTATTTTTTTATTTATTTATTTATTTAAAGTACACTACCCAATATACCTAATAAGAAGGTAGGAAAAAAAATACATAGAAATAAACAACAATAATTAGTGGTTACTAGCTTATAATCATTATATAATTATTAAATAAAAAGCAAAATATAGTAAGTGTACTAAATGAATAGTACAGCATCATAATTTGGCAACGTCGCAATTTTTGTCACCGGCTACGATGCTATTGTTTCGTTTCGGCTAGCGCTTTCTCCATATCTATTTATAACACTATGGACTTGTACCTACTGGCCTACTGGTTAGAAGCAAGCAAAGCGTTTTACCGATATATGGTGATCTTAATATAGATATAAATTAGAAATCGTCGAATGACATAATTCTTTTACTGCCTGTTTTTATCTATATTATTGAATATTAATAATAATAAGCTTCTTATTATAATTTTTGTAAACAATTGAATTTATTGCACACATAGCCGAAATGCACACAAACAATTGCTGCTCACATATTTTCACTATTTTATTAACATGTTTAACAAATACCTATTTATTTAGAATAAACATGTTAAAATCGATATTGAATATTAATAATACTATTTTTATTATAATTTTCGTAAAAAATTGAATTTATTGCACGTATGGCCGAAATACACGGAAACAGTTTGTACTTACATATTTTCATTATTTCATTGACATGTAAAAAATAATTTGTTTAACAAATACTTATTTACTTAGAATAAACACATTAAAATCGGTATTGAATATTAATAATAAGATTTTTATTATAATTTTCGTAAAAATTTGAATTTATTGCAAATATAGCCAATATACACCCAAACAGTTTCTTCGTACATGTTTTCACTATTTTATTGACATGTAACAAATAATTTGTTTAATAAATACTTATTTACTTAGAATAAATATATATTAAAATCGATATTGACTATTAACAATAAGATTTTTATTATAATTTTCGTAAAAATTTGAATTTATTGCAAATATAGCCGATATACACGCAAACAGTTTCTTCTTACATATTTTCACTATTTTATTGACATGTAACAAATAATTTGTTTAACAAATACTTATTTAATTAGAGTAAGCATATTAAAATCGGTATTGAATATTAATAATAAGCTTCTTATTGTAATTTTCGTAAAATTTGAATTTATTGCACAAATAAACGAAATGCACGTAACAGCTGCTTCTCACTTCTCACATATATTTACTATTTTATTGACATGTAACAAATATATTTTTTAACAAATACGTACTTACGTAAAATAAACATATTAAAATGGGTATTGAATATTAATAATAAGCTTTTTATCATAATATTTGTAAAAAATTGAATTTATTGTAAATATAGCCGATATACACCCAAACAGTTTCTTCACTATTTTGTTTACATATAACAACTAATTTGTTTAACAAATACCTATTTACGTAGAATAAACATATTAAAATCGGTATTCGATATTAATAATAAGCTTCTTATTATAATTTTCGTAAAATTTGAATTTATTACATAAATAAACGAAATAGACGTAAACAGCTGCTTCTCACGTTTCTTTACTATTTTATTGACGTAACAAATAATTTGTTTAACAAATACTTATTTACTTAGAGTAAACATATTAAAATCGGTATTGAGTATGAATAATAAGATTTTTATTATAATTTTCGTAAAATTTGAATTTATTGCACAAATAAACGAAATGCACGCAAACAGCTGCTTCTCACATATGTTTACTATTTTATTGACATGTAACAAATAATTTGTTTAACAAAAACCTATTTACTTAGAGTAAACATATTAAAATCGGTGTTGAATATTAATAATAAAATGATTTTAAGAAATATTTAGCATTATTTATAGAATAATACCAAGTGCCATTTGTAATAATTACAGTAATTATAACGTTCTTAACTCGTAGTAATTTCTATAACCCGTTCTTTACACTAGTTTCATTTTAATTGCATTATGAAAGTCAACAAATATTTTTTTTGTCATTTTTTTATTCAAAATTTCAAAATATGTTGGTATAATGTTGTTTATTTGTTATCAATTGTATGGAATATACTTGTCGATGAAAATAATCCACATGGATTTGGAAAATCATGATATTATGAATGAAAAATTATGATACTTGACACCTATATACATTATTACTAACTGTCAGTCTGACACGGGCCTCCACATCTGCTTGATAAGGTCACATGACTGCTCGCGTCCTATGTAACATAAAATAAAAATGGTGAGAGGTATTGTGCTGGCCACAACAGATTTTTAGTAAAATATTTTTAGTATTCCTAGGTTAAAAATAAATAACCGTACTCGTTCTATTCTTATTTTCTCAGTCTCTTTTCTTTATTGTTTATATTGTAAAACATTTTGAAACGAGAGAAAATATTGTATGCACAAGATATTAAAATGATAAAATGTTATACTTTTCTATGCTGTCCTATAAGCACGGAAGCTATGAGTTCCTGTAAGGTAAGGTGATGTCAGAACATTATTATTGGTAAATTTGTAGTTGTGTAAACGCCGGGATGATATTATTAATTTATTTACATTTTTTATTTCCATAAAAAAAATTAGCAAGCATACGCAGTAATGGGAAAAAGGCCTTGATGATGTATTAACATTTACACACACTTGTTTACATAAATAACACTAATAATGTAGGTATTATAAACAAAAGTTATTATTTAAAAAAAAAGCTGATGTACCATCTAAAAATTTCGAATTATAAGCTAGACATACTTATCCGTTTAATTTGTAATAAAATGTATTAAATTCCATTATGGTATCTGATAATTGTTTCCTATTTCTAAATGCAGGTATTATAAAAATATGTTAATTGTATCCGATATATTTTATTCGAATGAAGAACTTGCATATTATTAAATACAGACGGAATTGTTTACTTAATTTACATTCATAAAATGTTTTAAATTTTGATATCTCCTGTAACAAACTCCTTCGAAATATCTAATACCTGTATCATATTTATTTTAAAACTTCACATCTTGATTGCAGTATTACAGTTCCTTGCGCTTTTATATGTAAATACATAATATCTTCTAATAGTATTTTTCGGTATGTATAATATTAAAGTAAATTATTAAGTTGTAATTGTTATTAATAATTTTAAAATTGGAAGGTCATGTTTAAAAAATACCTATGTACGAATTACTAACCTGCTGCAGGCAAGTTTACTGTAACAACGTAATATTTAAAATATAAACGAAAATATCATCTAAATTGTTAATATTATTATTAGCTAATTTTGAGTGTTAATTTTATTTGACAATTACGACGTGCCTCCGCTGCACAAAGTAGTCTCCTTTATGAGATACATATCAACAATTTTATTGACTTTTCTGACGATATTTTTAAAAATGGAACCTTAATCCACCCCTGGCGTGCCGCACGGCCAGCATTTCTTGTGATACCGGCTTGCGATGTATAGGTTGCACATAGTGCTGTTTGCCGTACTCGGAGATTTGAAATTACAGGTTCCCACTCAGCCATTTGGTGCTTCCAATAGAAGCAGATCTCGCTAATTGAAGATATCAATTCGATGTATTTTTAACCATGTGTGCGATTTCAGCTGTCAATTAACGGCCCATAAAGATATTAGTGGCGAGGGAGCCACAGAGGTAATTTTTAAATATGATGAATTTTTTTTTATCGATTGTGGAATTCGAACCTGGGTTCTTAGCTTCACAGTCTGATAAGTTATCATTGAGCTAATATTATACCATATTATTTTTGTTCAAGTGAATATTCAGCCAATCATTACAAATTTGAAAACCACGTAAAATTTATATTATAAATATATGTATATTTTTTACTAAATTTTTATTTAATTTTTTTAAATATTTTTGATTTATTTGTAAACTAGCGTATATAAACCAAGGATCCAAGATTTTTTAGTACACAACTTATACTAAAGATCTCAGCGTAATTGTAGATTTCAGTTAAGTAATTCGAATTTTATAAAAATAAGGCTTTGCTATTTACAAAATTATTAAATAATTCTAGAAAAATATGTAATAAAAAAAAAATAACGTTTTTTATTACAGATCTCAGCGACCCAATTAAGATGTATGAGTGTAATAAATCGCATTTGATAAAAATATAGTTTTGATATTTATAAAATTGTTATTAAAAAATCATAAATAATTAATTTTAAGCATTGACCTAGACTAGAACTAGACTAGATTAGACTAGACTAGAATCGTACAATAAGATTTCAGACGTATGTTAAATGTTTACACTATTTTAATCACATGAAATAGATAATTTGTTTAACAATAGCCAATTTAGTTTCAATAAACATTTGAAAATCGGTATTGAGTATTAATAATTTGCTTCTCGTTATAATTTCCGGCAAATTTGAAATTAACTTAGAAAAATGCAAAATGCACAATTTCAAACGTATGTTAAATGTTTTCACTATTTTATTCATATGGAAATAGATAATTTGTTTAACAATTGCCAATTTAGTTTCAATAAACATGTGAAAATCGGTATTAAATATTAATAATTTGCTGCTCATTATAATTTTCGGCAAATTTGAAATTAACTTAGAAAAACACAGTTTACACAATATATCTAATTAAATAGACATTTATTGGAAAATATAAGAACGTAGAAGCATAGTATCACTTTCCTTCTATATGCCCGTTTTGAAATTTTGTTATATCTTTAAACCTACATATGTAATTTACTAATTTCTAAACCAATTTTACGGAAGCTGAAATGAGTTGCCCTAGTCATGGCGCGGTGGAGTACGGGTAGAGAGGAATAGAAGAGGGGATGGTTTTCCAACCCTGGTCAATGCTAGTGCGGAGTATATTTTGTATTCGTAGTAAATTGTTACTATTGGCTGTATATTTCTATAACCCGATGTTCGAGATTGGCGCCGTGGCAAAAAAAAAACTAGATTACGATTATCTGCTCCCAGAAAAGAAACAAAGGACAAAATTGATTAAATTATCAAAGAAAAACGTAGTTCTTTTTTTAAATTAAAATATGTTTTTTATACATATGCTGATTCACGCCGCAATTTATATTTACAATTTATTTTAATTTAATTTATTTTCAACATACTTTTTCTAAATGCAACCCTAATCCTATATATAAATTAAAAACACTCATGTACACTTTATCATAATCAAATGTTTGTGACTGCATTTTTTTATCGGAGTTAATAGATTAAAATAGATATCATATATGCAACAATTTAATTCTTTTTTTAGTTAATCGATGCTAAAAACTGATGACGAAAGTAAAAGTTATTACACAATAATGTACTGCAAAATCAAAACCAAGTATAGCAAACTTGACTGCTTCTAATTCCATCCAAGTATGTAAAATGCGCCGCTCTTCCTGTTGCAAAACGATTTTAGATTCAATGCTGTACAAAACATTTTTTGGAAATGCAACAACAAAAATTGGAGTAGAAAATTAACCCATTGTAAGATAAGGAATATTGTTTATAAGGGGCAAGTTCTGATAGTTTGATTTGGGAATCGTGATTAATTGAAAATAAATGTCCTTCATTAGCTCAAAATTTCTCACCTATTGAGGGACGTATTTCGAATTTTTTTTGCATAATACGTAATGATAAATTATATCTAAAATCAAATTATTCTTACTACTACCAAGTTCAGGGTCAGTTACGAATTACTGGGCGAAAGTATTGCGTGTTTGTAATATTATTTTAATTAAAAAAATCTGATGTGGCCAGCACATTACCTTATGTCAATTCTGTTTATTACGTACAAATTCCATACATAAATTTTCTTGCAAAAGATTTTATATTTCCAGTAAAATTATTTCATAAACAAACTATGTAAATTGTACTTAATATTGACATCTTTTACTTCTTTAGCTTTTCCCATACGTTAGGAGTCGCTATTCTTGATTTTATTCTTCCACTCATTTCTATTTTGTTTTTCGTTTTCATTCAGTTCCTTTTCTCTCAAGTCTTCCGCAATATAGCTCTTCCATCTTATATTAAATTTTGGTCTTCCTCTGTTTCTTATACCTTCTTCTACCAAGCTGTTTATTCTTCTGTATTCCAAATCAATGTAATCGTCTCTCTTGCATCTTTCTAGAAATTTCTATCCCTCGAGTAATTTTCTATCTTTTCGTGTCTTCCTCAACATCTATCTCAACATCCTCATTTCTGTGCCCTATTAATTTTCTTTTCATTGACACTGCCATCTGTCAATTAGAATTTTATTAAATATAGTTGGCTGATTTATGAAATTTAAATTCTTTAACTCTATATCCATTGAATATAAAATATAAAATGCAATCAAATCGTATAGATAATATAATATTCTTTAATGTTTATAATAACCTTCAATGTCAAGAGCGTTTTTTCAAGAGAAACTGTTAGACGTGATAGATTTTGGTTATAATTGGTCAACCGGATGTGCCCTCATTTGTGTTTCTTGAAAAAAACGCAGTTAAATATCATTTATTGGAATTTAACATTATTAACTTCAAGAATATATTATTCTCTATACGATATGATTACATTTTATACTTCATATTCAATAAATATAGAGTTAAGGAATTATAAAGATATTAAATTTCATAAATCAGCCAGCTACGCTACCATGGAAACTGCTAATATATTCAGATAATTCAAATTGACAGATGTCAGTATCAATGAAAAGTAAATGCATGTGGCAGAGATGAGGATGTTGAGATAGATGTTGGGGAAGACACTGAAAGATACGGTAAAGAATGAAAAAATAAATGAAATAACTCTAGTGTAAGAAGTTTCTAGAAAGATACTAGAGAGACGATTACATTGGTTTGAACATGTCATGAGGAGAGATAAAGAATATATTGGGAGAAGAATGAATAGCTTAGTAATAGAAGGTTGAAGAAACATAGGAGGACCAAAGATAAGATGGTAGGACTGTATTGCGGAAGACTTGAGAGAAAAGAAACCGAATGAGAACGTGGAAGAAGATAATAAAAAATATCGACCCCTAACGAATGGGAAAAGCTAAAGAAGAAGTGAATGCCACTATCAACTTCAATTTGCATAGTTTATGAAATAATTTAGAATCTTTCGCAAGAAAATTTATATATAAAATTTTTACGTAATACCATAGACTAATTAATACTAGTAAGATTAGTCTATGGTAATACACAGGATTGATGGAAGGTATTGCGTTGGTCACATGAGATTTTTTTTGTGTAAGGAAATTGTTATTCCTTTAATTTTTTGAGAAATACTAGTACATGTATGTATTTCTTATCTTCCCTTCTGTATTTTTTTGTTTATATAGAAATCGTTAATGTCAAAGATTTTGTTTCTGTCTGAATATGATTCAAATTTTTTATTACCTAGTATATTCCTTTAATTTAATTTGAATATGATTTTTTTTTTAAATTAGTTTTCATATTTATTTTTCTATCATATACCAAAGTCTACCAACCCGAATTCCGATTATGATAGCAATCCATTTCTCTCCGTCTATTGCTATTCATTCTTAAATATCCACCCCACTACACTCCCACGTAAAGCTGTGTTGACCAATGCATTTCTTCTGTGTTTCCCATCTCAATATAAATGTTCAACTATAAGTGGGCCGTGCTAAACATCTCCGCATCGCGCCATACTTCATATACAGAAAATCAGATTCAGAGTATAGCCACACGGAGTCGAGACCCTTAATAAGTGGCAACGTCGCTTACAACTAGTAATCTAGACTTGACAACAATGAAATACGTGGAAAGAGTTGGATAGTGGGGATGAAACAAGCGAAATCAGTATGCAATGCACTATGGTCAACTGACTGCTGACTGCACGTGCAGTCGGCTACGACTGCTGTTTTAGAGCACGTTACCGATCGTATACGTGTCGCAGCCTGAAACTCGAAGTCGTAAAAAAGCTTTTGTTGCAATTTCTTTGAGTAAAATCCTAGATTTCCTGGACTATTATAAAATAAACCAGTCATTAATTTTTTCAAAATTATATTTTGTATATTATCAGTTTGCCCTGACATTTGTGCCTTCTTTGTTTGAATATATATATTTTGTTGTTGATTTAAAGTATTATTTGTTTTTTAGTGCCACCCTAAGGGTCTTGATATTAATATGCATTTAATTGCTTATATAAACAACATTTCCATAGCATTTTTTTTAAATAATTGGTAAAATGGGCCCATAAACCATAACAAAAATAATAAAATGTATACTTTATCCTTAAAATACTTCGAGATATTTGAATTTATTTCCAGGGTCTCGGATGACGTCACATTGGTATTGGTATCTTTCTCGCGCAGCCTACTACATAAACGATGTGAGAAAGATAGCTATAGGTTTCTTTAAAAATCAAATGCAGTTATAAAGAAACAAGTATGACTTTTTTGATACCATGAATTGCTTCAAAATTAAACGAACTTTCATTTAAAAAAATGGTTTATGGGCCCATTGTGAAGATGTATGTACACCGTTATAAACTACTCATGGAACAAATAATTAAACAATTTTGTTTATTCCATTATTATTAAATATTTTATCAAAATATTGTGCGACCTTGCCCGTAAACTTATATAGGATTAGAATTTAATATAAATAAGTAAATAAATAAAAAATATCATCACGTCATCATGGCTTTTACCCGTTGTCGGGTATGTCGTATCTGCAAATAAGCAGATATCGGTAATGCGATGACATATTTCATCCGGAGGTCGGTTACCAGAGGTCATCGTACTGACACCCGACTTTGGCGTGAAGAGCGCATGACAGGTGTTATTTTGTGCCATTTATAAATTATAAATATTTTTTTCGGCAGTGGTCGAGCTCGAACTTGGCACCATAAATTCGTGATCCTAATTCGTTGTACACTCAGCTATGCGACCACATAATTAGAATAAATATTGCTACATAGGTATCTGACAACATTAGTGCATTCTAATATACGATTTGAAGCTTTTTAATACAAGAGTTCATTGACATATGGGCGTATGATTTTAATAAATCGCAATTTATGAAGATATGCTTTTGATTTAAATAAAATTGTTAATTAAGTGTAATAAACTAAATATTTCAAAATAGGTATTTGATAATATTAGGGCATTATAGTAGGCAGATTCGTGAATTTTAGGTATTTTTTATTACAGAGCTTATCGACATTTTTTTTCTGTTGCAAAAATGTCCTTCAAAATGTATGCACTTGCATTTATAAGTACTTTACACTTATCTAACTTCATTTCAAATATTGCCGCATATTGTCAAGTTCGAATGTAACCGAAGGTCTACACGAGTATGTACGACAGTCTCTGTAAACTTGTAAACATAAAAAACACGGACATTGCGTTTGTGGAACAGGCTGAACAGATGTAATTAATGTAATGGGCGGAACCTATTTGCGTAGTACAGCTTGCGCAGGAACCAGCTGTACACGCTCACGCTACAAATTTGAAAACCCCGAATAATTCAAGTATTTAATTTTAATTTCAATATAACGAATATGTCAATAATATACATACATACATACATATGGTGAAAATGATTAGGCAGAAGACTCACGTCATCAACCTGAAAAATACCTTATAAAAAGATATACATATAACTTGTAGAAATTATTAGATGTTATGTACCTTTAAAAAAAGAAGAAAACATATACTAGTATTAAAGAAACGCATATATTAATAGATTTACAATTATTTCTAAGTCAATCCTTATTCCTTTTACGGAATATAAAATTAATTGACATAAAATGGTCATTCTCAGTAGTGCCAACGCCAACGTATGGTACGAAAATAAACTACAATTATTTCAAATAATTTTATATTCCGTAAAAGAAATAACGATTGACTTGAAATAATTGTAAATATCATTAATATATACATTACTTAATACAAGTACTTTTTTTCTTCTTCTTGTAAGAATAAATAAAACCCAATAATTTCTACAAGTTATATTACATTTTATAAGGTTTTTTTCAGGTTGATGACGTGAGTTTTTTGCCTAATCATTTTCACTTTAAAATCACGCATGTCCAACTTAGTGGGTTAGCACAAACTCGAAAATAATAATAATAATAATAATAATAATAATAATAATAATAATAATAATAATAATAATAATAATAATAATAATAATAATAATAATAATAATAATTATTATTATTATTATTATTATTATAATAATAATAAGCATTTGTTATAGAAATTATTTGTTGCATGTTGACAAAATAGTGAAAATATATATAGCAATGAACTATTGTACAGCTATTTCTGTAATAAGTGCAAATTTTTACGAATATTATAACAAGTAACTTATTATTAATAATCAATACCGATTTTAATATGTTTAATCTAAATAAAGATGCATTTGTTAAACAAATTATATGCTGCATGTCGACAAAATAGTGAAAATATATAGCATGAACTGTTCTACGCAGCTCGTCTATTTCTATAGTAATTGCACATTTTTACGAATATTATAACAAGTAACTTATTATTAATAATCAGAACCGATTTTAATATGTTTAGTCTAAGTAAAGATGCATTTGTTAAACAAATTATATACTGCATGTCGACAAAATAGTGAAAATATATAGCATGAACTGTTCTACGCAGCTCGTCTATTTCTGTAGTAATTGCACATTTTTACGAATATTAAAAGAAGTAACTTATTATTAATTATCAATACCGATTTTAATATGTTTAGTCTAAATAAATATGCATTTGTTAAACAAATTATTTGTTGCATGTCGACAAAATAGTGAAAATATATAGCAATGAACTATTGTACCTACGCAAGCTCGGCTATTTCGTAATAAGTGCATATTTTTACAAATATTATTCCAAGTAACTTATTATTAATAATCAATACCGATTTTAATATGTTTAGTCTAAGTAAAGATGCATTTGTTAAAAAAATTATTTGTTGCATGTCGACAAAATAGTATAAATATATAGCAATGAACTATTATTACAAGTAACTTATTATTAATAATTAATACCGATTTTAATATATTTATTCTAAGTAAATATGCATTTGTTAAACAAATTATGTGTTGCATGTCGGCAAAATAGTGAAAATATATAGCATGAACTATTCTACGCAGCTCGGCTATTTCTGTAATTATTGCATATTTTTACGAATATTATAACAAGTAACTTATTATTAATAATCAATAACGATTTTCATATGTTTATTCTAAGTAAATATGCATTTGTTAAACAAATTATGTGTTCTACGCAGCTCGGCTATTTCTGTAATTGTTGCATATTTTTACGAATATTATAACAAGTAACGTATTATTAATAATCAATACCGATTTTATTATATAGCAATGAACTGTTCTACGCAGCTCGGCCATTTCTGTAATAATTGCATATTTTTACGAATATTATAACAAGTAACTTATTATTAATAATCAATACCGATTTTAATATGTTTAGTCTAAGTAAATATGCATTTGTTAAACAAATTATTTGTTGCATGTCGACAAAATAGTTAAAATATAGCATGAACTGTTCTACGCAGCTCGGCTATTTCTGCAATAATTGCATATTTTTACGAATATTATAAGAAGTAACTTATTATTAATAATCAATATCGATTTTAATATGTTTATTCTAAGTAAATATGCATTTGTTAAACAAATTATGTGTTCTACGCAGCTCGGCTATTTCTGTAATTGTTGCATATTTTTACGAATATTATAACAAGTAACGTATTATTAATAATCAATACCGATTTTAATATGTTTAGTCTAAGTAAATATGCATTTGTTAAACAAATTATTTGTTGCATGTCGACAAAATAGTGAAAATACAGGGTGTCCCTTAACTTGGTGCACAAACTTTAAGGGCATATAATACTGATCAAAATGAGTAAAAAAAGCTCAGTCAAAATGTGTCCGATCTTTAATAGTTTCCCAGATATAACGCAGTGAAAAATGAGTTTTTACGAGTTTTACCTTTGCTACCTCGAAAACTATAAGAATTACGATTTTGATTAATTGAGACTTTTTGTTTACCTTTGAGAGGTAATCTTAGATGGCCTTTTGTTATTTTATAAAAATCAAAAGTGAAATGTTGTGGCGACCTTGGTCAATATTTAATTTTCATATAACTACGTAACTATAAGAAATTGAGAAAAATGTTTCATATAAAATTTTATTGTTTTTTATAGTCTTTTTACTGACATAGACAAAATTTTATTCGAAGTTGAAGATCATTCCTATGTTGATGAAGCTTTTTTATTCATTTTGGTCAGTACTATATGCCCTTAAAGTTTTTGCTCGAAGTTAAGGGACACCCTGTATATAGCATGAACTGTTCACTGAGAGAAATGTATATTTGTAGCAAGTGTAAATATACTTAATACAAAAATAAATCTACTAAAAAAAGTGACAAATACACTTGCATATTAAAATATATAAAATAAGTATATTAAAAAAAGAATCTTTAAAACACAAATGCGTATACTACCTTTTAATATATTTTGTGTTACATAGTAATAGAACATGTACTTAAAATTATATTAATCGTTAATATACAATATCATAAAATTCATCATATGTTACTTCTAAATTTAATATACAGTATTTTATTTATTAATAAATAGCAGTTATAGTTTAAAAAATAAATAAATTTATGCGAATGTTAAATGTACCCTAAAATTAAATATGTAAAATATTTAAATTTAACATTTATAAATTTAAAAATAAATATATTTTACAGGTAAAATAAAAGTGAAATATAATTAGTTCAAAAAATATATATTTTATATCTTATTACAAATACATTTAATTCAAGAAATGAAGGTATTAAATATTCCATATTGTTTATTTATTGTAAAACAATACGATTTTTAATATAAAAGGTAAATATATTAAAACACAGTGAGATTCATATAAAAAATATGTATTAAAATAAATATTATTATCTACACTTATACAAATACTGAGTACAAATATATGTATAAAAAACACTAACAAAAAGTAATGTTCGTTGAAATATAAAAAAAATCTTAATGTAAATTTATAAAAAAACAGATGATTACTTTTAACTAAAATATAAGGGAATACAATAGGCACTGCAAAATATCTTACTTGTGATCTTTATTTTTATGGAATAGATGATCCACAGTTACGGAAGCTAATTATGTGGAACTAAGTATGTCATTCTTCTTTCGGAGTTATGATTTTCCATCCACTGTTTTGTTTAGAAAATCTTCTAAACCCTAAAAATGATGAAATAAATTGTAAATAAATGAAGAAAAAATAAAATATAATTAAATTTTATAAATGGCCGATGGCACCAATATTTAATTGGGTATTATACAAAAATTAAATTAAAATCAATGTTTATATACGTATAAAATATGTAACATAAATGTTTATGTATTTAATTCCTAATTAAAATATTAGTGCAATCGGCCATAAATCGAATAATTTAATTAAAGTTCAAGCTTAGAAGTAAATATGTCTTACACACTAATAATAAATATAAAGTTTACATAGGTACCTTAAAAAATATATCTACTTACATTAGAAAACACACACTCCCCTGGTAATGGTCCTAAAATTAAATTTGGTCTTTGCTCAATTACATCGTCATTAGCAAAAACTAAAATATTGTTCGATGCTTCATCGATCAACTCTAATATATTCTCCTGTTCCAAACTAACTGTTGAAGCTGAGGCCGAAGATGTATCATCTACCGATTCATTAGTCTAAAATGAAATTACTGTTAGCATTTTTAATGCAACATGCATTATATGTATGTATTCTTTATACGTGGCGTACAATTTTTATTTTATGTATGTATTTGCAATACAGTAAATTAAAATTAATATTTCACGTATAAATTTCCATCCATATTTATGTTGTAACTAAAATAAATATTAATACATAACCTTTTCTAGAAAAATGGTTTTATATTTCGTTGTAAATTTTAGACGTAAACCAATTTGTGGTATTAACTCCTTTATTGTTGTTTCATCCAATAATTTGAATGCATCTTCGTCTATTCCTTCACCTACAATAACAACAAGCTAGTTCATGTACATTTAATTAAAACAAAACATTTGACTTACTTTTAAATTTCTCCTCCAATACTTCTAACCCCCAATCTTTTAAAATATGTTGCACAAATTGATCCATGATCCACTTATACACATTCGTATGCACATTTACCACAGCACCAAATATTCACTTACAAGAAGTAACGTGTTACTAAACTAGATGGGTAACTGCGTAGTAACATGAAATTGTGGAATATCGGATATTTGAAATAAATATATTATATTCTTCTTATAAAACAATTTTCTACCCAATTAAAATATGCGTATTTTAAGCATAAAAATATGAATAATTTATTTTTCATAAAATAATTTCATTATATTAAATGAAAAATATATTAAAAATTAATATGCATTTTATTTAAATTTACAGTTTTTATCTCTTTACCCAGTTTTTGAGTATACATATGTACTAAACTTAAATATATTTTATGCTACACAATATATTTAGTATATTTATATTTAATCTAAATATATTTTTGTTAAGTATCCTAAATAACTATTTTTAAATATTTAATTTCATTGTATTTAAAATATATTTTCTAGATATACATATCTGTTAATTTGTATTAAGTAAAAATAAATAAATATACAATTTCAAATGGCTGCGTATAGCTAGCAGGCCCATGTCAGCAGAACCTAATGAAAACTAGTGCATATTTTTTTGCTATTTATTTGCCAATTAATTACAACAATGCCAATTTAATTGCCACTTTTTTTAAAAAGATACGGGGGGACTGCTAGCTTGACAATCAAGTTAGCAGTCCCCTGGGCTGTAATGCGTTACATTATAAAATATTAGTGTGTAGGAATTAATTGCCATTTAATTGCCACTTATTCATTGAAGATTTAAATAAATTCAGGCAAAAAAGTAAAAAAAAAATTAAAAAATACTACGATTAACATAAGACTTATAAAATCCATATCCAACTGATTATAGCAGAACCCAACAAAATGTATTCTACCATAAAGTTTAGACGTTACTAAACCAGTATAAACTATATCCCTTTTAATTACCACATATTAACCGATTAAAACAATATTATATGAGAATGAATCAATATAACGTACTTTCATTCTAACATTGAGCTTTCTAAATTAATTGCTCTAGCAGACCCCAACAAAATGCATTCTACCATAAAGTTTAGACGTTACTAAACCAGTGTAAACTATATGCCTTTTAATTACCACATATTAACCGATTAAAACAATATTATATGAGAATGAATCAATATAACGTACTTTCATTCTAACATTGAGCTTTGTAAATTAATTGCTCTAGCAGAACCCTACAAAATGCATTCTACCATAAAGTTTAGACGTTACTAAACCAGTATAAACTATATCCCTTTTAATTACCACATATTAACCGATTAAAACAATATTATATGAGAATGAATCAATATAACGTACTTTCATTCTAACATTGAGCTTTCTAAATTAATTGCTCTAGCAGACCCCAACAAAATGCATTCTACCATAAAGTTTAGACGTTACTAAACCAGTATAAACTATATCCCTTTTAATTACCACATATTAACCGATTAAAACAATATTATATGAGAATGAATCAATTTAACGTACTTTCATTCTAACATTGAGCTTTCTAAATTAATTGCTGCAGCAGACCCCAACATAATGCATTCTACCATAAAGTTTAGACGTCACTAAACCAGTATAAACTATATCCCTTTTATTTACCACATATTAACCGATTAAAACAATATTATATGAGAATGAATCAATATAATTTCCTTTCATTCTAACATTGAGCTTTCTAAATTAATTGCTGCAGCAGACCCCAACAAAATGCATTCTACCATAAAGTTTAGACGTTACTAAACCAGTATAAACTATATCCCTTTTAATTACCACATATTTACCGATTAAAACAATATTATATGAGAATGAATCAATATAACGTACTGTCATTCTAACATTGAGCTTTCTAAATTAATTGCTCTAGCAGACCCCTACAAAATGCATTCTACCATAAAGTTTAGACGTTACTAAACCAGTATAAACTATATCCCTTTTAATTACCACATATTAACCGATTAAAACAATATTATGTGGGAATGAATCAATATAATGTACTTTCATTCTAACATTGAGCTTTCTAAATTAATTGCTCTAGCAGACCCCAACAAAATGCATTCTACCATAAAGTTTAGACGTTACTAAACCAGTATAAACTATATACCTTTTAATTACCACATATTAACCGATTAAAACAATATTATATGAGAATGAATCAATATAACGTACTTTCATTCTAACATTGAGCTTTCTAAATTAATTGCTCTAGCAGACTCCAACAAAATGCATTCTACCATAAAGTTTAGACGTTACTAAACCAGTATAAACTATATCCCTTTTAATTACCACATATTAACCGATTAAAACAATATTATATGAGAATGAATCAATAATGTCTTTTCATTCTAACATTGAGCATTCTAAATTAATTTCTCTAGCAGACCCCAACAAAATGCATTCTACCATAAAGTTTAGACGTTACTAAAACAGTATAAACTATATCCCTTTTAATTACCACATATTAACCGATTAAAACAATATTATATGAGAATGAATCAATATAACGTACTTTCATTCTAACATTGAGCTTTCTAAATTAATTGCTCTAGCAGACCCCAACAAAATGCATTCTACCATAAAGTTTAGACGTTACTAAACCAGTATAAACTATATCCCTTTTAATTACGACATATTTACCGATTAAAACAATATTATATGAGAATGAATCAATATAACGTACTGTCATTCTAACATTGAGCTTTCTAAATTAATTGCTCTAGCAGACCCCTACAAAATGCATTCTACCATAAAGTTTAGACGTTACTAAACCAGTATAAACTATATCCCTTTTAATTACCACATATTAACCGATTAAAACAATATTATATGAGAATGAATCAATATAACGTACTTTCATTCTAACATTGAGCTTTCTAAATTAATTGCTCTAGCAGACCCCAACAAAATGCATTCTACCATAAAGTTTAGACGTTACTAAACCAGTATAAACTATATCCCTTTTAATTACCACATATTAACCGATTAAAACAATTGTGAGAATGTATCAATATAATGTACTTTCATTCTAACATTGATCTTTCTAAATTAATTGCTCTAGCAGACACCTACAAAATGCATTCTACCATAAAGTTTAGACGTTACTAAACCAGTATAAACTATATCCCTTTTAATTACCACATATTAACCGATTAAAACAATATTATATGAGAATGAATCAATAATGTCTTTTCATTCTAACATTGAGCATTCTAAATTAATTGCTCTAGCAGACCCCAACAAAATGCATTCTACCATAAAGTTTAGACGTCACTAAACCAGTATAAACTATATCCCTTTTATTTACCACATATTAACCGATTAAAACAATATTATATGAGAATGAATCAATATAACGTACTTTCATTCTAACATTGAGCTTTCTAAATTAATTGCTCTAGCAGACCCCAACAAAATGCATTCTACCATAAAGTTTAGACGTTACTAAACCAGTATAAACTATATCCCTTTTAATTACCACATATTTACCGATTAAAACAATATTATATGAGAATGAATCAATATAACGTACTGTCATTCTAACATTGAGCTTTCTAAATTAATTGCTCTAGCAGACCCCTACAAAATGCATTCTACCATAAAGTTTAGACGTTACTAAACCAGTATAAACTATATCCCTTTTAATTACCACATATTAACCGATTAAAACAATATTATATGGGAATGAATCAATATAATGTACTTTCATTCTAACATTGAGCTTTCTAAATTAATTGCTCTAGCAGACCCCAACAAAATGCATTCTACCATAAAGTTTAGACGTTACTAAACCAGTATAAACTATATACCTTTTAATTACCACATATTAACCGATTAAAACAATATTATATGAGAATGAATCAATATAACGTACTTTCATTCTAACATTGAGCTTTCTAAATTAATTGCTCTAGCAGACTCCAACAAAATGCATTCTACCATAAAGTTTAGACGTTACTAAACCAGTATAAACTATATCCCTTTTAATTACCACATATTAACCGATTAAAACAATATTATATGAGAATGAATCAATATAACGTACTTTCATTCTAACATTGAGCTTTCTAAATTAATTGCTCTAGCAGACCCCAACAAAATGCATTCTACCATAAAGTTTAGACGTTACTAAACCAGTATAAACTATATCCCTTTTAATTACCACATATTAACCGATTAAAACAATATTATATGAGAATGAATCAATTTAACGTACTTTCATTCTAACATTGAGCTTTCTAAATTAATTGCTGCAGCAGACCCCAACATAATGCATTCTACCATAAAGTTTAGACGTCACTAAACCAGTATAAACTATATCCCTTTTATTTACCACATATTAACCGATTAAAACAATATTATATGAGAATGAATCAATATAATTTCCTTTCATTCTAACATTGAGCTTTCTAAATTAATTGCTGCAGCAGACCCCAACAAAATGCATTCTACCATAAAGTTTAGACGTTACTAAACCAGTATAAACTATATCCCTTTTAATTACCACATATTTACCGATTAAAACAATATTATATGAGAATGAATCAATATAACGTACTGTCATTCTAACATTGAGCTTTCTAAATTAATTGCTCTAGCAGACCCCTACAAAATGCATTCTACCATAAAGTTTAGACGTTACTAAACCAGTATAAACTATATCCCTTTTAATTACCACATATTAACCGATTAAAACAATATTATGTGGGAATGAATCAATATAATGTACTTTCATTCTAACATTGAGCTTTCTAAATTAATTGCTCTAGCAGACCCCAACAAAATGCATTCTACCATAAAGTTTAGACGTTACTAAACCAGTATAAACTATATACCTTTTAATTACCACATATTAACCGATTAAAACAATATTATATGAGAATGAATCAATATAACGTACTTTCATTCTAACATTGAGCTTTCAAAATTAATTGCTCTAGCAGACTCCAACAAAATGCATTCTACCATAAAGTTTAGACGTTACTAAACCAGTATAAACTATATCCCTTTTAATTACCACATATTAACCGATTAAAACAATATTATATGAGAATGAATCAATAATGTCTTTTCATTCTAACATTGAGCATTCTAAATTAATTTCTCTAGCAGACCCCAACAAAATGCATTCTACCATAAAGTTTAGACGTTACTAAAACAGTATAAACTATATCCCTTTTAATTACCACATATTAACCGATTAAAACAATATTATATGAGAATGAATCAATATAACGTACTTTCATTCTAACATTGAGCTTTCTAAATTAATTGCTCTAGCAGACCCCAACAAAATGCATTCTACCATAAAGTTTAGACGTTACTAAACCAGTATAAACTATATCCCTTTTAATTACCACATATTAACCGATTAAAACAATTGTGAGAATGTATCAATATAATGTACTTTCATTCTAACATTGATCTTTCTAAATTAATTGCTCTAGCAGACCCCAACAAAATGCATTTTACCATAAAGTTTAGACGTTACTAAACCAGTACAAACTATATCCCTCTTCATTACCACATATTAACCGATTAAAACAATATTATGTGGGAATGAATCAATATAATGTACTTTCATTCTAACATTGAGCTTTCTAAATTAATTGCTCTAGCAGACCCCAACAAAATGCATTCTACCATAAAGTTTAGACGTTACTAAACCAGTATAAACTATATCCCTTTTAATTACCACATATTAACCGATTAAAACAATTGTGAGAATGTATCAATATAATGTACTTTCATTCTAACATTGATCTTTCTAAATTAATTGCTCTAGCAGACCCCAACAAAATGCATTTTACCATAAAGTTTAGACGTTACTAAACCAGTACAAACTATATCCCTCTTCATTACCACATATTAACCGATTAAAACAATATTATTTGAGAATGTATCAATATACCGTACTTTCATTCTAACATTGAGCTTTGTAAATTAATTGCACCAGCAGAACCCAACAATATGCATTCTACCATAAAGTTTAGACGTTACTAAACCAGTATAAACCATATCCCTTTTAATTACCACATACTAACCGTTTAAAATCATATTATATGAGTAAGAAACAATACACCGTACTTTCATTATAACATTGAGCTTTGTAAATTAATTGCTCTAGCAGAACCCAACAAAATGCAATCTACCATCAAGTTTAGACATTAACAAACCAGTATAAAATATATCCCTTTTATTTACCACTAACTAACCGATTAAAATAATATATGAGGATGAATCAATATACCGTACTTTCATTCTAACATTGAGCTTTGTAAATTAATTGCACCAGCAGAACCCAACAATATGCATTCTACCATAAAGTTTAGACGTTACTAAACCAGTATAAACCATATCCCTTTTAATTACCACATACTAACCGTTTAAAATCATATTATATGAGTAAGAAACAATACACCGTACTTTCATTATAACATTGAGCTTTGTAAATTAATTGCTCTAGCAGAACCCAACAAAATGCAATCTACCATCAAGTTTAGACATTAACAAACCAGTATAAAATATATCCCTTTTATTTACCACTAACTAACCGATTAAAATAATATATGAGGATGAATCAATATACCGTACTTTCATTCTAACATTGAGCTTTGTAAATTAATTGCACCAGCAGAACCCAACAATATGCATTCTACCATAAAGTTTACACATTAATAAACCAGTATAAACCATATCCCTTTTAATTACCACATACTAACCGTTTAAAATCATATTATATGAGTAAGAAACAATACACCGTACTTTCATTATAACATTGAGCTTTGTAAATTAATTGCTCTAGCAGAACTCAACAAAATGCATTGTATCATAAAGTTTAGACGTTAATAAACTAGTATAATTTATATCCCTTTTAACTAACTAACCGATTAAAACAATATTATATGATAATAATAATAATCAATATACCGTACTTTTTTAATTGGTTTGTATATGGTAATTAAAAGGGATATAGTTTATACTTGTTTATTAATAACTAAGCTTTATGGTAGACTGCATTTTGTTGGGTCCTGCTAGAGCAATTAATTTACAAAGCCCAATGTTAGAATGAAAGTACGGTATATTGATTCATTCTCATATAATATTGTTTTAATCGGTTAATATGTGGTAATTAAAAGGGATATAGTTTATACTGGTCTAGTAACGTCTAAACTTTATGGTAGAATGCATTTTGTTGGGGTCTGCTAGAGCAATTAATTTACAAAGCTAAATGTTAGAATTAAAGTACGGTATATTGATACTGAAGAAGTACGTTATACTAATATTATTATTGTTAATGTAAAAAGAATACGTAGTAATTATTTAGTTGTAATGGCCATTGCAAAGATATCTAGTCGCACATGTGTTTGTTGTTTTTTTGTGTGTCGCACTAGGCGGTCAAGGGACATGCCCGGCAGTTAGCGAAGACAATGCAAGCACTTGAGCTGGCGTCACAAGGCCGGTTCGGAGATGTGTTAAGTATCAATGGCAAATTTATGGTGTTCTAGAACTTTCGATGATCCACCCAAAGCACCCACCCACACTGGTGACAGAGAGGGCAAATCTTACCCCCGAAACACCCTAGATCTGGAAGGGACAAGAGGGATATTTTGGTTTAAATACTGGGACAGAAACTGTATTCTTCAGTCTTGCTTCGGCAGGACTCACAGATACCGGAACTCTGGCGTGGTTGACACGTTGAGTAACCTGGGATTCTGACATCACCGACTTTTTACCTCTGGCGTGGTTCACACGTTGAGTAATTTAAAGTTCGGACTTAACAAAATTTTACACTTGGCTTGTCCGAGGTAAGTTCTTCAAGTTTAAACTCGACCATGTATCCAATACCTTATCCTACTTTCCTCCACTCAGCTGCTATGGCTATGTCAGGCACGTTTGGAATCCTACTTTCCCCCATCCAGCTGCTATGGCTATGTCAGGCACGTTTGGGACTCCCCATTTTTCCTCCACTCAGCTGCTATGGCTATGTCAGGCACGTTTGGAATCCTACTTTCCCCCATCCAGCTGCTATGGCTATGTCAGGCACGTTTGGGACTCCCCATTTTTCCTCCACTCAGCTGCTATGGCTATGTCAGGCACGTTTGGAATCCTACTTTCCCCCATTCAGCTGCTATGGCTATGTCAGGCACGTTTGGAATCCTACTTTCCCCCCATCCAGCTGCTATGGCTGTCAGGCACGTTTGGGACTCCCCATTCCCTTCACTCAGCTGCTATGGCTATGTCAGGCACGTTTGGAGTCCTACTTTCCCCCACTCAGATGCTATGGCTCTGTCAGGCACGTTTGGGACTCCCCATTTTTCCTCCACTCAGCTGCTATGGCTATGTCAGGCACGTTTGGAATCCTACTTTCCCCCATTCAGCTGCTATGGCTATGTCAGGCACGTTTGGAATCCTACTTTCCCCCCATCCAGCTGCTATGGCTGTCAGGCACGTTTGGGACTCCCCATTCCCTCCACTCAGCTGCTATGGCTATGTCAGGCACGTTTGGAGTCCTACTTTCCCCCACTCAGATGCTATGGCTCTGTCAGGCACGTTTGGGACTCCCCATCTATCCCCCCATTCACCCGCTATGGGGAATTTAACTCGGACAAGCAACATATTATGATTTATTGTTGTCACAATGATATAATGAATTTTTATCTATATGATCTGATATTGGTTGACAATCAAACGTAATTTTGCGGGTCGTTGCTTTGCAACCACTCAAGCTCAAGATGTGTGCCGTATCAGCACCGAGCGCTGGCCTGTCCACGTTCACTTGGGTATCACTTAACAAAACACTCCCGACGAGTGCGACACAGGTACTCGTCGGATCAGACAGTGTGGCGACTCAGTCGCACACTCTACAGACGTCTCGGTGGCGCCGAGCGTCCTGGTCAAAAGGTGAGGCAGCTCAGCTGCGAACCTAGATAGTGTTGCTAACCCCACGCTAGCCATACAAAGAATGGCCCGTCGGCGTCGCCGAGCGTCCTGTTTAATTAAAGGTGAGGCAGCTCAGCTGCGAACCTATAGATAGTGTTGCTAACCCCACGCTGTCCATATGACCATACAAAGAACGGCCCGTCGGCTCAGCCGAGCGCCATGGCAGTTCGGGAAACCGAACTTACCAAACTTACACATGCACAAACATGCACGCACACAAATGCGTTTGTAATTGTCTATCAATATACAAGGTCTAATTAATATATTATTTTCAAAGTTGCTAATATCAAATTGTTGGGACAACCGTTATGTGTTTTTGGATTAATTTGTTATAAAATCATTTGTTTAAATTGTGTCTAGATGACTCTCTGTGCGAGGTTTTAGCTGTGGTTTCCCTCGTACGTAAGGCGTGTGCCAGAGAGCGGACCATTCCACAGCAGGGTGCCATGTTCAAATCATTACACCCAATCGTATTTCTCATATTATTTATTATTTGCTTTCATTATTCATTTTCAATAAATGCACAAAGATAGACATATTCTGTCTGCTTTTTGGAGAGAACATTATTCTTTAATTGTATCAATTACCTATCCCGATTCCCCCACTTTTGACAGCTACTCTGTATTACGAACGAAGTAAGGGTTACTTATTAAAAATAAACACAACGTAGGGTAAGTACAACCTTGATATAGACGAGGCCAGGTATGTCGCGTTACAATACATTCTAAAATAATATTGTTTTAATCGGTTAATATGTGGTAATTAAAAGGGATATAGTATTTAATGGTTTATTAATGGATAAACTTTATGGTACAATGCATTTTGTTGGGTTCTGCTAGAGCAATTAATTTAGAAACTCAATGTTAGAATGAAAGACCGTTATATTGATTCATTCTCATATAATACAGTTTTAATCGGTTAATATGTGGTAATTAAAAAGGATATAGTTTATACTGGTTTAGTAACGTCTAAACTTTATGGTAGAATGCATTTTGTTGGGTTCTGGTAGAGCAATTAATTTAGAAACTCAATGTTAGAATGAAAGTACGTTATATTGATTCATTCTCATATAATACAGTTTTAATCGGTTAATATGTGGTAATTAAAAGGGATATAGTTTATACTGGTTTAGTAACGTCTAAACTTTATACTAGAATGCATTTTGTTGGGTTCTGCTAGAGCAATTAATTTAGAAACTCAATGTTAGAATGAAAGTACGTTATATTGATTCATTCTCATATAATACAGTTTTAATCGGTTAATATCTGGTAATTAAAAGGGATATAGTTTATACTGGTTTAGTAACGTCTAAACTTTATGGAAGAATGCATTTTGTTGGGGTCTGCTAGAGCATTAGTTTGGAAAGCTCAATGTTAGAATGAAAGTACGTTATAGTGATTCATTCTCATATAATATTGTTTTAATCGGTTAATATGTGGTAATTAAAAGGGATATAGTTTATACTGGTTTAGTAACGTCTAAACTTTACAGTAGAATGCATTTTATTGGGGTCTGCTAGAGCAATTAATTTAGAAAGCTCAATGTTAGAATGAAAGTACATTATATTGATTCATTCTCATATAATATTGTTTTAATCGGTTAATATGTGGTAATTAAAAGGAATATAGTTTATACTGTTTTAGTACCGTCTAAACTTTACAGTAGAATGCATTTTGTTGGGGTCTGCTAGAGCAATTAATTTAGAAACTCAATGTTAGAATGAAAGTACGTTATATTGATTCATTCTCATATAATACAGTTTTAATCGGTTAATATGTGGTAATTAAAAGGGATATAGTTTATACTGGTTTAGTAACGCCTAAACTTTATACTAGAATGCATTTTGTTGGGTTCTGCTAGAGCAATTAATTTAGAAACTCAATGTTAGAATGAAAGTACGTTATATTGATTCATTCTCATATAATACAGTTTTAATCGGTTAATATCTGGTAATTAAAAGGGATATAGTTTATACTGGTTTAGTAACGTCTAAACCTTATGGAAGAATGCATTTTGTTGGGGTCTGCTAGAGCATTAGTTTGGAAAGCTCAATGTTAGAATGAAAGTACGTTATAGTGATTCATTCTCATATAATATTGTTTTAATCGGTTAATATGTGGTAATTAAAAGGGATATAGTTTATACTGGTTTAGTAACGTCTAAACTTTATGGAAGAGTGCATTTTGTTGGGGTCTGCTAGAGCATTAGTTTGGAAAGCTCAATGTTAGAATGAAAGTACGTTATAGTGATTCATTCTCATATAATATTGTTTTAATCGGTTAATATGTGGTAATTTAAAGGGATATAGTTTATACTGGTTTAGTAACGTCTAAACTTTATGGTAGAAAGCATTTTGTTGGGGTCTGCTAGAGCAATTAATTTAGAAAGCTCAATGTTAGAATGAAAGTACGTTAAATTGATTCATTCTCATATAATATTGTTTTAATCGGTTAATATGTGGTAATTAAAAGGAATATAGTTTATACTGTTTTAGTACCGTCTAAACTTTACAGTAGAATGCATTTTGTTGGGGTCTGCTAGAGCAATTAATTTAGAAACTCAATGTTAGAATGAAAGTACGTTATATTGATTCATTCTCATATAATACAGTTTTAATCGGTTAATATGTGGTAATTAAAAGGGATATAGTTTATACTGGTTTAGTAACGTCTAAACTTTATGGAAGAATGCATTTTGTTGGGGTCTGCTAGAGCATTAGTTTGGAAAGCTCAATGTTAGAATGAAAGTACGTTATAGTGATTCATTCTCATATAATATTGTTTTAATCGGTTAATATGTGGTAATTAAAAGGGATATAGTTTATACTGGTTTAGTAACGTCTAAACTTTATGGTAGAACGCATTTTGTTGGGTTCTGCTAGAGCAATTAATTTAGAAACTCAATGTTAGAATGAAAGTACGTTATATTGATTCATTCTCATAATACAGTTTTAATCGGTTAATATCTGGTAATTAAAAGGGATATAGTTTATACTGGTTTAGTAACGTCTAAACTTTATGGAAGAATGCATTTTGTTGGGGTCTGCTAGAGCATTAGTTTGGAAAGCTCAATGTTAGAATGAAAGTACGTTATAGTGATTCATTCTCATATAATATTGTTTTAATCGGTTAATATGTGGTAATTAAAAGGGATATAGTTTATACTGGTTTAGTAACGTCTAAACTTTACAGTAGAATGCATTTTGTTGGGGTCTGCTAGAGCAATTAATTTAGAAAGCTCAATGTTAGAATGAAAGTACATTATATTGATTCATTCTCATATAATATTGTTTTAATCGGTTAATATGTGGTAATTAAAAGGGATATAGTTTATACTGGTTTAGTAACGTCTAAACTTTACAGTAGAATGCATTTTGTTGGGGTCTGCTAGAGCAATTAATTTAGAAAGCTCAATGTTAGAATGAAAGTACGTTATATTGATTCATTCTCATATAATATTGTTTTAATCGGTTAATATGTGGTAATTAAAAGGGATATAGTTTATACTGGTTTAGTAACGTCTAAACTTTATGGTAGAACGCATTTTGTAGGGTTCTGCTAGAGCAATTAATTTACAAAGCTCAATGTTAGAATGAAAGTACATTATATTGATTCATTCTCATATAATATTGTTTTAATCGGTTAATATGTGGTAATTAAAAGGGCTATAGTTTATACTGGTTTAGTAACGTCTAAACTTTATGGTAGAATGCATTTTGTTGGGTTCTGCTAGAGCAATTAATTTAGAAAGCTCAATGTTAGAATGAAAGTACGTTAAATTGGCTCATTCTCATATAATATTGTTTTAATCGGTTAATATGTGGTAATTAAAAGGAATATAGTTTATACTGTTTTAGTAACGTCTAAACTTTACGGTAGAATGCATTTTGTTGGGGTCTGCTAGAGCAATTAATTTAGAAAGCTCAATTTTAGAATGAAAGTACATTATATTGATTCATTCTCACATAATATTGTTTTAATCGGTTAATATGTGGTAATTAAAAGGGATATAGTTTATTTTGGTTTAGTAACGTCTAAACTTTACAGTAGAATGCATGTTGTTGGGGTCTGCTAGAGCAATTAATTTAGAAAGCTCAATGTTAGAATGAAAGTACGTTATAGTGATTCATTCTCATATAATATTGTTTTAATCGGTTAATATGTGGTAATTAAAAGGGATATAGTTTATACTGGTTTAGTAACGTCTAAACTTTACAGTAGAATGCATTTTGTTGGGGTCTGCTAGAGCAATTAATTTAGAAAGCTCAATGTTAGAATGAAAGTACATTATATTGATTCATTCTCATATAATATTGTTTTAATCGGTTAATATGTGGTAATTAAAAGGGATATAGTTTATACTGGTTTAGTAACGTCTAAACTTTACAGTAGAATGCATTTTGTTGGGGTCTGCTAGAGCAATTAATTTAGAAAGCTCAATGTTAGAATGAAAGTACGTTATATTGATTCATTCTCATATAATATTGTTTTAATCGGTTAATATGTGGTAATTAAAAGGGATATAGTTTATACTGGTTTAGTAACGTCTAAACTTTATGGTAGAACGCATTTTGTAGGGTTCTGCTAGAGCAATTAATTTACAAAGCTCAATGTTAGAATGAAAGTACATTATATTGATTCATTCTCATATAATATTGTTTTAATCGGTTAATATGTGGTAATTAAAAGGGCTATAGTTTATACTGGTTTAGTAACGTCTAAACTTTATGGTAGAATGCATTTTGTTGGGTTCTGCTAGAGCAATTAATTTAGAAAGCTCAATGTTAGAATGAAAGTACGTTAAATTGGCTCATTCTCATATAATATTGTTTTAATCGGTTAATATGTGGTAATTAAAAGGAATATAGTTTATACTGTTTTAGTAACGTCTAAACTTTACGGTAGAATGCATTTTGTTGGGGTCTGCTAGAGCAATTAATTTAGAAAGCTCAATTTTAGAATGAAAGTACATTATATTGATTCATTCTCACATAATATTGTTTTAATCGGTTAATATGTGGTAATTAAAAGGGATATAGTTTATTTTGGTTTAGTAACGTCTAAACTTTACAGTAGAATGCATGTTGTTGGGGTCTGCTAGAGCAATTAATTTAGAAAGCTCAATGTTAGAATGAAAGTACGTTATATTGATTCATTCTCATATAATATTGTTTTAATCGGTTAATATGTGGTAATTAAAAGGGATATAGTTTATACTGGTTTAGTAACGTCTAAACTTTACAGTAGAATGCATTTTGTTGGGGTCTGCTAGAGCAATTAATTTAGAAAGCTCAATGTTAGAATGAAAGTACGTTATATTGATTCATTCTCATATAATATTGTTTTAATCGGTTAATATGTGGTAATTAAAAGGGATATAGTTTATACTGGTTTAGTAACGTCTAAACTTTATGGTAGAACGCATTTTGTAGGGTTCTGCTAGAGCAATTAATTTACAAAGCTCAATGTTAGAATGAAAGTACATTATATTGATTCATTCTCATATAATATTGTTTTAATCGGTTAATATGTGGTAATTAAAAGGGCTATAGTTTATACTGGTTTAGTAACGTCTAAACTTTATGGTAGAATGCATTTTGTTGGGTTCTGCTAGAGCAATTAATTTAGAAAGCTCAATGTTAGAATGAAAGTACGTTATATTGATTCATTCTCATATAATATTGTTTTAATCGGTTAATATGTGGTAATTAAAAGGGATATAGTTTATACTGGTTTAGTAACGTCTAAACTTTATGGTAGAATGCATTTTGTTGGGGTCTGCTAGAGCAATTAATTTAGAATGCTCAATGTTAGAATGAAAAGACATTATTGATTCATTCTCATATAATATTGTTTTAATCAGTTAATATGTAGTAATTAAAAGGGATATAGTTTACACTGGTTTAGTAACGTCTAAACTTTATGGTAGATTGCATTTTGTTGGGGTCTGCTAGAGCAATTAATTTAGAAAGCTCAATGTTAGAATGAAAGTACGTTATATTGATTCATTCTCATATAATATTGTTTTAATCGGTTAATATGTGGTAATTAAAAGGGATATAGTTTATACTGGTTTAGTAACGTCTAAACTTTATGGTAGAATGCATTTTGTTGGGGTCTGCTAGAGCAATTAATTTAGAATGCTCAATGTTAGAATGAAAGGAAATTATATTGATTCATTCTCATATAATATTGTTTTAATCGGTTAATATGTGGTAATTAAAAGGGATATAGTTTATACTGGTTTAGTAACGTCTAAACTTTACAGTAGAATGCATTTTGTTGGGGTCTGCTAGAGCAATTAATTTAGAAAGCTCAATGTTAGAATGAAAGGAAATTATATTGATTCATTCTCATATAATATTGCTTTAATCGGTTAATATGTGGTAATTAAAAGGGATATAGTTTATACTGGTTTAGTAACGTCTAAACTTTATGGTAGAAAGCATTTTGTTGGGGTCTGCTAGAGCAATTAATTTAGAAAGCTCAATGTTAGAATGAAAGTACGTTAAATTGATTCATTCTCATATAATATTGTTTTAATCGGTTAATATGTGGTAATTAAAAGGGATATAGTTTATACTGGTTTAGTAACGTCTAAACTTTATGTTAGAATGCATTTTGTTGGGGTCTGCGAGAGCAATTAATTTAGAATGCTCAATGTTAGAATGAAAAGACATTATTGATTCATTCTCATATAATATTGTTTTAATCGGTTAATATGTGGTAATTAAAAGGGATATAGTTTATACTGGTTTAGTAACGTCTAAACTTTATGGTAGAATGCATTTTGTTGGGGTCTGCTAGAGCAATTAATTTAGAATGCTCAATGTTAGAATGAAAAGACATTATTGATTCATTCTCATATAATATTGTTTTAATCGGTTAATATGTGGTAATTAAAAGGGATATAGTTTATACTGGTTTAGTAACGTCTAAACTTTATGGTAGAATGCATTTTGTCGGTGTCTGCTAGAGCAATTAATTTAGAATGCTCAATGTTAGAATGAAAAGACATTATTGATTCATTCTCATATAATATTGTTTTAATCGGTTAATATGTGGTAATTAAAAGGGATATAGTTTATACTGGTTTAGTAACGTCTAAACTTTATGGTAGAAAGCATTTTGTTGGGGTCTGCTAGAGCAATTAATTTAGAAAGCTCAATGTTAGAATGAAAGTACGTTAAATTGATTCATTCTCATATAATATTGTTTTAATCGGTTAATATGTGGTAATTAAAAGGAATATAGTTTATACTGTTTTAGTACCGTCTAAACTTTACAGTAGAATGCATTTTGTTGGGGTCTGCTAGAGCAATTAATTTAGAAACTCAATGTTAGAATGAAAGTACGTTATATTGATTCATTCTCATATAATACAGTTTTAATCGGTTAATATGTGGTAATTAAAAGGGATATAGTTTATACTGGTTTAGTAACGTCTAAACTTTATGGAAGAATGCATTTTGTTGGGGTCTGCTAGAGCATTAGTTTGGAAAGCTCAATGTTAGAATGAAAGTACGTTATAGTGATTCATTCTCATATAATATTGTTTTAATCGGTTAATATGTGGTAATTAAAAGGGATATAGTTTATACTGGTTTAGTAACGTCTAAACTTTATACTAGAATGCATTTTGTTGGGTTCTGCTAGAGCAATTAATTTAGAAACTCAATGTTAGAATGAAAGTACGTTATATTGATTCATTCTCATAATACAGTTTTAATCGGTTAATATCTGGTAATTAAAAGGGATATAGTTTATACTGGTTTAGTAACGTCTAAACTTTATGGAAGAATGCATTTTGTTGGGGTCTGCTAGAGCATTAGTTTGGAAAGCTCAATGTTAGAATGAAAGTACGTTATAGTGATTCATTCTCATATAATATTGTTTTAATCGGTTAATATGTGGTAATTAAAAGGGATATAGTTTATACTGGTTTAGTAACGTCTAAACTTTACAGTAGAATGCATTTTATTGGGGTCTGCTAGAGCAATTAATTTAGAAAGCTCAATGTTAGAATGAAAGTACATTATATTGATTCATTCTCATATAATATTGTTTTATTCGGTTAATATGTGGTAATTAAAAGGGATATAGTTTATACTGGTTTAGTAACGTCTAAACTTTATGGTAGAAAGCATTTTGTTGGGGTCTGCTAGAGCAATTAATTTAGAAAGCTCAATGTTAGAATGAAAGTACGTTAAATTGATTCATTCTCATATAATATTGTTTTAATCGGTTAATATGTGGTAATTAAAAGGGATATAGTTTATTTTGGTTTAGTAACGTCTAAACTTTACAGTAGAATGCATGTTGTTGGGGTCTGCTAGAGCAATTAATTTAGAAAGCTCAATGTTAGAATGAAAGTACGTTATAGTGATTCATTCTCATATAATATTGTTTTAATCGGTTAATATGTGGTAATTAAAAGGGATATAGTTTATACTGGTTTAGTAACGTCTAAACTTTACAGTAGAATGCATTTTGTTGGGGTCTGCGAGAGCAATTAATTTAGAAAGCTCAATGTTAGAATGAAAGTACATTATATTGATTCATTCTCATATAATATTGTTTTAATCGGTTAATATGTGGTAATTAAAAGGGATATAGTTTATACTGGTTTAGTAACGTCTAAACTTTATGGTAGAAAGCATTTTGTTGGGGTCTGCTAGAGCAATTAATTTAGAAAGCTCAATGTTAGAATGAAAGTACGTTAAATTGGTTCATTCTCATATAATATTGTTTTAATCGGTTAATATGTGGTAATTAAAAGGAATATAGTTTATACTGTTTTAGTAACGTCTAAACTTTACGGTAGAATGCATTTTGTTGGGGTCTGCTAGAGCAATTAATTTAGAAAGCTCAATTTTAGAATGAAAGTACATTATATTGATTCATTCTCACATAATATTGTTTTAATCGGTTAATATGTGGTAATTAAAAGGGATATAGTTTATTTTGGTTTAGTAACGTCTAAACTTTACAGTAGAATGCATGTTGTTGGGGTCTGCTAGAGCAATTAATTTAGAAAGCTCAATGTTAGAATGAAAGTACGTTATATTGATTCATTCTCATATAATATTGTTTTAATCGGTTAATATGTGGTAATTAAAAGGGATATAGTTTATACTGGTTTAGTAACGTCTAAACTTTACAGTAGAATGCATTTTGTTGGGGTCTGCTAGAGCAATTAATTTAGAAAGCTCAATGTTAGAATGAAAGTACGTTATATTGATTCATTCTCATATAATATTGTTTTAATCGGTTAATATGTGGTAATTAAAAGGGATATAGTTTATACTGGTTTAGTAACGTCTAAACTTTATGGTAGAACGCATTTTGTAGGGTTCTGCTAGAGCAATTAATTTACAAAGCTCAATGTTAGAATGAAAGTACATTATATTGATTCATTCTCATATAATATTGTTTTAATCGGTTAATATGTGGTAATTAAAAGGGCTATAGTTTATACTGGTTTAGTAACGTCTAAACTTTATGGTAGAATGCATTTTGTTGGGTTCTGCTAGAGCAATTAATTTAGAAAGCTCAATGTTAGAATGAAAGTACGTTATATTGATTCATTCTCATATAATATTGTTTTAATCGGTTAATATGTGGTAATTAAAAGGGATATAGTTTATACTGGTTTAGTAACGTCTAAACTTTATGGTAGAATGCATTTTGTTGGGGTCTGCTAGAGCAATTAATTTAGAATGCTCAATGTTAGAATGAAAAGACATTATTGATTCATTCTCATATAATATTGTTTTAATCAGTTAATATGTAGTAATTAAAAGGGATATAGTTTACACTGGTTTAGTAACGTCTAAACTTTATGGTAGATTGCATTTTGTTGGGGTCTGCTAGAGCAATTAATTTAGAAAGCTCAATGTTAGAATGAAAGTACGTTATATTGATTCATTCTCATATAATATTGTTTTAATCGGTTAATATGTGGTAATTAAAAGGGATATAGTTTATACTGGTTTAGTAACGTCTAAACTTTATGGTAGAATGCATTTTGTTGGGGTCTGCTAGAGCAATTAATTTAGAATGCTCAATGTTAGAATGAAAGGAAATTATATTGATTCATTCTCATATAATATTGTTTTAATCGGTTAATATGTGGTAATTAAAAGGGATATAGTTTATACTGGTTTAGTAACGTCTAAACTTTACAGTAGAATGCATTTTGTTGGGGTCTGCTAGAGCAATTAATTTAGAAAGCTCAATGTTAGAATGAAAGGAAATTATATTGATTCATTCTCATATAATATTGCTTTAATCGGTTAATATGTGGTAATTAAAAGGGATATAGTTTATACTGGTTTAGTAACGTCTAAACTTTATGGTAGAAAGCATTTTGTTGGGGTCTGCTAGAGCAATTAATTTAGAAAGCTCAATGTTAGAATGAAAGTACGTTAAATTGATTCATTCTCATATAATATTGTTTTAATCGGTTAATATGTGGTAATTAAAAGGGATATAGTTTATACTGGTTTAGTAACGTCTAAACTTTATGTTAGAATGCATTTTGTTGGGGTCTGCGAGAGCAATTAATTTAGAATGCTCAATGTTAGAATGAAAAGACATTATTGATTCATTCTCATATAATATTGTTTTAATCGGTTAATATGTGGTAATTAAAAGGGATATAGTTTATACTGGTTTAGTAACGTCTAAACTTTATGGTAGAATGCATTTTGTTGGGGTCTGCTAGAGCAATTAATTTAGAATGCTCAATGTTAGAATGAAAAGACATTATTGATTCATTCTCATATAATATTGTTTTAATCGGTTAATATGTGGTAATTAAAAGGGATATAGTTTATACTGGTTTAGTAACGTCTAAACTTTATGGTAGAATGCATTTTGTCGGTGTCTGCTAGAGCAATTAATTTAGAATGCTCAATGTTAGAATGAAAAGACATTATTGATTCATTCTCATATAATATTGTTTTAATCGGTTAATATGTGGTAATTAAAAGGGATATAGTTTATACTGGTTTAGTAACGTCTAAACTTTATGGTAGAAAGCATTTTGTTGGGGTCTGCTAGAGCAATTAATTTAGAAAGCTCAATGTTAGAATGAAAGTACGTTAAATTGATTCATTCTCATATAATATTGTTTTAATCGGTTAATATGTGGTAATTAAAAGGAATATAGTTTATACTGTTTTAGTACCGTCTAAACTTTACAGTAGAATGCATTTTGTTGGGGTCTGCTAGAGCAATTAATTTAGAAACTCAATGTTAGAATGAAAGTACGTTATATTGATTCATTCTCATATAATACAGTTTTAATCGGTTAATATGTGGTAATTAAAAGGGATATAGTTTATACTGGTTTAGTAACGTCTAAACTTTATGGAAGAATGCATTTTGTTGGGGTCTGCTAGAGCATTAGTTTGGAAAGCTCAATGTTAGAATGAAAGTACGTTATAGTGATTCATTCTCATATAATATTGTTTTAATCGGTTAATATGTGGTAATTAAAAGGGATATAGTTTATACTGGTTTAGTAACGTCTAAACTTTATGGTAGAATGCATTTTGTCGGTGTCTGCTAGAGCAATTAATTTAGAATGCTCAATGTTAGAATGAAAAGACATTATTGATTCATTCTCATATAATATTGTTTTAATCGGTTAATATGTGGTAATTAAAAGGGATATAGTTTATACTGGTTTAGTAACGTCTAAACTTTATGGTAGAATGCATTTTGTTGGGGTCTGCTAGAGCAATTAATTTAGAAAGCTCAATGTTAGAATGAAAGTACGTTATATTGATTCATTCTCAAATAATATTGTTTTAATCGGTTAATATGTGGTAATTAAAAGGGATATAGTTTATACTGGTTTAGTAACGTCTAAACTTTATGGTAGAATGCATTTTGTTGGGGTCTGCTAGAGCAATTAATTTAGAAAGCTCAATGTTAGAATGAAAGTACATTATATTGATTCATTCTCATATAATATTGTTTTAATCGGTTAATATGTGGTAATTAAAAGGGATATAGTTTATACTGGTTTAGTAACGTCTAAACTTTATGGTAGAATGCATTTTGTTGGGGTCTGCTAGAGCAATTAATTTAGAATGCTCAATGTTAGAATGAAAAGACATTATTGATTCATTCTCATATAATATTGTTTTAATCGGTTAATATGTAGTAATTAAAAGGGATATAGTTTACACTGGTTTAGTAACTTCTAAACTTTATGGTAGAATGCATTTTGTTGGGGTCTGCTAGAGCAATTAATTTAGAATGCTCAATGTTAAAATGAAAAGACATTATTGATTCATTCTCATATAATATTGTTTTAATCGGTTAATATGTGGTAATTAAAAGGGATATAGTTTATACTGGTTTAGTAACGTCTAAACTTTATGGTAGAATGCATTTTGTTGGGGTCTGCTAGAGCAATTAATTTAGAAAGCTCAATGTTAGAATGAAAGTACGTTATATTGATTCATTCTCATATAATATTGTTTTAATCGGTTAATATGTGGTAATTAAAAGGGATATAGTTTATACTGGTTTAGTAACGTCTAAACTTTATGGTAGAATGCATTTTGTTGGGGTCTGCTAGAGCAATTCATTTAGAATGCTCAATGTTAGAATGAAAGGAAATTATATTGATTCATTCTCATATAATATTGTTTTAATCGGTTAATATGTGGTAATTAAAAGGGATATAGTTTATACTGGTTTAGTAACGTCTAAACTTTACAGTAGAATGCATTTTGTTGGGGTCTGCTAGAGCAATTAATTTAGAAAGCTCAATGTTAGAATGAAAGGAAATTATATTGATTCATTCTCATATAATATTGCTTTAATCGGTTAATATGTGGTAATTAAAAGGGATATAGTTTATACTGGTTTAGTAACGTCTAAACTTTATGGTAGAAAGCATTTTGTTGGGGTCTGCTAGAGCAATTAATTTAGAATGCTCAATGTTAGAATGAAAAGACATTATTGATTCATTCTCATATAATATTGTTTTAATCGGTTAATATGTGGTAATTAAAAGGGATATAGTTTATACTGGTTTAGTAACGTCTAAACTTTATGGTAGAATGCATTTTGTTGGGGTCTGCTAGAGCAATTAATTTAGAATGCTCAATGTTAGAATGAAAAGACATTATTGATTCATTCTCATATAATATTGTTTTAATCGGTTAATATGTGGTAATTAAAAGGGATATAGTTTATACTGGTTTAGTAACGTCTAAACTTTATGGTAGAATGCATTTTGTTGGTGTCTGCTAGAGCAATTAATTTAGAATGCTCAATGTTAGAATGAAAAGACATTATTGATTCATTCTCATATAATATTGTTTTAATCGGTTAATATGTGGTAATTAAAAGGGATATAGTTTATACTGGTTTAGTAACGTCTAAACCTTATGGTAGAATGCATTTTGTTGGGGTCTGCTAGAGCAATTAATTTAGAATGCTCAATGTTAGAATGAAAAGACATTATTGATTCATTCTCATATAATATTGTTTTAATCGGTTAATATGTGGTAATTAAAAGGGATATAGTTTATACTGGTTTAGTAACGTCTAAACTTTATGGTAGAATGCATTTTGTTGGGGTCTGCTAGAGCAATTAATTTAGAATGCTCAATGTTAGAATGAAAAGTCATTATTGATTCATTCTCATATAATATTGTTTTAATCGGTTAATATGTGGTAATTAAAAGGGATATAGTTTATACTGGTTTAGTAACGTCTAAACTTTATGGTAGAATGCATTTTGTTGGGGTCTGCTAGAGCAATTAATTTAGAAAGCTCAATGTTAGAATGAAAGTACGTTATATTGATTCATTCTCATATAATATTGTTTTAATCGGTTAATATGTGGTAATTAAAAGGGATATAGTTTATACTGGTTTAGTAACGTCTAAACTTTATGGTAGAATGCATTTTGTAGGGTTCTGCTAGAACAATTAATTTACAAAGCTCAATGTTAGAATGAAAGTACGTTATATTGATTCATTCTCATATAATATTGTTTTAATCGGTTAATATGTGGTAATTAAAAGGGATATAGTTTACACTGGTTTAGTAACGTCTAAACTTTATGGTAGAATGCATTTTGTTGGGGTCTGCTAGAGCAATTAATTTAGAAAGCTCAATGTTAGAATGAAAGTACGTTATATTGATTCATTCTCATATAATATTGTTTTAATCGGTTAATATTTGCGGTAATTAAAAGGGATATAGTTTATACTGGTTTAGTAACGACTAAACTTTATGGTAGAATACATTTTGTTGGGTTCTGCTATAATCAGTTGGATATTGAATTTATAAGTCTTATGTTAATCGTAGTATTTTTTTTATTTTTTTTTACTTTTTTGCCTGAATTTTTTTAAATCTTCAATGAATAAGTGGCAATTAAATGGCAATTAATTCCTACACACTAATATTTTATAATGTAACGCATTACAGCCCAGGGGACTGCTAACTTGATTGTCAAGCTAGCAGTCCCCCCGTATCTTTTTAAAAAAAGTGGCAATTAAATTGGCATTGTTGTAATTAATTGGCAAATAAATAGCAAAAAAATATGCACTAGTTTTCATTAGGTTCTGCTGACATGGGCCTGCTAGCTATACGCAGCCATTTCAAATATACATTTTTCTCAGTGCTACGCAGCTCGGCTATTTCTGTAATAATTGCATATTTTCACGAATATTATAAGAAGTAACTTATTATTAATAATCAATATTGATTTTAATATGTTTATTCTAAGTAAATATGCATTTGTTAAACAAATTATGTGTTCTACGCAGCTCGGCTATTTCTGTAATTGTTGCATATTTTTACGAATAATATAACAAGTAACGTATTATTAATAATCAATACCGATTTTAATATGTTTAGTCTAAGTAAATATGCATTTGTTAAACAAATTATTTGTTGCATGTCGACAAAATAGTGAAAATATATAGCATGAACTGTTCTACGCAGCTCGGCTATTTCTGTAATAATTGCATATTTTTACGAATATTAAAAGAAGTAACTTATTATTAATAATCAATATCGATTTTAATATGTTTATTCTAAGTAAATATGCATTTGTTAAACAAATTATGTGTTCTACGCAGCTCGGCTATTTCTGTAATTGTTGCATATTTTTACGAATATTATAACAAGTAACGTATTATTAATAATCAATACCGATTTTAATATGTTTAGTCTAAGTAAATATGCATTTGTTAAACAAATTATTTGTTGCATGTCGACAAAATAGTGAAAATATATAGCATGAACTGTTCTACGCAGCTCGGCTATTTCTGTAGTAATTGCATATTTTTACGAATATTAAAAGAAGTAACTTATTATTAATAATCAATATCGATTTTAATATGTTTATTCTAAGTAAATATGCATTTGTTAAACAAATTATGTGTTCTATGCAGCTCGGCTATTTCTGTAATTCTTGCATATTTTTACGAATATTATAACAAGTAACGTATTATTAATAATCAATACTGATTTTAATATGTTTAGTCTAAGTAAATATGCATTTGTTAAACAAATTATTTGTTGCATGTCGACAAAATAGTGAAAATATATAGCATGAACTGTTCTACGCAGCTCGGCTATTTCTGTAATAATTGCATATTTTCACGAATATTATAAGAAGTAACTTATTATTAATAATCAATATCGATTTTAATATGTTTATTCTAAGTAAATATGCATTTGTTAAACAAATTATGTGTTCTATGCAGCTCGGCTATTTCTGTAATTGTTGCATATTTTTACGAATATTATAACAAGTAACGTATTATTAATAATCAATACCGATTTTAATATGTTTAGTCTAAGTAAATATGCATTTGTTAAACAAATTATTTGTTGCATGTCGACAAAATAGTGAAAATATATAGCATGAACTGTTCTACGCAGCTCGGCTATTTCTGTAATAATTGCATATTTTTACGAATATTATAACAAGTAACTTATTATTAATAATCAATACCGATTTCAATATGTTTATTCTAAGTAAATATGCATTTGTTAAACAAATTATGTGTTCTACGCAGCTCGGCTATTTCTGTAATTGTTGCATATTTTTACGAATATTATAACAAGTAACGTATTATTAATAATCAACACCGATTTTAATATGTTTAGTCTAAGTAAATATGCATTTGTTAAACAAATTATTTGTTGCATGTCGACAAAATAGTGAAAATATATAGCATGAACTGTTCTACGCAGCTCGGCTATTTCTGTAATAATTGCATATTTTTACGAATATTATAACAAGTAACTTATTATTAATAATCAATACCGATTTCAATATGTTTATTCTAAGTAAATATGCATTTGTTAAACAAATTATGTGTTCTACGCAGCTCGGCTATTTCTGTAATTGTTGCATATTTTTACGAATATTATAACAAGTAACGTATTATTAATAATCAATACCGTTTTTAATATATAGCAATGAACTGTTCTTCGCAGCTCGGCTATTTCTGTATGATAATTGCGTATTTTTACGAATATTAATACAAGTAACTTATTATTAATAATCAATACCGGTTTTAATATGTTTAGTCTAAGTAAATAGGCATTTGTTAAACAAATTATGTGTTCTACGCAGCTCGGCTATTTCTGTAATTGTTGCATATTTTTACGAATATTATAACAAGTAACGTATTATTAATAATCAATACCGATTTTAATATGTTTAGTCTAAGTAAATATGCATTTGTTAAACAAATTATTTGTTGCATGTCGACAAAATAGTGAAAATATATAGCATGAACTGTTCTATACGCAGCTCGGCTATTTCTGTAATAATTGCATATTTTTACGAATATTATAAGAAGTAACTTATTATTAATAATCAATATCGATTTTAATATGTTTATTCTAAGTAAATATGCATTTGTTAAACAAATTATGTGTTCTACGCAGCTCGGCTATTTCTGTAATTGTTGCATATTTTTACGAATATTATAACAAGTAACGTATTATTAATAATCAACACCGATTTTAATATGTTTAGTCTAAGTAAATATGCATTTGTTAAACAAATTATTTGTTGCATGTCGACAAAATAGTGAAAATATATAGCATGAACTGTTCTACGCAGCTCGGCTATTTCTGTAATAATTGCATATTTTTACGAATATTATAACAAGTAACTTATTATTAATAATCAATACCGATTTCAATATGTTTATTCTAAGTAAATATGCATTTGTTAAACAAATTATGTGTTCTACGCAGCTCGGCTATTTCTGTAATTGTTGCATATTTTTACGAATATTATAACAAGTAACGTATTATTAATAATCAATACCGATTTTAATATGTTTAGTCTAAGTAAATATGCATTTGTTAAACAAATTATTTGTTGCATGTCGACAAAATAGTGAAAATATATAACATGAACTGTTCTACGCAGCTCGGCTATTTCTGTAATAATTGCATATTTTCACGAATATTATAAGAAGTAACTTATTATTAATAATCAATATCGATTTTAATATGTTTATTCTAAGTAAATATGCATTTGTTAAATAAATTATGTGTTCTACGCAGCTCGGCTATTTCTGTAATTGTTGCATATTTTTACGAATATTATAACAAGTAACGTATTATTAATAATCAATACCGATTTTAATATGTTTAGTCTAAGTAAATATGCATTTGTTAAACAAATTATTTGTTGCATGTCGACAAAATAGTGAAAATATATAGCATGAACTGTTCTACGCAGCTCGGCTATTTCTGTAATAATTGCATATTTTTACGAATATTATAAGAAGTAACTTATTATTAATAATCAATATCGATTTTAATATGTTTATTCTAAGTAAATATGCATTTGTTAAACAAATTATGTGTTCTACGCAGCTCGGCTATTTCTGTAATTGTTGCATATTTTTACGAATATTATAACAAGTAACGTATTATTAATAATCAACACCGATTTTAATATGTTTAGTCTAAGTAAATATGCATTTGTTAAACAAATTATTTGTTGCATGTCGACAAAATAGTGAAAATATATAGCATGAACTGTTCTACGCAGCTGGGCTATTTCTGTAATAATTGCATATTTTTACGAATATTATAACAAGTAACTTATTATTAATAATCAATACCGATTTCAATATGTTTATTCTAAGTAAATATGCATTTGTTAAACAAATTATGTGTTCTACGCAGCTCGGCTATTTCTGTAATTGTTGCATATTTTTACGAATATTATAACAAGTAACGTATTATTAATAATCAATACCGTTTTTAATATATAGCAATGAACTGTTCTTCGCAGCTCGGCTATTTCTGTATGATAATTGCGTATTTTTACGAATATTATAACAAGTAACTTATTATTAATAATCAATACCGGTTTTAATATGTTTAGTCTAAGTAAATAGGCATTTGTTAAACAAATTATATGTTACGTGTCAACAAAATAGTGAAAATATAGTATTGGGATGAATGTACGCAGCTCGGCTTTTTCTTTAATAATTGCAAATTTTTATGAATATTATAACAAATAACTTGTTATTAATAATTAATAAAAGTTATTTTTAGCGGTAACATTGTATTTCCTTGTGCTAACGCAAATATGATACCTATTACAGTACTTACTGCATTTTAATGAGACTGAAATAATATTCGAAAAATGCATTAAACTATGTGTACGCAGTGCGACAAACATCAGTTTTTTTTTTATATAATATAAACTACAAAATTTGTAATAAAAATACATAAATGTATTAATATTTGTTTTGAAGCATATTTTCTTTCTTAAATATCTATTATAATAACTTAGCTTTCATATGTTTAAAACAAACTATAAAATTTTGTATGTAAATTGTTTATAGCTTAATATCACGAAAAAAATGCAATAATTTTCTTTTAAACTCAGATTAAGAATTTGAATGATTTAAATTGCAAGAAGGCCTGACATTAGCGCCACACGGCGGATGTGTCTAAAAGCAGTACACTAGATGACCGCAGTTTTCTCTGTAGTATTGGTGCGTGGTCCGGTGTCCGCTGACGACTGAACCACTAATAAATGGTCTCTACATTACCCACTGAACAAAGTCCTCAAAGTGTAGAGAATATGTGATCTGTCAGTCAAAAATGAAAAATGAAGTTTTTTCACATTTATATGTATCAAAACATTGCGAATTTGAAATTAGTTGCATAATACACTATTTACTACCTATATTTACAATAATATTGAAGTGTCCCCAAAAGGTCGCTTTTACATATATATATATATATATATATATATATATATATATATATATATATATATATATATATATATATATATATATACAGGGTGAGTCACCGAAATCGCCGTCTTCAATATCTCCCTTGTCGTTAGAAATACAGCATAAGTTTGTTAACAGAATTTATTCGACTACTCAAGGAGCATAACGTAAAATTATTTTCACATATACAGGGTGTTGCATTACGGCTCGGCGAGAAATGTTTGTCTTTTTTTAAATGGAACACCCTATATATTTTTATATATTTTGAATTGTATTTTATTCACCTATACGAACATATGAATTTTGTTTTAGTTTTCCACGGCGTTGCCAAGTTATTCCGTTTTTTCTCTAAAAAAGACCGAATACACGCATTGCTTTATAAAGGCTTACTGAAGTTATTTTAATAGTAAGAATTAAGAATTTTCTTTTCAGTATAACTGTAATTATACTCTATGTTCTGACATATTTTTTTTTAAATGTAATTATACAGGCTGTTCAATAAAGCGAATCAAATGTGCTCAATTTCAAATGACCATAACTCGTCATTTTCAAATGGAACACCCTATATTTTATTATTCAGTTGTGTGTATTTTTGTATTATCTTCATATGTTATTAAGGGTATCCTATACCTAAAACCAATAATTTCAGAGATTTTCACTATTTTTCTCTAAATTTATACATATATTCACTTAAAAATTAAATCTAGTATGCCATTGATATTGTTTTTTGTATAAGAAACAATTGCAGTAATGATAGTATTTTCATTAGCCAGGTTATTATTAATAACAGTGGGATTAAGTAAATTAATTTATTAATATGAGTCTCTCGAAAGAAGAACTTACGAATATGGTGTACGCACTTGGAAAAGCGGAAAGAAACCCTCTTTTGTCGTACTGAACAAGACCAGTTCTTTCAAACCTTTCCCTTAGTTTTTCAAAAGAACGCGGATTTGGATGTCGTCTTCCCAGAAACCGTTGTGCATAAATTCTTGATGCCAAAAGAGGGTTTGTTGCCGCTTCTTCAAGTGCGTACACCATATTCGTAAGTTCTTCTTGCGCACTCTCCACGCCAGCATTGAGTGCCCGTGAGGTGACGCCTGGCCTGACCAGCATACACCATATTGGTAAGTTCTTCTTGCGAGAGACTCATATTAATAAATTAATTTACTTAATCCCTCTGTTATTAATAATAACTTGGCTAATGAAAATACTATCATTACTACAATTGTTTCTTATTCAAAAAACAATATCAATGGCATACTAGATTTAATTTTTAAGTGAATATATGTATAAATTTAGAGAAAAATAGTGAAAATCTCCGAAATTATTGGTTTTAGGTATAGGATACCCTTAATAACATATGAAGATAATACAAAAATACACACAACTGAATAATAAAATATAGGGTGTTCCATTTGAAAATGACGAGTTATGGTCATTTGAAATTGAACACATTTGATTCGCTTTATTGAACAGCCTGTATAATTACATTTAAAAAAAAATATGTCAGAACATAGAGTATAATTACAGTTATACTGAAAAGAAAATTCTTAATTCTTACTATTAAAATAACTTCAGTAAGCCTTTATAAAGCAATGCGTGTATTCGGTCTTTTTTAGAGAAAAAACGGAATAACTTGGCAACGCCGTGGAAAACTAAAACAAAATTCATATGATCGTATAGGTGAATAAAATACAATTCAAAATATATAAAAATATATAGGGTGTTCCATTTAAAAAAAGACAAACATTTCTCGCCGAGCCGTAATGCAACACCCTGTATATGTGAAAATAATTTTACGTTATGCTCCTTGAGTAGTCGAATAAATTCTGTTAACAAACTTATGTTGTATTTCTAACGACAAGGGAGATATCGAAGACGGCGATTTCGGTGACTCACCCTGTATATACAGTGTGTTAATTAAAAACCTGGCCATAGGCGTTTAACATGGGAAATCAGTTTTTCCTTGCGCAAAAGTTCCCAAATTATTTTAGGCAAAAATACTTCAAATAAATGTTGTAGAGAATTAAATTCTGCATCCAGATTAGTAATAAGATTTTATTTTAGACGTTTCATAACCGAGAAAATCAATTTCAAAGTCTTTCGAAAATTGCTGATTTATAGCGATAGCCATGAAACTCAAACAAAATTACAAACAATTGTATGACATTGACACAATGAATTAGCCTAACTTAATGTATAAAACAAATATGTTTCTTAAATACATGGTTTAATTTTAGAATACATAGCTGTCAACATATACAAAATAAAATAAAAATGAAAACAAGAAGAATGTATTTATTTAAAAAGAAAAACAGAAAACTAGAATGAATATAATTTTATATTAAATGCTCAAATAACCCTCCATTTTGCGCTAAGCAATACCCAAGTCTATTATAGAAGCCATGTCGAACATTATGCAGCTGTCTGGCATTTATTTTTCTACATTCATTGGAAATTACAGCTTTAAGTTTTTTTAATAAAAGATTCTATTGTGGTTTTACTTGGAATTTGTCGATGTGACCACATTACACTTATTAAATCACGTATTTTTCTATAGCTTTGTCCACAGTAACACCATTTTATAATCTGAAGCTTTTCTTCATGAGAAAACTGTTCCATACTTCCAAAAAAATATGTTACTGAACGAAAATCACAAAACACAAACTTTCTTTGACAGTTAAGATGTCATACAATTGTTTGACTTCCATGGCTATCGCTATAAATCAGCAATTTTCGATAAACTTTGAAATTGATTTTCTCGGTTATGAAACGTCGAAAATAAAATCTTATTACTAATCTGGATGCAGAATTTAATTCTCTACAACATTTATTTGAAGTATTTTTGTCTAAAATAATTTGGGAACTTTTGCGCAAGGAAAAACTGATTTCCCATGTTAAACGCCTATGGCCAGGTTTTTAATTAACACACTGTATATATATATATATATATATATATATATATATATATATATATATATATATATATATATATATATATATATATATATATATATATATATATATATATGGTTGCCAACCGTCCTCGTTTGGCGAGGATTGTCTTCGTTTTAACACTATGTCCTCTTGTCTTCGTCTTGAGGCGAAATACCCTCGCAGTGCGCCAAATAAAAGCTAAAATTAATGGTAATCGGACAAAAATTCCTAAAATACGCAATTTACGTATTTAGAGTAATGAATATTAAATGGAGGGATGAGAGAAATAGAGCTCTTCCAGAGCTGATTAGAGCAGAATTGTTAGTTTATTTTAATAGTAATCTACGTTGTTCTGAATATTTCAAGGCAATAAAAAGTGAAATGTTTATTAACTTGTGCAAAGAGTAATCAAAAATATAAATTTATAAAAAATAAACAATAAACGCATGTTGACTATTTTTGTTAATATAACCTATTTAAGCTTCAAGTTTTATTTTATGCTAATAATTTATAAATGAATGTTCCTTATTGTTACGAAAAATGTATACCAAAAATTAGTAAGAGATGCTAATTATTTAAACAAATTTTTGTTACATCAATTTACTTGCGATTTCTTATGCCGTATTCTTTCGCTCCGTTGGATCAGATCCAACTGATCGCAGAGATTAGATCAGATCAGGTCACGTGGGCACAGATTAGTTTACTCGAAAAAACACAAGTATCATCTGTCAAAATCAGTCGTTTATATGAAAGGAGGCATGATAAAAGTTTTAGTATAACATTTATTATTCCACGGATCACATACCCTTTATTTTTTTGTAATATTCTGAAACTAGAAAAATGAACTTCAAAAGTAGATATTGTATAATATTTATATTGTGTAACCAAAATTTATTAATTTATTTTAGGATGACTTACTGAAATCTAGTTTATCATCATCATCTTCTTCTTCAACAGACACATCGTCGTCTTCAGATTCTGAAGAAGAATGTTAGAAGCAAAAGGACACGAATTGAATATTACTTTGGAAGTCCGATTGAAAGATATTCTGACGAAGAATTCAAATGTCATTTCAGAATGCGGAGAGAGACTGTTACAAAATTACTAGTAATATTAAATTGATCCATTTTATTAATAGTTAAATAAAATTATCTGTTTTTTTTTAATAGATATATTGGCACCCTTAATTGAAACGAAACACAAAGGTGGATGGGAAAGAATTACTACAGAAAAGGCATTTTTGACAACATTATGGTATCTTGCCAACCAGGAAACATTTAGACAGATTTCAGATAGATTCAACATAACTAGTGCTGCACATACTACGATCAACAAGGTAATTGATACACTAGTGAAGATTAGCAATCAGTTCATAAAGTGGCCAGAAAAAAAATATTATAATGAAATCTCACAAGAATTTGATAAAAAGCAAGGCATAAAAGGTGAATTGGTGCAATTTATGGAAGCCACATACCAATAAAAGCGCCACGAAAAGATCATTGTGATTATGTAAATAGGAAGGGATTTCACAGTATGTTACTACAAGGAGTAGTAGATCACAAAAAAGATTTACAAATGTTTTCTGTGGGGAACCTGGTTCAATGCACGATGCAAGAATGCTCAGAAAGTCAATGCTATACAAAAAAGCTTTTGAGGACCAATCCTTTATGGAAGAGTATTTTATTCTTGGCGATTGGGCGTATCCGTCATTATCCTGGTTAGTGCCACCATTTAAGGATACAGGAAGTTTAAATGAAAATCAAATAACTTTTAATTATAAACACTCGTCTACGCGCATTATAGTAGAAAACGCTTTTGGGTTACTAAAAGGAAGATTTCGTCGATTAAATAAATTTGAAAATAATAACACTAAATTTATTTCAAAAAGTGTTGTTGCAGCGTGTATTTTACACAATATTTGTACTCAGTGTGACGACTTGCTGCAAGATTTTGATGAAGATGGTGAGGATATTGACGTAGATCCAAACAGCGCTGCTATAACAGATCTCATTGGAAATATGGGAACAGGAAATGAAGGAAAACGAGAGAGTATTTTTGAACAAATATTTCCTGTAATTAATTAGTGTAATCATTGACAATTTATAGAAAAATAAAGCTTTACTTTTTTATAAGTATGTTTTATTGCACAAAAAATAAAATGTTTTTATATTTATAAAATGCTAAATTGTACTTAAATATAATTAGTCTTTCGTCTTTAATAGCTTTTAAAGCTATTTAAAAAAAGTATTTCTTCTTTTCTTACATAACTAACAAAACAAAATATATTTTCTTATATTTATAAAAATGGTAAATTGTACTTTAGTCTTTCTTCTCTTTATACATAACAACAACCTACGAAACAAAATATAATAAAGTGTAGGTACTATTAAAAACTAGATCATCTGACTAGCTATTTTTTCTAATAGTTACAATTTTTTTCTTCAATAGCTATTTTTTGTTTTTTTCTTTGTAAATTTTCCTCCTGCCGCTTTTGGCGGCGCAGTCTATCTTCTTCTTTTGCATTTTAATTTTGAATAAATTCAATTTGCTATTGTTTTTGATATTTTTTGAAGATAAGGGAGACGTAGTAGTTTCTTTCTCAATATTTTCAGCAGTATGTTCACCTTCAGGCTCAGGTGAAGCCATTGCCGGAGAGGAACTGTCGCTTGGAGTAGACTGACTAGAGGTTTCTCCGAACCCAATGTCGATACAATCTTTGGATGAATTTGTTGGTTTTCCACCCAAAATTTCATCCATTTGTGTGAAAAATCCAAATCTTGTAGACCTTTTACCAGAAGATCTATTCAGATCTTTAATAGATCTATACGATCTTTGTAAGTTCTTCCATTTCGTTTCACACTTGGAAGCAGTTTTCCAAAATAAATTACAAATAATTTAAGTACATAATAAAATAAAAATTTAAATTGTCTTACATGAATGCTCAAGCTTTCTAAGTACGTAGATATTGTCTCCCAGACATGCTTCCTTTTTTGCATGGGTAAAATTATCTATAAATTTGCCATAATTATCTATTAAAGCTAGAGTTTCCTCCCTGCTCCAAAAATCTGTTTTTGTTTCATTTCCTGGTAATGGCAGTGCCAATTGTATGTATTCCTCAGTGCACTTACTTGTTTGTTCATTGTAAAATTGTTGGGTAAAATGTAAATTTGTAAATTAAGAATTTGTATTATGGTTTAAGAAATTATAGGTTGTATTTTACAAGAAGTTAAATAATGAAAATATATATAAAACCAGTAATATTTACCATTGTTTATTCTTGCTTTTATTTCTTTTGAAACCTTATATGGAATCTCTTTTTCCGATTCACTATCAAAAAATATGACTGTTTCAGTTTCTACCGCCAATTCCGCCATTTTTGTATTTCTAAAGTGATCTGATCTTTCTAATCCAAGTTTTTCTCGGAGTAGATGGCACTGATCTGGATTACTTAGTCTTGGGGTGGGGATACAGATCCGAATTCGAAAGAACATGCAATTTACTGATCCATGTAACATGGATCTGATCCAACGCAGCGAAAGAATACGCCTTTATTATGCCATCTGTAACTCAGAACTAGGGTTGCCAACTGTGTCATTTTCGTCTGGAGAATCCAGTTTTGGCTACATTTATCCAGTCTCCAGTTTTACTAGTAATTTCACCAGGAATGTTTTACCTATTTATCGTTTAATATTAAAACTTAAAATCGGTTTATTAATTCATATAACATTCGCGAATAATTGTTGAATAAATAAAATATTGTGACGTTCCAGGCGAGTACTTGGCAAATGTTGGCAACCCTAGTAGTACTAGGCTAGTACGTTACGCATTTTCGTTATAAAATATTGATTTTATTTTTTTAAGAATTTGTTAAATTTCTTCATTATAAAGAACTCTATATATATATATATATATATATATATATATATATATATATATATATATATATATATATATATATATATATATATATATATATATATATATATACCAATCGACTATAATATATATATATATATATATATATATATATATATATATATATATATATATATATATATATATATATATTATAGTCGATTGGTATAATATATTGGTAAATGTCCTATTATAAAGAGTATTGTTATGATTACTAAACGGTAATGTAAAACTTTGAATATAGGAACTTCCAACGTATTTGTATTTAAAAAATTAACCTTAAACTGTACATACTCGACCTTCTAGCTGTTACAATAATGTGCTATGTAAACCCGATTAACGCACGTCTTTACATACGATCTTTTACTTGTAACTATTAGAACACAAATACAAAAATTATTATTGTATGTATAACATAAAGCTTTTTATTTATAAATTTTGGATATTTGGAACTACATAGAAAGACAAGATGATTTAGTTAAATAATTATTTATTTATTTGTTATAGTTAAAAATAATTTTACATTTTTTATTAAAAAATCAAAGTCACTCTCGTCGACATCAGTTTCAGGTAATGTATCTTTTATATTATTTTCAGTCTCATTCAAGCCATAATAGAATGTTTTTACATTTTTCACGAATAACGCCAGAATTGCACATATTTATTAAATCTTTTTTCTTAGCTTGCGATATACCTAAAGGTTTTGAAAATAGTTTCTTCATTTTCTCATTAAATTGTCCTTCAATTAAAATCAATTCTCGTTCAGGTTTCTTTGACACTTTCTTTTTAGTATATTTTCCAATATCAATTTCCATAAAACAGTTTTCTTCGTAGTGGGTTTTCACAAAGAGAATTGTTGGAGAACATCTTCGAACTTGTACTCATTTAATTTTTAACCAAGATAGTTTCTTACCATCTGTTGTGACATTCGTATTTCCTCGGTCATTTCAAAAACAACATAAGTCAGTTTTTTTTCAAAATGTCGTTTTTGCCAGATTTCGTGTCTACATGGATAGACCGCATACTCGTGGCATAAACTACACAATTTATGTTGCTCCTAATGTCTGAAATCAGGGTTTAAAATCTGGAGTCACTGCATAAACAACATTAGTCAATGACTTATGTTGTTTTTGGAAGAAATGAAAACTCTTCGATCTAGATGACACTTTCGACAAAACTACTGATTGTCAACTCATTCATGTTTTTGTTGTGGTTGGTTACACGCGTGATAGTGTGCTGTATGCATATGAAAATTTGCAATGCCAACAAGTGGTTCAGAAAGTGACAATGAGCCAAAAAAAAAGAACGTGCAATCCCTTAAATTGGACGGTTTGAAAAAAATTATCAATATTTCCCCGTAAGAGGTCATTCTTTTTTGGCAAATGACCGTGATTTCGTTGTAATAAAGAAGAATATACGAAAACATGATCGCGTATATCTACCAAATGAATATTTTAATATGGTACGTGAATCTAGTTCAAAATTTACAGTGGAAGAGTGGAATACTGATTCAGTTTACGAATTCAAAAAGTGGTGGCCGACGTTCTACAAAAAAACTTGTTTATCTATGGAATCGTATGGTAAAAAAGTACCTAAATCTCAAAAAAGTACTTTTCAGCCTTCAACATATATGAATTTTGAGTATGACTCTAACAAAAAAGGTACTATAGTTACTTCAGAATTCATTGATGGTTTAGTTAAAAATACTTTTGAACTAATAAAAAATAAGACAGCCAACATATCACTTCCTACCTCGAAGGCCTATAATACGAAGGTTCCAATAAATTCTATAAAAATTGAGAACTTAAGACAAGTGGAATGTAGCATTATTGAGGAGCACAAACCCTTTTACCAAGAAATTTTTAATTGGCCTACCGAAGAAGAGGAATGTACTCAGCCAAATATTGAATCCGATGGAGAATATGATTATGTTCCTTAAAATATATTTTTAAATCCATTAATAATACTTTTGTTTTCATTTAGTTTTGTTTATATTAGCAAGTTAAGTAAATAAAATATATTTTTGATCTAATTCTAAATGATTAATTATCAATCCCTTCAAAAACAACATAACATTTATTTATTTAAATTTTGGCCAACAATAAAATGATACAAATGAATCAGATCTACAGCCCCAATGGTTAGGAATAATAATTAGTAAGTTAAGATAAAAACAAGTTGCTATTTGTCAAGTAAAACAGTTTTTATTGATTTTCTGAAAACTTTAATTTCATGACTTATGATGTTTTTGAAATGACCGATTCAATTATTCTTGCTTTAAGAACCGCTAAATCAAAAAAATCATTGTAAGTACGTTAACAGTGTATGGATTTTTTCTTCGAGCAATTTTTAAAATAGTTGACCATTCTTCTGGGCTATATACAGGTATATTTCGTTTAGCACGTTCAATACAATTGTGCATACTATCACACTCCATATCTGTATGACCTGTTTCTATAAATTTATGGTCTATAACTTGCAAAATCTCTTTGTCTTTCATATTTTTTTGTTCATATTCTAATATTAGATTATCTACAAGTTGTATGTCTGTTAAATTTCCATTTCGGTATTATTTGGTGTACTTAGTATTTTTCAATATTATTATTATTCGACACTTCGCCAATCTTCAATCCATCAGGTTTTTCAAATTGTGTTAATGATAGCTCTAATAAGCGTTTCGTTCTGGAGCTCATTATTCTACAATAATAAAAGTAATATTTTATCAAGACTGAATTAATTTGTAAGTATATACTTACGGAAATAAATTATCTTCAAATTATAAATCCTATATCCTAATATTTTCAAATACGTACATAAGACTTTTATAAAAACAGTAATACCAACATGTTTTGTCCCTTTTTAGATAACACCTTGTGATAGTTAAAAAGAGCGTAAAATAACATATTTTTTGGTATGTATAACTCTATCACCCGGTTGCAAAAACGCTAATCAAAATTAATCATTTGTTAACAAACCGTTAACGGTTAATCAAATTTTTAATTAACCGATAACAAGCCGTTAACGGACAATTAATCGTTAATCAAATTGTAACAAACATCAAAGTTAATCAACCGTTAACGGGTAATTAACTACATTTTGGGTTGCACAAACATCAATTATCATTTAATTAACCGTTAACAAATAATTATTTTTTTAATTGAACCAGTACATCAATTAATGAACAATCAATTTGATATTTGAGTTTTCAATCAATCAAATTTTAATCGAGTGTTGTTCTGATATTATTTGAATAATAATTTAAAATAATATAATATTCTTTATTTTATATCAAGTTTCGTAACAAAGGTAGGGAACAATGACTATTTTTTAAATAAATACGTACATATAAATATACAGCGTTTACAAGTGATTACAACAATTAATACAAACAATGTGAGTTCATGCATGAACTATTCCTTGAGATATATCATTAAACTATAATACCAGGTTTTAAATTATAGAATAATAACATTCTGAAATGTAAAATTAGATTCCTGACCATTTCCAAACATTAACTACGTACTTAAACTAACAAATCCTACCTGTATAAATAGATAAACAATTCGGGTTCAGTAAGATAAATATAACTGCTTGTAATGAATTTAATACGTAAGTTTAAATAACACTTCCAATTATTTTTAATTTGACAGTTCATTCATGTTTGAAGTAAATTTTCCCCCTATAATTTCTAATTTCCTACTAGGTACGACAGGCGCGAAATTTGATATTTAAAATGGAATCTGACTTGTCAGAACTTTCCGATATTGAAGAACCCCCACGCAGAGTACGATCACATAAAATACGTATGTTACGAGAAAGAGAAAATCCCTTCGAAACCTTTGACGATCACGTGTTTAAGCTTAGATACAGATTAACAAAAAACACAGTTAATAATTTAATACATTTATTTGGTGAAAAAATCAACCATTAACTGATAGAAACAAGTCGATTGATCCTAGAACACAAATTTTAATATGCCTACGCTTTTATGCCACGGGAACATTTCAAAATGTAATAGGCGACCACATACACGTAAATAAATCAACTGTATGTCACATTATAAAACGAGTGACCCCACAAATCTCTGAATTATCGAGGGCATATATAAGAATGCCATCTTCAGAAGCCGAATTTACACGTGTGAAAGCTGGTTTCTATAACATAGCTGGTTTTCCTCGAGTTGTAGGAGCCGTGGACTGCACCCATGTAAAAATACAATCTCCTGGTGGCAATAGAGCAGAGTTATTCCGTAATCGGAAACAATACTTCAGCCTCAACGTTTAGGCAATCTGTGATGTTGATCTAAATTTGCTGCATCTAATAGCTGGATGGCCAGGATCAGTTCATGACAGCACCATCTTCAATGATTCACCCCTTCCCGCTGAATTTGAAATGGGGCTGTATGGACATATTTTTTTGTTGGGTGACAGTGGTTATGCTTGTGATTAGTTGTATCGTCTAATTATTTGTAAAAATAAAAATACTTACATCTTCACTTTACTGGTTTCCAGTGAACACTGATGATCAGCTGTTGATTTGACAGTATCACGAGATCACACTGCGGTGTTGCCATCTATTACCACCAGTGATCTCTACTTACATAATGGATCGGAAAGCTGTATACTTTAACACTGTAAGGGGTTGGTCATGAGAACTGTCACTGAAAGAGAGGGCATCCTTGTTCATTCTTATTAGCTATCTCTTTTTATAATACTAGGAGCGCATGCGTCAATTTCCGTAGCTAACAAATCAGTGGCGTAGATCTATTCTTATTCTTATCCCACTGTAAACGAATCAGGGGCGTCCTTAAGTGATCTCAAGTTTTCTTCTTATCTTCTCGCAATATTTTCCTGATTCTGTCATTGAGCCTTCGAGTAACAAGTAGTCTGGTGTGTGTTATCGTTGTGATTTGATATTTTTTTGTAAAAGCGTAAAATGGTTACGAAGTGTATTGTGTTGGGCTGTTGCAATACTTATGGAATGTATAATCAAAGGAAATTTCATAGGTAAGTTTCAAAATATTCGTAAAAAAAAAACTTACGTTAATTTGAAATTTTGAAAAATGTTTCTATAAATTAATTATGAAATAGCGTAGACATTATTTTTTTGCATATATCTAATATCTTATATTTATATACGAGCCCAGTCTCACATGAATTGGACCAAAGATATTTGTGCGAGATTGATTTATTGATTTTTCAAAACTGAACTTTGTTGTGGACAAATAAGTATATTACATTCTCTTAGTTTTTACAATAGGTATTTTTCGAAAAGAAAAAAATGCGTACCTAACTCACTAGATAATGAAAAACTGATTTGGGCTATTTTTTTCTTTTTTACAAAAAACTTCTAAACTATCGGTTTTCGAGAAAAATGTTTCAAATAAAAATGTTACAATATGATAGTGTCTATCCAGGGGCGCACAAAAATATTTTTTCTCTTGGTAAATTTTCATACCTACAGTGGCCTCGAAAAATAAAACATCCTATATATTAAATGTTGTTAATCAATTCCTAAAATTTATAGTGTATTTAATATACTTATTTGTTGTTCTATGAATCGTTTGTATGTAATATGTTAGTTATGAGAATAATTTTCTGCACAGGGTTTTTCTTTGGTCCAATACATGTGCGACTGGGCTTGTATGTGAACTGAATTGAATTGTAAAAAAATGTTTTTCTTAGATTTCCAAAGGATACTGTATTGAGAGACATGTGGGTGCAAGCCATTAATAGAAGTAATCCAAAAGATTATTGGCGTATTTGCAGTGATCATTTTGGGTTAAATGATTACGAATGTGGAGTTTTAAAACCTGATGCTGTACCTTTCCTACGCCCATCTAATAAGGTAATTTTAAATATTTATATTGTGTACAGTTCTTTAATATTTGCTTTGAAAAATTAGATAATACAACTAAATGGATTTTTTGATTTTATTATTATTATTTTATTTAAAACTTTTTTTTAAATGAACTTCTGTAAAATAAATAATTACATTTTTATTAATTTTCATTTTTTGTTTTTTAGATTCGAAGATGTTCGGAATGTGATGCAGATGTTCATGCCGCGGAGACTGCAGAAACAGGAGAAAATATTTTATTGGTAGAGCCCGTTGCTGCTCCAAGTTCTACATGCATTGACGAGGAGGACGAAGAAAAAACTGAGGTAATTATTTCTATTTTAAACAATTTAATTTTTCTTTTTGATTTGACATGTATATAATAAACTCAGAACTTTGGAAACCCTGTCATTTAATTTTCTGGGCAATATTGATTTGTTTTTGTTCCTCTTTCTAGAGACACGTACAATATACATTCTTTTTGTTGTTTCAGTTTATATCAAGTGATATGATTGGAGAGACTTGTTCAACAACATGCACACAAACATCTCCTGTCACTCAAGGTACCCAGTCCCCACGAAAGTTCAAATTGGTACAAAAAGTTAGAAATTTGCAGACGACTGCAACTAGTGATGCCGTGGGATCTCGCGTTTTCGAGATCTCGTCTCGAAAATCGAGAAATTTCGAGACGAGACTATCATAAGTCTCGTCTCGAAAAATCGAGACGAGACGAGAGTAATGCCTTCGAGATTTGCTCGAGACGAGAGTAGGTATTCGAGATCTCGATTGCACGAGTTTTTTTTAATATGTATATAATTAAAGATATACAATAAGAAAAATAATTATCAGTATAAATATTTTCATTGCCTGTTTATTATTTATTCATTTTAAATTTATAGGGTTTTACGATAAAGAATAAGAACAAAAATGTTCCCTGTGGTGTATTCTCCACGCTAGTATTAAATGCTCTTGCTACGAGTAATATTTGTTCAGTATTTTTTTACTTACCTGTTAAATGCCAGACTTAGTAAAAATGAAGTTTTAATCAGTAGTATCTACTTACTCCTTTATTACGTCCAAGTTGATGCTAATTTATTTTCCTAATAGATGAAAGTATAGAAAATTTATAACGTGTAAAGGTAATATTTTATGAATTTATTTTATATGTATTTATATACAAATAATAGATAATTACAGCATCACTGCTTGCTACCTTCACCCATACAAACACGCTCTGATCTGCCAAATTATGGAACACCCATACAGCTAATTATAAATTCGAGAAATTCGAGAATCTCGAGTCGAGATCGAGAATAGAGGATGAAAAATATGACGAGACGAGACGAAAACAAATCTCGTCTCGAATTTTCGAGACGAGACGAGAGTGAACTGTTTCTCGCCGTTTCTCGTCTCGCGGCATCACTAACTGCAACGGCGGGACAGAAAACTGGAAACCGTTAATGATCTTGTTCAACATCTACAGGGAAGAGCGTACAGTCTGGAGATCTTTTGGAATCGTTACAGGGTCATTTCTCTGAAGTTATGGTCAACATAATTAAGCAAGAACAAAATTTTAGCGGAAAAAGTAAAATGGGAAGAAGGTGTAACGATACAATAAAGCAGTTTGCTTTAACATTACATTATTACTCCCCAAAAGCCTATGAATTTGTAGCTCAACATATGACCCTACCTTGTCCTCGAACTACTAGAAACATATTAGCTTCACGTAACTGTAATCCGGGCTTTTTAGTAGAGGTTTTAGATTTTTTAAAGGTTAAGGTGGTGGAACATTCCTATCTTAAGCATGTTGGTTTAATAGTAGATTCAATGCATATTAGGAGTGGGATGCACTACGATAAAAATAGTGGAATTTTTTCCGGTAATGTAGATTATGGTGGAATTATTGAAGGCATGGAAAATAATGTAGCTACCGAGGCGTTAGTTTTTGTAATAACATCATATTCTCACCCCTTCAAATGCCCGATCGCGTATTTTTTTGTAAATGCAATTAGTGCAGATGTGCAGGCGGAATTAATAAAAACAGCCTTAACGTTATTGTCAGAAATTAATATTGAAATTAATTCAGTTACTTGTGACGGCGCTCCCGTAAATATAAAAACTGCGCAAAATTTAGGATGTAATTTAACGAGTGGAGAAAATATTATTTCATATTTTGCACATCCAACTTGCTCCGACACTGTAGTGCATTTCATATTAGATCCGTGCCATTGTTTAAAACTGGCCCGGAATTGTTTTGCTGATAAATTTATAGAGGCAGATAATAAAATAATATCTTGGGAATACGTAAAAAGGTTGCATAATTTTCAAGATAAGAACGAATTGACATTCGCTAATAATTTAAGTGCTGCACATATAAATATATAAAAACAAAATAATGAATGTTAAATTAGCCGGACAAGTAATCAACCAAGGAGTTGCTGATGCTCTTAGTTTTTTAAATGAATGTAAATTAAAAAAATTTGAAGGGTGCGAAGAAACTGTTCAGTTTATAATATTGTTAGATCGAACATTTGATCAGCTAAACGCAAGGAATACTTTCGGGAGTTGTTATAAATCACCCATAAAAATTAATAATTTACAAATAATAAAAAATAACTTTTCCAAAATGAAAAACTATTTAAATAAATTAAAAGTAGATGGTGTCCCGATTTTTTTACATGCACGTAAAACTTGTGCATGTGGTTTTTTGAGCGCTATGGGGGGGGGGGTTATTAATTTAGCCGAATATTTATTGGAGAAGGGGCACATTAATTATTTTTTACCGTACAAAGTGTCTCAGGATCACATTGAATTATACTTTTCAGCGATTCGGCAAAGAGGGGGATAGAATAATAATCCTTCCACCAAAAAGTTCACATGGGCCTTAAGACAAATGTTGTTTAGTGGTCGCATTACACCCAGCAATAATAGTAACGTAATTAATACAGAACATTACTGCCCCACAATTTTTGAATATAGGTCTCAGAACCGCCACCTTAACACAGTAGAAGAGACAGGCGAAACGAACAACTTATTATGTAATCATTTTCAAACTAATGAATATGTAGATAATATTTTATGCTACATAGCAGGCTACATAGTTTTTAAATTATTTAAAAAAGTGGCGTGCATAGACTGCAAAAAATAATGGTGAATTGTAGTACCATTCAACATAATTATGCAATTATGAATAAGGAATATTCATTTAACAAATTTGTAGATAGAGGTGGATTAACGATGCCTAGTAGTCATTTTTTTAATTGTACAAAAATGCGAAACGCTTTTTAGGTTGCTAAAATCTGAATTTAAATTTCAAAACTTTAAATCTGTAGTAATTAAAAATTGTGTCAATTTTTTTCCGAACAAATGCAACTATTTCAACCAGTACATAGTACATGTAACATTGAAGAAGAACTTCATGAAATACAGATTATTAAAAAAGTATGTGAAATGTTTTTAGAAGTAAGGTCAAAATATTATACTAAAAAAATTAATATTGATCTTCATGGTAAGGCCACCATGAGGTCAAAATTAAATAAACTAATTTTATTTAATAACGTGTAGTCTGTAATGTTTGTTATTCCTAATAAATTGTTAGTTTCTTTAATAAAACAGATTACCATTATAAGTGTGTATTTTATTTATTTAATGTTCATTTTTATCTTTCATCCATGTTTTAATGTACATAAATTATGTTTATTAGAAAAAATATTTTTAAATTGTTTCATTAAAATTCCAGAAACCTTATGAGAATTACTTTTTGAATAATTTATATTAATTTAGCTATTTCCAGCAATAATGAATAAATTATTCATGTTTTATTCTTTTCAAAAAATTACATTTTTACTTATTAAAATAATGTAACAAAACAGTTTGAGAACTGCATTAGAAAGAGATAGACTCTCTGTCACATTGAGGGTTGCATAAAAAAATCCATGTGACGTAATTGGACTGCTTCTTTGCTATCCATCTATGTAAGTAGAGATCACTGATTACCACTAATCAACGGCTCATCACATGATGGAAGATTAATAAGAGGTTAATTTGTTTTGTGCAACCCGATTTGAATTTGATGAACATCAATATTTGATGATCAATTAACTGATTACTGATTTGATTAGCGTTTCTGCAACCGGGCATCAATGTGCCAAAATGTTACATACGACCTAATGCTTTTAAGGTGAAGTTATTGTCCTCGCGGAGCATTTACAAAAGCTGGCAACCCTAATATATGTATATATACAAAAATCTTAGATTAAACAATAAAAAAATATAAATATTAAAGTTCAAATTTTAAATTATTACATTTGTAGCAATTGTTACAAATGGTTACGCAATAATAGATGAACAATAAAAATATACAAAAGAAGAAAACCTACCTTTAGTAGATTCTAGGAGTGAAAGAAGTCTACCTGGGACAATTCTTGGTCACAGGGATTCGGTTTCACTTGAGTAATTTCTTTTACAAAATTTTTGAAGACTCTCTTATTAATTTTTGACCCAACCCAACCAAATGAAGCTTGAAGACTAACCGCGTCCCGAATCACCTATCACCTACTAAGATGCGTCGCGCTTTGTTTATATTAAGTACAGTCGTACGAACAAAAATTAAGTTTGAAATCATAAAACATTTACGTTCATTACACTTGCAATGTTACGTTTAATATAAGGTGGGATGGTATAAAAGCTGTGAAATCTCATATGGAAGGAATTAATCATAAACAAAAAATATCTGTACTCACTCATAGTTCCAATCTTAATAAAAAAATTCAACTGAAAAGTTCAAAATTTGATAATAAAGTAACAGCAGCTGAATTGACACAAGTTTATCATGGTGTAAGCTCACATCATAGCTATTTTTCTATTGAATGTGGAAATAAAGTTTGCAGTGTATTATATTTATATTTGATGTGAACTGGGTGAATTAAATAAAGACAACCTTTTTAAACATACCGTTTATTGCTAATGTTTAGCAGCGTACCACCAGGCATGAACAAGGACAATTCTTACAATTTACAGCCATATAAAATAAGACACAATGTTGCCAACTGTCTATTATAATAACAATATATATTTTTATATACAACACCTCCCCTTTTCAGAACATTTACAAAAACACGTTACAATAATAATACTAAAACATTAATAACATTACTTTTTCCCAATGAACTTATAATTGATTAATTTACTAAATTATACAATAATATAAATACTACTCAAAAGTTTTCAGATGTATAAATCGGTACAGGTGGTTTAATTTCCCTACCATATCTAGTTTTGTAAAAAGTAGATTTAACTTTGGAAAGGCCACCCGTTGCACCATCGGTCATCTGGAGGCCCTCCGCTGCATAGTTGGGAGTGACGGGTTCACTGTAATTATCTATTAAACTATGTCTAAGATGAAATTTATTTCTTCTAAGAATCGTGTCATCATCTTTCTTAACTATATAAGATCTGGGATTAGCATGTTTTTCAATTATTTTAGCTTTTTCCCATTTCTTCCCCCACTGAATTATTAATTTGATCCTTAGTTACAATAAACTGCAACTTTTTCTGAATATTTTTATACTCACAGTTAATACTTACAGACCCCAAACTTGCAGTCAAAGAACCTCCAAACGCCTCCAATGTCACCGGATTTCCTTCCATTTCACGTTCCAGATGTAAATTTTTCAATTCTCTGATTGGGATGATGTTAACTTGAGCACCTGTATCGATTTTAAAATTAATTAACTTATTTTTAACTTTTACATTTTCAAACCACTCATTTCCTTGAATGGTATTTATTTTTTTAATTGTTGCAATACTAAAAGGATTGCTACTTTCAGAATTATCAGAATCGCATTTATCGTTAGATTTAATTTTACATTCATTAATTGATTTATTTTTATTGAATTTGCAACCTATAGCAAAATGATGCAGGTTTTTACAAATATTGCATCTTTTACTATGGGCAGGGCATGACCCGGCGCCATGTTTAGTATGGCACTTTTTGCAGAAATAATTGTTATAATATTTGTGTGAATAATTACTTACATTTTTACTGTTATCTTTATCTTTACTATTATTACCATTGTACATCTTCTTCTTCTTAATTAAACTTATCGAATTTTCTCCTCGATGAAGGACATCAACCTGGGATGCAGTTAATTGGGCAGCACGGCATATTTCCACTGCTTTCTTCAATGTTAAATCGGAATACTGGAGCAACTGCTGTTGGACTGATTTGTTGCTGATCCCTAGTACAATACGGTCTCGAAGCATTCTGTCTTCTTGGTCCTCGTATTTGCAATGTTTGACTAATTTACAAACTTCGGAATGAAAATTTTCGAAATCTTCACCTTCTAGTTGATTCCTTGTGTTGAAGATATAGCTGTTTACTACAACATTCTGCCTGGGTGATGTGTAATCTTCAAATGCCTTTATTACTTTTTCGTATTTCTTGCAATCTGCTGCTGATAATTTAATTACATTATAAAAGAGATCTACTGCTGGTTGACCTAGTGCATTTAGAAGTATTGCAATTTTCCTTGTGTCCTCAAGTTCATCAAATCCTGCTGCGACAATGTATATATCAAACGCTTGTTTAAATTTCAGCCAATTCAATCGAATATCTCCCTCTAGAGATAAGGGAACAGGAAGTCGAAACTCACTCATTATTTCACACACCACGTGGCACTTGTACTTTACTTTATAATTTATTTCGTTGAAAATCTAAAAATTACTTTACAAAATGTACTTCACTTTAACGTAGAGCGTATTTATAACAGACTGCGCCATGTATTATATTTATATTTGATGTGAACTGGGTGAATTAAATAAAGACAACCTTTTTAAACATACCGTTTATTGCTAATGTTTAGCAGCGTACCACCAGGCATGAACAAGGACAATTCTTACAATTTACAGCCATATAAAATAAGACACAATGTTGCCAACTGTCTATTATAATAACAATATATATTTTTATATACAACATGCAGTTCCATATTTCCAGATTCGATGATTAGTAAAAATATAAGACTATATCAATTTTTTTTTGGTGAGTGAATAATTTTTTTTATACGTGTATTTTTTGCACCGAACATCTACAATATGGCTCAAAAAACGAGGCAGACTAATACTATAGTGGAGGATGTCCTCGCCAAACTACTTTCCGACGATACTTTTATAACTAAAATCGTTGACAAAGTGGTAGAAGGACTAAACAAGAAATTAAAAGAACAAAGAGATTATTATGGAGGCATAATAAGTGACACGACCAGCGACTACAATGCACTCGAGAACAAATTGGATCAACTGGAGCAGTACAGCCGCCGCAATTGTGTTCGAGTCTTCGGAGTTCCAGAGGTACGTGACGAAAACACCCAGGATGTTTGTTATCCGCAAAGTGTTCAGTGAAAATATGTCCCTAAATATTGCCCCCAATCTCATTGATCGATGTCACCGTACTGGCCCAAAAAATTATGTGTCACCTTCCGCGAAACCTCGATCAATAATAGTTAAATTTGTATCCTATAAAACTCGGGCGCAAGTTATAAATAATCGCAAACAACTTAAGGGTACAAAAATGTCAATAAAGGAGGACTTAACGCGCAATAGATTAAACTATTAATCTTCGCCTCGAAAAAATATGAATTCAAAACTGTTTGGTCGTATGATGCTGTAATCTATTACAAAGTTGATGACACTATAAAGAAAGTTGATGTACTCGATGTATAATTTTTCTTTATGTTTCATGGTATCCTAATACGGAGCCACAACACTGCATGATCTATATTGATTATTTATACAGCGTCTATATTTTTCTTTAAATATCTTAATATTCAATTCTTTATTCACTTGTAAGCTGAATAGCAGCTGTTTCTTAGTTTTTGTCGAATCATATTTCATATCAACGCAAGTTTGTACTTACTCATTTACTTAAAACTAATAGTTTTTTGGCTTAGACAGGCAAAGTTTTTTTTTTTTACAAACAATTGAGTACGTTTATATTGGCACTTTATTTTTTTATTAACACTGAGTACGTTTATATTGGCTCTTTTACTTTTTATATTTTTATTTTGCAAAATGAATATTTACTATCAAAATACTAGAGGACTTAACACGAAATTAGAATAATTTTATAATAACTGCTGTTCATCAGACTATGATATAGTTGCTCTTTCGGAGACCTGGCTTCATGGTTCAGTTAATGATTCTGAATTATTTATGAATTCATTTAATGTTTATAGGAAAGACAGAGGAGGTACAACGGCCAATGGTTAAGTATGTGGAGGTGGTGTTCTGCGTGCCGTAAATAATAAATTTAAATCTACTTTCATACCTATTGAGCTTCACCCTGATTGTTTGTCTGATATTGTATGTGCTAAAGTATTTTTATCATCTAATAGATTTATATATGTGTTTGTTATATATATATTGTCCTCCTCCTTTCTTCCTTAGATCAAATAAATTATTTGTTTGACTTTTTTGAAACTTTCTTGCCTTAACTTGATAATAATTATATTATTATTGGTCACATAAATATTGCCAAACTTAACGAATCCCTCACAGGTGACTTTAGTAATGGTATCATCTATAGGTTTAATATTTTTTTAAGCTCCATGGATGCATCACAGTATAACACAGTAACTAATACCCTTGACCGTATACTAGATGCTGTGATATCTAATAAGTTATGTACTGTTTCTCGTAACCTTCATCCTCTTGTTCCTGAAGATAATCATCATCCTGCTCTTGTTCTTTTTTATCCCTTTACAATTTCCTCTAATGTTCCTAATTCTTCTATAAATAATGTTTCTTCTTACAATTTCAGTAGGGCTGACTTCCAACAACTCTATTATTTACTAGTTAACACAAATTGGGAAAGTTTATTGCAATTCAATGATATTAATTCTGATTTTCATGAATTTTATAACATACTTTACATCTTTGATAAATGTGTTCCCAAAATTCAGACAAAATATAAGAAATCATCACTATACCCTCCATGGTTCACAAAAAATATCATCAATAACATTAAACTGAAATCCACCTATCGTAAATTATACTTCACTCATAAAATAGATTATTACCATTCTGAATTTAAGCGCTTACGAACTCTTATAAAAAAAGAAATTAAGGTTGAATATGACAAATATTTATTAGATATGGAAAATAATATATCTAGTCATCCTTCGAAAATTTGGAACATCATTAATAACAAAAAGAAAAAAATCACGTATTCCAGGTACAATGTATTTACATGAGCAAGAACTAACTAATACCCCCGATATCATTCAAAGCTTTGCTAATTTTTTCTTTAGTGTTTACACACATGATAGTAATGAACCTGTGTTACCTGTAAAATATTTTAGGGACAGTAGCCAAACGCCAATTTCAGATATATCCGAGAATGATTAATTGAAGCAATAAACAAACTAAAACCTTCTCGCAATCCTGGTCCTGATTATTTCCCAGCTTATATTTTAAAAGGATGCAGTCATTTATTTCTTAGATCACTTTATATTCTTCTCAATCTTTCTCTTTCTACTAATACTTTTCCACTTTGCCTCAAAACATCACATATTACTCCTATTTTTAAATCTGGTAATAATTCTAACATCTCCAATTACCGACCCATTGCAATCCTATCTAACCTCTCCAAAATCTATGAAACTATACTCTATAAGCATATTTACAATGCCACTAAAAAATGCATCAAGACTCAGCAACATGGCTTTATTAAAGGAAGATCAACATCTACAAACTTAATGAACTTCACTGAATATACTGTTCAAGCACTCCACGATAATGTACAAATATATGTAGCCTACACTGATTTAACCAAAGCCTTTGATACCATTGATCATAAAGTTCTCCTACACAAACTTGAGCACAACTTTAACTTTTCTAGCGATCTTCTTCAACTAATCTCATCGTATTTAACTGATCGTAAAATTTTTTTTCACTACAATAGTTTTCTGTCTAATCCCTACAATGCTACTTCCGGTGTGCCTCAAGGTTCTAATTTGGGACTTTTATTGTTTAATTTATTTATTAATGACATTGTCGATTGTGTCAAAGATTCAGAAGTGTTACTATATGCTGATGATATGAAAATATTTAAAATAGTTAACTTCCCTGAAGATTGTATAAAGTTGCAAAATGATTTAAACAATGTTTTAATTTGGTCCAAGTCCTCTAGATTACATTTCAATCTTATTAAATGCAAAATTATGACTTATTACGTAAAAAAATCTAGATTGGATTTCCCTTATTACATGGACGTCCACACTTTGGACGGAGTTCACCAATATAAAGATCTCGGTGTTCTATTTGATGAAAAATTAACTTTCAACCCGCATGTAAAAGAAATAGTAAATATGTCATATAAAAATCTTGGATTTATTATACGCAACACTCATTTAACACTATCTCTTCATTCAAATCTTTGTATTTTGCATTTGTGCGTACAAAACTGGAATACGCTCTTCAAATATGGAATCCGATTTATAACAAATATTGTCACACAATTGAAACAATTCAGCGCAAATTTGTTAAGTATTGTAGTTTTAAAATTTCTGGAATTTATCCAGGACATGATTATTCTTATGATAACTTACTATCAAATTTGTGCTTTTTATCTTTACATAATCGCAGAAAAATTCAATCTTGTCAATATTTGTATAAATTATTAAATAATATCATAGATGACTCAAACACCCTATCATATATTCCACTTTTCGTTCCGCGCACATCTTCACGTAATAAAGTAATGAAATCTCCAATCCGTCAATTATGTACTATTTTCAATGATGCAAGTACTAGAATTGATGATATATTTGCAGACTCTTTTTCTAAATTTATACATTTGTTAGCTACTATTTTTCTACCTATTGTACCTCACTTGTAATTTTACTGTATTGCAATAATTTTGTTTATGATACTGTAAATCATCTAGATATGGTTTGTAAAGGTTTCTTCTTTTTCTTTGTTGTAATATTAGTATATATGTGTAATATTACCTATTTCTTTTTTGTCTAATTTGTGTCTACACAATAAGTTTGTAATGTATTTTTCATTCATCCCCCTGTAATTGGGACTTATGTCCTGTTGGGCGGATTATAAATAAATAAATAAATTAGCTCCCTATGCTCTTGAATCAATAATATCTATTGCTACGTATTTACCATTTAATGTTTCCACAGATGCTTCTAATAAAGGTAATAAGAAACTCTTTCCAATTGCCATTCGTTATTTTAATATTACTAATGACGAGCAACCTATTGTGCATGCTTTAATAGATTTTAAACAAACATGGGGTGAAACTTCTGAAGAAATTTTTAATATTATAAAATCAACAATGAAATATACAGAATTACCATTTGAAAATATCACCTCATTTGGAGCTGATAATGTACCAGTTGATTTTGGGTGTAAATCTTCTGTTTTTACAAAATTGAAAACATTTAACAAAAATTTAATAAAGGCTAATTGTAATTGCCATGTACTCCATAATACTGCTAAATATGCATTGAAAACGATGAAATATGATATGGAATGTTTAGTATTAAAAATCTGCAGTGAATTTTCGTCAAGTATCGTCAAAGAACTAAGAAATTGTTTTGATTTTCTGGACCTTACATATTATGAAACAAAACACATTTCAACACGGTGGATAAGCTTGTTTAAAGCAATTGATAGGTTACTAAAAAATTGGCCTGCTATTACTCTTTATTTTATAAATCAGGGAGAAGAAGAATGTAATACTATGATTTGGTCATTTGTAAAAGATCATGAAAATAGTATTAACGATAAAAAATCCTTACCAGAACTGATGTATTTTGTTCATTCTTTTTTGTACGTTTTTCAAAAATATATATTAATTCTTGAGAAAGAAAATATTGATATTACCGAATTACGAGTACATAGTATTTTCACAGACTTTAGAAATGATATAGTACAAAGAAAAGGACAGTACTATTATGGTTTTGTAGTAAATCAGGCCCTGTTGAATTTTCCAGAATATAAAAAAAACTATTTAAAGAAGAAGCTAAGGTTTACTCACGATCATTGAAGTACCTATATAATTGGTATGATTTCGATAACCCATTTTTTCTTGCAGTACAAAAATTTAATTTAAAAAATTGTTTTCCAACTATAGATGACTCTTCAAATTAATAAATACATAAACAAAAATGACTTGTATGACGTAAAATGTGACAATATATTTAACGAACTTTCGACTATAAAAGAAGTACTACAAAAATTGGAATATAATATAAAAGTTGAAAAAAATATCGTAGATAGGTTTGGTGAAAAAGAAGAACTCTGAAGATTTATAAAATATGTTTTATTTTATTTTATAAAATGGTTGCTTTGCGGCTATCGATTTCGTCGATTAGACATCTTCAGGCCTACAGCTGAAATGACATATATATATATATATAAAATGTAACATGTGTATAAAATGAAGCATGTATAAATTGTACTTGAGAATTTTTTCAAAAAATTTAATAACAGTGAAAATTAAAAAATTAATATAGAATTAAAACGTAGCATTGAAATATTTTACATTCTAGGATTGTAAAGATTTTTAAAGATTTTTTGAGATTTGATCAATTTTTAGGTTAAGTGAACGTGACAATCATAAATTGTAATTAGTTTAAATAATTGTAGAAAAAACAACAAAAACAAATAAGAATATAACTCACCGTCAGGAAGTATTATTTAGATGAACTAGACATCGTCAAATATTGTTAAACTTTTTTAAATTTAAAGTAAAAGATTAATAAAATTTTTTACGTGTTCATTGAGCCAGAGAGATGGGACACATGAAGATTTTGTGGGTTGCCGGAAGTATGGTTAGAAATTTAGGAAATTGTTATATTTGTTTAGTTATAAAGTTTCAAATGGCGGTAAATTTTTGAAAATATGTGGTTCTGGGAAATGTACATCTTCGTTGAGTAGATTGTGATTATTTTTCAAATGTTTTAGAATTTCGTATTTTTCTAATAGAATAAGATTTTGTATTTTAGTTTCTGTATGCAGGAGACTAATGTTTTCTACTGTGATTTTATGGTTTGTATTTAATAAGTGCGTACCCATTGCAGAAGGGGGGTTGTTTTTGAGATGCTCATTGAATCTAGTTTTAATATTTCTTCTGGTAAGGCCAATGTATGAGTTATTACAGTTGTTGCAATCTATTTTGTATATACCATTTTTTTCCAGATTATTTATTTTGGGTGTATTGTTTTTTAAAATTTTATATAAGTTTGGTTGTGATTTGGATGTTAAAATTGTGTTATGTTTTTCTGTTATTTCTGCAATGTGATTGTGAAGGTTTTTATAGTATGGAATTGTGATATAATTTCTCTTCTGTTTTATGTGTTTGTATATTTTGGTATTTAATAATTTATTGTATTTTAATTTGTTGAAAACATTGAGAATTAAAGGTAGCGGGTACTTATTGTTTAAACCAATTGTGCATATGATATTGAATTCTGTTTGGAAATCGTTATTACTTAAAGGGGTATTTAAAAGTCTATTGAAAAGGAAATAAAAAGCTGTTAATTTTATTTGTGGATTATGATATGAATTGTATGGAATTATTATATCAGTTGAGGTGGGTTTTCTATAGATGTTGTAAGAGATTGTGTTGTCCTTTTTAATTAATGTTAAGTCTAAGAAATTTATTTTATTTTGTTCTTCTATTTCTATGGTGAATGTAATATTTGATAAATTGTTTATGGTATTATGAAAAGTATGTAAATCTGTTAAGGAACCAGTCCATAAAATGATTATATCATCAACATACCTTTTCCAGAACAATATATTTTCGCTGAGTGGAGCCTGCATTATTTTTGTTTCTAAATTATCTATGAAAATGTTAGCTAATAAGCCGCTGATAGGGCTACCCATAGGGAGGCCGTCTTCCAACTTGTAGGTTTTATTGTCAAAATTAAAGAAATTTTGTTTTGTTACTATTGTAAATAGTTCTATTAAATTGTCGATGTCTAGTTCATCTAGATTATAGTTTTCTGTAAAATTTTGATTATTTTGTAGAATCGTTTTGAGTAATGTCAGTGTATCTAGAGTAGGAATGTTAGTGTACAAGTTAACAATATCAAATGATGGTAGTATAAAATTATTTTCGTTATTTATTAATGTGCTGTTTAAATTAGTGATTAAGTCTGTAGAGTTTTTTATGGAATATTTTGAATTATATTGGAAGTTTTTTGTAAGAATATGGTTTAAAGTTTTTGACAATTTGTGAGCTGGAGATTGTATAGAAGAAGTTATTGGACGTATAGATTTATCAGGTTTATGTAATTTTATTAAGCTGTATAAGATGGGGGTATGCGGATTAGGTTCTAAATTTTGATATGGAAAGGTGTGAAATTTAGCTAGTGTTTCAGAACATTTATTGACGGTTTTTCGCAATGATTTGTTGTAATTTGTAATTGGGTTTTTATTTAAGGGGGTAATGTTGTTATCTGAAAAGAATTTTTGAGTTTTTTCTACATATTTTTCTGTATCTAAAATGACTATACCCGCGTTTTTATCTGCTTTAGTGAGCGTTAAATTATTGTCTGAGATTTTTCGTTTGATTGATTTTAAATTATTGTTAAAAGTGGTTGTAATTGGGTTTCTTTTATGATTGTCACATTCACTTACCTTAAAATTTTGTAAAGTTTTTGTAATATCTATTGTGAGTTCTTGTTTTGCCGGGTGTTTTAATGTTCCAAACAGAATTCAATATCATATGCACAATTGGTTTAAACAATAAGTACCCGCTACCTTTAATTCTCAATGTTTTCAACAAATTAAAATACAATAAATTATTAAATACCAAAATATACAAACACATAAAACAGAAGAGAAATTATATCACAATTCCATACTATAAAAACCTTCACAATCACATTGCAGAAATAACAGAAAAACATAACACAATTTTAACATCCAAATCACAACCAAACTTATATAAAATTTTAAAAAACAATACACCCAAAATAAATAATCTGGAAAAAAATGGTATATACAAAATAGATTGCAACAACTGTAATAACTCATACATTGGCCTTACCAGAAGAAATATTAAAACTAGATTCAATGAGCATCTCAAAAACAACTCCCCTTCTGCAATGGGTACGCACTTATTAAATACAAACCATAAAATCACAGTAGAAAACATTAGTCTCCTGCATACAGAAACTAAAATACAAAATCTTATTCTATTAGAAAAATACGAAATTCCAAAACATTTGAAAAATAATCACAATCTACTCAACGAAGATGTACATTTCCCAGAACCACATATTTTCAAAAATTTACCGCCATTTGAAACTTTATAACTAAACAAATATAACAATTTCCTAAATTTCTAACCATACTTCCGGCAACCCACAAAATCTTCATGTGTCCCATCTCTCTGGCTCAATGAACACGTAAAAAATTTTATTAATCTTTTACTTTAAATTTAAAAAAGTTTAACAATATTTGACGATGTCTAGTTCATCTAAATAATACTTCCTGACGGTGAGTTATATTCTTATTTGTTTTTGTTGTTTTTTCTACAATTATTTAAACTAATTACAATTTATGATTGTCACGTTCACTTAACCTAAAAATTGATCAAATCTCAAAAAATCTTTAAAAATCTTTACAATCCTAGAATGTAAAATATTTCAATGCTACGTTTTAATTCTATATTCATTTTTTAATTTTCACTGTTATTAAATTTTTTGAAAAAATTCTCAAGTACAATTTATACATGCTTCATTTTATACACATGTTACATTTTTTATATATATATGTCATTTCAGCTGTAGGCCTGAAGATGTCTAATCGACGAAATCGATAGCCGCAAAGCAACCATTTTATAAAATAAAATAAAACATATTTTATAAATCTTCAGAGTTCTTCTTTTTCACCAAACCTATCTACGATATTAATATGAATTCTGACCTGGAGTCTTTCATCAACAAAATTGAAAAAAATAATTCCCAGTTATGGACAATTATATTAAAGAAAGGAAAATTTCCAGAAATTCAGAAAATAATTAAATTTTTATTTAGAGTTCCAGTTTCCAATGCATATGTTGAAAGATGTTTCTCTTCAATGAATAGAGTAGAGTATTTATTTACCATCTTACATTATACCAATGTTTACAGCACGTCAAAAATAGAATTTAATTTGTAAGGACAAATGTCTTTGTATAATTAAAATTTAAAACATAAATTATGTTCAGTCTTCGTCAACAAAATTATGACTTAAAAATTCCTGTGTGGAATAAAAACAATGACGCAACAAAAATGTTTTTACTTTTCTTTTAAAAGCATTATTATTCAGGTTTTTAAAATCTAATGGTAAAACATTATATAAATTAATTTGTAATGAGTTATTTGCAGATTTACGTAATCTAAACCGTTGAGTACGTATTAATTTTGAATTCCTTGTTCCATAATTATGGTAATTTGACGATGTAAGAAAATTGTCTCTATTTTCATGAATTTCGATTAAAGTACAGTAAATAAACAAACATGGAAGAGGTAAGATTCCAAGACTAATGAAAAGAGGTTTGCAATGATCTCTCATACCAACTCCCGCAATTATTCTTACAGCTTCTTTTGTAGCCGAAAAATTTGAACAGCGTAAGGGGAGTTTCCCCAAAGAATGACTCCGTAGTTTATAATGGAATGAAAAATTCCAAAATAAGTTGTCAATAGACCATTTAAGTTTACAATAGGATAAAGTTTCCGTAATAAAAAAATAACACTTGCTAATTTCTTCGATGTAGAATCGACATGAAAAAACCAATTTAAACGATCGTCCATATATATTCCGAGTACTTTAACAAATTCTCCCTTTGAAATTTTATTATTGGAAGAAAATATAATTGTTTGTGTTTTGTCTGAATTTAATTTTAGTTTATTAGTTTCAAACCATTTGTTTGCTTCCAAAAAACAATTCCTCGCTAATTCCTTCAATGTAGAAATCTCATTATGTGAGCAAATAATACTAGTGTCATCTGCGAACTGCAAAGTTCTAATGGGAGATATAAAATAAGAGAAGTCATTAATGTAAATAAGAAATAAAACTGGGCCAAGTATACTGCCCTGTGGTACACCATGTTTTACTGGTAGAAAATCTGAGTAGCTTTGATCAACTGATACACACTGTATTATTCTATTTGATAAGTATGAAGTAAAAAAAAATAAAGTTCTTTCCGAGACACCATAATGCTTTAATTTCTCAATTAGAACTCTATGCGATATACAATCAAAAGCTTTGGATAAATCGCATAACGTCACTGCTGTATGTTGTCGTTTTTCCAAAAAGTTTACAATATCTTCCAATATACTACGAACTGCTTTAACCGTTGATTTATTCTTACGAAAGCCAAATTGTGAACTGCTAAAGACTGTATTACTTTCAAGAAATTCAACAAATTTAGTTTTAATAACCTTTTCAAATTTTTTAGCAAACATAGGTATGATCGAAATAGGGCGATAGCTTTCTACATTTTCTCTGTCTCCTTTCTTATACAAAGGAAGTACCTTAGTATATTTTAACACTTCTGGAAACACACCTTCAGCTAAGCATTTATTGAGTATAAATGTCAATGGACTGGCTATTTCATTAATACTTTCTCTAACAATTCCAATATCTATGTCAAAAACATCACGACACTTAGAACTGTTTAAAGATAAAGTAGCATCTATAACTTCTTGTTCATTAACTTCTGAAAACTCAAAGTAAGCATGACTTATTTCACGATTGGGAAGAAAATTATATATATCAAGAGTAGTGTTAGGTAATTCCTTTGCAAAATTTTCGGAAATAGAGCTGAAATACGTATTAAAGTCATCACATGAAATATTTTTACTAGGCTTTATTTTAGAATGATTATTTCTTTCCTCATTTATTAGTCTCCAGCAGTCTTTAACTTTATTACTAGAATTAGATAAATAATTGCTATAAGAAGTTTTCTTGCAGCAAATTATTTCTTTTCTATATATTTTCCGAAAATTCCGATAGTTGTCAATGTCACTATCTTTTCCTGTACAAAGAGATATTGTTTTAAGACAGTTTAATACATTTCTCATATGAATTAATCTCTCCGAAAACCAATGTGTAACCAATTTTTTTGTTTGTCAGATATTTTAACTAACTTAAAACTATCTCTTATTATAGTAACAAAAATCTGAATAAACTCATCCATCAATATTGATGCTTCGAAATTTGACTCAAATATTGTGCTCCAATCAAAATTATTAAGGAAAATTTGAATTTTTCAATATTATGAGTGGAATATATTCTTTTATAAATAAATTTTGGTACATGTTCTAATACACTTTTAAGTATCAAAAACTGACCACCATGATCAGATAATAATGGATCAAGAACTCCAGTCTTTATTTCCGTAATATCCAAATTTGTTAAAATATTATCGATGCAAGAAGCAGTTGTCGCAATAACTCGTGTAGGATCAGATATTGTATAATGAATGTTGAAAGATGATATTAAAGTTAAAAAATTACTCCTATTATTCGACATTAAAGTAAAATCTACATTAAAGTCACCAGCAAGTATTATTTTTGTATATTTATTAATTAATAAAACTAATAACGATTCTAATTTATCCAAAAATAAGTTAAAGTTAGCCCCAGACGGTCTATATACTGAAATGACTAAAATTTGAAGGTCTGTAAGTTCTACGGCACAAAATTCAGCCTCACACGCAATGCAGAATTCATTAACATCAAAAACTCTGAAATTTAATTCTGATTTTAAAAACACCGCGACTCCACCATGTATTTTTATGGTCCTTGAAAAATAACTTTCTAATACATAATTATGCAGGTTTACCATTTTTATTGCCTCCTCTGTCAGCCAATGCTCGGAAATACATATCACTCCAAAATTATAGTTGCTTAAGAATATGTTCATTTCATCAATTTTGTTTGACAAAGACTGCACATTTACATGAAAAACGCTAAGATCTGAAATATTTAATGACAAATTATCACAGTACATAGCACCGCTATTTACTTTATTTACGTCCTTTTTAATGTTTTCTTCTGGAATGAAAAAACTTATTAACGCATGTTCCTTCTGGCCATAATGTGGGATCCATTACAGCTTCTCGATCCGTGTCCTTAACCGTGATTTTAAATGAAGAATAGTACTTGGGGTATAATGAATTTAATTTTTCACACTGAACCTCTGGAAATGATGGCGACAGGAACTGTTTCAAGTCCTCTTCTGAGGTGTCAGGATGTAGTTTATATGCATGAATAAATGCTAATTTTTGTGATGGTTTTATAACTTGATTTTCCTGCAATTTTTTAGAGCCTTTAATTGGAGCCTGACGAACAAACTTCTTAATTTTCACTGGGTCGTCATTCTCGATTTCTGGTTGGACAGCATTGTTAGATTTAGTAGCGTTTTGCTGATTGTTTACCTGTTCGCCATTTACAAATACGTTGTTTTTGACATCGCCATTTGCCGGCGATATCGTGCGAGTTTCAGGACACACAGTCGATAAGTCACCGTTTGTTTTTAGCTGACGCTTTGTTTATTCTTTTTTCGTTAGATTGCGGTGGTTGTACACTAGGAGGAGAACTAATGTTAATTAATAATTTATTTAAAACGACAAGCTGTTGTTTTAAAATGTCAATTGTTAATCTTTGATTTTGGATTAAATCATTTTTCTGTTTAATTATTTATTTTAAGTGAGCACTTCCACTATTGTCTTCGCATTCTTTAAATGACGCTTCAAAGTCAAAGAATAACTTATGGTGGGATAAAAAAAATAGATTAATACCGGAAAATGTTAAGGCCGAATTACTAATTTGTAGTAACATAAAAATTGAATGTATTTTTTTTTTCAAATTAATAATTTCAAATAAAAAACTATTAGAACCGCGCGACTCATATATGAGTCGGTTGGTTTTGTATTATGGACCGCTGGCTCATATATGAGCCGAGAAGTTATTTGTACTTTGTGTAAAAAACTTCCGTGTCGTCTATAGGTAGAGACTTCATACTGCGCAGAGGTCTATACGAATCCATGACGCATATCGCTCATCGGCGACAATAGTGGCACATCTCAAAAAAGTACAAAACACGCTAAAATACGTGAAACAATTTAAAATTTAATGAAGTTTCATCCATTAATGCTGGCATAAAATTAGTTTAATCTTCGAGATGGCGCTTGTGCCACTATGGGCTACCGCGTGCTGAGCTCTTTAAGTTGCATTAATACCGGCACATTTTCAGTGTGCCGTTGAGTATGCTTAGTGACGCTTCGTTATATTTGAGCAATAGTGACACATCTAAGAATAAGCACCGATTTGTTTTAGCATTAGTGGCACATTTTGAGTTATGCCACTTTAACTTTGTGTTTTCGTCTATTTTAGTTAAATGTGCCGGTATAGTTGATACGCTGTGTTGGTTTATTTAATTTTATGCCGATATTGACTGCACTTTGAATTGCATTTTGTTAGTTGTGCCGGTATAGACTAATATTGTGCATAAATTTTTGATTTGGTTTCATACAATTATGGATAGCAATTCGGTCGGAAAAGTTGACAGGGGAGAGAAGATGCTTTCAATGATTGGAATACGGTAATGTTAATTCAAGAAAATATTGATGTAAAAATATTGAATATTTACAATGAAAATTTTATAGGTTAGAAAAAATCGAGCAACAAGATCAAGGCCCACATTGGAAAGTTTCCAGTCTTAGTGGAGTCTTGAACCCCCAATTAGGTACCAACAAGTCTGATTATGGTAATTATTTTTCAAACTATTTAGTAATATTATTATAGCAAATTTAAATTTTTTGGTCCTTTTCGGCCCGTCCTAATACATATGAAGGACACAGGGGAAAAACGATCAGAGTCCATTTTTGTCGAAAAGTCGTTTTTAACGCCATCTTATAGTTCGCGACCTAAGCTTTCAGATGACTATGGTAGTTTTAGGCAAAAACGATCACAGTCGCTGTAGGGACTTTTAAAAAAATCATATCGCACACGTATTTCTAAAGTGATACAAGTCAAAAACCTGTATTTTTGAGTTATCACCATGGTAAGTATTATATAAACAGTCCTTCATCAAACATCAAAACTGTAGCAACTTAGCTTCATATCCCGCCCGCTAGAGCGCAGTTGTGTCACTCTTCTTGTCTTGAAGCTCCATCCAGTGATTCGGCAAGAGTGACACATTGGCAGTTGACTATCAACCCTTGTGGTGTATGAGTGAAAAAAACGTAGTTCAAAACTGTGATATTTTGAGTTATGACATTTTCGCTGTTCATAAGTTCGAGAAGACATCGTCTTATTTGGAGTTGTGTCGATTTAGCTGACTTAAGGTAAATAACAATTTCAAGATGTTTCACTGTTTATGAATGATATTAATACATTTTGAGTTATGTCATTTTTGATGGATTAGGCTATTTTTCTTTGTAAGTATTTAAGTAAATAGAAAATAGTGCAATTCTTAATTCAAACCTTTTATTTAATCATTTTTTAACCGTTTTGTTGCAAATTTCATTAATTTTGATAGATTTTTGGTTGTAAATTTATCATTTATTTTGCCTTTTCTAGTGTTTGATGTTGAATCATGAACTGTTCGAGCCGCACAGAATTTTTTTTGCTAATGGCAAAGAAAAACGAAGAAAAGTTACCAACAAATCAGTCGCTACAACCTAAAGCAGTTATTATTTCTGATGTACCACAACCTGAAGAAGTTATTACTAATGATGGTAATAATATTGAGTATGCTGCGTCGTATAATTCTGATTGCCCTACAGTGATGCGACTGACTGCAGTAAAACCAAATTATTACGTGTCGCCTATACATAGCAATGAAAGCGACGTAGATGATTCAGATGCAGATCAGAATTTCACTAATAGTTCCTCAAGCTGTTCGTCCAACTGCTCCTCGGAAAGTGAAAGTTTCATTGAAGCTGAGGCCGAAGAGAAAAAAAAGGAAGGAAACGGGAAAGAAAACCTGAAAATTGGAGAAACAAACACACGTCATTGTTGAGAATTTCTGGAAAAGCCTACCAATCGTTGTCGAAATCTAAAAAGAAATTTCCTGAGAGAAAAGTAGGCCCACCCTGTGGAGAAAAATGCAGATTAGTTTGCAGTAGAAAAATATATCAATCAGTTCGACAGGAAATTTTTAATAGTTACTGGGGACTTGCTGATTTGCACAAGCAAAGAGAGTTCATTCCTAGACATACAACTTTTATAAAACCAAAATATCGATATTCAAACACCCAAGATTTCAGAAAACTAAATTCAGCATTTTATTTCGAGACAAGCGCAACTCGTGTTAGAGTGTGTAAGGCGTTTTTCAAATCAACTCTTGGTATCAATGACAGACCAATCCGGACTGCGCTACTGAAGACAAATGACAAAGGATTTTTGGAGGCCGAAATGAGAGGAAAACACGGAAAGCAACCCACCGTTGACCCTGAAATTAAAAATAGTGTAAGAAAATTTATTGATGCTATTCCCAGAATCGAGTCACATTACTTCAGAGCTCAAACCACATGAGAATTTATAGACAGTGGTAAATGTCTAGTAGACCTCTATCGTGATTACAAAGGAGATAGGCAAACAGAAAACTTACCATTTGCAAATGCGGCTATGTTCAATCGTATATTTCGACGTGAGTACAACATTTCCTTTTATATACCGAAAAAGGACCAGTGTGATCCATGCGAATCGTTCAAAAATGCTGATGAAGCGGGAAAAGAGTCATTACTTGCAGACTATAACCTACACTAAAAAGAAAAAGAGCTATCACGGAAGGAGAAGGAGAACGACAAAAATAATCCCAACGGGGCACACGTTGCTGTATATGATTTACAGGCGGTCATGCCTGTACCCAGAGGCCAGGTTTCGTCGTTCTATTACACAAGTAAAATTAACTGTTTAATTTCACTGTAAGCGATCTAATTGCTAAAAACGTTGAATGTTATTTTTGGAATGAAATTGAAGGAAAACGAGGTGCAATAGAAATCGGAAGCTGTGTTCTGCAATACATCAACAAGTTATTAGAAAAGACCAGCAATACGGATCAGGACATTGTTTTCTATTCTGATAACTGCTGTGAGCAGCAAAAAAAACAAATATTTGCTTTCTGCATATTCCTATGCATTGAACAAATTTCTAAAACTTCGCAGCATTACCCATAAATACCTCATACGTGGGCACTCACAAAATGAAGGTGACAACGTAGACAGCGTTATAGAAAAACAGGTTAGTAGATACATTAAAGCCTGCCCAATCTATGTACCACAGCAGTATGCGACCTTGATTACAATGGCAAAAAAAGAACGACCCTCCATATCGTGTTAATGAGTTGACCCATAAGGATTTTTATGACTTAAAAAACCTGCAAGAGCAATGGGGAAGTAATTTTACAATTGACACTGATAGAACGCACGTCAAGTGGCATGATATCAAGGTTCTTCGAGTTGAAAAGGAGCACCCTCATACCTTTTTCTACAAAACGTCCTATGAGCATTCAAATTACAACAGGGTCAATGTGCGCAATGTTAGGAAACGTAAAAGCTCAGAGGTATTGCCAGATTCTCTCCAGTTAGTTCACGCGTATTCACAGAAAATTCCATTAGCGGACAATAAAAAGAGAGACATCCAAGAGCTCATAAATACGAATATTATTCCACAATCATATTAAATTCGTTTTTTAAAAGTGTTCTTGATTCATGCTAATAATTTGTTCATTTTTTGTTTTTAATTCATGCTAATATACTGTTCATTTTTTCTTGCTCTGTAAGTACCTAATTATAATAAATTTTGATATAACGCAATATGTTGTTAGTCCAACTACCTCAATTATTTTCTACTGAATAAAAAATTTGAGGACTACAATTTGGCAGAGAAGGTGAGTTCTAATACGACTGTTTTAAATTCTTTATTTTAAATTTATATTAGTTCAAGTTCATGTAAATAACTTAAATTAATCTATTTATTTACCAGGAGAAAGGTAAAATTTTAAAATGTTACAACTCGAAGTGTACATGTTATTTTCATTCAAAACCAAACATGAAAAGTGTATAAATTCAAACAATTGAAATCCAAAAGTGTTACAACTCAAAATAATTCACTCTGGGAGTTCAGTGGACAACAAAACCGTCACATCTTAAAAGGGCGTGTTTTCAAGGCTTAGCATCGAAATATGCAAAAATAATATTAAATTATTTTTTCCTAGCGCCTATCAATTTTGGGAAAATTATTAGTTATGTAATTGTTTTTTCTTAAGCTCACTTAATAGTTTTTGCCAATTTTCTCAGAACATTAATTTTTGACTTGTGTCACTTTAGTAATACATGTGCGATATGCAGCGTAAGAACGATTAAAGTCCACGCGGTCCCATGTAAAATCGATCAGAGTCCACAGTACTGCATCCGCAGGGATGCATGTTTATACATGCAGTTGACTACATAGTTAGACTGTGGATAGTTTATTTTGTGATTCCAATTTGTCAAAATATGGACTTTAGTGAGGAAAATGTCGGTGAAGGCCCAAGTAACAATATTTTAAAGCCGAAGAAAAGACCTATAACTGGACGTATTAAGGATGTTTCGAAGAAACTTAAAGTAAAAGTTTATGTTATTGGGGAAGACTGTAAGTGTTCGCGTTTTACTTGTTTTGAAAATATTACTCAAGAGGAAAGAAATATCTTGATTAATAAATTTAAGAATATGATACCTACAATGACCAGAATAGTTACCTTAGTGGGTTCATTTCTTTAATACTAGTACAGCGAAGACGTAATAGGAAACCATAAAATGAAGCTCGCTTTAATAATAGTTCTTACGCATATCATGTAAGAGTTATTAGAGATGGAACAGCTCATGAAATACCTGTCTGCTACAAAGCATTCCTATCTTTACACGGAATAACCAACCGCAAAGTACAATCAATCAAACAATCATTGGTAAATACTTGAGCCTTCAAACCGGATCAGAGAGGAAGGCATCAAAATCGTCCGAAAAACTTTCTCCTGACACAACACAGTGTGTAATCTCGTTTTTCAATGCCATGAAAGGTCGAAAAGCTCACTATGGTCGTAAGGATAGCAGCAAAATTTATTTGCCGGAACACTTAAATATTAAGAAGTTACACAGCATGTACATTGAAAAGCATTCAGCAAGTTTGCTCTCGTATGAAAAATTTCGGGAATTTTTTTCAACGAAATTCAACATCTCGTTCGGTTATCCCAGGACCGACACATGTAGCACATGTGATAAACACAAAGTCGATGAAAAAAAATATAAAGGGGACCTTATTTCAAACGAGACCAATAAGGAAAAGCTAAAGAAGATCAAAAACCAGTTGACGAAATTACAAGTGGACATGAAACTGCATAAGCTAGAGGCTGATACGTTCTACAAACGAAAAAGGCAAGCTAGGAAAAAGGCAATGAAAGATGCAACAATACAAGCCGTAACAATGGACTTTCAGAAAAATTTGCCGGTGCCAAACATAAGTACCAATGATGTATACTACCGCAGACAATTGTCCTTTTACAGTTTTAACATTCATGTACTCTCCGACGGACGTTCCGTTTTTTATACATACGATCAAACTGTAGCAAAAAAAGGATCAAATGATGTATGTTCTATGTTGTATCACTTTGCAAATAACATTTGTAGCAAGTCAGTTAAACATCTTGTCATTTTTTGTGACTCATGTGGTGGTCAGAACAAGAACTATACCGTTCTTCGTTTTCTGCACTATTTGGTCACAGTATTGAAAAGATTTGAAACTACTGAAGTTTATTTCCCTATACGAGGGCATTCGTACCTCGAGTGTGACAAAAACATGGGATTAATCAACCAGAAATCTTTGGCCGAAACATCTGACGAATGGAGAGATATTATACGCAACAGCAGAGTAAAACCTTTTATTGTGATCGATTATAAACAAGAGATGTTCAAAAATTGGGAAGAACATTTGACAGTTTATTATAAAGCCAAGTGCCCATTCCGTACCAGGCCAATCAGAGTGTTTCGAGTGACTCAGGAACATTGCAGTTTGGTACAATATAAACCTACTTATAATGGTTTGTTTACTAACAGTGCTATCAAAAATCCGGACTCCACACCCATTGAACACAATCTAACCTTGCCAAATTTGTACATTGGGCCTTTCCCATTAGCCGAACTCAAACTCAAGGATATTAAGCACTTACAGCAATTTTTGTACCATAAAATCACACGCATTCTTCAATAAGTTAGTGGATTCTCCCAGTGCTTTAGTGTGTGGATTCTGACGAACCGCGTCCTATCAAAGAATTCCAAAAGATTTCCAAAGAGCCTGACCAAGAGGACTCTGATGACTCCCTTCCGCTCGCACAACTTGCAACAAAGTGTAAAAGCGCAAAAGAAGAGTAATACTAACAACAGTAAACGTAATTAATATTCTAAATACATTCTATTTTTAGGGACGCCAAAAAAGAAGAAACAAAGAAGAAGTGTAAAGGCGCAAACAAGGATGAAAGGCGCAAAGAAGTAGTGTAAAACGAAAATGCCAAGTTTTTTTATCCACATTTTGTTACTGTTTATGTTTACAAGAGAAATTAACATGTGTTCATTCACTAAAAATGTCAAAAACTACTTCGACTTTGTTTATGATTTTACACACTTACTCCACTAATAAGCCTGTTGCGTTGCTTTAAAACATTCGAAAACGATCAGAGTCCTGGACTGTGATCGATTTTGTAAAGTCACATGTGAGTTATGTGGATATGGATCTTAATATCCAAAGTAGTCAAAATACCATTCTAAATGACAAGGACGCTATGGATATTGCAACACAATCTTTTATACCTAATGGTAAGCTAAAGTTTTTAGTTTTTCTCTTCTTTTAGATAGTGAAATAATGCAAATTTCAGATTACACCAAGCAGGATGAAAGGAATGATAAACCTTTATCAAAAGATTTTTCTGATGACGAAGAACCCGTTTCAGCAGATGACTCAGACCAAGACCCGAATTATGCTAACGACTCATCTTCTTCATCAAGTTCAGACTCATCTGACGATAATGAAATCGAAACTAGCGTAAATCTACCAGATGAGCCAGATATTACAAAAAAAAAGAACCAGAAAAAGAAAAGCAGTCCCATCTAAATGGAAAAAGTTCGCTAGCAAACGCATAAGAAATACTGGCCAAGCATACCGAACGTTGGGAAAGGGAATAGCAGTTTCAGCAATTTTTTAAAAATACTACGAATCTAAAAGAACATTTAAAAAGACTGCATCCCTGTCATTTACTGGAGCCTCCTACAAGTGATCAGGAAACACCGGAAACTGACGAGGAAGTTGAACCCTCCAGTCCAAAAAATTCTTCATCTTCAGCGCCTAGCAGCTCAAAGTCAAAGACGTCAACATCTAGAAGGCTACAGATACAGACTTCCAGAGAGGCAACGGCTTCTAATTCTGCAGAAATAGATACAGAACAAACTCGAATAAAACCCGTTAAAAACATAAAACAACTGCGTCTATTTGGTTCTTCAAGGTCCAATACCGAACTGTCGGAATCACAAATTGCTGATTTGAATTTGGCCCTAGTTAAAATGATTGTCCTGGACTATCAGCCTCTTCGAATTGTTGAAGATATAGGATTCCGAGAGTTTGTTAATAAGCTTAATCCACTTTATACAATTTTATCTTCATGCCTCATTCCTGAACTTTACGAAAGTGAAGTCACCAAACTACGCAATATGTCGTCGTCGTCACCATCAGTAAATTTCGTTGCCGTTATAACTGACTTGTGGACTGGATAGTACAATTCACTACATTACAGTAACTATCCACTTTATAGGTAAAAATTAAATTATAAAACTATATAATTGAAACAATAATTAAAATTGTGTTATTATTTATAGAAAATGCAACATTACATGCTAGTGCTAGCGAAGTTAAAGGCAGTCAAACCGGAACTCAGATAGCTTCGGAGCTTCTGGATATTTTTAATAAGTGGGAAATTACTGGAAAAATCGTTACAGTGGTTTCGGACAATGGTGTAAACGTAAAATCGGTTATAAACGACCATTTGCGGAAACATCACCACCCGTGCGTTGCACATACGTTAAATTTAACTGCGAAAGACTGTATATGTCAGAACAATGATCTTGGGGATATTTTTAAAAAGTGTCGGCTAATCGTGGGACATTTTAAACATAGCACACTTGTTGTCGAAAAACTGGCAAAATGCAACAACAAATGAATACTGCTCAGTTAAAAGTAATACAGGATGTAGTGACGCGCTGGAACTTAACTTATATAATGCTACAACGATTTATGGACATAAAGGTCCCAATTACTGCTGTGATGTCCAATTTGCAAAAGGCTCCTCAGATGGTTGATGCAGACGAATGGCTGGCAATGGAAGATTGCGTCTCCGTGTTGAAGCCGCTTGACCTGATGACAACAGTTTTATCCGGAGTACTATACGTCACATTATTGTCAATAATACCACTTGTACCGGACTCCAGCATTCCGTGAATAAAATAAACTGCGTGACTGGCATTGATAACAAACTAAAAACTGCTTTGATTACGATCATTTCAAGGCGACTCGGCAGTTATAATAATAATAGTAATAATAATGTATTTATTGTCCTACAGAAAATCCAATTACAGGACAAACATATCTAATGAAAAATATACAATATGAACGAGATAAGATATCAGCAAAAGCCACTTTTTTAGATCCTCGTTACAAAAAACAAGGATTTGGGTCCCAAGAGAATGCAGATCACGCTAAAAAATGGGTGCTGGATGAACTTGCGGGTCTTTTTGCCGAGGCGTCACTTGATCATCCGGCTGCTATGCCTCAAGTTGACGACGAAATCGAGCGTGTAAATTCTGATGTTGACATGTTTTGCGAGTTTTTTGATAAAAAAGTTGCCGACACAACTAATGCAATTACTTCTTCCTCTACAACAAAAGCCATTATAATGGTAAAACAATATTTATCAATGCGAAACATATCTCGTTCTTCAGATCCCCTTGAGTTTTGGTCCGAAAACGAAAATTTGTTTCCTGAGTTGCACAAAATGCACGCAAAATATTTATGTGCACCCTGTTCCGTCTGAAAGATTTTTTTCCAAAACTGGAATCATCACAAATTCAAGGAGAAACAGGCTCGCAGCCAAAAATTTAGACATGATTGTATTTCTGAATACGAATTTATAAATTAAAAAATGTTAATAAAATAAAAAAATAAAATATTCGTCAGTATTCATATTAAATCAATCATTTATTTTTGATCCACTGCAAGTCTCAATATCCCTAACATCTACTCAAGTAGACGTAATAAATTCATTAAATATTAGTAGTTTACCATTACTTACCTTAAAAACAATAAAAACTTACTTAATTTAATATTAATAATAAAACCGTACATTCACTTACAGACCGATTCGAATTATTTTATTTATTAACTTTTTTGAATGATTGTGGCGATATGCGATATACGATGTGGGAAATAAAGTTATATTTTATTTCACGAATAATATTTCGAAAGTACAATCGAAAAATCGGTTAAAGTTTGAGAGAAATCAAATAAGAGATAATTGTGTATCGATTATATTTAACGAATGATATTTAGGAAGTATAATCGAATGATCGATTATTCGGTCATAATCGATATATTTCGATTATATCATTCATAATAGCCCAACACTATTTATTTTCAAATATAGGGGAGCTAATATGTTTGTTAATGTGTGACATGCATAGTGCAATTACATACATAGTATTTGAAACGTTTATATTTTTTAATTTTATTTGCATTTTTTTATATACATTTGATATATCTTGTTTACTTTCTTATGCATGTAATACATAAAAGACTGATTGTAAAAATAAAAACTTATTTTCGTGTTCTAAGGATTGTTTTTTTTTTACTCAAATGTCCGGGTCAACAATTTTCCAAAGATGGCAACACTGTTTGCAATATTATATAATATTCTTGAATATTTTATTAAAATTTATTTATTCAGGGAAACAGACTTATAAAAAATGTTTTTTCAATTATTCATTTTTTCGCACACTTATAGTGTCTTATTTAAAAAAAAAATACGAAAATCTAGTTTTCTGTGTTATGTTTTCCGAAATCTTCTTAACCCATTTGTGCCCATTGTACTTATATGAGTACAGTGTAACAAAACTTAACTGAAATGCCATCTATGTGTTATATTTGTATTCTCTAGTTCTTAACTTTCAATTCTGTGTACTACAATACTGCTTGATTAAATTTGAGTGTGAAAGTCTTGTTATTACCAGTAATTAGTGGCTTCATTTATTGGTAAATATGACAACAAAATACAAAAGAAGTAATTTATCAAATTTTATATCTGTTTGTTTGCCAATTTAGTTGCAAATTCTAATTCATATTATCAGATTCCTACTGAACACTATAAGTGATACATTGTTGCAAAATAATGTTTTTAAATATATATATATATACACTACCGTCCAAAAGTATTGCATCGCTTCCTGATATTTGGTGTTCACTCTTCCCATTATTTCTAAAGCTTTTTTATTGCAATAATGAGTATGTATATAATATGTTTAAACATGTAGCTATTATTTTCATCACTCATTACCTGTACCTACATTGGTAACTAATCAACCCATGTTAATCTGATTAAAAAAAATAATTAATAATGGCAAAATTATGGCATAAACTTGCATAAGTTTGCCAAACAAATTTTATTGAAAATTATGTTGCGTATTTTATTTTTGTATCTTTTTCACACTGCACGATTGGGAGATAAATTGAGTGATGAAAATAATAGCTAAATGTTTAAACTTATTATATACATACTCATTATTTCATATATATATATATATATATATATATATATATATATATATATATATATATATATATAACTTAGTTGAATTTCAAATTGTATAGAATTAAACAGATGGCAGGAGTACATATATATATATAACTTATTTGAATTTCAAATTGTATAGAATTAAACAGATGGCAGGAGTACATATATATATATATATATATATATATATATATATATATATATATATATATATATATGTACTCCTGCCATCTGTTTAATTCTATACAATTTGAAATTCAACTAAGTTACAGAACACTTCATTATGGTCAGAGCAATGGCTTCCTAAACATAGTTTTTAATAAATAATTGATAAGTTCTTATAAAATATAAATAAAAGCGAATATATCAATTTTGATTGTATTTTTGTAATATATAATAAATTATTACATGGTTTACATAAAAAATATTCTTCAGGTTTAGGAAGCCATGGTTCATAAACCTAGTTAAACAACTATATATATATATATATATATATATATATATATATATATATATATATATATATATATATATATATATACTACATTACATAATATATATATATATATATATATATATATATATACTACATTACATAATAAATCTAAACTAATAAACTAAGCATAATATGATAGGTATGAAATGGGATGTCTATTCAGCATAAAGTGGCACTGTAACATATATATACATATATATATATATATATATATATATATATATATATATATATATATATATATATATATATATATACATTACATAATATATATATATATATATATATATATATATATATATATATATATATATATATACATTACATAATATATATATTTATATATATATATATATATATGTTACAGTGCCACTTTATGCTGAATAGACATTATCCCATTTCATACCTATCATATTATGCTTAGTTTATTAGTTTAGATTTATTATGTAATGTAGTTTTCCTCTTTGAGGAATTGCAATATCTCATTAGTCTGTATTCAGAGCTTATATTGTAAACACATAAATTAAGGTTCTTAAGAATAAATAAACTTTTTTAAAAAGCGACTTGTATTGTCTCGATATTTAACTGGCGCAGTCGACTGTAGGATTGCTAAAACGAATTAGCGCACATAATTCGTTTCACTTAGTGATTCATTTAGCAACGAACCCTTAACTTAGTGAGAAATCAAGTCCGCCATCGAACCATTTCCTGGGGCCTGCCGAAGCTGAACGCACATCAGCCATCCAGACCTCCTGCACCACACGAAGATTGCATCATCGACTTCAGGGCAAATGAAGCGAGTGCTACTACTTCTGCTGTGAGTATACTTATGTCACTTAGAGAAATTTCTAATATAAACTCGGACTCGAGTACAAGTTCTGAATCTGACTCCGATCCCGAAGATCGTACCCAAATACCAAATTCTCAAACTAAAATCCCATTTCATTTAAAACAATCTATTTTACAAGCCACAGTAAATAAAATTACAATGGCAAACGAATTAAAGAAAGAATACTTAGATATGATACCTGAATTTAGGGGTGAACGCGAACTTCTACCCAGATTCATTGAATTATGCAAAAAAATTAGTTACGAAATTTTACAATACAACTAATACAGCAGATTTTCAAAATAAATATCTGATGAGTACTATATTATCTAAAATAAAGGGCGAAGCAGCCATAAACATATCTAGTTGTGTAATTAACACTTGGGATGATTTAAAAACTGCTTTAGAGAACACATACGCGGATAAACGCGACGACTATACTCTGTGTATAGAGATGACAGAATTAAAACAGAATGAAAAAGAATCTGTGTTCGAATTTTACAGTAAAATACAACACTCACTAAATTTACAAGTAGCGTACATCAAAACAAATTCTGCAACTGCCGAGGCAGATGTTTTAATTAAATACTTTCAAAATTACGCGTTACGAATATTGTTAAGAGGGTTGAAAGAACCAATAGGGCAGTTAATGCGTGCTAAAAATCCCGCAAATTTAAACTCAGCATATCTATGCTTACAAATGATTTCCTATATAATGATATGGTGAGATATACAAAAAATTTCAACAATCATAGTAAGCCACAAAAATTTAATCAGAAAAATAATTTCCAAAATTTATCATACCCAACACCACGATATATGATGCCTCAAGCAAATACATCACAACCTATGTACCAAAATTCTTACCCGTTTAATAGACAAACGAATTTTTATCCAAATATACAAAGAAATAATTTTGGAAATAATTTCGGAAATCAATTAAGAAAACCTATTAATAACATTCCCAAACCAACACCAATGAGTATTTCTACTCAAAATACCTTGCCACGAAATGTCGCATTAAAACGACAAAGAGTAGGATCCATGACACAATCTCAAAATTACCCACAAAGACCCAAGCTTAATTCTGAAGAATTATACAACATAGATGAACCCGACCAAAGTGATCAAACTGAAAATTTTGACGATGGTTACGAAAATTACGCACAAATATACGAACAATCGGAATACGATAACACTTACGAAACACAAACAGACGAGAATCATTTTTTAGAGGAAACAGCCTCGGTTCAAGATCAAATATCTCAACTCACTTTGATTTAATGAACTTTACAATAAATCAAAGTAAACTCCCGTTTATAAAATTTCCCGAAAATAATCTTAAAGTTCTTATAGACACAGGTAGCACAAAATCATTTATCAAACCAAATATTGCATATAAATTTTATAAAGACCTTATCACCCGAGACCCGTTTCAGATTACAACAGCTCATGGCACATCTACAGAGTTGTATAGTACAAAAGTTCCTGTTTCAAAAATATTTAATTTAAATAACAATAATACTAGTCAAAATTTAAAATATCACTTGTTTAACTTTCATGATCAATTTGATATGTTACTTGGTATGGACAATTTAAAAAATCTAAAAATATTAATTGACACCGCAAACGATTTAATTATTTCTCCAAATTCAAAAATAAAAATACATTATCTTGATAACAAAATTAATAAACCCAAGAAATCATTGCAAATAACCCAATCGAAAATATTATAGAACCAAACACGGAAAAAATCTTGAAAATTAAAGTAAATGTTGAACTGAAATGTTGGTACTGTACTAGTTCCACATATCAAGTTTCACAACTTATCTATTCCCGAATGCGTGACCGTATCTAAAGACTACCACTGTTTATGCACAGTTATAAACCCGACTGATAACAAAATTAAATTCAAAATTCCAAATATAATTAATGTTGAAAAAATTGACGACTATGTCACATTCTCTAGACCAAATTTTAATTGCATTCAAACAAGTAACAATAATTTTAATCTTTCAAAAATTCGTACTGATCATATGAATTCAGAGGAAAAAACAGAAATCATTAGTTTAATAAAGAAATACCCCGATATATTCCATTTTGATGATCAAAATTTAACTTTCACCAATCAAATTAAACATAATATAAAAACAACAGATGAAATTCCTGTGTATACTAAGTCGTATAAATACCCGCAAATACATAAAGAAGAAGTACGTACGCAAATCCAAACAATGTTAAATCAGAAAATAATACGTCCATCTAACTCGCCATGGTCCAGCCCCATTTGGATTGTTCCAAAGAAGCTCGACGCTTCCGGAAAAAGAAAATGGCGAATAGTAATAGACTACAGGAAGCTAAATGACAAAACAATAGGAGACAAATACCCACTACCAAACATTACCGACCTTTTAGACAAGTTAGGACGATGTCATTACTTCACGACACTTGACTTAGCTTCTGGTTTCCACCAGATAGAAATGAACGAACCCGACATACAAAAGACAGCTTTCAACACCGAAGATGGACACTACGAATTTCTTCGTATGCCATTCGGGCTGAAAAACGCCCCCGCAACATTTCAAAGGGTTATGGATAATATTTTACGCGGTTTGACTCACAAAATTTGTTCAGTTTATTTGGACGATATAATAATATTTAGTACAAGTTTACAAGAACACATTAATAATTTAAAATTAGTTTTCGATCTCAGGCAATCCAATTTCAAAATTCAGTTAGATAAATCGGAATTCTTAGAAACAGAAGTCGCCTATCTCGGACACATTGTGACCCCCGAGGGCGTTCGCCCTAACCCAGATAAAATAAGTGCTATTCAAAATTACCCTATACCGAAAACTGTTAAACAAATCAAAGGATTTTTAGGCCTTCTCGGTTACTATAGAAAAATTATAAAAGATCTGGCGAAAATAATCAAACCAATGACAAAATGTTTTAAAAAGGACGAGACTATAGACATTAACAACCCCGACTACATACAATGCTTTAACACATGTAAAAATTTATTCATAAACGAACCCCTTTTGCAATACCCAGATTTTTCTAAAGAATTTAATCTAACTTGTGATGCTAGTAACGTTGTAATCGGAGCCGTGTTATCTCAAGGAAACATAGGTAATGACCTCCCGGTAGCTTACGCGAGCAGAACACTGAATAATTCTGAAATGAATTATTCGACAATAGAAAAAGAACTTTTGGCAATCGTTTGGGCAACACAATATTTCATACATTACCTTTTCGACCGTAAATTTAAAATTTATACAGATCATAGACCATTACAATGGCTAATGTCCCTAAAACAATGCAGTCAAAAATTAATTCGTTGGAGACTCAAGTTAGAAGAGTTTGACTACGAAATCATATACAAGAAAGGCAAACTAAATACAAATGCGGACGCATTGAGTCGCATTACCCTTGAAACAAACGACAGAATTCAAAATTTCCAAGAACAACCAGAATCACAATCCCCTTTAGCACAATATCAACAATACTTGACAAATAAATTTACTAATACATTCACAAACAATAACATACTAGCACTAGAAGGTAACTTATTTGACACTACACCAGATAACAACTTAGCGCACTGTATCAGCAAAGACCTACACATGGAAAAGGGAATTACAAAACAATTTAAAAATAAATTTGGAAACGTAGAAAAATTAAAAAATCAAAATCCTCAACTCCATTCATAAATAAATAAATAAAATAAATATTTCATCACGACATATTACCCATTGTTGGGTGTGCCAATCTGAATATTTGTACCGTGCGGGCGCTTACCAGGGGCGTCACCTCACGTGCACTCATTGCTGGCGTGGAGAGTGCGCCACAGGGGTCAATTTTGTGCCATTAAAATGCGATGTAATTTTTGGCGTCGGTCGGGCTCGAACCCGGGTCCCCTAGATTCGCGACCAGACACTCAGGCACACGGCCACGAGACTCCATTCATTAGTCTATTTAAAAACTAAATTCAGATACATTATTTATTTAATTACAAAGCAACACTATTATGATAACCCCACCATACAAGATATATTTTACACACTTTTGAACTTAAAAATATTTTGCATTAAAAATAATATTAAAAATCTTTGCATACCAAGAATTAGTTGTGGATTAGACAGATTAAAATGGATAGATGTAAAACCCATGCTACAGTATATCTTTAATGATACTGATATACTTATCACAGTTTTTAAACTACCAGACTTGCAAAATTTTGAAGTAAATGTAAACGACTCAGATAATAAAGAAAACGATTCAGATAATAAAGATAACGACTCAAACGATATAGAAGGTTTTATTAAACACATGAAACAATTTAACAAAGACTTAGAAAAAATAAAACACGTACAAACAGACAGTCAATCATTAATTGTAGAAACAGGTGACGAAACTGACAATGACGACGAAACTCCTAGCGAAAGTGATATAACAGTTGACTCTAATAAAGAAAACCCAATAGTAGGTATACCGATAGTGGAATGCCCAGTAAATTACGGAAAAATTCAGATAATTATATCGGAAGTAGAACACAGTCCTAAAAAGACAATAATTCAAAAATTATATGAAAATAAAAAACAAAGATTTCTGGTAGAAATTTCAAAAAACAATTTGGAAAAAGAAATAATTAATTTTATTAAAGAATTCATAGTGCCTAAAATAAAATATCATATTTATTTCAAAACTGACCTTTACGAAAATTTTAGTTTAATTTTACAAAATTATTTCAAAAATTCGGAAATTAATATAATTAAATGTACACAATTCCTTACTGACGTAACAGACGAAGACGAAATAATAGAAATTATTCGCAACTACCATGAGGGCAAAACGAATCATCGTGGTACCGACGATACTGAAGCACGTATCAAACAAAATTACTACTGGCCTAAACTACGTAAATCCGTACAAACTTATATAAACTCATGCGAAATATGTGAATTAACAAAGTACGACAGGAACCCACTCAAATTAAAATTAACATTACACCTACCGCGTCAAAACCTTTTGAGATACTTCATGTAGATAGCATAACACTTGAAAAAGCCAAATTCCTTACAATAATTGACTCATTTTCAAAATACGCACAGGCCTATAAATTAAATTCGAGTCAAGGCATCGAAATCGCAAATAACTTAATCAAATATTTCACCCATCATGGCATTCCTGGTCAAATAATTTCAGATAACGGATTAGAATTTAAAAACTCGATTGTCACGGAATTGTTAGCTCTGCACAAAATTCAAATACATTTTATAAGTTCACAACACCCCGAATCGAATGGAATTATTGAACGTTTCCATTCTACGTTGATAGAACACATTAGATTATTTAATAACCAAGAAATTTATAAAAAGGAATCCATCGAAATAAAAGTAAACTACGCTCTTCTAGCATATAACCAAACAGTACATTCCGTAACAAAATTAAAACCAGCAGAAATTATATCAGGCCACCTAGAAACTAAATCTCCCCTTAACATAGACAAACAACTAATAAACAATTACATAAAAAATCATAAAAACAAGACCAAACAAATTTATGTTAAAAATAGACAAAAACAAGCCAAAAAAAAAAAACAAACCTGAAATGTTAAGAACAATTAATAAAGAATTAAAAACCGCGAAACTGAAACCAACACACGGTAATACAGTAGAGAAAATTCATTTATCCAACATAAAACGTCCTAGAAAGGAAAATTATCAGTTCCAAATTCTTCCAGGTACCTCGCGGTCAGCAACGGATCAATTATCCAAAACATAACAGAAAATTTGGGAATACTTCCTATTAAATTGGGGCAGGCAAAACTTGAGAAAACCTCACATACATTCATCCACTATTATAAATTAGAGCCACTCTTCCAGCAGTACAATAATTTAAATAAACAATACGACAATCTTAAAACAATTATTTCAAATAACTCTCACTATGTCAACGAATCAAAAAATTTCGAAAAGATCATTGATTTCACTAGAAAAAGTATTAATAATAAAATTGCAACCATTGGCTTTCATTCAACCGCCTTAGCAAAAAGAAATAAAAGGGGCCTAGTAGATGGACTAGGAACTGTTTTCAAATTTATATCAGGAAATTTAGATGCCGAAGACGGCAAGCGATATAACAAAATCTTATCAGATCTGGAGCAAAATCAACATAAGTTAGAAAATCAATTAAAACTATCATATTCAGTTAATAATCAAATAATAAACAATTTCAATAGTACTCTTCAGGATATACAACATAATGAAAACTTGCTGCAGACAAAATTAATACACTTGTCCAATCTTATAAATAAATGGCTTATCGATGACTTCACATTGGCTAGAGATATTTTTAATCAATTAATTATGCTTTATAATCCCATTCTGAACATATTACAAGATATAGAAAATTCAATAACATTTTGCAAATTAAGAACTCTTCATCCAAGTATAATTCAACCAGATAAATTATTATTAGAAATTCAAAAAATCTCAGATCACTATAAAACCCAGTTACCATTTGAACCTAAACTTGAAAATATTTTGGAATATGAACAATTATTAAAAATTAACTGTAAAATTGAATCTTCACAAATTATTTATTTCATATCTATTCCTATTAACTTTGAAGCTAATTTCGATTTTTATCATTTAATATCAACCCCTACAAAATACGGTTCAGAATTTGTTACTATTATCCCAGAGTCAAAATATATTTTGCAAACAAATAAAGATATCATTCCTCTAAGCGACATGTGTATTCAGAGTAGAGTATATCAGTGCCCAAATAAATTCAATGCCCACATCAACCCCGTCTGCGAGAAAGAAATATTTAATAAACAACACACAAGCCAATGCCACTACATCCGACTAGAAATACAAGAAAACCACTTCGAACTACTGCCAGAGATAAACCAGTATTTAGCCATCTTCCCGAAGGAAGAAAAAATCGCCATCACTTGTCCCGAAAGATCCAGCATCGAGTCATTGACCGGCATCTACTTAATTAAAAACGATAACAATTGTGAAATAATATTTAAAAAACAAAAATTAATATTTCTCGATAAAACACATGGATCACCTTTAATGCCGCCTAAATTGAACTATAAACTAAAAATTAATAAAATCTCAAACTTCTCAATTAATCTATCGCCTCTCAAACTTAACGATATAAAATTAAACCAAATCACACCAATCCAGGACATTGAAACCTACGAGTACATCCACATTCCCAACATCTGGACGATAGTTCTCTATGCCGCAGCCATAATAATAATTATTATTATAATAACCAAAAGGCTGAGAACAAAAATACAAAACCGACATTCAGCGAAGAAGACTGAAGACATCGAAGTTCAACTTCCAGGGGGTGCTTTCTTCTAAGGGTGAAGGAGTTACAGTGCCACTTTATGCTGAATAGACATTATCCCATTTCATACCTATCATATTATGCTTAGTTTAGATTTATTATGTAATGTAAGTAGTGTAGCTAGGCCGATTCTACATCAAAATGGTCTACTGCGCAGGTTTCTGCGCAGGTTTTACCCCCACCCCAAGCCCCCATCCCGGCCCCCGGTTTGGCCCCCTCCCCGGCCCTCGCTTCGGCCCCCTCCCCGGCCCCCCGCTTCGGCCCCCTCCCCGGCCTCGCTTTGGCCCCCTCCCTGCCCCCGCTTCGGCCCCCCCCACTGCGACTTGAGGTCAATGACCTTGCATTAGCTAAAAATAGACCAACATCTGGCATGCACGTGTTCAACCAAACAGGGTATGGTGATGAATCATGTTCTAAAAATAGACCAACATCTGGCATGCACGTGTTCAAGTCAATGACCCTGCATCAGCTAAAAATAGACCAACATCTCGCATGGGTGTGGTTATGAATCATGCTCTAAAAATAGACCAACATCTGGCATCCACGTGTTCTAGAAAAACCGGTTAGAACCAGATGTGGTGATTAGTCATGCTCTAAAAATAGACCAACATCTGGCATGCACGTGTTCAAGCAAACAGGGTGTGGTTATGAATCATACTCTAAAAATAGACCAACATCTGGTTTACACATGTTCCAAAAAAACTAGTTTGAATCGGATGTGGTGATTAGTCATGCTCTAAAAATAAACCACCATCTGGCTTGCATGTGTTCTAGAAAAAGTGGTTTGAACCGGTTGTGGTGATAAGTCATGCTCTAAAAATAGACCACCATCTAGCTTGCACGTGTTCTAGAAAAAAACTGCATGAGGTAATTAGTCATACTCTAAAAATAAACCAACATTTGGCATGCACGTGTTCTTCAGTGTATAAAAGGGATAACCGGTTTAAACTAGATATGATGAATCATGATTTAAAAATAGGTTTCGTTGGTTATAAAAACGGACCTCTTACTGTATATAAGTACATGCACAGGCGTACATTTTTCATTCTGTTGTTGTTCTCCAAAATGACTTCTACAATGACTAACCTTTGTGCGTTAAGCGACCAAATGGTAAAAAATATATTAACTTCAATTAAAATAATAAAAACTTTCGATGAAGCGGAGAATTGGCGCAAGCACGTTAATAAAATAGTACTGCTTTTAACAAAATATATTAAAAAAGGTGTTTCTTCAAACACAGATGTAAATCTGGGCAAGCTGGAAGCGAACCTGGCACTTCTAAAGTACTATCGCGAACAGCTTAAACAGCTAAAAGCAACAACTGTGAAAACTGGGTTCGGCATTCGTAAAACATCAACAAAATCTTCAAATCTCGTGTGGCAGGAAGTGGAATCCCGATTTGCATGCAGAATCAGGACAGGAATTATCATCAACAGAACATTCAAGGACCCGAAACTGTTTTTGGAAAAATGCTCGAGAATTTTTAAGAATAAAATTAATTCAGCACGGCGGGAATCAATGATTAAGGTAAATGTAGTGTTCAGTGCCGAATTCATTTTGCCACATACTGGAACCGTGGAAATAAAAACGTTCAACACAAAAAATGAGGTCATCAGCAACATCACCAATCTAGATGAATGGTACAAGACTTACATACTGGAAATTTTTTTAAGAAAACTAGAAGAGTTCCAGGAACGCGATTCAGGCTGGGCGTTATCCGAAATTTTACACCTGAAGGTTCACATCAACAAGTACCAACCAATATCCGGGAGTTCATACATTGATTTACCTACTGACATTAAGCTGAAAAAGGCGGTAGTTAATGTGAAAAACGATGACAATTTCTGCTTCCTGTGGGCTGTAGTATCAGCACTACACCCAGTACACTGGTTAGAGAATGCCAATCGCACATCATCTTACCCCCACTACTCCAAAGTGTTGAAGTATGAGGGTTTGAGTTTCCCACTACAGCTTAAGGATATACCCAAATTCGAGAACATGAACAACTTAGCCATAAACGTGTACACGTTGCAGAAGGTGGGGAAACGAAAACATGAAGTTGTCCCACTAGCACTTAGTGAAACGAATTTTGAAAAATGCATCCATCTTTTAATGATAACCGAAGCTAGAGAAGAAGAAGGGGAACCGATGGATGTAGACGAAATGAAGGAGTTAAGGGTTAACGTCAATCACCACTACATGTGGATAAAAAATTTATCCCGCCTATTAAGCAAGCAGCTTTCAAAGCATGGCCACCAAAGCTGGTTGTGCGACAGATGTCTTAACCATTTTCAAACGGAAAAGACTCTAAAGAAACATTATGAGTGCTGCAAATTAAAAAATAAGTGCAATATAGAACTACCGTCTGAACATGAAAAGAACTTAAAATTCAAGAATTACAAAAACCAAGAGAAAGTCCCATTTGTCATATATGCCGATATGGAAAGTATTTTGGAAAAGATTGATGGTGAGAAAAGGTGCAACACTGAATTTGTACAAAAACACATACCATGCAGCATTGCATACTACCTAAAATGTTCATATGATGATTCATTATCTTACTTTGCAATGAATCGTGGGGAAAATAGTATGCAATGGTTTTCCAAGCAATTGCACAACATTGCCCAATATGTGGATAATATTCTGAGCAATATTAAAACGATGCAGCTAACATCAGAAGAGGTACAAGATTTTTCTTCTGCAACCCATTGCCATATTTGTGGGGAAATATTCCATGCAAATGATATTAAAGTCAGAGATCACTCACATCTAACGGGAAAATTTAGAGGTGCAGCACACCAACACTGTAATTTAAACCTACAGGATTCACACGCTGTACCTGTAGTGTTTCACAATTTGAGCGGATATGATGCACACTTTATAATAAAAAGTATGGTTAAGGATTTTGAGGGATGTGTATCTTTACTGACAATCAACAAGGAGCGGTACATTTCTTTCACCAAGTATGTGAGAGGTACAAAAGTCAACTTTCGCTTTATAGATTCATTTCGGTTTATGGCTAGCAGTATCGATAAACTCTCATCATATCTGGGTGACAACGAAAAACCTATAACCAAAAAATACTGCACCACTGCTGAAGAATTTCACCTGCTCACTAGAAAAGGTGTATTCCCCTATGAATATGTAGATTGCTGGGCGAAACTTGAGGAAGAACAACTCCCTGCTAGAGCTAGCTTCTACAGCGCACTAAAGGGAGAATGTGTCAGCACTGAGGACTATGAACATGCGCGTAAAGTATGGAAACGGTTCAATATTAAAAATTTGGGTGAATACTGCGACTTATATCTGAAGACCGATGTTTTGTTGTTAGCAGATATATTTGAAAATTTCCGCTCCAGTTGTATAGAGTCATATAAACTTGATGCTTTGCATTACTATACAGCACCAGGATTGGCATTCGACGCAATGCTTAAGTGTACTGGGGTGACATTAGAGCTATTAACGTGTATTGATCAAATAATGTTTTTCGAGAGTGGAATGCGAGGTGGCCTCTCACAAGTTTCGAATCGATATGCAAAAGCAAATAACCAGTATATGGGGGGAGATTACGATCCAAATTTGGATGAATCCTACCTTATGTACTTCGATGTTAATAACCTATATGGAGCAGCAATGAGCCAATATCTACCATATGGTGGATTTGAATGGGTAGAAAAAGAGGATTTTTATTCAATCGATTTAATGAATATTAGTGATTCATCTGAAGTTGGATACTGCTTTGAAGTGGATTTGGAGTATTCAACCGAATTACAAGAGTTGCATAAAGACTTACCAATGTGCCCTGAACACTTTACACCTCCTGCATCAAAGTACTCCAAATTAATTGCAAATTTACATTCAAAAACAAAATATGTAATTCATTACCGTAATTTAAAACAGTGTTTACAGCTAGGACTTAAAGTGACGAAAATACACCGAGTGTTAAAATTTAAACAAAGTGATTGGCTTAAACAATATATTAACTTAAATACTGAGTTGAGAAAGCAATCGAACAATGAATTTAAAAAGAACTTTTATAAACTAATGAACAACGCAGTGTTCGGGAAAACAATGGAGAATGTTCGAAAATACAAAGATATCAAACTCATAACGGAGTGGGGTGGACGTTATGGTGTAAAATCATACATTTCAAAACCAAATTTTCATAGTTGCACAGTATTTGATGGTGATATAGCCCTTATTGAAATGAACAGGTTAAGTGTTAAATTTAATAAACCGATATATGTGGGATTTTCAATATTAGACATTTCCAAAACCTACATTTATGATTTTCATTATAATTACATGAAGAGGGAATTGGCTGAAAAGGTGAAATTACTATATACAGATACAGACAGCTTAATTTATTATTTCTCAAACATAAATATCTATGACATTATAAAACGTGACATTCACAAATACGATACATCAGACTACGACAAAAACAATATTTACAACATACCATTGGTTAACAAAAAAGTAATTGGGCTCATGAAGGATGAAAATAATGGGCGAATAATGACTGAATTTATCGGATTGAGATCAAAAATGTACACTTACAAAGTGACAGGGAAGCCTGTAACAAAGAAAATTAAAGGAATAACTGGTGCTACTGCAAAAACTATCACTTTTGATGATTACTACAACTGTTTATTTAATAATACAACGTTAACAAAAGATCAGTATTGTATACGCTCCAAGAACCATAATGTGTACACAATAAAACAACAAAAACTTGCTCTAAGTCCACATGACAACAAGCGTGTTGTAAATTATGTATATACAGATACAATACCCTGGGGATATGTACATAAATAATATTTGTATGTAAAATGTAAAGTTAAATGTAAAATATATATGTAAATTTAAAATTGTACTTATCTTGATAAATATATTGTAAACAGAATTTTTATGTGTGTATATAAAAGTAAAAAAATATTTAATGTAAAGAATATGTAAATTTAAAAGTACTTATCGCAATAAAATATTTAAAAAAAAAAACAGGTTGTTTAAATTATATCACTAAATCAAAGTCCTCTTCTTCAACACCCTCCCACGACGCCTTCAGACACCTACACATACACATACCGCAGTTTTTAGTAAAATTAATTTATGTATTTTTTAAAAATTAAACACATTTTTTATATAATAATGTTATTTATTTTAAAAATTTAAAAATACATTTACATACAAAATTATACATGTACGTACACAAAAAAACACCTTATGCTAAAACTATGTTTATAACTATAATTAGCTTACACAGTTAAAAGTAATTCTAAAGTACTAATTACAATACACGTACAATACTAGTTGAAGGGGAATATTTTACAATTCTGTCATGCAATATGAGGCAGTACGCTGTAGTATTCGCGGGTACATTAGTGGAAGTTTCAAACTCCAAGCGAATGTCTACAGCACCAGTTTTCAAAATTTCGTTTTGATGAGTGCAGTCAATTACAACTATGGGTGCAACATTTATAAATTCTTTTGGTGTTAGTATCGGTTCGTTTGTTTTACCATAGTATGATGATTGGAACTGCGCATACATATCATAAAGAATAGCAAAACAGTTTTTGTTAAAATTCAAATTTAAATTATCATACGGGTACATTTCAGAATTAAGGTACAACTTTATATTAGTTAAATTACAGCTATCAAATGAACTGCTAAACTGTCCAATTGTATTTTTTCTATTAGTTTGAAATCCAACAATTACAAAGCGAGGTTTTTCTAGTTGTGATGAAGTTTTGATAGCCCACGTGTGACGTTGGGTTTGTTGAAGTACAGGATACTCCATTAATTCCCAGCTACGGAATGCAATTTCCAATTCAGCATTTTTCTGAATTAAATTGTACAACATAAGGCGTTCTGCATCAGCAACAGAAATATGTGGAATTTTCCATTGCACTTTATTTATTTCAAGTTTTAGTTTATCCATAGTGGTTAAAATACTGACTAAGGCATTTTCATCTGTATTGCTACGTATGAGAACGAGTTCTTGACGTAAATTCATCACAATTTTTCGAAAATCTTCAGCAAATCCAAGCAGCATTCGTAACGGAATACATACGTTAAAATACCCATTACTATCTAATATGCTAGTTTTCTCTGAACTTCCATACCAACCAGCATTCATTAGTGCTGTGCTCTCATTTTTGTTATATGAAACGTATGATTTTAAGGTGGATGAGATACCAGGATTTCGGACTCTATCCACAACTATACCATTAATTTCATATCGAATTTCTTCAAATAAATGTGCTACACCATTATTTGCCAAATAAACTTCCTTTATTTTAGTCCCATCTTTATTAGTTACTTGTCCTTCAATGTAGATTAAGCTGTTCCATGGAAGCGTGTAGGCGTCCTGTTGTTGAATTGGAATTCGAATTTCATCATTGTTATTAAAGGTGGTAGCCGAGTAGGGTTGATGGGTATGTTTTTCAGCATTAACTATAGAATTGTCTTCAAGAGCTGCCTCGGTAACGGTTAAGATATTAGCATCCATTTTCTTTAACGCACAGTATGTAATTTTTACACTTTAATATTGATTCAAATTTAATTCTAATCCAAATTATGATTGTTGTCCTCTTCTTTTTTGTTCCTTTTCGATTTTCTTTCGCAATTTTGAAACGTTAACGTTGTAACCAAGTGATTCAAGAAATTTGCGGTTGGCTGGTGTTAACACCTCAAAGGTTTCTTGTAGACTAACCAATCGGTTAGCAGGTAATTTGTAATTATTAGTAATTTTCGACTGATTGTATTTAATTACCATTGTGCGCAACTTTTTTTAAATGTAGTCTTAACGTGATGACCTCTTCTCTAAAATTGATTAAATTACCGTTCTGGTCGAGTATTTGTACTACTATTGAACTTATTTGGTGAGTATTTATTGGCATATATATGGCATGTTGAGGGCTCTCTATTATTTTCTCACCTGGCTCAGTGTTGGGGAAAAATTGATGAACAATATCAGTTGGTGTGCTGTTATTATACGAACCTGAGGATATGTTACAGTGCACACATATAGAGTTAACTTTAAGAATGTCTATCGGATAATCAGCTATGTGAAATGTATTTGCGGATAATAAACGAGGTTTGAATCCTAATAAATCTCTAAATGTATCATTCGGTCGGAAATCAACGTCTACGCTAGCCAGCAATTCAACCTTTAATGTATTTCTATTTGCTTTAATTATTAATTTATTTTTATCTTTAATGAGGACCTGAATTGCATTACTTAAGTAATTTTTTATATCTTTAATTTCATATGATCCTGTTTCTAACGATATTTTATGGCTGCCGAAATAAAAACAATTGTTTACACCCTTCTCAATATTTGGGATAGAATTGTATGATTCAAAATTTATCAAACCGATTACATATTCCTCATCATCCAAATCGATAGGAGGATTTATATCAGCTGTTAATATGGAGCTGCGTCCTGTTAAGGTAAATGTGTATGACATGACTTCTCAACATACACTGAAGTCATTGTTATTAGTTACTTCACTTTATGCAAGAAACGCAAACATAAATGTCCACAATTGACCTCATTGTATGTTTGAAAAACATCATGATTGTATGTAGTACTATTATTTTTGTTATTACTTTTAAAATACTTAATTACTTCACGCGGTGGTCTTAAGTTACCAAAACTATCAAAATAATTTATAGATTTACCATACTTCTTGTATGCAACCCAATGAGTGCCAGAATTTTCAGCATTATCTAAATTTATAACACCCATTTCAAATTTACCTATTTTCGCAGGCAATTTATTACGCATGAAAACCCCACGGAAATATGGTAAGTGTTTTGCATACTTAAGTATGTCAATGTTGGTTAGCGCACGTTTTGGTAACTTTAAACTTATCCGTTTTTTGTCTTTGGGCGTGATTTTAGATACATTCCCGAACCCTTTTTTTGTGTTTTTGTTGGTGCCCTCAAATACATACCAAAACCCTTTTTGTGTGGTCGCAAATATAAGCCTTTACCCATAGCAATTGCTTCCATTGATTTATTGTGACGTTGACTCTCAGCCAATTGCTCTTTGGCACCTTTAATATCACTTACAGCTTTCGCAATACCAGCAGCCCCACCACCTAGTGCTCCAAGCGCACTAAATGCAGCAAAAATAGGTATTAATGGTAAAATACCCCCCCAATTTTGGAATAGGTATAATTCTAGGTTTTTTAATTTGCCGTTTGATTTGTTTTACAGAATTAAAAGCTACCCTGGTTGCATTTTTTAAATCTTTGGCTTTAGTTGTTCGCAACGCTAGTCGAGCACGTTTCACAACATCTTTGAAAGGTAACGCCTTTCCCATTCTTTTTGTTCCACAACCCATTCCCAATTTAACTTTTGCACTCATAGCTGATTTTACACCAAGAGATGCAATTTTTTCACTCAAAGATGCGTCTGAAGATTTCAACCGTTGCGAAGCCTGTTCTGCTAAAATTCGGTCTGCTTCGTGCCGATCCTTAAGACTTTTACTCTGAGAATATGCTATATCATGCTGCTTGCATGCTTCATCCAGTTTATTTACACCTTTGTCACCCCGTAAAAGCCGCTTTTCCAAACGAGTACCTGGCCCACAATAGTTATAACCAGGGATATGAAGTTCTACGGGAAGTTTATTTATAAGTGTATTTAAAATTCCTGCACCCCGTTTACGATGCGTCACCTTTCGCACACGCATTACAAATGAGGTATAAAATATATGTGCAGCTTATTTATACATCAGTATTGGTTTAACCATCATGGAAGTTATAAAACAACCTTTAACTTTAAACGTTGAGAACTGTGATCTTGAATTTAGACAACCTGTCAGACACAGTAAATTATTACCATCATGCATAAGATGTATTGTAACAGGACCATCTGGTTGTGGTAAAACTAACCTCATAATTGCTTTAATTGAACATCCCAATGGTTTATGTTTTGAACATGTAAACGTTTATTCAAAATCTTTGAGTCAATCCAAATACGAGTATTTGGAGCAACTCTTGAAACCAATACCTGGAATTACATTTAGTGCTTATGGTAGCAGTGATAATGTAATTTCACCTGAAAACGTTGAGCGGAATACAATATTTCTTTTTGATGATGTCAGCTGTGATAAACAAAATATTATGCGAGACTATTTTTGTATGGGACGTCATAAATTAGTTGACTGTTTTTATTTATGTCAGACGTATACACGAATTCCAAAACATTTAATTCGTGACAACGCAAACCTTATAATTCTTTTTAAGCAGGATGAGCTGAATCTCAAACATGTGTACACAGATCATGTGGGAACAGATATGACTTACAGTCAGTTCAGAGATGTATGCTCATTTTGTTGGTATGATAATTATGGATTTCTTGTCATCAACAAAGAGTGTGACCTAAATAACGGTCGGTACAGAAAAGGGTTTGATCACTTTATAATTTTCAATAAATAGCTAAACAAATTTTACATACATATCATTTCCAAACAGGTTGCTCTACATGAAACAGCTACCTGTTCCTAACCTATTTAGACCTGGTCCTGACCAGTTAAAACCTGTTTCTAACCTGTTCAAACCTGTTCCTGACCTGTTCAGACCTGTTCCTGACCTGTTCAGATCGGTTCCTACCCTGTTCAGACCTGTTCCTGACCTGTTTAAACCTGTTCCTGACCTGTTAAAACCTGTTCCTGACCTGTTAAGACCTGTTCCTACCCTGTTCAGACCTGTTCATACCTGTTCTTGTCGGTTGAGACCTGGTCCTTACTTATTCTTAGCTGTTTATTTTTTTTGTGTTAAATATGAATAAAAATCTTAAAGAGAGATTAATAAAAGCGCGTAAAGCAGTTAAGCAAAAATTGCAGGCTTTAAAAACGGGTACTATGGAAAAAGAAATTGAACTTGAAAAATCGTATCAACCTATCACGAAAAAGTTAAAAGAGTTATCTGGTAAACTTCATAATATTCGTGACATTAAGCATGAGCATGTTATTAAAAGTGAACCAAAAATGGAAAAAACAGTTTTGGAAGGCATAAAAGACACTGAAAAATCCAACAGTAAACCCAAAGAAAAGGTGCGGGATTTACCATCATTTGTTGACACCGAAATTATTGCAGAACATGAACCTCAAGAAGAAGAAGAAGAAGATGATGATGATGTTTATAATGTGCAAGATATTACTGCTGATTTATCTAGAGAAGTATTTGATGAATACCTGCAACAATATGCTCCACTACCTCGAGAGTATATTGAACATATGTATTCCGAATCATCAGACTATGACCACAATACCGGTATTAAACATGACCCCACTACTGATAAGTTTACAATTGGAAATACAAATATTGATTTTGATGGTAATGATGTAATTGTTAACGTTGAAGGTGCGCAAAAAATAAAATATATTGGAACTCCGGGTCTATACGAGTTAATATTTAAAAAAAATCCTATAGGGTTTAAAAAAGGTGACTTGGAAAATTATCATGATATATTGAAAAGAACAAATGCGCATAGGCGTGGTAATACATCAACAGGTCAAATTGCAGGTAATAAATCTGAAAAGTATAAAAACATTATTAAACCTTTAGAAAAAGCAGGTAAAGGTTTGCACCTGATTTATAATCAAAATCCTATAAATTATGTGCACTGGGATAATCCCAATGAGCTTGTTGAGAGGTTAAAATTGTTGCTGGCATCACAAGCAGCTGGTAACAATAACCACAATAATGAAATAGTCTCAATAATAGAAGAGTTAAAAGAGGCGAATATCATATATTAACTTCAGTATCAAGATGCCCATCAACAAGTTTGGACATCATCCCACCAAGTATAGAGCTTATGATGATAATTATGACGAAACTGATACATTTAATTTAGATAACAAACGAATTGTAAATATAAATGTTCCCGTTGGTGATAATGATGCTGTAAACAAAAAGTATCTGGACGAAGCTTTAAATAAAATTGTTAAAAAGCTTGATGATCATATAAGTTCTACATATAATTTAATAAATGCAGCCACTCAAATTATTAAAAAAGTAGCACACGATAATGAGGAGCTATATAAACATTTGAAGCTGGAGCAACCATCTAAAAAGAAGTCATAGTCTTATACAAAATCAGATAGAGTGAGTCAGGCGGTAAAACCTAGTGCAAGTTCACAAGCAGAATAATCATTATAACAAGCAGTTATGTCTAAGGTTAAACGTGATATTGTTAACGAGCTACATAAGCCTGCAAGAATTAATTTTAAGCGTAGACATGTTATTATAAAAGGTTTGGATGAAACATTTCAAGCAGATTTGGTGGAAATGCTACCATATGCAAAACTCAATAAAGGCTATCGGTATATACTTGTAGTAATTGATATTTTTTCCAAATATGTATGGGTTGAACCGATAAAAAATAAAACGGGAGGTGATGTTTCAAAAGCAATGCAAAACATTTTTAAACGTAGTAGTCGCCTACCAAAAAACTTGCATACTGATATGGGTAAAGAATTTTATAATAACAATTTCCAAGAATTAATGAAGAAATACAGTATCAATCATTATTCTACATTTAGCACTAAAAAGGCAAGCATAGTTGAACGTGTCAACCGCACACTTAAATCGTTAATGTGGAAGGAATTTAGCTTTCAAGGCTCCTATAAGTGGTTAAATATTTTGCAAAGTATTGTAAATAAGTACAATAATACAAAACATAGAACAATTAAAATGAAGCCAACTGATGTTACCAAAAGTAATGAAAAACAGATTTTGTACTCAGCTTATAATAACATTAAAGTTGTTAATTTAAAAAATACAAAGTTCAAAGTTGGAGACCGTGTGAGGATAAGCAAACATCGTGGTGACTTTGAGAAAGGGTACACACCAAACTGGAGTAATGAAATATTTGTAGTTGCAAGTGTAAAACCTACTAATCCCACAATATATGAGCTTAAGGATTATCAAAATCAACCCATTCGGGGATTATTCTACACCGAGGAATTACAAAAAGTAAAACATTCCGATGTTTATTTAGTGGAAAAAGTATTGAAACGAAAAGCTGATATGGTTTATGTAAAATGGCTTGGATTTAGTAGTACTCATAACAGCTGGGTACATAAAAGCGCAGTAGAATAAGTATTTTTATTCATTTCAATTTCACTCTTCATACATTGCGTTTCAAAAATGACTTCAGTCATCGCTGATTTACAAGGTTTTAAAATAATTGAAAATAATGAATTTATATGTAAGGAAATTGCCGTAATTAATATTGAAAACAAATTATGTGTATCGAAAATTTTTAAACCACCTTACTCTTGGTCTAATTTAAGCAGTAGAACAAAGCGAAATGTAGCTTGGTTAACTAAATATTTTCATAATTTAGAGTGGTGTTCTGGTGAGGTTCCGTACTCTGACGTTAGTCAAACAATTCAAAAGTTGCTAAATTCCGCTGACATTAACACTATATATGTTAAAGGTTTAGAAAAAAAACATTGGTTGGAGACACTTGTGCAGAAAAAAATAATAAATTTAGATAATACCGGATGTCCAGCATTATCTCAGCTACGTGAACCAATTGCGGTGGAATATTGTAATTTACATTTTAATAATTGTGCAGTTCGAAATGTTTATTCATTACTAAAATGGTTCAACAATAAATTTAATGTATTTAATGCATTCAAAACTTTTTATAATCATGGTGGTATATTACATTTTATGTGTGAAGAAGAAATAGCTAAACTACCAATGGAATTTATTATGGTGTATGCTGAAAAACAAATTGAGGATCAATGGTATAAATTTCCCGAAACTTGGCAAATCAATGAAGAATTTCAAAAGTGCAAATGTTGCTATCAACATTCAACAAATTTTAATGGGGATCAAGCTGGAGGAAGATATCCGTTGATAAAAGAATGCATGCAGTGTAATAATAATATATAATGTATTATAAATATTATTTGTATTTTTTAAATAAATAAATAAAATTTATATCTATTTTATAGTTTTATTTCCTGTGCATGTGAAAAGGTTATGTTAAAATTAAACTCATTTTACATTAAATTCGTGTTTATTCAAAGATATAATTATACACACATCACATATAACATTTTTACATAGTAGTGTTACATTTATACTGAAAATTCTAAATTATTCATTTTTCCAAGTTTTCCCTTGAACTGGACGTGTAGTTTTCCATTTTCGGCTTCTTGATTTAAATCATTTAACTCTTTTTGAGATATTTTGTTGAACTGAGCCCCCAGGAATATGTTGCAGTCTTCCAGTTCCACCAGAATTCGTTCACCGAACTTGGTTGTCATTTTCGTCAGCTTTAATATCTTGTACTTCTTTCCTTGTGTTAACTTTTCAATGGAGCACAATGGTTTAACTTTGGCAAATTCGTTAAGTTTTAGAACACTTGAAGCCATTGCTGTGATGATTATGATCGGTTCAGTTACTTATAGTTGACTGTGAGCTATACAAGAATTTTAATTCATTTTATACTCTAAAGTTGGTACAAAAAAACATAATCGGTCTATTTTTAGCACATGATTCATTGTCATAACCAGTTCAAATCAGTTTTTGAAACACGTGCAAACCAGATGTTGGTCTATTTTTAGAGCATGACTCATCATCACATCCGGTTCATACTAGTTCTAACAAGTTTCTTAACTATTTTTAGAGCATGACATTATGTTTAAGTTGTTAAAACTTTTACACACATTTTTTACTTCACAGTACATATTAATATCATGTTTTAATTTTTTTAACTTTTTTTGATGTACATTTACTGCTTTTATATATTCACCCAGCTTTTTGAGGTTTTGTTGTTGCTGTTGTTTTTGTTGGTTCTTAGTAGTTTTAGTTTTCATTTTAAACGTTAAAATAAGTTTATGCTTAAATAATTACAATAATCACACTGACATAAAGGTAAGTTGTAGTATTTAGATGTGTTTATTATGCGTTTATATAAAGGTGAATAGCCATCTGAACCAAATCCTTCAGTACTAAGCATATTTTCCACTTCACATGACTCATCACCAAATCCTGTTAAAACCAGTTTTTCTAGAGCACGTGTAAGCCAGATGGCGTACGTGAAATGTAGATTTGTAAATTCAAGTTTTTACATTCTTAATATACTTGACTATGAGCTGTAGTTTTCCAATTTCTGCTTCTTGGTTTAAATCATCCAACTCTTTTTGGGATATTTTGTTGAACTGATCCTCCAGAAATATGTTGTAGTCTTCCAATTCCACAAGAATTCGTTCACCAAACTTGGTTATCATCTTCGCCAGCTTTAATATGTTATACTTCTTTCCCTCATGCCAGATGTTGGTCTATTTTTAGCTGATGCAAGATCATTGACTTGAACACACTAGATGAGGATGAGTCATGCCAACCTATTTTTAAAATGCGTATAACCGAGGATAAGTCATACCAACCTATTTTTAGAGCATGACTAATCACCACATCCGGTTCCAATCAGTTTTTTGGAACATGTGTAAACCAGATGTTGGTCTATTTTTAGAGTGTGATTCATAACCACACCCTGTTTGCTTGAACACGTGCATGCCAGATGTTGGTCTATTTTTAGAGCATGACTAATCACCACATCTGGTTCTAACCGGTTTTTCTAGAACACGTGGATGCCAGATGTTGGTCTATTTTTAGAGCATGATTCATAACCACACCCATGCGAGATGTTGGTCTATTTTTAGCTGATGCAGGGTCATTGACTTGAACACGTGCATGCCAGATGTTGGTCTATTTTTAGAACATGATTCATCACCATACCCTGTTTGGTTGAACACGTGCATGCCAGATGTTGGTCTATTTTTAGCTAATGCAAGGTCATTGACCTCAAGTCGCAGTGGGGGGGCCGAAGCGGGGGCAGGGAGGGGGCCAAAGCGAGGCCGGGGAGGGGGCCGAAGCGGGGGGCCGGGGAGGGGGCCGAAGCGAGGGCCGGGGAGGGGGCCAAACCGGGGGCCGGGATGGGGGCTTGGGGTGGGGGTAAAACCTGAGGAAAACTACATTACATAATAAATCTAAACTAAGCATAATATGATAGGTATGAAATGGGATAATGTCTATTCAGCATAAAGTGGCACTGTAACTCCTTCACCCTTAGAAGAAAGCACCCCCTGGAAGTTGAACTTCGATGTCTTCAGTCTTCTTCGCTGAATGTCGGTTTTGTATTTTTGTTCTCAGCCTTTTGGTTATTATAATAATAATTATTATTATGGCTGCGGCATAGAGAACTATCGTCCAGATGTTGGGAATGTGGATGTACTCGTAGGTTTCAATGTCCTGGATTGGTGTGATTTGGTTTAATTTTATATCGTTAAGTTTGAGAGGCGATAGATTAATTGAGAAGTTTGAGATTTTATTAATTTTTAGTTTATAGTTCAATTTAGGCGGCATTAAAGGTGATCCATGTGTTTTATCGAGAAATATTAATTTTTGTTTTTTAAATATTATTTCACAATTGTTATCGTTTTTAATTAAGTAGATGCCGGTCAATGACTCGATGCTGGATCTTTCGGGACAAGTGATGGCGATTTTTTCTTCCTTCGGGAAGATGGCTAAATACTGGTTTATCTCTGGCAGTAGTTCGAAGTGGTTTTCTTGTATTTCTAGTCGGATGTAGTGGCATTGGCTTGTGTGTTGTTTATTAAATATTTCTTTCTCGCAGACGGGGTTGATGTGGGCATTGAATTTATTTGGGCACTGATATACTCTACTCTGAATACACATGTCGCTTAGAGGAATGATATCTTTATTTGTTTGCAAAATATATTTTGACTCTGGGATAATAGTAACAAATTCTGAACCGTATTTTGTAGGGGTTGATATTAAATGATAAAAATCGAAATTAGCTTCAAAGTTAATAGGAATAGATATGAAATAAATAATTTGTGAAGATTCAATTTTACAGTTAATTTTTAATAATTGTTCATATTCCAAAATATTTTCAAGTTTAGGTTCAAATGGTAACTGGGTTTTATAGTGATCTGAGATTTTTTGAATTTCTAATAATAATTTATCTGGTTGAATTATACTTGGATGAAGAGTTCTTAATTTGCAAAATGTTATTGAATTTTCTATATCTTGTAATATGTTCAGAATGGGATTATAAAGCATAATTAATTGATTAAAAATATCTCTAGCCAATGTGAAGTCATCGATAAGCCATTTATTTATAAGATTGGACAAGTGTATTAATTTTGTCTGCAGCAAGTTTTCATTATGTTGTATATCCTGAAGAGTACTATTGAAATTGTTTATTATTTGATTATTAACTGAATATGATAGTTTTAATTGATTTTCTAACTTATGTTGATTTTGCTCCAGATCTGATAAGATTTTGTTATATCGCTTGCCGTCTTCGGCATCTAAATTTCCTGATATAAATTTGAAAACAGTTCCTAGTCCATCTACTAGGCCCCTTTTATTTCTTTTTGCTAAGGCGGTTGAATGAAAGCCAATGGTTGCAATTTTATTATTAATACTTTTTCTAGTGAAATCAATGATCTTTTCGAAATTTTTTGATTCGTTGACATAGTGAGAGTTATTTGAAATAATTCAGTCACAATAAATCAATGGAAGCAATTGCTATGGGTAAAGGCTTATATTTGCGACCACACAAAAAGGGTTTTGGTATGTATTTGAGGGCACCAACAAAAACACAAAAAAAGGGTTCGGGAATGTATCTAAAATCACGCCCAAAGACAAAAAACGGATAAGTTTAAAGTTACCAAAACGTGCGCTAACCAACATTGACATACTTAAGTATGCAAAACACTTACCATATTTCCGTGGGGTTTTCATGCGTAATAAATTGCCTGCGAAAATAGGTAAATTTGAAATGGGTGTTATAAATTTAGATAATGCTGAAAATCCTGGCACTCATTGGGTTGCATACAAGAAGTATGGTAAATCTATAAATTATTTTGATAGTTTTGGTAACTTAAGACCACCGCGTGAAGTAATTAAGTATTTTAAAAGTAATAACAAAAATAATAGTATTACATACAATCATGATGTTTTTCAAACATACAATGAGGTCAATTGTGGACATTTATGTTTGCGTTTCTTGCATAAAGTGAAGTAACTAATAACAATGACTTCAGTGTATGTTGAGAAGTCATGTCATACACATTTACCTTAACAGGACGCAGCTCCATATTAACAGCTGATATAAATCCTCCTATCGATTTGGATGATGAGGAATATGTAATCGGTTTGATAAATTTTGAATCATACAATTCTATCCCAAATATTGAGAAGGGTGTAAACAATTGTTTTTATTTCGGCAGCCATAAAATATCGTTAGAAACAGGATCATATGAAATTAAAGATATAAAAAATTACTTAAGTAATGCAATTCAGGTCCTCATTAAAGATAAAAATAAATTAATAATTAAAGCAAATAGAAATACATTAAAGGTTGAATTGCTGGCTAGCGTAGACGTTGATTTCCGACCGAATGATACATTTAGAGATTTATTAGGATTCAAACCTCGTTTATTATCCGCAAATACATTTCACATAGCTGATTATCCGATAGACATTCTTAAAGTTAACTCTATATGTGTGCACTGTAACATATCCTCAGGTTCGTATAATAACAGCACACCAACTGATATTGTTCATCAATTTTTCCCCAACACTGAGCCAGGTGAGAAAATAATAGAGAGCCCTCAACATGCCATATATATGCCAATAAATACTCACCAAATAAGTTCAATAGTAGTACAAATACTCGACCAGAACGGTAATTTAATCAATTTTAGAGAAGAGGTCATCACGTTAAGACTACATTTAAAAAAAGTTGCGCACAATGGTAATTAAATACAATCAGTCGAAAATTACTAATAATTACAAATTACCTGCTAACCGATTGGTTAGTCTACAAGAAACCTTTGAGGTGTTAACACCAGCCAACCGCAAATTTCTTGAATCACTTGGTTACAACGTTAACGTTTCAAAATTGCGAAAGAAAATCGAAAAGGAACAAAAAAGAAGAGGACAACAATCATAATTTGGATTAGAATTAAATTTGAATCAATATTAAAGTGTAAAAATTACATACTGTGCGTTAAAGAAAATGGATGCTAATATCTTAACCGTTACCGAGGCAGCTCTTGAAGACAATTCTATAGTTAATGCTGAAAAACATACCCATCAACCCTACTCGGCTACCACCTTTAATAACAATGATGAAATTCGAATTCCAATTCAACAACAGGACGCCTACACGCTTCCATGGAACAGCTTAATCTACATTGAAGGACAAGTAACTAATAAAGATGGGACTAAAATAAAGGAAGTTTATTTGGCAAATAATGGTGTAGCACATTTATTTGAAGAAATTCGATATGAAATTAATGGTATAGTTGTGGATAGAGTCCGAAATCCTGGTATCTCATCCACCTTAAAATCATACGTTTCATATAACAAAAATGAGAGCACAGCACTAATGAATGCTGGTTGGTATGGAAGTTCAGAGAAAACTAGCATATTAGATAGTAATGGGTATTTTAACGTATGTATTCCGTTACGAATGCTGCTTGGATTTGCTGAAGATTTTCGAAAAATTGTGATGAATTTACGTCAAGAACTCGTTCTCATACGTAGCAATACAGATGAAAATGCCTTAGTCAGTATTTTAACCACTATGGATAAACTAAAACTTGAAATAAATAAAGTGCAATGGAAAATTCCACATATTTCTGTTGCTGATGCAGAACGCCTTATGTTGTACAATTTAATTCAGAAAAATGCTGAATTGGAAATTGCATTCCGTAGCTGGGAATTAATGGAGTATCCTGTACTTCAACAAACCCAACGTCACACGTGGGCTATCAAAACTTCATCACAACTAGAAAAACCTCGCTTTGTAATTGTTGGATTTCAAACTAATAGAAAAAATACAATTGGACAGTTTAGCAGTTCATTTGATAGCTGTAATTTAACTAATATAAAGTTGTACCTTAATTCTGAAATGTACCCGTATGATAATTTAAATTTGAATTTTAACAAAAACTGTTTTGCTATTCTTTATGATATGTATGCGCAGTTCCAATCATCATACTATGGTAAAACAAACGAACCGATACTAACACCAAAAGAATTTATAAATGTTGCACCCATAGTTGTAATTGACTGCACTCATCAAAACGAAATTTTGAAAACTGGTTCTGTAGACATTCGCTTGGAGTTTGAAACTTCCACTAATGTACCCGCGAATACTACAGCGTACTGCCTCATATTGCATGACAGAATTGTAAAATATTCCCCTTCAACTAGTATTGTACGTGTATTGTAATTAGTACTTTAGAATTACTTTTAACTGTGTAAGCTAATTATAGTTATAAACATAGTTTTAGCATAAGGTGTTTTTTTGTGTACGTACATGTATAATTTTGTATGTAAATGTATTTTTAAATTTTTAAAATAAATAACATTATTATATAAAAAATGTGTTTAATTTTTAAAAAATACATAAATTAATTTTACTAAAAACTGCGGTATGTGTATGTGTAGGTGTCTGAAGGCGTCGTGGGAGGGTGTTGAAGAAGAGGACTTTGATTTAGTGATATAATTTAAACAACCTGTTTTTTTTTTAAAATATTTTATTGCGATAAGTACTTTTAAATTTACATATTCTTTACATTAAATATTTTTTTACTTTTATATACACACATAAAAATTCTGTTTACAATATATTTATCAAGATAAGTACAATTTTAAATTTACATATATATTTTACATTTAACTTTACATTTTACATACAAATATTATTTATGTACATATCCCCAGGGTATTGTATCTGTATATACATAATTTACAACACGCTTGTTGTCATGTGGACTTAGAGCAAGTTTTTGTTGTTTTATTGTGTACACATTATGGTTCTTGGAGCGTATACAATACTGATCTTTTGTTAACGTTGTATTATTAAATAAACAGTTGTAGTAATCATCAAAAGTGATAGTTTTTGCAGTAGCACCAGTTATTCCTTTAATTTTCTTTGTTACAGGCTTCCCTGTCACTTTGTAAGTGTACATTTTTGATCTCAATCCGATAAATTCAGTCATTATTCGCCCATTATTTTCATCCTTCATGAGCCCAATTACTTTTTTGTTAACCAATGGTATGTTGTAAATATTGTTTTTGTCGTAGTCTGATGTATCGTATTTGTGAATGTCACGTTTTATAATGTCATAGATATTTATGTTTGAGAAATAATAAATTAAGCTGTCTGTATCTGTATATAGTAATTTCACCTTTTCAGCCAATTCCCTCTTCATGTAATTATAATGAAAATCATAAATGTAGGTTTTGGAAATGTCTAATATTGAAAATCCCACATATATCGGTTTATTAAATTTAACACTTAACCTGTTCATTTCAATAAGGGCTATATCACCATCAAATACTGTGCAACTATGAAAATTTGGTTTTGAAATGTATGATTTTACACCATAACGTCCACCCCACTCCGTTATGAGTTTGATATCTTTGTATTTTCGAACATTCTCCATTGTTTTCCCGAACACTGCGTTGTTCATTAGTTTATAAAAGTTCTTTTTAAATTCATTGTTCGATTGCTTTCTCAACTCAGTATTTAAGTTAATATATTGTTTAAGCCAATCACTTTGTTTAAATTTTAACACTCGGTGTATTTTCGTCACTTTAAGTCCTAGCTGTAAACACTGTTTTAAATTACGGTAATGAATTACATATTTTGTTTTTGAATGTAAATTTGCAATTAATTTGGAGTACTTTGATGCAGGAGGTGTAAAGTGTTCAGGGCACATTGGTAAGTCTTTATGCAACTCTTGTAATTCGGTTGAATACTCCAAATCCACTTCAAAGCAGTATCCAACTTCAGATGAATCACTAATATTCATTAAATCGATTGAATAAAAATCCTCTTTTTCTACCCATTCAAATCCACCATATGGTAGATATTGGCTCATTGCTGCTCCATATAGGTTATTAACATCGAAGTACATAAGGTAGGATTCATCCAAATTTGGATCGTAATCTCCCCCCATATACTGGTTATTTGCTTTTGCATATCGATTCGAAACTTGTGAGAGGCCACCTCGCATTCCACTCTCGAAAAACATTATTTGATCAATACACGTTAATAGCTCTAATGTCACCCCAGTACACTTAAGCATTGCGTCGAATGCCAATCCTGGTGCTGTATAGTAATGCAAAGCATCAAGTTTATATGACTCTATACAACTGGAGCGGAAATTTTCAAATATATCTGCTAACAACAAAACATCGGTCTTCAGATATAAGTCGCAGTATTCACCCAAATTTTTAATATTGAACCGTTTCCATACTTTACGCGCATGTTCATAGTCCTCAGTGCTGACACATTCTCCCTTTAGTGCGCTGTAGAAGCTAGCTCTAGCAGGGAGTTGTTCTTCCTCAAGTTTCGCCCAGCAATCTACATATTCATAGGGGAATACACCTTTTCTAGTGAGCAGGTGAAATTCTTCAGCAGTGGTGCAGTATTTTTTGGTTATAGGTTTTTCGTTGTCACCCAGATATGATGAGAGTTTATCGATACTGCTAGCCATAAACCGAAATGAATCTATAAAGCGAAAGTTGACTTTTGTACCTCTCACATACTTGGTGAAAGAAATGTACCGCTCCTTGTTGATTGGCAGTAAAGATACACATCCCTCAAAATCCTTAACCATACTTTTTATTATAAAGTGTGCATCATATCCGCTCAAATTGTGAAACACTACAGGTACAGCGTGTGAATCCTGTAGGTTTAAATTACAGTGTTGGTGTGCTGCACCTCTAAATTTTCCCGTTAGATGTGAGTGATCTCTGACTTTAATATCATTTGCATGGAATATTTCCCCACAAATATGGCAATGGGTTGCAGAAGAAAAATCTTGTACCTCTTCTGATGTTAGCTGCATCGTTTTAATATTGCTCAGAATATTATCCACATATTGGGCAATGTTGTGCAATTGCTTGGAAAACCATTGCATACTATTTTCCCCACGATTCATTGCAAAGTAAGATAATGAATCATCATATGAACATTTTAGGTAGTATGCAATGCTGCATGGTATGTGTTTTTGTACAAATTCAGTGTTGCACCTTTTCTCACCATCAATCTTTTCCAAAATACTTTCCATATCGGCATATATGACAAATGGGACTTTCTCTTGGTTTTTGTAATTCTTGAATTTTAAGTTCTTTTCATGTTCAGACGGTAGTTCTATATTGCACTTATTTTTTAATTTGCAGCACTCATAATGTTTCTTTAGAGTCTTTTCCGTTTGAAAATGGTTAAGACATCTGTCGCACAACCAGCTTTGGTGGCCATGCTTTGAAAGCTGCTTGCTTAATAGGCGGGATAAATTTTTTATCCACATGTAGTGATGATTGACGTTAACCCTTAACTCCTTCATTTCGTCTACATCCATCGGTTCCCCTTCTTCTTCTCTAGCTTCGGTTATCATTAAAAGATGGATGCATTTTTCAAAATTCGTTTCACTAAGTGCTAGTGGGACAACTTCATGTTTTCGTTTCCCCACCTTCTGCAACGTGTACACGTTTATGGCTAAGTTGTTCATGTTCTCGAATTTGGGTATATCCTTAAGCTGTAGTGGGAAACTCAAACCCTCATACTTCAACACTTTGGAGTAGTGGGGGTAAGATGATGTGCGATTGGCATTCTCTAACCAGTGTACTGGGTGTAGTGCTGATACTACAGCCAGAGGAAGCAGAAATTGTCATCGTTTTTCACATTAACTACCGCCTTTTTCAGCTTAATGTCAGTAGGTAAATCAATGTATGAACTCCCGGATATTGGTTGGTACTTGTTGATGTGAACCTTCAGGTGTAAAATTTCGGATAACGCCCAGCCTGAATCGCGTTCCTGGAACTCTTCTAGTTTTCTTAAAAAAATTTCCAGTATGTAAGTCTTGTACCATTCATCTAGATTGGTGATGTTGCTGATGACCTCATTTTTTGTGTTGAACGTTTTTATTTCCACGGTTCCAGTATGTGGCAAAATGAATTCGGCACTGAACACTACATTTACCTTAATCATTGATTCCCGCCGTGCTGAATTAATTTTATTCTTAAAAATTCTCGAGCATTTTTCCAAAAACAGTTTCGGGTCCTTGAATGTTCTGTTGATGATAATTCCTGTCCTGATTCTGCATGCAAATCGGGATTCCACTTCCTGCCACACGAGATTTGAAGATTTTGTTGATGTTTTACGAATGCCGAACCCAGTTTTCACAGTTGTTGCTTTTAGCTGTTTAAGCTGTTCGCGATAGTACTTTAGAAGTGCCAGGTTCGCTTCCAGCTTGCCCAGATTTACATCTGTGTTTGAAGAAACACCTTTTTTAATATATTTTGTTAAAAGCAGTACTATTTTATTAACGTGCTTGCGCCAATTCTCCGCTTCATCGAAAGTTTTTATTATTTTAATTGAAGTTAATATATTTTTTACCATTTGGTCGCTTAACGCACAAAGGTTAGTCATTGTAGAAGTCATTTTGGAGAACAACAACAGAATGAAAAATGTACGCCTGTGCATGTACTTATATACAGTAAGAGGTCCGTTTTTATAACCAACGAAACCTATTTTTAAATCATGATTCATCATATCTAGTTTAAACCGGTTATCCCTTTTATACACTGAAGAACACGTGCATGCCAAATGTTGGTTTATTTTTAGAGTATGACTAATTACCTCATGCAGTTTTTTTCTAGAACACGTGCAAGCTAGATGGTGGTCTATTTTTAGAGCATGACTTATCACCACAACCGGTTCAAACCACTTTTTCTAGAACACATGCAAGCCAGATGGTGGTTTATTTTTAGAGCATGACTAATCACCACATCCGATTCAAACTAGTTTTTTTGGAACATGTGTAAACCAGATGTTGGTCTATTTTTAGAGTATGATTCATAACCACACCCTGTTTGCTTGAACACGTGCATGCCAGATGTTGGTCTATTTTTAGAGCATGACTAATCACCACATCTGGTTCTAACCGGTTTTTCTAGAACACGTGGATGCCAGATGTTGGTCTATTTTTAGAGCATGATTCATAACCACACCCATGCGAGATGTTGGTCTATTTTTAGCTGATGCAGGGTCATTGACTTGAACACGTGCATGCCAGATGTTGGTCTATTTTTAGAACATGATTCATCACCATACCCTGTTTGGTTGAACACGTGCATGCCAGATGTTGGTCTATTTTTAGCTAATGCAAGGTCATTGACCTCAAGTCGCAGTGGGGGGGGCCGAAGCGGGGGCAGGGAGGGGGCCAAAGCGAGGCCGGGGAGGGGGCCGAAGCGGGGGGCCGGGGAGGGGGCCGAAGCGAGGGCCGGGGAGGGGGCCAAACCGGGGGCCGGGATGGGGGCTTGGGGTGGGGGTAAAACCTGCGCAGAAACCTGCGCAGTAGACCATTTTGATGTAGAATCGGCCTAGCTACACTACTAATGTAGTTTTCCTCTTTGAGGAATTGCAATATCTCACTATCCTGTATTCAGAGCTTATATTGTAAACACATAAATTAAGGTTCTTAAGAATAAATAAACTTTTTTAAAAAGCGACTTGTATTGTCTCGATAATAAACTTATATATATATATATATATATATATATATATATATATATATATATATATATATATATATATATATATATATATATATATATATATATATATATATATATATATATATATATATATATATAAGTTAAATATCGAGACAATACAAGTCGCTTTTTAAAAAAGTTTATATATATATATATATGTTAAATATCGAGACAATACAAGTCGCTTTTTAAAAAAGTTTATTTATTCTTAAGAACCTTAATTTATGTGTTTACAATATATATATATATATATATATATATATATATATATATATATTATATTATATATATATATATATATATATATATATATATATATATATATATATATAAGTTAAATATCGAGACAATACAAGTCGCTTTTTAAAAAAGTTTATTTATTCTTAAGAACCTTAATTTATGTGTTTACAATATAAGCTCTGAATACAGGATAGTGAGATATTGCAATTCCTCAAAGAGGAAAACTACATTACATAATAAATCTAAACTAAGCATAATATGATAGGTATGAAATGGGATAATGTCTATTCAGCATAAAGTGGCACTGTAACTCCTTCACCCTTAGAAAAAAGCACCCCCTGGAAGTTGAACTTCGATGTCTTCAGTCTTCTTCGCTGAATGTCGGTTTTGTATTTTTGTTCTCAGCCTTTTGGTTATTATAATAATAATTATTATTATGGCTGCGGCATAGAGAACTATCGTCCAGATGTTGGGAATGTGGATGTACTCGTAGGTTTCAATGTCCTGGATTGGTGTGATTTGGTTTAATTTTATATCGTTAAGTTTGAGAGGCGATAGATTAATTGAGAAGTTTGAGATTTTATTAATTTTTAGTTTATAGTTCAATTTAGGCGGCATTAAAGGTGATCCATGTGTTTTATCGAGAAATATTAATTTTTGTTTTTTAAATATTATTTCACAATTGTTATCGTTTTTAATTAAGTAGATGCCGGTCAATGACTCGATGCTGGATCTTTCGGGACAAGTGATGGCGATTTTTTCTTCCTTCGGGAAGATGGCTAAATACTGGTTTATCTCTGGCAGTAGTTCGAAGTGGTTTTCTTGTATTTCTAGTCGGATGTAGTGGCATTGGCTTGTGTGTTGTTTATTAAATATTTCTTTCTCGCAGACGGGGTTGATGTGGGCATTGAATTTATTTGGGCACTGATATACTCTACTCTGAATACACATGTCGCTTAGAGGAATGATATCTTTATTTGTTTGCAAAATATATTTTGACTCTGGGATAATAGTAACAAATTCTGAACCGTATTTTGTAGGGGTTGATATTAAATGATAAAAATCGAAATTAGCTTCAAAGTTAATAGGAATAGATATGAAATAAATAATTTGTGAAGATTCAATTTTACAGTTAATTTTTAATAATTGTTCATATTCCAAAATATTTTCAAGTTTAGGTTCAAATGGTAACTGGGTTTTATAGTGATCTGAGATTTTTTGAATTTCTAATAATAATTTATCTGGTTGAATTATACTTGGATGAAGAGTTCTTAATTTGCAAAATGTTATTGAATTTTCTATATCTTGTAATATGTTCAGAATGGGATTATAAAGCATAATTAATTGATTAAAAATATATCTAGCCAATGTGAAGTCATCGATAAGCCATTTATTTATAAGATTGGACAAGTGTATTAATTTTGTCTGCAGCAAGTTTTCATTATGTTGTATATCCTGAAGAGTACTATTGAAATTGTTTATTATTTGATTATTAACTGAATATGATAGTTTTAATTGATTTTCTAACTTATGTTGATTTTGCTCCAGATCTGATAAGATTTTGTTATATCGCTTGCCGTCTTCGGCATCTAAATTTCCTGATATAAATTTGAAAACAGTTCCTAGTCCATCTACTAGGCCCCTTTTATTTCTTTTTGCTAAGGCGGTTGAATGAAAGCCAATGGTTGCAATTTTATTATTAATACTTTTTCTAGTGAAATCAATGATCTTTTCGAAATTTTTTGATTCGTTGACATAGTGAGAGTTATTTGAAATAATTGTTTTAAGATTGTCGTATTGTTTATTTAAATTATTGTACTGCTGGAAGAGTGGCTCTAATTTATAATAGTGGATGAATGTATGTGAGGTTTTCTCAAGTTTTGCCTGCCCCAATTTAATAGGAAGTATTCCCAAATTTTCTGTTATGTTTTGGATATATATATATATATATATATATATATATATATATATATATATATATATATATATATAACCAATCAACGTCAGCAACTAAAGCCGATATATTAAAAACTGTATATCCTGTGTCAGCTAACATTTCTGTCAATAATGTGAAATCTTTAAATAACGATGCTGTGTTAATTAGTTGCAAAGATTCCGAAAACTCAAATAATTTTAAAAAACTAGTTAATGACAATCTTAAAAATAAATATGAAATAAAACAATTATCTAATCTCCATCCCCGTATAAAAATCGTTGGAATATCTGAAAAACTTAATAAGGGTGAAATGTATGAACTCTTAACTGAACAAAATCATGTTTTCAAAATGGTTTTAAATGTGAAATTATATATATTTGATCAAACAAATTGCCGTACTCATTTGAGAACAGCGGGCACAAGCGTGAAAATAAATTCTTCTTATTCTTCTTCACAGATCCTTAATACCCTTTCATTGGGTGTCGGATATGGTTTGCTACTTCTCGTTCTTGACCCAATGTTTCCATGCTGTCCGGCGGTCCTTTGCTAGTTTTTCCATTTCCTCCATGTTTTTCCCTCTCCTTTTGCCTATCTCTTCTATTCGTCCCTCCCATGATTTTCTTGGTCTTCCCCGTGTCCTTTTCCCTATCTTTTTTGATTCTATTACTTTTTTAACTAGATTATCTTTCTTCATTCTTCTAATATACCCAAACCAGTTCAGTTGTTTATTTTCTATTTTTAACAGTATTTGATCTTGATCTGCTTGTTGCCTGATGCTTTCATTGGTTTCTCTGTCCCATTTTGTTTTCCCCATTATTCCTCAAGTACTTCATTTCTATTGCTGTTAATTTTGATTCATGTTTTTCTGTATTGTCCAGGACTCACTTCCGTAAGTAATTATTGGGATTACTACAGCGTTATATATCTTTAGTTTTATATCTGTTCCGATTTCATTCTTTCCAAGTATTGTTTTATTAATTGCGTAGTACACATTATTTGCCTTCTTTATTCTGCTTGCTATATCTGTATCTATATTTCCATCCTGTGTTACTATACATCCTAGATATTCATAAGTTGATACTCTTTCCATTGTTTGTCCACTTATTTCAACAATTCTTGTATTATCGTTCTGGGATTTGTCATTTATTATCATAGTTTTACTTTTTCCTATGTTGATTTCCGTTCCCATCTTCTTTATTTCTTCTGTCCATACTTGTACTAGTGATCTCATTTTTGTGTGTGTATCTGTAATTAATATTATGTCATCTGCGTACAATAAGTTATCTATCTTCACGGGCATCATTCTATTATAACCTTCTATTGTCTGTATTTTACTTGTCTTTTCTCTGGTGTTTTTCATTATTCTGTCCATTAGGATTATAAAAAGTAGAGGGCTTAAACTATCTCCATGTTTGATTCCTTTTTCCATTTCGAAGCTCCTTGATATTTTGCCGTTCAGTTGTACTATGCCTCTTACATTTTCATAAATGCTCCTTATTACTCTCTGTATTTTACCAGGCGTTTCTATTTGCGTTAAGCATTTCCAGATATGGTTTCTGTTTACTGAGTCGAAAGCGGCCCTTAAGTCAATAAATGTTAGGTGTAATTCTTGTCCATTCTCTATTTTTCTTTCAATTATGTTTCTTAGTATGTGTAAGTTATCATTCGATTGTTTGCATTCTATATGCCGCCTGTTCTTCTGCTAGCTTGTTATCGATTAGTTGTCTTAGTCTATTTTCTACTATTGCTGTGTATATTTTAAAGCATGTGGATGAGAGGCATATTGCTCGATAGTTATCGCAATTAGTATAGTCTCCTTTTTTGTGTATTGGTAAGATTATGTTTCTTTCCCATTGTTTAGGTATTTTATTCTGTCATCCACGTTTTTTTACATATATCCAATAGCCATTTCTTGCCTATGTCCCCTAAGAACTTAATCATTTCAGGCTCTATTTTATCTTCTCCACTTGCTTTTCCAGTTTTTATTTTCCTAAGTGCTTCTTCTAGTTCATCCTCACTTATATCCTCTTTCACTGCCTCGTTATTTTCCTGGTTCATATAATCATGGTCTATATCATTTCGTATTGTGTCTTCCTTGAATTTGTTTGAGTAGTAATTTGACCACTCTTTTATTATTTCCTCCGTTGTCGTTTTAAGTTTACCTTCTTTGTCTATTAGCCCATTCATCTGTTTATTTTTTTTTGTTTTTCAGCGATCTGGTCGTGTTCCAAAAATGTTTATTGTTCGCTCCGTATCTTTCATTTATTTCGTGAAAATACATTAAACTTATTTATTCTAGAAAAATCTTTTCATTATGGAACCTGAAGCAATAGAACCAAACATATTTTATGGACAACGATACAAATGTCTTGGGGCAGCAATTGATGTAGTTGGAAGTAATAAAAAAAACTGCTTATATTTTTGCATTGCCACCTGATACCGATTATGTTACTGACGAAGAAGACTTCGACGAGGACAATACTCAGGCAAATGGATTTCCCAATGATGTAGCTGGCGAAGTTGAAGTACGTTTTAATGATGATGAAGATTATGAATCAGATGATAACATTCCATTATCATTACTACGTGATAAGGATGAACCAACAATCAAAAAAAAGAAGTATTGAAAAAGACCCAATATGGACTGACGATGCAATAGATATAAATATGCAAGAAACTAATAATTATATTCAAAGACAAAATATTGTAAAAACTGATATTGCTGGACTAAATCCAGTTGAATTTGTTGAATCCAGTTGAATTTGTGAACAATCACAATTTTATGCACGCCAAAAAAATAATCACAACTTTTACGTATATAACGACGATATGAAAATTTTCTTCGGAATTTTATTATTCAGCGGTTATCACCAGTTGCCAAGAGAACGCCTTTATTGGTCTCTGGATGAAGATGTAACAACCCCGATTGTTACGCACCGTATGTCTCGCAATAGGTATATCGAAATAAAAAAAGTATCTTCACTTCGCTGACAATTCTAATATAGACAAGGACGATAAAATGTTCAAGTTGCGACCACTGATTGATAAACTAAACCAAAAATTTTTACAACGGGGAGTTTTTCACCAAAAATTATCTATTGATGAAGCAATGGTGAAATATTTTGGACACCACTCGTCCAAACAATTTATCAAAGGGAAACCCATTCGATTCGGATTTAAAGATTGGATGATTTGTAGTTCCAATGGATATTGCTACATACAGATTTGAAACTTATTGCGGAGCGAAGAAACGGAATAATGCAATGGCTGACGAAAACTTACCGTTAGGTTCTCAAGTCGTACTAGATCTAGTGCAAATTGTTACGGAACCTACTGATCATATAATTTTCATGGATAATTATTTTACGAGTCACAAGCTCTTAAAAACTCTTAGAGAACATAATATTCGGGCAACAGGAACTGTTAGAACAAATCGCACAAACCGGTGCCCATTTCGACCGCCTCGAGAAATGAACAAAAAAGATAGATGTCACTACGATTACAAATATGACAAAGAAAATAATATTCTTATTTCACAGTGGAAAGATAATAGTATTGTGACAATGGCGACAAATTATGACAATATAGAACCAGTTACAAATGTTAAGTGATGGTCTAAAGTGCGACTAGAAAAAATTGATGTACCTCAACCGCATCTAATTTCTAATTAAAATAAAGGAATGGGTGGCGTGGATCAACTGGATCAAGCAGTGGGAAAAAATGGTGGTGGCCTCTTTTCACTCATGCACTAAATGTTGCTGTTGTAAACGCGTGGAGACTACATTTGATGGCCAATGATTACAAAATGGTCTTGCTATCTTTTGTTAGGGATATTTCACGGTATTATTTGAGAATACAAGAAAAATCCATATTTTCAAAGAAAAGACCTACCGGAAGCGTACCGCAAAGCATTTTGAAAAGTGAAGGTGGACATTTCCTTAAAAAACTTGATACTCAACTTAGATGCAGACATTGTCACATGCGATCCAGATCTCCATCTTTGAAATGTAACGTAACATTATGCATTGAAAGAAATTGTTTTATAAATTACCATTCATAAATATAAAATAAGACCATGTAAATACATGTACTTTGAGAAATAAGTTTTTATTTATTTTCCCCTACTAGTGCCCATTGTACCTTTTTCAAACCTTATTCATTATGTTTCACCTAGTGCCAACATCATCTTCTATCAATATTATTAATAGTGCAAGTATAGCAAAATTAGCTGTTTTTTACAAGATTAATACAGCAAAAATAATGTGGCTCAAATCAGAAATTAAACAGAAGTATTCAAGAAGATATTATTTAAACCTTCACATGAAGTTAGTACATAATGCGCTGGCATCTAAATCACACCCGATATGGTTTGACTGTGTCGATAAACAAATACGTGAACAAGTAAATATCCAGTGTCATACAAATTTCATTAGATTAAAGTATAAACTGAAAAAATTGTGTACATCCGCGAACTACATTAACCAAGAAGTTCAAACACCTTCCATTGACAGTGACAAGGTGACCAATTTTTATCCCAGGTTGGTTAACTTATCAGGATCAGAGTTTACCAAAAATGAAAAACTTTTACAAAATGGACTGTCATTCGCCCCCCCGAAACCAACAAATGAAAAAGAACCCCTAAATTTAGCAGTCGACATGGACATAGCACTTATCCATACTTCACCGCAACAAAAGTCGAATAGCCTAGCGATATTTCAGAAAAGTAAACCAAATAATCAAAATAAAAATAACTCCCTCATCTCAACTATTAACAAAAATATCCGCAATATCAAAAATAAATTAGAAGAAGATAACTTAATCTTAACCAAAGCAGATAAAGGGAACAGTATAGTAATTCTTAAGAAGTAAGTCAGATTACATTGAAAAAGTTCAAAATTTTAAAGATAGTAGTAACATTACAGTACTAAACAAAGATCCGACTACTACTTACCAAAACAAATTTAAAACTAGTCTCAAAAATTGCAACAACTTATTTCCCAAAAGTGACCATCATAAAGTCATATGTATGAATCCCAAACCAGCAATTTTATACGGTTTACCCAAATTACACAAAAAAGACTCTCCAATTCGTCCGGTAGTATCATATATTAACGCACCCACTTATAAATTATGTAAATTTTTAAGTAAAATAATTCCGGAACTATTGGATTTTAAACCTAAATACAGTTTAAAAACTCCACACATTTAGTAGATAATCACATTTAGTAGATAATATTAAAAATATTGAAATTCCACCTAATGCCAAACTTGTATCCTTTGACGTAAAAAGTTTATTCACTTCAATACCGATCCCTGAACTTTTAGAAATTATTAAATATGAACTACTTAAGGTCAACCCAGTTTTAGGCGAAGAATGCATAAATTTGCTGGAAATTTGTTTAACACAAAATTATTTCTGTTTTAATGATCAATTTTTTCAACAAAATGAAGGTTTACCGATGGGTTTTCCTTTATCACCATTTTTAGCAGAAATTTTCATGAACCATTATGAAAATAAAATTCTTGATGCAGACAACAAACTTATTAAACCGATACAATTTTGGTATAGGTATTGTGGACGATGTTATCTGCCTTTATAAAGGAACTGTTCGCCAACTCCAACAACTACTTAATTTTATGAATTCAATTAATTCAAATATTCAATTTACCATGGAAATAGAAAACAATAAAAACATTAATTATTTGGATATTAACATTAAAAATTTTGAAAATAAATTCTCTTTTAGTATTTACAGAAAAGAAAGTTATACAGACACGGTCATACCAGCTAACTCTTATCATCCTTGGAATACAAAAGTGTCCGCTTTTCGCAGTTTTTTAGACCGGTTAATTAAAATTCCGATGAATCAATCTGATTTTAATAAAGAATTAAGGACCATTTTGAATATAGCGAAAAATAATGGCTATGAAGAATCAGCGACATTAAAATTATTGAATAAGAAAAAAATTAAAATTGTTGGAGATGGACTATACAATAGAATTGAACCATGTGAAACCGAAGACTGGGTATATAGAAAAATGAATTATGTGAAAGGCTTAAGTTTTAAGTTGTCCAATGATTTGAAAAATTTAAACATTAAGACAGGTTTTTACAATAAACATACACTTAAAAATATTTTAGTGAACAACAAATTAGTTAGTAAGGATAAAAGATGTAATTCAGGCGTATATAAAATTGAATGCAATAACTGCAACTTTGTATATGGAGGGTTCAGAGTTAAAGTGAACTAAGTCCATTTTTTGTGATTTCTAACTAATACTGCTAGGGTATAGCAAGAAATGTATATTTTTCAGTGTAATAGTGAACCAAGTCCATAGTTTCATTTTTATCGCATAGATGGAAGAAATTCTGTTTATCACTGACAAATAGCAATTTTCTTTCAGAGGGATAGTGTATCAAGTCCATTTTCTGTCGCAAAATCACATGTGATTAAATACTGATTGTTCAGTGTTCAATGAAAGATTGTAAATCTGTTTGTATTAATGTTTATATAGTGTAAAGAGCTACTGAGACAATATAAAAATGTCATCAGATAAAGAGTGGAGACCAGAATGTAGAAAAAATTGATTTGAAATTCTTAGTCTCAGGACATTCCTTTCTACCTAATGATGCTGACTTTGGTATCATTGAAAAGGCAAGCCAGAAGCAACAATACATCTACGTACCGGAGGAATATTATAAAATTAGCTAAAAAGAAAAAGCCTCATTTTAAAGTAGAAAAGATGTCCAATCATGACTTTTTGAGTACAAAGTCTCTGCAAAATGCTGTAACCAACAGAAAAAAGGACACAGAGGGACATTCTGTCAACTGGTTGAAGATACGCTGGATGAGGTTCGAAAAAGAGTTACCCTTCATAATTCGTTTCAAGGAAACTTTTAACGACTTTGTTACTTCTTTTCGCGAAAAAAATTTGCAGAAGAAATGAGTAGGAAAAGCTCTACACTCGCTAACAAACGTGCAACAAGATTATCTCTATCAATCTCGCAGACCTATGAATGATAAGAAAAAAAAAATGATATGAAGACACTTCTGCCATATATGCCTCCAATTCACCATGCTTATTTCAAAAACCTTCCTGGATCCTTAAATACTCGGTCAACTGATTCTCTTATACAGAGCGACGATGAAGAAAATGATGAACTTTGTTATGATTAAAATATTTTCATAATCTTTATGTGCAATAATATTTTTAGTTAAAAAAATGTAATAAACATAATTTATTAAAGTATTTTTTATAAATTCCAAAAAGTTTAATGCTCATATTGGATGTATTTTTAATTATTATACTATTATTATTGGTCGGTCACAAATTATATATATATATATATATTAAAAGTTTCAGATGGAAAGTGGACCAAGTCCTACAAACAATCAAACTATATGCAATGAAGTAATATAATCTTTATACTTTACCAAAATACTAATAAAAATGTTTAAGTTAACCATGGTACTATGTTATTAAAGCAGTGAACACAATTCAAAGTCAATGATTAATTAATTATAGATGTATAACTTTACTGTCAAATATCTCAAAATAGACTCACAAGGACATGGTTCACTTTAACTCTGAACCCTCCAATATTGGACAAACAGGCCGTAATTTATACGTTAGATTTAAGGAGCACCTCAAACATTATAGAAATAAAAATTATAATTCCAATGTATCGAAACATATGCTAGATTTCCAACACAACTGTACTCTGGAAAATGTGTCAATGATCCATACTGAGAATAAAGGATGGCGACTCACTTTCTTAGAAGCATTTGAAATTAAGAAAGCTTTAAAGGCGGGTTTACACTTGATGAATGACCAGCTAGACATCATAAATTTTCCTTTTTTAGATGGGGTCATTGACAAATTTTCTTGTTAAGTTCATCCCTTCCTAAAACTTTCTCCTGTAGTATATATATATATATTTATATAGCTTAACAAATTTTGTAAAACATTTATCTCTTCTGATGATGACGTGACTGTCGAAATTACAATAAAGAGTAATTACATTTTTAAGTGAAATAATACCGAGTGTTTTTTCAAACCTTATCCATGGTACTCATTTGAGTACACCAATTTTTCTTATCCGGTGTACCATATTTTTCATTTATTTTTTTCTTTTTCATGTTCCTAAAGCATGTTCTGTCTCAAAAATATTTTTTTACTAAAAATTTCGAAAAAAAATGTCGTGGGCACAAATGGTTTAAAACACTTAATTTGTACGTTGAATTATAAATCCCCGTTAGGCGTTCTTAGTTTCAGTAGATGACATTTTTTTTACTTAAATTAATATTGAGTAGGTACATCTTAATATTATAATTTATACAGAAAACAAGAACATAGGCATTAACTAAGCTTTGATTATTCGTTTTGTGGCGTCGACTCAAGGCCACAACAAAATCTCCCCACTTCCTCTTATCTCTTCGGGTTCGGAATACTTAGAATCTAGCAGGCACGCGATTACCAGATATTGACCTGTGAAAATCCCTCTAACCTTGCACTTGCGCTAGGGGATGGTCACAGGCCAGGGAGGAGAGAATGTGCTACCCGACGAGCAGTTCCACCATATAGAAAATAGAGATACTGATTTTTTTATTTATACAATCCTGAATGTCTACATTCTCCGTTTAAATTTCAAGAAATGATAATACTTCAAATAATATAGTCTTCATTGTGTAGGAGTTGTAAAGTTTTGTACAGCGTGTTCAAAATTCTTTCGTTATTGTCTATTATTATTACATGATAAACGTGTTGACCAAACGCCACCACACAAGTAATCAATATTGGTATGAAGAAGGACTGGCAAAAAAATCCAGATTTTTTAAATCCGAACCGATAGGTTTTGTTGGGTTTTATTAGATATTTATTACGAACGCAATGTTACAATATTTTTTTATATTAATTACACATTATATATTAAATTTGACATCCAAAATAACATTCGCATTCGTTTTTCTACCATTTTTTTCAAACTAATGCGAAAAAGTGACTAAATGCAAAAAGCGGGAGTTCTAAATTATAATAGTTTGTACTAACGCATACGACTCAATATACGTACTACTCAGTATAAATGTAACGCAACGAAAGCAACTTTATTTTAACGCAGAATATAACATACAATAATTCAATATAATAAATAAATAATAGTATTTTATGTATCTAGGACGAAAAGTGAATCTTTAAGGTATGAGCAAGTTGTTTACGGCCTCGGCTTCCCGCCTCGGCCGTAATTACTTGCAAGTACCTTAAAGACACTTTTCGTCTGAGGTACATACATAATTTTATTTCATACTGGTTTCTAAAGTTGTTAAATTATTAAAATAAATCTCCAGCAATTTTTAGCAATATTAGTTTTAAGTAAGGAGGCTAAGACGCAACTGTTCGGATCTCCTCACGATCTCCTAGCAACTAGCAACGCGAGCATCAGAACAACAGAAATTTGTTTATAAATAAATAAATAAAAATTCATTGACGGTTCTGTGTACCGGTTTCTTTCTCAATCGTTGTTGTTATAATGACCGAAAAAAATATTCCTCAAGATATTTTAGACCAAGCGGAAGAGGTAAAGATGAATTTATTGCCGCGGAAATCGAAGATTCAATATGAAAGGGAATACGGATCGTTTAATACGTGGAAAACAACTAAGCATGTGAAAATTGTAAATGAAGATGTCCTTTTAGCCTATTTTTCAGAGAAGGTAATTTGTAAAAATGTAGGTATTCGTTTAGTATTAATTTAATACATTATTTTGTCTTTAGTCCAAAGGAATGAAATCTTCATCGTTATGGTCTAAGTTTTCCATGCTGAAATCAACACTCCGAGCAAAAGAAGATGTCGATATTGAAAAATATTATAAATTGAAGGCGTTTTTAAAACAACAGTCAGTTGAATATGAACCGAAAAAATCATTAATATTGACACGGGAAGAGATAAATAAATTCATGGCGGAGGCTCCAGATGGAACATATCTTCTTATGAAGGTATTTTTTATTACACTTTAAATATCATACAAACCTAATTTTCTAACTCTTCTTTAGATTGTTATTTTATTTGGGATTTGTGGAGCCTGCAGGCGGGAGGAATTGTACAATATATCCGTACAGGATATTCAAGATAAAGATGATGTTCTTATCTGTGACGATCGTCACTGAGCGTGGTATCCTAATGGCTAGCGCGTTGGCTTCTGAGTGTGGAGTTCAGGGGTTCGAGTCTCACTATCAAAATATTTTTTATTTTTTTATTTTTTCAATAAAAAGATAAAAGACACAAACCATATATTGAATATTTTGAATTATGTTTCCATTGTTGTAAATAAATATTTGTTTTGTTTGTATTTATATATATATTTTTTGTTGTATTGATAAATATATTTTTTTTACTGTTAATATTTATGATTGATGTCTGTACATGTCAGGTGCGGCATGGTCGAGCGGCTAGAGTGCTTGACCAGCGCGCTGAGGATCGCTGGTTCGATTCCTCATGAAGTATGATTTTTTATATTTTTTTATAGCATGTTTCGAACATGGCAGGTATTTACAAGATAGTTAAAATCATGTTTAAACTTATTTTGAAGTTTTTAACGGTTTTTCGGGGTATAAATACGGGCCCAAACGATAGTTTATTCAGAGAGTGTGTGCTCTCTGCCTAGTAAAGCTAGCTTTTGGTGCGTGCTGATAGCTGCGGTCCTCTGAGCCTTAAGCTGGTGAGTAAGATTTTTTACTCTGTCCGTTTGCCTTCATCGTTTAGCTTTGGTGAGTGCCATTGTTAAACGAGATAGCATATCCGTGGTTAGTATTGGTGTGCCGATACTGACGCCGTACCGCGTGCCCGTAACTTTGGTGTGTGCCACTGTTACTCGTTCGTACCGTGTTCCCGCAACCTTGGTGTGTGCCATTGTTGTCCGTCCGTACCGTGTTTCCGTAACTTTGGTGGGTGCCATCGTTACCCGTTCGTGTTGCCGCAACTTTGGTGTGTGCCATTGTTGTCCGTTCGTACCGTGTTCCCGCAACTGTGGTGAGTGCCATTGTTGCCCGGTCGGACCGCGTTGCCCTTTTTTTTTTGATATCTTTTTTTCATCGTGGCTCGTTTATTTGTCGACCATTTAACAAAGTTTAACCAGCTTGCAAATACTGCCTGTTCTATGGTAGTGTATAAATTTCTTTCTGCATTTCTATTTTTTTTATGTTTTGTAAATACGTTTTATTTAAATACCTTAATATAAAAAAAGTATTAAAAGTTACCATAATTTATTTTTGTATAAAACCGAACTCTATCTCCATTGAGCTATCCAAATCCTTTTGGCGATCGAGCAATAATTTAGCGACGCTGTTAGAGCGTCCTGCACCGTGAACCATCTCTCCTAGTGCTGTGTCTCCGACCGACCGATTGGCGCCCGAGCAAACCATTCTACAGCACGGAGACGACAAAAGAACGTCATACCACACGCTACAATTTCGCGTCCGAGCGAAATAGCGTCACAAAATTGGCGCCCGAACAGGGACTTTTATTAACAAAAAGAAATAATGGGAAACGAAGATATTGATGTGGCCCCGCCACAAACGGGTGCCGGTTCCGATACCGCTCCAACTAAAACTAGCTGGATATATAAATTGAAAAAAGAAGAATTGCAGAAAGAATTACAAAAGTTTGGCCTAGTAGCAGAAGGTACGGTGGAAGAACTCAGACAGCGACTAGTTTCGCTTGTTCGCCAAGCACAAGACCTTCTGAATGTTGAGGCTAAGGCAGGCCCAAGTGCTATATCACAAGGTAACGTTGAACCAAAACCTGTGTTAGACAAAGCACTACTTATTCGATCAACCAGTGAATTAGTCCGTAAATGGAACGTTTCCTTTGACGGGAAAACCGATGCCGTCATGTTTCTCGAACGGCTGGAAGAGGCAAAACTTAGCTACGAAGTATCAGACGAGAATTTGATAACCGCGATTCCTGAACTTCTACGTGGTTCCGCGATTCTGTGGTACCGGAACAATAAGGAGGACTGGGCCACCTGGGAAGATTTTCTCCAGAGTTCCCGCCGTTTTTATCTGCCAGCCGATTACAAATTGCAACTCGCTGAGGAAATCAGCCGAAGAACTCAGAAATCCGGAGAACGGGGCCGCGATTATATCGTCGAATTACAAACCTTGATGCGACGGCACGCGGGTCTAACCAAGGAAGAAAGACTATTCAGGCTGTATAAAAATTTGCAACCAGAGTACCGGCAATACATTCGACGAAAGGACTTCAACAGTGTTGATGAATTGTTGCTGGAAGTCGAAGAATACGAGCGGTTGCGAAAAGAGCTGAGACATAATACACCTCAGGTAGCTGCTATAACCACTAACCCAGCATTGGCAAAGCAAAGAACTCCTGTAGCCACGTCCCACAATAGCGCAATATGTTGGCGGTGCGGACAAAAGGGGCATTTCCGTAGAGCATGCCAAAATGCAGCAGTCCTATTTTGTTCTCGTTGCGGCAAGCAAGGGATAAAAAGTCAAGAATGCCCGTGTTCGGGAAACGCCAACAGGACTGGCGAATAAAGGAGCCCAACCAGTCCACGTCTACTCGGCTCCCCATCCAGTTGTCATCTGTCGGTCCACCTGTTCCTGATAGCCACCGACTATTCATGAGAACAAAATTAAAGGACATCGATTATCACGGGTTAGTCGACACTGGCTCTGCTCGTTCATACATAAATGCGGAAGTGGCGCAAGCATTGAAGAGCAAGGGGGTACTGTTTGTTCGGAGCAATAACGAACACGCTCAACTTGCCAATGGAAGTCTGGTGCGCATACCGGAGCAATGCACAATCGGTACTATGATAGACGGCGTTTATAAGAAATTTATCTGGCTATGCCTCCCGACGCTAACTACCCCGGTACTTTTGGGCATCGACGCACTTAAAGCGTGGAAGATCACGCTTCAATTTGAAACTGAAAAATCCCCTACCACCATACGCTATGGACACTTTCCAGTAATCCCTGGAAGCCAACGGAGACTCAACGTCTGCAGGCTTTCCTCCGAAAGGAATTACCTACATTTAAAAGGCTTAGGGGTCCCACCAAGCTAGTCCATCACCATATTCGGTTAAAAGATTCCACCCCAATCAAGCAGAGGTATACGCCACGGAACCCCATAATGATGGAGATCATTAACGAAGAAGTTGACCAGATGTTAATAGATGGGGTCGTCGAACCGTCCAAAAGCCCGTGGAGTTCACCGACGGTGATTGTTAAGAAACGGGATGGCAAACACCGTTTCTGCATTGACTTCAGACGACTTAATGAAGTTACTGAGAAAGATGCCTATCCGCTACCGTTCATTCATTCCATACTTGACCGACTCCGCCATGCCAAGTACTTTTCAACAATAGATCTGAAGAATGGGTACTGGCAAGTTCCACTCACGGAAGCCAGCAAGCCCCTCACCGCATTCACTGTTCCGGGTAGGGGGCTCTTCCAATTCCGAGTCATGCCATTCGGGCTCCATGCGGCGCCGGCTACATTTCAGAGATTGCTAGACGGGGTAATCGGACCAAAGATGGACTCATTCGCCTTCGCATACCTGGACGACATTGTCATTTTTAGTTCGACTTTTGAAGAGCATTTAGAGCACTTAGGGCAAGTGTTTCAACAGCTTCGTGAGGCCAACTTGAGAATAAACACCGAGAAATGCCAGTTTGCGAAGAAGTCGATTAAATACTTGGGGCATGTCGTATCGAGCCAGGGTATCGAAACCGATCCGGATAAAGTAGCGGCAGTCATAAAAATACCGCCACCTAGGAATGTACGGGAGGTACGGCAAATTCTAGGGGCTGCATCTTGGTATCGCCGTTTCATAAACGGATTTTCGGACCTCATTACCCCTCTGACCCGACTCTTAAAAAATCCGAAAGATGGAAATGGACGGAAAAAGAGCAAGATGCATTTGAGCAATTGAAATCCGCACTAACCACCGCACCAGTGCTCGCCTGCCCTAATTTTAAACATCCGTTTGTTCTACAAACGGACGCATCCGATAAAGGATTAGGAGCAGCCTTACTGCAGCGCATCGAGGGGCGCGAATATGTGATCGCCTATGCGAGCCGCACATTAAACAAAGCAGAGCAAAATTACAGTACAACCGACAAAGAGTGCCTTGCAGTAGTCTGGGGTGTACAAAAGATGCGCCACTACCTAGAAGGATACCAGTTTACAGTTATTACTGATCATCAGGCCCTACAGTATTTACACCGATGTAACAGCCCCTCCGGTAGGCTGGCAAGATGGGCATTATATCTCCAGCAATTCGATATGCAGATCGAATATCGAAAGGGGTCGCTCAATCAATTAGCAGATGCATTATCACGGCAACCCGTAAGCTGTGAGGAAATCGACGCGGACGAGTTGATGGTCGTTAATCCAGTCGACACCTGGTACGACCAGAAATAAAAAGCCGTGCAGGAAAATGCTAAGGAACATCCAGAGTATCGAATTCAGGAGGGGAAGTTGTACCGCCGTTTCTGGGACCCCAACGACCTGACTGAGCCAGAAGACTGCAGCACAGAATGGAAACTGTGTGTGCCTGTAAGCGAGCGCGCAGAGATCCTTAAAACCTACCACGACGCTCCGCATGCTGGTCACATGGGTATCGCCAAAACCCTCAATCGGATCATGCGAAGGTACCACTGGCCAGGCATGAGTCAAGAAGTAGTACGATATGTGCGGGCATGTCGTCAATGCCAGCGCTTCAAATACAACCAGACGAAGACCGCTGGAAATATGTCGGCACCTAAAATTCGGGATGCCTGGGATGTCGTCTCCACCGATATTATTGGTGCACTGCCACGATCCAAGAGAGGGAATGCGTACCTAGTGGCATTCCAGGATCGACTGACGAAATTTGTGGAATGCCGAGCCATCCGTAGAGCCACCGCAGCGAACATTGTACAGGCTTTCCGTGAGCTGATCGTGTGTCGATACGGATGTCCGAAAACCGTAATAACCGACAACGGCACCGAATTCAATAACCACAAATTTCGAGGACAACTGGAGTCACTAGGGATCCGGCATCATTTAACACCCTCGTACACTCCGCAGGCTAATCCCGTAGAACGTGTTAACCGGGTATTGAAACCTATGCTGGCGATTTATTGTAACGGGGACCAGAAAACGTGGGATGAATATCTGCCCGAATTAACGTACGCTATTAATACCTGCCGTCATGATTCCACTGGTTATTCACCGGCATATCTGAATTTCGGCCGCGAAATCCAGATGCCTAAAAAGAGGAAACTTCACGACGATCCAATTACGACCCAGGATACGCATAGCATCCCTTCTGAACATTTGGAGCGCCTCGATCGACTGCGGGACGCTCAAGAGTTAGCACGGACAAACATTGCTCGATCTGCCACCCGACAAGCCCACCATTACAACTTACGGCATCGTAAATGGGCCCCAGAAATCGGAGACAGAGTCATGAAACGCGAACACCCGCTGTCCGTTGCTGCCAAAGGCTTTGCCGCGAAGCTCGCCCCCAGGTACTCGGGGCCATGGACGGTGGACAAACGTCTGTCTGCCCAAGTCTATGACCTGCGGGGCGTACAAGGCCGCCGAATCCGTCGCGTCCATGTCAAGGACATGAAGCCCGCCCATGACTAATGGTATATGTTACAGACATGGCCGACGACCGGCGAAGAATGGTTGCCCCGACCAACCCTCCAGGACTGTCTACAGCCACCCTGTTAAAACGGCTGAAGGCTGTTCCACCGCTGCTGTCCCCCCTGCCGGACACCCCTGATTACCGATCCAGTCCCGATGATGTGCTGTTTCTCGACGCGTCGCCGCTCCCAGTAAGCCCTCCAGTGCCCGGGCTTTTGTCCCCATTGCCCGCGACGCCGACCGCTGACCGACCAGAGAGCGTCACGCTCTATTACATCCCCGAAGACCCGCCGTCTGTTGTTCGGGAGATGCCGAGGGCGCCCTTTACCGCGTCGGTCGAGACCACCCGCCGCTTGGGTCAGCGTTTCTTGGAGCTGTTCGGTCCGAGTCCGGATAGGACCACCAGCAACCCGACCCAAGAATGCTGCACCCCACCACGACCGGCTTCACGACCTGCAGCTGCTCCGGTTGAGGTGCTCTCGCCCGTCAACGCGAGCGACTGGAAGGTTCTCAACCGGTGGCTGCCGGTTCCAGTACCGAGGATGTCGTCGACCAGTCCGCCGACATCCATCGTGGACATCCGCCGCAAGGGGCGAAAGCTGCGGGCCACCTACAAGGACACGAGGACAGGGAAGGTGACGTTCGAGAACCTAGAGGCAGCCATCCAGCCATTGGGACACTGGAGGCCGTCCAGGGGACAGCGGTAGTGACAAAAAGACACTAGAAGTGCTAATTAAGGTTTGGTTTAGAGTAAGTGGGTTTTTTTTTGGTTTGGTTTTTTTCTTTTTTTTCTCCGAAGTGAGAGGGGGGTGTGACGATGGTCACTGAGCGTGGTAGCCTAATGGCTAGCGCGTTGGCTTCTGAGTGTGGAGTTCAGGGGTTCGAGTCTCACTATCAAAATATTTTTTATTTTTTTATTTTTTCAATAAAAAGATAAAAGACACAAACCATATATTGAATATTTTGAATTATGTTTCCATTGTTGTAAATAAATATTTGTTTTGTTTGTATTTATATATATATATATATATATATATATATATATATTTTGTTGTATTAATAAATATATTTTTTTTACTGTTAATATTTATGATTGATGTCTGTACATGTCAGGTGCGGCATGGTCGAGCGGCTAGAGTGCTTGACCAGCGCGCTGAGGATCGCTGGTTCGATTCCTCATGAAGTATGATTTTTTATATTTTTTTATAGCATGTTTCGAACATGGCAGGTATTTGCAAAATAGTTAAGATCATGTTTAAACTTATTTTGAAGTTTTTAACGGTTTTTCGGGGTATAAATACGGGCCCAAACGATAGTTTATTCAGAGAGTGTGTGCTCTCTGCCTAGTAAAGCTAGCTTTTGGTGTGTGCTGATAGCTGCGGTCCTCTGAGCCTTAAGCTGGTGAGTAAGATTTTTTACTCTGTCCGTTTGCCTTCATCGTTTAGCTTTGGTGAGTGCCATTGTTAAACGAGATAGCATATCCGTGGTTAGTATTGGTGTGCCGATACTGACGCCGTACCGCGTGCCCGTAACTTTGGTGTGTGCCACTGTTACTCGTTCGTACCGTGTTCCCGCAACCTTGGTGTGTGCCATTGTTGTCCGTCCGTACCGTGTTTCCGTAACTTTGGTGGGTGCCATCGTTACCCGTTCGTGTTGCCGCAACTTTGGTGTGTGCCATTGTTGTCCGTTCGTACCGTGTTCCCGCAACTGTGGTGAGTGCCATTGTTGCCCGGTCGGACCGCGTTGCCCTTTTTTTTGATATCTTTTTTTCATCGTGGCTCGTTTATTTGTCGACCATTTAACAAAGTTTAACCAGCTTGCAAATACTGCCTGTTCTATGGTAGTGTATAAATTTCTTTCTGCATTTCTATTTTTTTTATGTTTTGTAAATACGTTTTATTTAAATACCTTAATAAAAAAAAAGTATTAAAAGTTACCATAATTTGTTTTTGTATAAAACCGAACTCTATCTCCATTGAGCTATCCAAATCCTTTTGGCGATCGAGCAATAATTTAGCGACGCTGCTAGAGCGTCCTGCACCGTGAACCATCTCTCCTAGTGCTGTGTCTCCGACCGACCGATTGGCGCCCGAGCAAACCATTCTACAGCACGGAGACGACAAAAGAACGTCATACCACACGCTACAATTTCGCGTCCGAGCGAAATAGCGTCACATATCATAACAATTCCTGACACAAAAACAAATCGAAAAAGAGTATTCACAGTAACTGATGAAATGGATGGTACAAATCCTCTTGAATTGTATAGAAAATACAGAGCATTGCGCCCAGGACAAATTATTCATATATTATAAATCGAATAAATGTAGTATTCAGCGTGTCGGACTGCATACCTTAGCGAAATTACCTTCCGAGATAGCCAAATATTTAAAGTTGCCGTACGCAGAACAGTACACAGGGCACTGCTTTCGACGCAGTTCGGCTAATTTGTTAGCGAACGCCGGCGCGGATTTAACCAGTATCAAAAGACATGGGGGTTGGAAGAGTTCCACTGTAACCGAAGGTTATTTGGACGACTCACTCGAAAATAAGAAAAAATGTGCAAAATTGATACTAAATTCCGAACAGAAAGTAGTTGTTGAAACATACGAGGCAACAACATCAACCGAAATTTCGACCAGTGCTGGGAATTCGATGTCCGTTCCCAATGAATTTTCTTCTGGAAATCAGCTCGACCTGCACCCCTCTATTTCGGATGCAGGAGTAGTTTTTAAAGAACTGACAGCTTGCACATTCAATATATATATATATATATATATATATATATATATATATATATATATATATATATATATATATATATATATATATACAGGGTGGAAACGAACTTAATGTCATAAATTTAAGGGTGAGTAGTATGACATGTGTAGAATACGAAAGTGAAAGAATTTTTTTAAAATTCGAAATACGAAAATTCGACTTTTCTTAAGGAAACATTTTTTTACTGGTTTTAATTAATATTTCATTAAAAATATGGTCATCAAAAATTCATTCAAAATTAGTTGTATAAGATATTATTCTTAATAATTAAATTAAACAGCATTTTTGACGAAAATAATTGTGTAATAGATAAAATAATACAAATGCGTTGCCAGTGGTCCAGTGGTACAAAAAATGTTAGTTTAATGAAAACTACCCTTAAATATGCGAATTTTTAAAAAATTCTTTCTGTTTCGTAATCTACACATGTCATACTACTCACCCTTAAATTTATGACATTAAGTTCGTTTCCACCCTGTATATATATAAATAAACCTACATTGTAATAAACTAACTGTAAATAAACCAATAGCTATTAATAAACCATTTTGATTTTGAAGATAAAATTTTAAAGTCCTAGGACTTTAAAATAATATTTTAAAGTTCTAGGACTTTAAAGTTTCACTTTATGTTCTATAAATCGTTCGAAAAACGTTGCTTTAGAAACCAGTATGACATAAATATAATTATGACAGATGATGATAGACATCTCCATTTTGTTCTTTATACACACTTTAGTGTTACAGAGAGGACAAAATTTGTGCTGGTTTAAGTCTATCCCCCGAAACTGTTACCTCCTTTTCTATTTGCATTGTAAAATGTTTTTCATTTCGTTTTAAAACTTTGTATGGTCCTTGATAAGGTGGTGTAAGAGACTTCTTTACTCCACCTTCAAGTAAAAATACATAAATTGACACGTGAAGATCTTTATGTTCAAATATGCATCGTGATTTATGGAAAGGAGTGATTTGTTTATTTTCGATTATTTCTTGAATCTTCTGATGTATTTCGCTTGGTTGTGGTACCATATCTGATGATGTAACAAACTCGCCGGGAAGAATCAGTGGTTCTCCGTATACCAATTCTGCTGTACTTGCGTTTACATCTTCTCTTAAAGCGGATCGTAAACCCAGTAATATCATTGGTAAAATTTTGTTCCAATTTTTAGTATCCAAGTATGCCATTAACACGTTCACTGCCAAAGCAGATTTCGGCAAGTGTATTGCAGTTGCTCACTACGAGTTATCTTGTATTTGGCAGTTCAGCTTGTGACGCCAGCCACGAAGTAACTCGTGCCGCACAACATAATTTTTGAAGCTAGCTACGATTGTTCTCGTTCAATATAATGATGTTTCACAAAGCTAAGCGTGTGAGGTAGGAATTGGAGAAATAGGATTGGCGTATGGATACAGATTTGGTTCAATTATTTAATTATTATACATATTTTTTGGGCAATACTTACCAAATCTAAATTTTTAATGTAGGGCATGGATATTTATATAACATAATTATTTTATATATTTATTTCGGCATTATATGCAATAAAAAAATAAAACGGTCTCTGGCGTCAGGGAAAAGCATATCAAAAATAGGTTCGGCTTCACTGTGACAAAAGCCAAGTACGGGAAAGTTCGTAGTTGGCAGTGAACGTGTTAATGCAGTCTTTAGAGTTCTATGAAAACGTTCGACACAACCATTTGATTGTGGATGATATGCAGTCGTTCTAATTCGATGTATACCTAAGCGTTTAGCTAGTTTAACAAAAAAGAGCAGATTCAAACTGTCTGCCTTGATCTGTAGTTAAGCGTAAAAGAACACCAAACCTGTATATCCAGCCTCTGTATAAAGATTCGGCTACAGATTCTGCAGTTTATCTTCTACAGGAATAACTTCTGGCCAACGAGTACCTCGATCAATCATCGTAATACAGTATCTCTTTCCTTCTGAGGGTGGTAGTGGTCCTATAATATCAATATGAACATGTTGAAATCGTCCGGACTGTGTGAGTGTTCCAAATTGACTATTTGTATGTTTGTATACTTTTGACTTTTGACAGCGTTCACATAATTTTGTCCACTGCGCAACATTGACATTCATACTTGGCCAGAAAAAACGTTGAGAAATTGTTTTTCTAGTCTTCCTTATCCCTGGATGACTGAGCCCATGAAATTGATTGAAAATTGCCTTTCTGAAATCTTTTGGTAGATATGGTCTTTTTTTTGGTAATGAATTTTCACAAAGTAAAGTGTGATTAGTTCCAGGAATTTCTATCCATTTTAATTTAAGATTTGATTGCGCAAGAAGTTTCGGAACACAGACAGTTTGAATCTGCTCTTTTTTGTTAAACTAGCTAAACGCTTAGGTATACATCGAATTAGAACGACTGCATATCATCCACAATCAAATGGTTGTGTCGAACGTTTTCATAGAACTCTAAAGACTGCATTAATGGCATACTTGGATACTAAAAATTGGAACAAAATTTTACCAATGATATTACTGGGTTTACGATCCGCTTTAAGAGAAGATGTAAACGTAAGTACAGCAGAATTGGTATACGGAGAACCACTGATTCTTCCCGGCGAGTTTGTTACATCATCAGATATGGTACCACAACCAAGCGAAATACATCAGAAGATTCAAGAAATAATCGAAAATAAACAAATCACTCCTTTCCATAAATCACGATGCATATTTGAACATAAAGATCTTCACGTGTCAATTTATGTATTTTTACTTGAAGGTGGAGTAAAGAAATCTCTTACACCACCTTATCAAGGACCATACAAAGTTTTAAAACGAAATGAAAAACATTTTACAATGCAAATAGAAAAGGAGGTAACAGTTTCGGGGGATAGACTTAAACCAGCACACATTTTGTCCTCTCTGTAACACTAAAGTGTGTATAAAGAACAAAAAGGAGATGTCTATCATCATCTGTCATAATTATATTTATGTCATACTGGTTTCTAAAGCAACGTTTTTCGAACGATTTATAGAACATAAAGTGAAACTTTAAAGTCCTAGAACTTTAAAATATTATTTTAAAGTCCTAGGACTTTAAATATATATATATATATATATATATATATATATATATATATATATATGTGTTACTGTAAATGCCCGAAAATCGGTAAATCCTAAGATTGATGTACAAAACCCAGGATTTACCAATTTTATGTGGTAAATCTACAAACAATTAGATAATTTATATAATTTCGGGTGTTAAAACGTACTAGTGTAATTGCAAATTGGTGTTGCATTTTTAATTGTCGTAGCCATGTTGTAAAACCCGACTTTTAATTAAAGGCTGGTGAAACGCGGCCAGATTGTCAAACCTTCAAAGACAGCAATGTTTTACAATCTGGCTAGTATATTTCTTTAAATACTACAACAATAACCTAACCTAACGCACAAAAGTCACCCATGAAAACTGGAGACTGGAGCACAGTTTTGTTCGTTAGGGTTATTGTTATATGTAGAGAAATATGCCATGCCATTTAATTTACCACATAAAATTGGTTAATCCTAGATTTTGCACGTCAATCCTAGGATTTACCGATTTTCGGGCATTTACAGTAACATATATATATATATATATATATATATATATATATATATATATATATATATATATATATATATATATATATATATATATATATATATATATATATATATATTGGCGATCTACTTCAGATATTTTGTCAGCAATTATCGCTAACCCTTCTGTATCCGAATGTCCAGTTGCTAGCAATACTTCCTGCATTCGACTAAGGAGTCCTCGCATCCAAAGCATTCTTATTACGTCATTGGAGATAAATGAACCTGCTAGACTTTTCATTTGGCGCAAAAACGTAGAAGGTTTTTCGTTGCCTAATTCTTTATTTTCCATTAGACGACAGCCATTGCGCAAGAAGTTGCGCTCTTCCTACCGAATCCCTACGCCATTACAATCATGACACGACGCAGAATTGTCGAAGCTCTTGCCGATGAGAACACTCCTTTAGCGCAACACAACTACTTCATTGCGCGCAATTCTATACCTGGAGCTGTATTTCTTAACAGCCTTCTTCAAAACGTGCAGGACGTGATGCCACCCAACTACTTTGACCAAGGACTGTACAGACAGACAGGACCTCCGCCGCTGGAGATCTTACATTGGTGGGTGCCAGCGTAGGATGGCAACTCTCATCCTATTGATATTAACTTTGATTTTAAAGTTTCGTACGGTTTGTTACCCGGATTTTTGACAATGTTAGCTACTTGTTGTAGAATTGAAAATTCCAGATTTGCTATAACTAACTGGAATTTAGATGTACTGCTTGAGATTCGTGACGTCGCGAATATCGCTTCGAGTTGAAAAAACCATAGTGATGGATCGGCTTTCCAGAATTGTGGAATTCTAACAGATGGTTCTACACTATTAATCAACTGGTTTTCAGAAAGTTTTCTGTTGAAGGCTCTTCACTTATATCTTGTTCATCCATTTTTTTGCTGAAGTCGGGGTCACCAATTTTAGTAACGCATACGACTCAATAAATGTAACGCAACGAAAGCAACTTTATTTTAACGCAGAATATAACATACATTAATTCAATATAATAAATAAATAAATATAATTATGACAGATGATGGCAGACATCTTCATTTTGTTTTTATATACAACCATGATATAAAAATATTATAAAAACAAAGCAGATTGGCACACCCAGCAATGGGTAATATGCCGTGATGAAATATTTATTTATTTATAAAAACTTGATCTGAAAAGTTCAATTATTTACTACTTCAATTTAAAATAAATTGGAATAAATCTAGTCTATGAGATGTTTGCAAATTCATGTTTTTGCACATGGTATCTTCAGGTCTAGTGCGAAAAACAGTAACTTGCAACTAAACACAAATAGTTAGTCTGGGTTTTATTATTTAGTAATATTTTATGGTTATTTTTTTAACTCGAGTGGGTATGAAGAATGCATAACAAGATATTTTTGCATGAGTACTAATTTGTAAATTATTAACATGTGCTGGATTTACCTTACCATATAATTATTATTTTGGTACATTTAATTATTTATTTAAAGTAACTTTAAATTTGTATTATAATTATTAGAAAAATCGAATTCTGCCTCTCGACCTGTATAATTTAAGAAATTGCCTGTTGTGAAAGACGATGAAATCCAGTTCATTTAAAAGTTGAGGCAGGGTATAAGAGGCTTATATTCCTAATTACTTTTACTAATGTATTTCAATAGAAAATCTTACGTTTTGTGCGAAAGGCATATTGTTTTTGGATTAACCCCCCATTTGTTAGTTCTGCCATAACAAAAAAAGTTTTGAACACGTAACACATTGTACAAATTGAATGTATTTTCACGTTTATATTATTTTATACTTTATATAAATAAATACATTTCTTCATGAAAAACGGTAGAAGTAAGTAGACATGTACTGTTACAGTATGTACAATTATTCCCTGTGGTCCTCCATTACAATTTAAGGATAAGAAGTCTAGACAATTACAATAATAGGAGGAGTCTAAGGTTAAAAATATATATAAAACTAAAACAATTACCCCTTAACCTTAAATAATAATATAAGCTAAAAGCTAAATACGTATTTCGAGAACTAAGTTCTCATCATCAGTAGAACAAAACAAAAGTTTAAGCAGAGAAGTTAAGATTACTCAACATGTAAACCATGTCAGAGGTCTAACAACTCTGAGCAAACAAGGGAGAGAACTGGGATTATATAGAGATAGGAGTCACAGGTGAATGAATACCAATTAAAACTAAGATTTAACGTCCAATGAAATTTAAGATTTAAAATGTCCTATTAAATTTAAGTTTCTATTAAATCGAATAATTTAGAATTTGGTATGGGACCGAAATCTGCGTTCATCAAGTTATTTTTAAATTTATTTATTATTAAGCTCTCGTATGCATCTAAATATCTATCATTATTAATATTCTTTAAAAGTTTAATGTTAGAATTGTTAATTTTGTGATTATTAATGAACATATGTTGAGCCACGCTAGATTTTTCGGGATTACCGCTTTTTAGATGATAAAAATGTTCTTTAAACCGAGTGTCAATTTGCCTTTTAGTTTGCCCGATGTAAACTTTATTACAATCATTACAGCTAATTTTATATATACCGGATTTTTTGTTAGTGTCAATTTTATCTTTAGGATTACCTAATAGAGATTTAATAGTATTACTTGATTTGTAAGTCACGGTTAAATTTTGATTTTGAAAAATTTTATTTAAATTTTTAGAAGCGTGATCGTACGGTAGTGTTATGTATTTATTATTATTTTTATTATTAAATGGTGTTAATGTTGTAAAATTAGAAACGGATTGGCGATGTTTAAATTTATGAACTAATTTATCTATAGTTTTAACCGGGAAACCGTTATATTTAGCTATTTCTTTAATATAGTTTAGTTCAATATTAAATCTTTTTTTGTTTAAAGGAAATTTTGTTAATCTGTTTATTAAAAAATTGAATGATGCTAATTTATGTTGCCAGAAATGATTGGAGTCAGCAGTTATAAATCTGTTAGTATTAGTGGATTTTCTGTGAATATCGAACTCTAGTTTATTTTTATTTCGAATAACCAGTACGTCCAGAAATGGTAGTTGTTTATTAGTTTCTTGTTCAATAGTAAATTTAATTGATGGGAAAACTGAATTTAAATTGTCTAGAAAAGTTTTCAAATCGCAATTTTTGATATTAACTATGGCAAAAATATCATCTACATATCTAATCCAAACTCTAGGAAAATATTTGTTGTTTTTCTTAAATTCAATTTCGAAATTACTCATGAATAAATTAGCCAAAAATGGTGATAAACTATTTCCCATACCTGTACCTTCATTTTGGTGATAAAATTTATTATTTACTTGAAAATAATTTTGATTCATACAAAGTTCAGTGAGTCGTAAATATTCATTAATTTGTGTCACATCCAAGTTGTTATTTTCTAAAAAAGTTTTTAAATATTCTAAAGTTTTCGGGATCGGTACACTTGGAAATAAAGAACTAACGTCAAAAGAAACCAATATTTCATTTTTATGTAAAGTAATATCTTTGACTTTTTCGATGAATTGTAACGAATTTTGTACGGAAAAAGTTTGTGGTTGATTTTGAAAATTAGTAAATTCGTTGACTAACCATTTTGAAAGCAAATAAGTTGGTGAATTTATGCCAGAAACTATAGGTCTTACTGAATTACCCGGTTTATGAATTTTTGGAAGACAGTACATTTTTGGAACTACTGGGTTTCAAACGTTAAGTTTAAAATTTATATTTTTCGTAATTAAATTTGGACAATTTTTAATGGTGTTTTTATATTCTCTAACCATTTTAGGTAAAGGATTTTTATTAATTTGCGTGTAAGGTCCATTAGTTAATTGGTTATTTACTCTATTAAAATATTCTGATTTATCTAAAATGACAATTTTGTTACCTTTATCGGCTTTTAAATAAAATACGTCGCGTTTTTTAAGATTATTTATAAGTTTAATATCACTATTATTAGGTTTGTTTTTAAAACGATTTAAATTATTATTTATTTGAATTTTACAAGCGTTCCTGATGTAATCTTTAGTGTCATTGTTTAAATATTTAATACTGGTTTCAATGCAAACTACTAAATCATCTAACGGTGAGTCAATATTATTAGGTGAAAATTTTAAACCTTTGTTTAACAAATTGAGTTCTTCTTTAGAAAAATTGTCCGACGATTGATTTACAACGATGTTTTCTTTTATACAAGTTTTGTCGCGAATGTTGTCGCGAATGTAGCAAACGAAGTGATGTAACTATATATATTCTTTAATAACCGACTAACAATAGCGTATTATGATTAGGTAATGAAGGAGTGGGGTTAATTAGATAGTTGATGTTGCGTCAGGGAGAGAGGTTACGGCCAGACAGCAAAGGAGTATATAGTTAGTAGTGACCGTGTGAGGAGGTATTCTCCATTTGGCCGTATTGGTAAGGTAACAGGTTAATATTATTACAGGTTTAGTTATCAGACTAAGTACTCAAAGAGCGAGTACAATTAATAAGAAATATAACATTGTGTTAGTTGATATGAGAAAGTCAGATTCCTTATATCAGTAATTCTCAGAGTTATCAACTGCGAGGCAGAGGGGTGGCTGTAAGGGGAGGTTGGAGGCCACTTGGGGGGTTTACCCCAGTACTCAGAGAGCTCCAGGCCAAAGAGGAGCTAATAGACAAATTATACCAAAGCGGAGTGTTTACTCCTTATACCAAAGCGGAGTGTTTGCTCCTTGTACCAGAGCGGAGTGTTTACTCCTTATACTAAAGCGGAGTGTTTACTCCTTGTAACAGTACAGAGTGTTTACTCTTTACTATATCAGTTCCCTACGTAAGAGTAAGTAGGACTGCATTGTGTTGCAGACCAGATCGGAGTGTTTACTCCAATTCTCAGATTAATAATGAGTAGATCATCTGTAATTAGTGCGAAGCGGATTGAGAATCCGTGAGGAATTAATTGTCAGATCAGATCAGTTTAAGAGTCAACGCAAGTTGTATTATTACATAAGTTTCGATTCATTTCATATAGAAATCAGTTCATATTTAATTTCCGCAATCATGTTTGCGACATGGTGGAGGAGCTGGGATTTGACATCAATATTCAGCACCTAAAGTGTCTTATTCAAAATTTAAGTATTTAAAACAAAAAATATCCAGTTTTCTTGCATCATTAAAATTAATGTGTTATTTATTTCATCATTAATTATTGTTAAAATTAAGTTAATGTAGTTTTTTATTTCGATTTTAATTTGCGATAAAATTATATAGGTTCATTGTTCCAGCATAACAGAAATACTTGCTAGTCATCTCCTTAAACCAGTAACCAAACGTTACTCATGGAGACGGTAGTCCGAACCCGGTTGAAGTTGATCAGTGAATCAGTTTCATCATGCCTCAGTTCTGCCGAGGAGGCCCTTTGTCAATTAACCGAGGGCAAAGAAACGAGAGAAGAAATAAAAATTATTGCAGCCAAATTAAAATCATTTAATGAAAGGTTTATATCGGAAATGTATAAATACTATGAATCAATAGAAGACCCCTCAACAGATGAAATATCAGAGTATACAACATTACAGATGAGGGCAGAAGAAATAATTGCTGAAATAACTGTTAAAATACAAGACGAACGAAACAAGAATGTATCTACACATGTACCAGAGAATATTAATGTAGCTAATAAGTTACCCAGAATGGAATTAGCTAAATTTAACGGTGACATTTTGAAGTGGTATCAATTTTGGGATCAATTCTCATCGAATGTAGATTGTAGAAATATTAGTGACGTTGATAAACTACTTTACCTTCGTTCAGTATTAGAAGGTGAAGCAAAGCAAGCAGTTGAAGGTCTAGATACAACTAGCAAGAATTATCAAATAGCCGTTGATGCATTAAAGGAAAGATATGGAAAACCAAGCGCTATAATAGACGCACACTATGTGGCGCTTTATAGAGTAAAAGCGGCAACGAATACAGTTAAACAATGTCGCAATGCATTAGATGAAAAACATCTCAGGGTATTAAAATCATTAGGCGAAAATGTTAACCACAATCATCTCAGAGTGATGATAATGGAGAAGTTCCCTGAAGATTTGATTTACGAATTACGAATGAAAATGGTTTCTGAGAATGAATCTATTGAGAATATTAGAAAACATTTAGAACATATCATCTCAGCCAGGGAATCTTCAAACAGAATAAGAAGAGATTTCGAGGAACGGACCAAGTCTAACCCTAGTAAATCAGACAGTGAAAATTTCACTGTAGAAGCACTTCATGTTAAAACAGAGAGAAAAGAAGAAAATCGACGTTTCCAGTCTAGAATTAAAAGACCATTTGAGAATTATGGAAATAAGGAAAAGAAAAGATTTGAATACTGTCAAGTTCACAAAACAAATACCTTTAATCAAAGAAAAAGACAATTTAGAAGTAATGAAAGAAATGAAACGGAACCGAAACCGAGAAGAAGAAGATACAGTTGCATATTTTGCCTAGGGGATCATTTTAATGACGAATGCCTTATAGTCAAGACAGTTCAAGAAAGAAAATTAAAACTAAAGGGTCGTTGTTATAATTGTCTTGAAGAGGGACATCAATCGAAGGAATGTAAATTGAAAAGAAAATGCCGACATTGTAATAAAATTGGAGAACATAATCGGGCTTTGTGTCCTAAAACGGAGGCAAAATCGACACATAGAACTGATAATTTCTACATTAACAATAATACTGGAGAAACCATACTACAAACGGGGATAGTGAATATCTACAAAGATGAACATAGCGGTAAACAAATCAATTGTCGCATTTTATTAGACTGTGGCAGTCAGCGAAGTTATATTTTGAGTAAACTAGCAAAGAAATTAAGCTTACCTGTGCTGGAAGAAAGTCGATTATCAGTATTTACATTTGGAGCTATGGATCCACAAAAAATAGAAAGTCCTGTAGTATGTTTCAGAATGATTACTCGCACAAACAGATGTGTAATGATACATGCCAATGTTATACCCCATATCACACACAGTGTCAAATGCCCGGCACAATCAACCAGAATTTTAAGTATACGACAAAATGCTAAATACGATGACATGATAATGGCAGATGATGGTTCTAGGAACGATCAAATAGATTTACTCATTGGTAATGATTATTATTACGGATTTATGTCAACTGAGAAGATAGAAGTTCAGAAAGGCCTTTTCTTAGTCAATTCCGACTTTGGGTGGATATGGACGGGGAAGTATAACAGTTCACAGACAAATGAGGATCAGCTCTCAGTGATAACATATGTTCAATGCAGAAGTGAAGACACAGTTAAATTCAACGTACCAGATCTTCCTCTCAGGAACGATAATCTGAAAAGGTTATGGGATTTAGAATCCATTGGGATAACTGATTCCCCAAAAACAACAAGAGATGACGAGGCAGTTAAGAGATTTAATGAAACCACAAAATTTATAAATAATCGATACCATGTTACATGGCCATGGATAGACAACTCTCAAATATTACCAAAAAATTTTGGATTAGCACTTGGGAGATTGAACAATTTAGTGAAAAAACTAAACAAGGATAACCTCGTTGCTTATGATCAAGTACTTAAGGAACAACTTGAAAGAGGCATTATAGAGATAGTTGGAAGTAAATTACAATCAAATGATCACCCTATTCATTATCTTCCTCATCATTGTGTTCTTCAAGAAAACAAACCCACAAAACTAAGAATAGTTTACGATGCGTCTGCAAAACTAAAAGATCAGAAGAGTCTCAATGAGTGCCTCTATAGAGGCCCACTCATGTTAGAAGATCTAACTGGATTATTAATTAGATTTCGAGAAAACTGTATTGGCATAACAGCAGATGTAGAAAAAGCATTTTTACAAATTGGACTGCAAGAAAATGACAGAGATGTAACAAGGTTTTTGTGGCTTAAAAATATTAGAACAGAGGTGAATTCAGATAATATTTTGCAATTGAGATTTTGCCGCGTTCCCTTCGGAGTTATTTCAAGCCCATTCCTTCTCAATGCAACAATCAGATACCATCTTCTAAAATCCGACAATATTTTTAGCAAACAAATTGCTGACGACATATATGTAGATAATCTTGTCACCGGAACCCAAACACTTTCAGATGCAATACTACTTTATGAAATCTGTAAAAAATCATTTGACCAGTTATCTATGAATATACGAGATTGGATTTCCAACTCAACAGAATTTAATAATCACATTCCTGAAAATTATCGTGTAAAGGCTACAGACGTAAAAATTCTAGGAATTGGCTGGAATATAAGAGCAGACTATTTATATTTGAATGTAAGCTGTGATACAAAAACCATTGAGAATATTCGAAGCAAGAGAGAAGTACTAAAAGTTATCGCATCAGTGTACGATCCATGTGGATTAGCCGCTCCAATCCTATTGCCAGCTAAATTATTTTTACAGGACTTGTGGAAACAGAAGATTAAGTGGGACACTCCATTATCTAACGAACATATTACAAAATGGCGATTAATATCAGTTAATTTTAGTAACTTAAAGAACATTCGCATTCCAAGATTTTACGGAAAAGAAATTGCCATATTTATTGATCACGACAACTTGAACGAAATAGAATACGAGTTACATTGTTTTACAGATGCTTCAAAGTTAGCGTATTTAGCTGTCGTGTACTTGAGAGGCACTCTTAAGAATAAAATTTTTGTAAGTTTTATTATCGGAAAATCACGATTAGTACCAACGAAGGATCAAGGTGATTTACAAATACCTAGATTAGAACTTTTAGGAACAGTAATCGGAAACAGACTTGTACTTTATGTACTGAAATTTCTTAGACTAAGAATTAAGAAATGTTTTCTATGGACGGACAGTCAAATAGTGTTAAACTGGTATAATTCAGAAAAATTATTACCACCCTTTGTAGCAAGACGCGTAAGCGAAATTAAGCAGAATAGAAATTTATGCATACGTTTTGTTCCTACCGATATGAATCCTGCAGATGTAGCCACAAGACCTAATTATTCCGAAAACCAGTTTAATTTGTGGTTATCAGGTCCTAAATTTTTATTTTATGATAGTTGTAAATGGCCAGAGAGTACCATACGCAAAACACAGATTTTTTATTCACAAAATGAAACCTTGTCGACCGGGGAGGGTCTGCCGATAATACAAGCCAATATTTCGGCCGGGAACGAAACCGGATCAGAATTTCATAAAGATAAAACCACTGATATCGAGAAAACATTAAGCGAAGAAGACGAAATAGTGATCATAAAACAATTACAAAAACAATATTTTCCGAGAGAAGTAGAAGGTAAAGAAACAGATTTAACGAGAACACTTAAATTATTTAAAGACAACAACGACCTGCTCAGATGTAAAGGTAGATTTCAAAATGCAAATTGGTTAGAGAATCAAGAATTTCCTATACTCCTTCCGAAAAATACAGAATTTACTCTTAGAACCATAGGAATTATACACACAAAAAATTATCACGTTGGAGTCTCACATACGTTAGCGTTAGTGAGAAAGAGATATTGGTTTTCACAAGGAAGATCACAAGTTCAAAAGGTATTAAGGAAATGTCCGCAGTGTCGGAAATATGGCGGAGGACCGTATAAGTTACCAGAAATGGCTTCCCTGCCAGCCGAAAGAGTTAATTATTATGCACCGTTTACATACACTGGCGTGGATTATCTTGGTCCACTTACGGTAACATTTGGAAATGAATCATCGGAAAAACGCTGGATTTGTTTATTCACTTGTTTAGCTGTCAGAGCAATACACTTGGAAGTAGTTAAGGACTTATCGGCTGAAGAATGTTTATTAGCTCTCAGAAGATTCGTATCAAGTAGAGGTCTACCTCGGTGCATCACATCTGATAACGCCTTACAGTTTAAACTGACAACGGAGGTTTTAACCAGCCCCTACTGCATTGAAAACAAAATTAATTGGAAATTTATACCAGAGCGAGCGCCATGGTTTGGTGGCTTTTATGAAAGATTGGTAGGTTTGGTGAAACATTGCTTAAAACGAACAATAGATAAACACTTATTAAACGAAAATCAGCTGAGCACAGTCATCAAAGAAATAGAGGCCGTAGTCAATTCCAGACCCTTGACGACAGTGGGCGAAGACCTAGAAGAAGTCTTAACGCCATCAGACTTCTTACATGTTGGAGGGCCTCTATTACCTGATACATCAGACAACGAACTCTTGGAACAGGTAACGATAACCAAAGGAAACTTAATAGAAGGCTGGAAGCGCGGCCAGGTGATTCTTAAAGAATTTACAAAGATGTTTACCAATCAGTATCTAACCAGTTTATTAAATCGTAAAAATTCTCATAAACAACCTAGAGTAGTAGTAGACACAGTACCGAAAGTAGGAGATATTGTTCAGATTAAAGGCGATTTGAACAGAGCTCACTGGAAAGTTGGTAAAATTAGTAGTATCATAAAGGGATCAGACGGACATATAAGAGTAGCTAAAGTAACAATAGCCTCAGGTGAAACGTTAACCAGATATATTGCCCATTTATACCCACTCGAGATAGCTGAACTTAATCAAGAGACTTCATCACCTTTGGGGTCAAATGAAACGCCGGCAACATCCGTTGAAGATGTGTCGTCCCAACAAAGACCAGAGAGAGTAGCTGCCCGAAAGGCAAAAGAAAAGATCAAGGAACTGACTTCACAATTGTTTGTAAATATATTTATGGAATAATGGTGTAAATTTGGGATAGCACAATATAGGTTGTTTTGTAGTAATAGTGTATTTTACTTAGCAGAGGGATCCTTATTTATTTTTCAGGCTGGGGAGTGTCGCGAATGTTGTCGCGAATGTAGCAAACGAAGTGATGTAACTATATATATTCTTTAATAACCGACTAACAATAGCGTATTATGATTAGGTAATGAAGGAGTGGGGTTAATTAGATAGTTGATGTTGCGTCAGGGAGAGAGGTTACGGCCAGACAGCAAAGGAGTATATAGTTAGTAGTGACCGTGTGAGGAGGTATTCTCCATTTGGCCGTATTGGTAAGGTAACAGGTTAATATTATTACAGGTTTAGTTATCAGACTAAGTACTCAAAGAGCGAGTACAATTAATAAGAAATATAACATTGTGTTAGTTGATATGAGAAAGTCAGATTCCTTATATCAGTAATTCTCAGAGTTATCAACTGCGAGGCAGAGGGGTGGCTGTAAGGGGAGGTTGGAGGCCACTTGGGGGGTTTACCCCAGTACTCAGAGAGCTCCAGGCCAAAGAGGAGCTAATAGACAAATTATACCAAAGCGGAGTGTTTACTCCTTATACCAAAGCGGAGTGTTTGCTCCTTGTACCAGAGCGGAGTGTTTACTCCTTATACTAAAGCGGAGTGTTTACTCCTTGTAACAGTACAGAGTGTTTACTCTTTACTATATCAGTTCCCTACGTAAGAGTAAGTAGGACTGCATTGTGTTGCAGACCAGATCGGAGTGTTTACTCCAATTCTCAGATTAATAATGAGTAGATCATCTGTAATTAGTGCGAAGCGGATTGAGAATCCGTGAGGAACTAATTGTCAGATCAGATCAGTTTAAGAGTCAACGCAAGTTGTATTATTACATAAGTTTCGATTCATTTCATATAGAAATCAGTTCATATTTAATTTCCGCAATCATGTTTGCGACAAGTTTGTTGTTTCGGGTTATTCGGTATTAAACGTTTTAATTCATTATTCTGTCTTTTAATTTTATTAACAAATTTATGGCTAATTACTTCATATATTCTATTCTCGAAGACCGACCATTCATAATATTCTAAATTACATAAATTTTTAGTTAATTTAAGATGTAAGTTATAGGCTTTAATTTCAAGTTTGCTTCGTTTAGCGTAATGATTATTAATTTCTGAAACTAACCACTTATCTTTAGCGAATCTTATTATATTTTCAGAATTTTTGCAATTTTTAGATGTAGTAATTTTCATAAATTTTGGATAAACTGAATTTAATTTACAATTTTTAAGAAACAGAATGTCAGCGCTGATTAATTTAATCTTAGTTTTAAGTTTAGAGTAGTTATTTAACTCCGTTCACCGGGAAGTCATATTAATTACAATAATAGGAGGAGTCTAAGGTTAAAAATATATATAAAACTTGTCATTTTAGATAAATCAGAATATTTTAATAGAGTAAATAACCAATTAACTAATGGACCTTACACGCAAATTAATAAAAATCCTTTACCTAAAATGGTTAGAGAATATAAAAACACCATTAAAAATTGTCCAAATTTAATTACGAAAAATATAAATTTTAAACTTAACGTTTCAAACCCAGTAGTTCCAAAAATGTACTGTCTTCCAAAAATTCATAAACCGGGTAATTCAGTAAGACCTATAGTTTCTGGCATAAATTCACCAACTTATTTGCTTTCAAAATGGTTAGTCAACGAATTTACTAATTTTCAAAATCAACCACAAACTTTTTCCGTACAAAATTCGTTACAATTCATCGAAAAAGTCAAAGATATTACTTTAGATAAAAATGAAATATTGGTTTCTTTTGACGTTAGTTCTTTATTTCCAAGTGTACCGATCCCGAAAACTTTAGAATATTTAAAAACTTTTTTAGAAAATAACAACTTGGATGTGACACAAATTAATGAATATTTACGACTCACTGAACTTTGTATGAATCAAAATTATTTTCAAGTAAATAATAAATTTTATCACCAAAATGAAGGTACAGGTATGGGAAATAGTTTATCACCATTTTTGGCTAATTTATTCATGAGTAATTTCGAAATTGAATTTAAGAAAAACAACAAATATTTTCCTAGAGTTTGGATTAGATATGTAGATGATATTTTTGCCATAGTTAATATCAAAAATTGCGATTTGAAAACTTTTCTAGACAATTTAAATTCAGTTTTCCCATCAATTAAATTTACTATTGAACAAGAAACTAATAAACAACTACCATTTCTGAACGTACTGGTTATTCGAAATAAAAATAAACTTCGATATTCACAGAAAATCCACTAATACTAACAGATTTATAACTGCTGACTCCAATCATTTCTGGCAACATAAATTAGCATCATTCAATTTTTTAATAAACAGATTAACAAAATTTCCTTTAAACAAAAAAAGATTTAATATTGAACTAAACTATATTAAAGAAATAGCTAAATATAACGGTTTCCCGGTTAAAACTATAGATAAATTAGTTCATAAATTTAAACATCGCCAATCCGTTTCTAATTTTACAACATTAACACCATTTAATAATAAAAATAATAATAAATACATAACACTACCGTACGATCACGCTTCTAAAAATTTAAATAAAATTTTTCAAAATCAAAATTTAACCGTGACTTACAAATCAAGTAATACTATTAAATCTCTATTAGGTAATCCTAAAGATAAAATTGACACTAACAAAAAATCCGGTATATATAAAATTAGCTGTAATGATTGTAATAAAGTTTACATCGGGCAAACTAAAAGGCAAATTGACACTCGGTTTAAAGAACATTTTTATCATCTAAAAAGCGGTAATCCCGAAAAATCTAGCGTGGCTCAACATATGTTCATTAATAATCACAAAATTAACAATTCTAACATTAAACTTTTAAAGAATATTAATAATGATAGATATTTAGATGCATACGAGAGCTTAATAATAAATAAATTTAAAAATAACTTGATGAACGCAGATTTCGGTCCCATACCAAATTCTAAATTATTCGATTTAATAGAAACTTAAATTTAATAGGACATTTTAAATCTTAAATTTCATTGGACGTTAAATCTTAGTTTTAATTGGTATTCATCCACCTGTGACTCCTATCCCTATATAATCCCAGTTCTCTCCCTTGTTTGCTCAGAGTTGTTAGACCTCTGACATGGTTTACATGTTGAGTAATCTTAACTTCTCTGCTTAAACTTTTGTTTTGTTCTACTGATGATGAGAACTTAGTTCTCGAAATACGTATTTAGCTTTTAGCTTATATTATTATTTAAGGTTAAGGGGTAATTGTTTTAGTTTTATATATAAGTCTAGACAACTTTATATAAAAATTATGCAGGCTGTGTCAAAAGTTAATATTGTTTATAGAGTGTTTGTTATTACAGTAATCGCATAAAGCGAGCATAATCATTGTGTGATATCTTATTAATAAATACCTTTTACAAAATATTACATACTTTGGATACACCTTTTTAGGTCACATTTTGTTCATTTTTCACACAAAAAAAAACAAAATATTAACGATTCTACATTCTTGTTGTATAAAGTACTAGTTTTTAACTTATCTTTCAAAGTATCTTCTGGTCGTTAATTTCTGCATACATTAGTTAATGTAACGTATGTAAAAGATATTACACGTTTAATAGTGGTGGCGTCCTATTTATTCCCTGTGTATTTAAATTCTATTTTGTTAGGTCAATGTCTTCAGCATGATAAATCTGTATTAATAACTTTTATCCACATGTATAACACTATTTGGAAAAAGCATATAATATGTGGAAAACTTTTTTATTCTGTATATTTAAATGTTAAATAGTACATTATTAATAGATTTTTTTTCTTTACAGGTAAAAAAAGAAATATACTTCGAGAAATAAGTGTGTCCAACAAAAACGAACTGACTCCAAGAAAAGCACATTTATACAAAGCACTTGCACAATTTCGCGATCAACACAAGGTCGCAAAACGCGGTTTCTCTTACAAACAAAGGTTAAGTGCTGCTGAAGAAATAGCTGAATCAGATTTCTTCAAAACTTTAGTCGAGTCCGTTGATAAGACCACACTCAACTTTATTTTGTGCCAGATGAGAAATAAAAAATTGAAGCCTAAGGGCCGAAGATTTACCAATGATGATAAAATTATGGCGTTGGCATTGTACAAACAAAGCTGTATAGGTTATCGACTATTGTCGAAAATATTTGCTTTGCCATCAAGAAAGACCATGATGTCATTACTTACTAAAATACCATTTAACACTGGTACAAATAAAGAATATAGGCCAGTTTAAAGAAATCGGTAAGGAAACTGCGGTCCAGAGATAGATTCTGCACATTGATATTTAATGAGATGTCAATTGCTGCAAATTTGCAGTATAATGCCCACAAGGACGAAATTGTGGGATTTGAAGATCTTGGGGATAGTATGAAGAAGAGGGAATTCGCGGACCATGCGTTAGTTTTTATGGTGCGTGGAATATCAAAAAAAAAATTAAGCAGCCAGTGGCATATTATTTCACGCGAAATGGAACAAACAGCATAAATTTAGTGCGCCTTTTAAAACAAGTCATCAGGCCAGTAAGGAGCACTGGTTTAAAAATTATTGCCACCGTATGCGGCGAAATACAAACTAATGCTGAAGCAATAAATTATTTAAAGAGAGACCAGCAATAATTTCTCTAGAGAGGGCAAGGAGTTCAGGGGCTTGGTGTACATTGTCGATGACGAAGAGATTTTCCACCTTTATGACTCGCCACACCTTCTAAAAGGTGTTAGGAATAATCTATTACATAAAAATGTCGTTTTTGTGCAAAATGGAGAGAAGAAGACAGCGAAATGGAGCGACATAGTTGATCTATTCAACATAGATCAGCGAGCGGTCGATACTGACTTTAAACTTCTTCCGAAACTGACATCTGTATTGATGACATTTATCCGCATGTACTGTTTGGAAAAAGCATATAATATGTGGAAAACTTTTTTATTCTGTATATCTAAATGTTAAATGGTATATTATTAATAGATTTTTTTTTCTTTACAGGTAACAGAAGAAATATACTTCGAGAAATAAGTGTGTCCAACAAAAACGAACTGACTCCAAGCAAAGCACATTTATAAAAAGCACTTGTAAAATTTCGCGATCAACACAAGGTCGCAGTCAGATTTCTTCAAAACTTTAGTCGAGTCCGTTGATAAGACCACACTCAACTTTATTTTGTGCCAGATGAGAAATAAAAAATTGAAGCCTAAGGGCCGCAGATTTACAAATGATGATAAAATTATGGCGTTGGCATTGTACAAACAAAGCGGTAAAGGTTATCGACTATTGTCGAAAATATTTGCTTTGCCATTAAGAAAGATCATGATGTCATTACTTACTAAAATACCATTTAATACTGGTATAAATAAAAGAATATTGGCCAGTTTAAAGAAATCGGTAAGAAAACTGCGGTCTAGAGATAGATTCTGCACATTGATATTTAATGACATGTAAATTGCTGCAAATTTGCAGTATAATGCCCACAAGGACGAAATTGTGGGATTTGAAGATCTTGGGGATAGTATGAAGAAGAGGGAATTCGCGGACCATGCGTTAGTTTTTATGGTGCGTGGAATATAAAAAAAATAAGCAGCCAGTGACGCGAAATGGAACAAACAGCACAAATTTAGTGCGCCTTTTAAAACAAGTCATCTGGGCAGTAAGAAGCACTGGTTTAAAAATTATTGCCACTGTGCGGCCAGATGCAAACTAATACTGCAGCAATAAATTATTTAAAAAGAGAGACTAGCAATAATTTCTCTAGAGAGGGCAAGGAGTTCAGGGGCTTGGGGTACATTGTCGATGACGAAGAAATTATTCACCTTTATGACTCGCCACACCAAAAGGTGTTAGGAATAATCTATTACATAAAAATGCCCTTTTTCTGCAAAATGGAGAGAAGAAGACAGCGAAATGGAGCGACATAGTTAATCTATTCACCAAAGATCAGCGAGCGGTCGATGCTGACTTTAAACTTCTTCCGAAACTGACAGTCATATATTTGAGAAGAAAATGAAAGTTAGCCATGCTGCTCAAGTCATGAGCCAACGAGTCTCCGCGACAATGAGACGACTAACCGAATTATCTGGTATTTTCTTTTTAATTAATTTAGAAGTGAAATACTTTTTCATGTATTTTTTTTATTTACTATTAAAACATATTAATAAACATATTAGTTTGATAGATATTTATATAATTTCTTTTTTTCTTGCAGAAGGTTCAGCTACCCCGATTATCTGTCCATCGGCTACTGACACTGCTGACTTCCTCCATCTCATCGACAAATTGTTTGACAGCGTCAATGGCAGTTGCATTACTCCAAAGCATGGCAAGTACATTCGGTGTGCGATGACAAAAAGATCGGATCCCACTGGGAAATTATTTTGGTCAAATCAGAAGCCACGGTGTTCGGCATACAAATCCAACGGCCGCGTAATTTGGTACATCTTTTAACCCTTTCGTCCCGAGTGGTACATATATGTACCACAAATGTTTAAAAACACCTGAAAGTCAAAAATATACCTTACTTACGTTAGGAATATGTACCGTACCGGTATTTATACATTTTACTACAAGTTTAGGTGCATATCAGATGTTTTCGCGCATGCTTGTAGCTAGTATAGTGATGTTTACCATATGAGTTAGTTAGTGCTGACAGATATTGTGCAATTTTTGTGGTCATACATTGTATTACAATAAATATTATACTACTTTCGGACAATTGTGAACTACTAGGCAGTGAATACATACAGGTATATGATTAATATTTTGCAATTTGTTTTGTTTTTGTCGGTTTTCTCGTGTGGTACATATGTGTACCAGTCGGTTTTTTCACTGGTACATATATGTACCATCAGATTTGATTTTTAGAATATTATTATTTAGGTGCAAAATGAAGAAGCGGAGCTTAAGCCAGACAGAGTTGGAAGATTTGATTGATAATATGTCTGACTTTTCTGCTGGATCTTCAGACTATTACGAACCGAGTGACAGCAAATCTGAAAGTGATTCTTCAGACTTATATGAAAAAAGTCCTAAAACGTCTTCAATGCGTAAAAAACTTTCAAGGCCTTGTACAGAGTCTACATATAAGGCAGATACTGACGATGAAGAATCAAATATTGAAGAAGAACATGAGGATGAAATTTGCATTGAAGAGCCTACAAATCTACTTCTTGATTGGAAAGTTCCATGCAATAATTTCCAACCTGCAAAAACCGTTCCTCCTCCAAGATCTTGCAAACTTTTAGAAGATATTGGAAGAAATTCACGCCCAATTGACGTTTTCCATAAAATGTTTCCGCATTCATTATATCTTCTAATTGTTAATTGTACAAATCAACGCCTCATGATTCTAAATGAAAAGAAAAATCAAAAAAATAAACTCACTGATAAAGGTGAAATACAAAAAATAATAGCAATTATGTTTATAATGTCATACAATCGTCTTCCGGCTCTGAAAAACTATTGGAGTCAAAAAGAATCTATGGGAAATCGATTGGTTGAGAGAATAATATCTCGTGATAGGTTTATGATTGTAACATCGAAACTTTATTTTGCCCCACCGGAAAAGCCAGCAGATGCCACGAAGACATACTATGTCGATGAATTAATATCTTGTTTGAAACATACATTTAGCAAGTGTCGCCAAGACAGTCCGTTTCAAAGCATAGATGAATCTATGACAAAATTCAAGGGACGTTCGTCCCTCAAACAATATATGCCCCTAAAGCCAATAAAACGGGGGATCAAATTATGGTACCGTTGTGACGCAGATTCAGGCTATACGTACGATCTAAACGTATACTCTGGAAAGGAATCTCAACCCATAATAGATGATGCTCTTACTCTTGGAGAGCGAGTTGTGAAAACACTTGCGGCTACAATAAAAGAACCGGACGTTTGTTTATGCTTTGATCGTTTTTTTACCAGTGTAAATTTATTAGAAACAATCAATTACCCAGCACTAGGTACCTGTATACGTAATAGAAAAAACTTACCTGTCTTACAAGAAAAACTCAAACGAGGAGAATCTGTATTTAGAAGCAATGATACGGGACTTTTATTTGTAAAATGGCAGGACACAAAAGAAGTCCTGCTTCTGAGCAATTGCCACAAACCCGACATAACTACAGTTCTCAAGAAAACTAAAACAGGTGAACAAGAGTCTGTTAACTGTCCGGAAGCCATTTCTTTCTACAGAAAAAAAATGGGCGGTGTAGACAGAGCAGATCAATTTCAAAGTTTATACGATTACGACCGAAAAGCCACTAAATGGTGGAAGAAGGTATTTTATACCTGTATTAGCATGTGTGTCGCAAACGCTTGGATTATATATAAAGACTTGAAACGAGAAAACGAAAAAGTTCCCTTTTTAACATTCTTGATAGATCTTGCCGAAGAATTAGCTGCAGAAGGTACAAAAATCACAAATTTGCCATTGCCGAAAAGGGGTCCTTCTTCAAAAAAGCAAAAACGGTTTGGAGCTGCGTTACACCTTCCAGTAGAAGGCTCTACTAGAAGAAGGTGCGTCCGTTGTGCACAAAGTAAGCAACAAAAAAGAACAAAAACGGTGTGCCAAGAATGCAGTATCCCATTATGCAAAGACTGTTTCATGCTGTACCATACAAAATAAAAGACAGATCTATATTTGATGTTATATAAGCTCTGATTATAATAAAACTTTTTTGATTACAGTATTTGGTCATACCGGGTGGTACGTATGTGTACCACATTAACTACCTGGTGGTACATATATGTACCACACCCTCATCTCAATTATTTCACCACCCCAAAACGATTTTTTTTATTTTTATATTAAATAATTCTTATTTTGTTGCCAGTTTATATAAATAAGTATTAATTTTTTAAAAAAAAATCTTTTTTGATATTCCGGGACGAAAGGGTTAGCATTATTACTAAATAACTTTGTTAAATCGCACTCCGTTGGTGCTAATTGCGAAGAGGATGAGACTGAAGAAACATTGACTACGCTGCAACATTTTGCTATGGACAATGTTCCCCAGAAAACAGAACAGCATATTACGAGAAAAGAGAAAGCACGAGTGCAAATTGCGGCGAAAAAATATTAAAAAATAAAAATTGCAAAACTTGCAGGAATGATATCTGTGGTGAAGGAAATGATGCATCTGTCATTTCAGCTAGGGCATATCATATAAATGCATTATTTCACACAAATAAAGTATATTCTAATTTTATAAATAATGTCAAAAATTTAGTTAATGAAAATATTCGAAAAAATTGCCACAAAGTAGATTTAAGCAAAATTATTATTAGAATAATAACAAAATATATACCAAACGACGTATTTACATGTATCAAACATAATTTGTACGAGGAATGCCTCGAATTTTGGAAAGATTTTTATTCTTTAATTATACCAAACAAATTAATCGTGTTTTTAGTAGTACGTCATTGGAGATAAATGAACCTGCTAGACTTTTCATTTGGCGCAAAAACGTAGAAGGTTTTTCGTTGCCTAATTCTTTATTTTCCATTAGACGACAAATTCTTGTGCTTTCGGAGTTGCAAATGCAGCTCAAATTGATGTGAACTCTGCCTTTCGCGTTGCTCTAACGCAAATGCACGCACAACAGGCGGATCTCGTCTCTCGTGACAAGCCAAAGGTTGGTAATGAACTGCTTGCAGTTCAAACTGAAGTCATGTCGCACGACCAGGTTACTGCTGTTCAAGCTGTACCCGAGACTTTCGTTCCAACCGCAAATGTTATCGAATATTTCGGACGAATCTAATTCAATAACAAGAGTTATAGAACGTATCACAGCCCTCACCTAACTGATATATTAGGTGAAAGACCGCTACCTGCTGTAGGAGGGCGGCGTCGTCCAGCCATTGCGCAAGAAGTTGCGCTCTTCCTACCGAATCCCTACGCCATTACAATCATGACACGACGCAGAATTGTCGAAGCTCTTGCCGATGAGAACACTCCTTTAGCGCAACACAACTACTTCATTGCGCGCAATTCTATACCTGGAGCTGTATTTCTTAACAGCCTTCTTCAAAACGTGCAGGACGTGATGCCACCCAACTACTTTGACCAAGGACTGTACAGACAGACAGGACCTCCGCCGCTGGAGATCTTACATTGGTGGGTGCCAGCGTAGGATGGCAACTCTCATCCTATTGATATTAACTTTGATTTTAAAGTTTCGTACGGTTTGTTACCCGGATTTTTGACAATGTTAGCTACTTGTTGTAGAATTGAAAATTCCAGATTTGCTATAACTAACTGGAATTTAGATGTACTGCTTGAGATACGTGACGTCGCGAATATCGCTTCGAGTTGAAAAAACCATAGTGATTGATCGGCTTTCCAAAATTGTGGAATTCTAACAGATGGTCCTACACTATTAATCAACTGGTTTTCAGCAATGTTTTCTGTTGAAGTTTCTTCACTTATATCTTGTTCATCCATTTTTTTGCTGAAGTCGGGGTCACCAATTGTAGTAACGCATACGACTCAATACACGTACTACTCAATAAATATAACGCAACCAAAGCAACTTTATTTTAACGCAGAATATAACATACATTAATTCAATATAATAAATAAATAATAGTTATTTATTATATAAGTGTGGAATGTATCATATTAGTCACGCAAGAAAAAATTTAACTACGAGGCCGCAGGCTGAGTTGCTAATTTTCTTTAGTGACTAATATACATTCCACACGATTGTAATACGTTTTATCCAACACTTTCTTTAAAACTTCTTAAATCATTTTTATATTTTCGTTCATTGTTTGACACTGACAAGTCATTTGTCATACTTTTTTAAATTACAAAGTAGCCGTTGAATGGTTGTTATGGTTTTACGTGATGTGTTTGTTATATTGTTATTAAGAAAATTTTCTCTGTAAGAATTGTCTGTCAATTGTGAATCATTTGAACAAGAAAAACTTTAAAATGGGTGAAAATGAGAACATTGCTCTAAAAGAAATACAAAAAGAAGCACAAGAAGCTTCTCAGAATTTAGTACCGAAGAAGTCCAAGGAAGTCTACGATAAAGAATATACTGAATTCAACCTTTGGAAAGAAAAAAGAGGCGTTAATGTCATAAATGAAGACTTTTATTAGCATACTTCTTTAATGCTCGAAATAGATGTGCATCTTCCTCAGTAGTAAATACACGTAATTAGTGGGTAATTAGTGCTAATTGCTTTTTAATTGCTTTTTCCAGGAATTCACTAATTGATTTTGACAGGTGGAATTTGTGACGTATGTAGGGCTAATTAGTGTGTTTGTGACGTATGTGAAGGTCATCAGTGAAATTAGATCAACCGCGGGAATTTTTTAACTTTCCATTATATTTTTAACATAGATATTTTTTTTTTATTTGATAAACGCTTGTAATTAAACTGATGTGTTAAAGTAAAAACGAAATAGCTATAAATATTTGCCTTGTGTCACAGCCGTATAACTTTTAGAATACAGAGTATCACCAAGAAGCTCATTTTATTTACCTGTATACATTGCTCATGAATTTATTTTTAAAATTGTAAAGTTTTAACGACATTGTTTGGGTTCGTGACGTATGTGAAGGTCATTAGTGAAAATAGATCAACCATGATTATTTTTACATTGTTTATTTTCGTATAAATGCTGAACTATAAGAGCTGTAGTTACAAGTGTTTGGTTTTGCTATTTGCTTTCGGGGAATTCAAGTTTTGTATGCTCGTTACGAAGGAATTACAAGAAGGTCAAAAGAAAGCAGCAATACAGTGAGCGGTATTATAATGTGATTTACATGGAATTTACGTTTTGAAAACTCATTAAAACAAATTACTGCGGGGCTGAAAAGCAACACAAAAGTTTACCAAATTTAAGTCATTGTCATTATATGTATACAATCCACAGCAGGTTGAAATTTACTTCGCTGTTGAGTTCGACAACTAGGCTTGTAATATTCAGTGCTGCTTGACTTGCAAAATGGCTACAGGCGTAAATTCTGTTCCGAGCAGTGATGTTCTTTTGAACAACAAAACAGTATCGGACGTGCTGCGTTATTTTAGTGCAGGCGAGTTTCGAACAGTGAACCAGATAAAAAATGCTTGTGAATACATTAATTACAAAATTGTGTTCGAGGACTACGAGTTTTTAAGCCAATGGGAGAGGACCCAGTATGATAAACTAACGAGCTTTAATCTTCGATGTAAGTAAATTGTAAATTTATCATTATTATTATTAATTAACTAAATGAAAAAAGTTAAAGATTTAAAAATGCTGACGCCGATTACCGGTGGCCAAATCGCCAGCGCAGCCTCAGGAGCCAGCGGAGCAAGTACGTCAACAGGTATGATAAAAAAAAATATATTTACCGATTTTGTTTATATATTGATAATTCAATTTTCAGGCGCCGGAATTAGTCGTCAAGCTGGTGGTGGTGCAGCTGCAGCGGCTTCGGGTGGTGTTAATTCAGGTAAAATTTTCGCAGTTTATTAATCAATTCTTTTATAACAGTTGTGCAAAATTATTTAGGTTCACGTTTAAAATACATAAACCTAATGGGTGAGAGCTCCGCATTCGTTAAAAAATTCGGGTTAACGTCGCGTCGGCTGCAGTTCTTGATGACTACAATAGCGAACGAAACCCCCTTGAAGTGGCTAGAGGTATGCTCGTATTTTCTTTTTTTTTTAATATTTAAAATTTTATTTTTATTTTTAAATATAGAGCACAATAACGGAGTTGATAAAATACGCGACAGTCAACGTCCAACCGGATGCCTACGTGGGAGTTGTGATAAAACAACGAGGACTACCCCGACAAACCCGTATATGTACCATGGCGTAAATTCTCTCAACTCAGCGGCGGCGTCGTGCTGGATAGGATTGCAAACGTTTTCCAGAGCAACGCGACGTTTTTCACCAACAACAAAATGACCTTGCGGCTGGATATCATCACGTTACCTGCAGGTAGAGGGAGGGGGTCACTTGTAGACGGTAAATGTGTTTCTTTTCAAGCGTTTAGTATGTCAAAAAACAGTATTTACGTTATTGAAAATAAAAATAATTTGTGTTTGTCGTATGCTGTGATGGTTGCCATTGAGTATGTAAATTTAAATTATAACAAGGCCGCGTTAAAGAAAAAAATTACAACTAAAACTGGGCAAAAATTGCTGCATGATCGAGCCGTAGAACTTTGTCGTAGTGCAAATGTTAACCTAAATAACGGGGGTTCGTATGAACACATTGAAATATTACAAAAAAATTTAACAACTTACATAATTGTTGTGTATTCTGACAGAAAAGGTACCGAGTTGTATTTTCACGGTAATCGCACTTTGTCAAAACCTCGGCTAAATCTTTTAATGGAAAATTTACATTATAACGTTATTTTAAGTTTGACGGGCGCGTTTTCAACTAGCTATTTTTGCGAGTATTGTTTAAAACGATTTTACTCGCCTGAAGGCCATACATATACTTGCCCTTTTTATGTCCTTACTGTCATACAAAACCACCATGCACTGAAACTGTAAATAACGTTTTTTGCGGGCTATGTAGAAGAAGCTTCCGAGGTGCGGGCTGTTTACGCAATCATGTTGAAAATAATTTGTGCTCAAAATTAAAACGCTGTTCCACATGTAATAAAATTGTTTGGATTTCACGAAAGAAAAAACACGTTTGCGACTTCGAATACTGCGCAACATGCCGCTGCGACAAACCAATTCGCCACCACTGCTATATGGCTGTGAATAAGCTTTCAAAAGAGAAATTATTAGAAAAATCTAATTTTCTTTTTATATTTTTTGACTTTGAAACAATGCAGGAGAAAAAAGTTAGCAGCATTTTATCTTTACATGAGGCAAATTTGTGTGTCGCGCAGCATATTTGCGTTAACTGCGTTGAAAATGATGATATTGAGAGTTGCTGTACACGCTGCGGAATGCGGCAGCGTATATTTACAAACGAGAGCGGCAATATCGTAAAACAGTTTTTGGAATACGTGGCGCTAATGTCTTTGAAATTTACTGTCACGGTCATAGCACACAATTTAAAAGCATTTGATGGGTGTTTCATATTAAGAGAGATGATGGATAATGTAGATCGCTGGAAACCCGAAATTATAAGAACCGGTGCTAAAATAATGCGTATAAAATGCGGCGAATCAATACGTTTTATTGATAGCTTAAATTTTATCCAACTCCCTTTATCATCATTTCCAAAAGCATTTGGTATTAAGGCTGCAAAAGGTTATTTTCCCCACTATTTCAATACTTCCGAAAATAAAAATTATGTTGGTGCACTGCCGGAGAAAGAATATTTCGGTTACAACAATATGAAATCTAATGCGAGAAATGATTTTTTGGATTGGTATAATACAAAATTATCTCAAAATTATGTTTTTAACATGCGCGAAGAAATTGTTAGGTACTGTATTCTGGACGTCGACATATTGCGACGTAGTTGTATGCGATTTCGAAAATGTTTTGTTGAAGCTAACAGCGTTGATCCGTTGTATGAATGTTTTACCATCGCCTCGGCGTGTAATTTAACATTCCGGCGAATTTTTTTTAGCTTCAAACACTATAGCTGTTTTACCTAAGAACGGGTATAGAAAGAGTGATAAACACTCTAAAATTTCACTGCAGTGGCTTGAGTGGGAAGCATTTAAACGTGGTGTGCTCATTGAGCACGCCGGTAACGGTCACGAAGTACGTTTAAAGGAAAACTTGTTAGTGGATGGTTTCTGTCGCGAGACAAATACAGTGTATGAATTTTACGGGTGCTTCTGGCATGGATGCCGCCGCTGTTATATAGACCAAACAGAGAAACTTGCTGATAAAAACGATGCAATGTTCGCGAGATTTGAAAACACGCTATGCAAGGAGGAAAAAATTAAAAATTCCGGTTATAGTTTAATAACGATGTGGGAGTGTTTGTTTCTTAAAAAAATTAAATTAAATTTAGACTTACAAAATTTTATAAGCAGCACGCAACAGGAGTGCAGCGGGTGGCCGGCATGGTGTAGTGATGAAGGCAGTAAGGATAGATATATTAGGGAGTATAAAGAGCGCGAGGGGGTTCAGCTGGATAAAACTAAAATTGAAAAAAATTCAGGCATGCGTTTAATGTCAAAAGTAATGCTAAACTCTTTCTGGGGTAAATTCGGCCAAAAAGAAAATGCAACGCAGACGGTAATTATTTCGCAGCCGTACATCCTATTCAACCTAATTACAAACCCTGGTATATCTATCCAGGATATTACAATAATTAACCCAGAAACGTTGATAGTAACATACATGGAGAAGAAAACCATAAAGAGCGGATTGTTATGCAAAGAAAAATGCAGAGTAAACTGTACAGCTAAATTTAGTCTTGAAGCAAGAGAGGCTATTCTAAAAAAGTTTTATGCATTAGATATAAATTCCAAAAATTCTATACTGTTTAAAAGTATTGGAATAAAACCAGTTGCCCGCCATCGAACCAATACGAGAACCCAAAAACAATATTCATTTACATATTCAGTAATGTATGCCAAAAAAGTAACAGCAGTATGAAAAGATGCATTTTGCTCACTATACCAAATTGGCAGAAAAAAAATTGAACTCTTACAAAAACGCCTAAAAACTGGACAATCAGCTCCAACGCCGGATAAACGAGGACGTCACAAGAATCGGCCCCACAAAATTAGTGACGATGTTGTGAATTGCATCATAAATCAAATCAAAGAGTTTCCTGCTGAAGATAGCCATTATTCGCGAAATAAGAATGAGAATAAAAAGTATCTTTCCCCAGAACATAACGTATCCCGGCTCCATCAGATGTACATAGACCGGTGTAAGGAGGCTAAACTTGATGATAGATTTATGGTTAAACTTTCTATGTACCGTCAAATTTTCGAAACAAAGTTCAACCTTTCATTTGGATATCCTAAAAGTGATACGTGTAGTGTATGTGACGCCGGCGAAAACACATCTGAGCATTCAGAAAATTATAACTTTGCTTTTAAACGCCAGAAAATAGACAGAAAGAAGCCATTAATTAACAAAAAGATCTGTTATATCACCATGGACTTGCAGCAAACTATGCCGCTGCCTAAATTGTCTACATCCAAGGCTTTTTATTTAGCAAATGTGGCACTACAATTTCGGGGTGCATTGTATCAATCATTCAGGTAACAAGTCGTACTTTTTCACTTGGACCGAGGATGTAGCCAATAGAGGCAGTAACGAAATTGCCAGTTGTCTGTTTAGATTTTGCAAGTTGCTCAAAGAAGATCATCCCGAAATTGATCATCTAATCGTTTGGTCGGATTCGTGTGGTGGTCAAAACAAAAACTTCTTTATTCTTGGCCTCTATCAATACTTAATCTTGTATGGGTTGTTCAAAATTATCGAACACAAGTTCCCAGAAGTTGGTCATAGTTACCTTGATTCTGACAGGGACTTTGGACGAATCGAGAAGGTGATTGGAAACACTCAAATATTTTTATTCCAGAACAATATCGTGAACTGATCAAGTCCGCAAGCACTAAGAACAGTGTGTGTCTCAATATGGAACATTTTTTTTATAACTTTGAGGAACTTCCCGGAAAATTACATTTGTTTAAAAAGGAAAAAAATACTATAAATACAAAAATCTACCTTCGCGATCATATTAAATGGATCAGAGTGGAAGAGTTTGCTTACTATTTTTATAAAACATCTTTAGATGATTTTACACCATTTTTACAAGTTTATTTATCCTTCGTCGTACGGAGTGGGGTACAAACGTACCCCAGTTACATTATTTTTGCGATTTTTTTCTCCATACTACAGGTACCACTTCTACGATTTTATTTATTGTTTATTAATATTAGCGCATTCATATTCTGTGCATTTTATTCATAAGGTACAACAAAACCGTTAGTAAAAAATTAATAATTAGTGTAGGGTACGTTTGTACCCCGCTCAGTATGCGAAGCCACTCATTTTGAATGTATCATTGCCATGCGCAGTACGATATATGTCTGCAATTCTTGCAATAATGTTTTAGTTAGGTTATGGTTTTCATTTATAAACCGCGGAAGAATTTGTGTGTGTATTGCGAAATATATAATAATTTATAATGTCCAACAAATTAAATATTCGGAATCCGAAAAATTTGAGTGAACTAGAGTTAGAAAAATTTCTGAATGAAGAACTGGAAGACATCGACATTGAATTGTGTGACAGTGAAGAAGATAGCGATGCTGAACCAGAAATAATAAATGCTGCAGATGACATAATAGAAGAAGAAAGAAACAGTAGTTCAGTATGTAGTGTAACAGATTTTCACGATTGTACAGACACCATGGAAGACAATAATTTACTTTATCGGACCAAAAGTAACACAAATTGGTGTAAAGTACCATTTGATCAAAAACGACGAAGAATTGAAAACATAATTTAAAAAAAGCCGGGGCTAAATGAGCACAGTACCAATATTTCTTCACCACTTGATTCATTTAGACTATTCCTGACAGATGAAATTCTAGAAATAATTATACGACATACTAATAATAAAGCAGAACAGGTAGCTATTTTCTTATGGTATAATGCTCACTAAATATCTTTGTCTTGTTTTTTTAGACATTCAAACAATGGATTGAAAATCATCCAAATCAACCACAACGCACATGGAAATCAACGGATTCTGCTGAAATAAAAGCATATATTGGCCTCATTTTGATCTTAGGAGCAAGCTTCCAAAGAACCGGCAATAATGCTGTGGTGTACTAAAAAAGGTTACTCCCGACCAATTATTCCTGCAACCATGTCTCGGGAACGATTTCAGTTGTTGACGGCTTTTCTTCGTTTCGATGATCCAGAAACAAGGGAAGTCAGGAAGAAGACTGACAAATTAGCTCCTGTAAGAGAAATATTCAATCTTTTTGTAGAAAATTTAAAAAATATATATAATCCTGGAAGTCACATTACCGTAGATGAACAATTAGTTTTATTTAGAGGCCTTTGTTCATTTAGAGTTTACATGAAAAGTAAACCGGATAAATATGGATTGAAAATTTGGGCTGCAGCGGATAGTGAAAATGCATACACTATAAATATGCAACCATACTTGGGTAAAATAAACAATGTCGCGGAGAAAAATCAGGGAGAAAGAGTCGTCCTTGATCTTGTCGGAGATATGGGGTCCGGATATGGAGTAACTACCGATAATTTTTTTACAAGTTTGTCCTTAGCAGATAAATTGCTAGAAAAAGGAATGACGCTCTGCGGCACTTTGCGTAAAAATAAACCTTATATCCCTCAAGAACTGTTACCAAAATCTTATAAACCTATTTTTTCATCCATGTTTGGTTTCCAAAAACAACATACAATTGTATCCTATGTGCCCAGTAAAGGAAAAGCCGTCATTATGCTATCTACAGAACATCGTGACGATTCTGTTGCCGGAGAATCTATGAAGTACAAACCTGACATAATACTTCACTATAATAAAACGAAAGGTGCTGTAGATACTACGGACAAAATGGTAAAAGAGTATTCAGCCCGTCGAATTAGTAATAGATGGCCGATGGCGATCTTTGGCCAGTTAATAGATGTCGCTGCAATAAACGCGTTTGTTTTATGGGGAATAAAATTCCCAGAAGATAAAGCCAGAAGCAGAGATTCCAGAAGAAAATTTTTGCTGGACCTGGGGAGTCATTGGTTAGGGAACATATCATTAGAAGATTCGAGACAGAAAAAAAAATTAATAAAAATATTAAAAACTACATTATTGAAATTATTGGGAACGCACGCAACACACTAAAATATAATGCTTGCTTAATGCATACACTGCTTCGTGCAACACCATATCATTCAAAACTTGCCATCGACAAACACAGAATAATGCAAATCTATAAAATGCATGACTTGTTTTGGTCAGAAGTTGCCTTGTTTAAATTTACCGCGTTTTCTGTAAACACAGAATCATTCAAATCTATAAAATGCATGCCTTGCTCATTCAAAACTTGCCATCGACAAACACAGAATAATGCAAAACTATAAAATGCAAGACTTGTTGTGGTCAGAAGTTGCCTTGTTTAAATTTACCGCGTTTCCTGTGAACACCAAATCATTCAAATCTATTGAGAACTGACATGTCCGATGGCGGCAGCACCATCGGACCGATCAGCTGCTTCTGAATTGGTACTCGCAGTGTTGTGACATATGAAAACAAACAACAAAAGCAATTTTTTCACTTAAAATAGGGCTTGGTATAACAGAACATTTTAGATTTCTGGAAGCAACAGCTACTTCTAGATGTATTATAGAAGATATGTTAAAATATATTTATAATTTTATATATTTATTTATATACACATATTCAATCAATCGATCAATGATCGCAGGTGAGCGAATTATAAACGCTAACCATATAATATCATGTGGAATATTAAAAAATGATGGTATAATGTGGGTAATATTTGCACTTTGTCTGCAAACCAGTGCAATTTGTGCAAAGCCACATGAAATCAAAATACATTTAGAGAAAATTTAAAAATTATTAGTGCAGAATGCACGTGTAAAGCTAGGCAAAGACCAGATAATATGTAATTATCCGATTTAAAATGACGAGAACAACGTTTCATATGTTTTGTTATATGTTTTGCACTACGAATTGCATATTCCCATGCTTTTCGTCGATCCATGTCCATTTCAACACCTGCTCTTGTCGTAATTTTAACTTTATTTTGGCCATGTTTCGGAGAATTATAAAACCCAATGTCTGTGTCTCGACCAGATCATCAGAATACACGTGTAACTCAAGCATACAGTCACAATATAGTACCAAATCGGAAAGTTCATATTTTTCCCACCAGATGTCATGTCGCAGCTTGTCAGTTGTCAATAAAATGCATGCCTTGCCTAATAAAGAAATTGCCTTTCGTTATGTTATAGCTTTTAGTCAACAGATGGCATTCGTATGAAAAATGAAATATATTTCTTTTCAATTATATAATGTAAATTGCTGTTAAAATTTTAAATGTCATTTAAGTGGTGAATAAAAATAAGTAGGTATTAATAAAGCAACGTGTAATCATTACAAAATACATTTATTTCATGATTCCTTACAGATGTAAAATAAATGAAAGATTAAAACTCTATATTGTAACCATTGTAACATCCACAGTTATGAATTTGTTTACTATTTTTCCTTAACGATGAACAATTAAGTAAGGTAAACGTAAACCCTTTACATAATGTACAAAATTCAAAATAAATGTTATAGGAATTAACAATAAATGATAAATGTCAACAGAATTGTTTGGTTATATATCTCCCTGCTACAAATAATTCTATACTATACTATAAATGAGCGGTAAATATTTATAAAATTTCAAAAATACAGAATGGGACCTAGAGACTTTTTTTTTTGAAGGCGAATAAAATAAAAAGTATTGCTGACAGACAAAATTTATTTTTGTATTATGTTCATTAGCATAATTTCAAGTTTTATATCATGCAGTTTTAAACAGAACATCTTGATGGTGATGGCCACCGTTTTCTATGCATTGATGCAGCCGACTTCTGAAGCTCCTCTACACGTTGCAACAGTCGGGCTATTTCCTGCCGAATAATATTTTTCAGCTGAAGCCTAGAGCAGGGTTGTAAGACGGTGTGTATCGAGGTATTTGTAAACCTCTGTCTTGAAATATCCTCATAAAAAAATTACATGGCGTTAGTTATGAGGGCAGTGTTCCCCTGACGGCTAATTTTGATTCGAGGTGATTTCACGTGGTCGGCCCACTCGCCCGATCTAACACCATGTGCTTTTTATGGGGATATCTCAAGCTTCAGCTTAGGAATCTTATTCGGTATTGAATATTGAAACGTGTAGAAAGGAGCTTCAGAAATCGGTTGCAACAGTGCATTGAGAACGGTGGCCACCACCTTCAACTTGTTTTCTTTAAATGCATGATTTAAAACTTCCAATTATGTTCTTTCCTAACCCAAAAATAAATAATATTAATAATAAAATAATAATAATTAAGGGTCATGTCATAATCATACATAAGGCTATGATATTTTGCACTATAATGTATTTCAGATAAGAATAGACTTAGGAGTAAGATAGGGCCTACGGTTCCAGCTTTCTGATTGGCCTAAACGCAAACCAAGTTTACAATAATAAAAAACTTGGAAACAAAACGTTTCAGTTAACTGTCAACTGGAGTTATAATCAGTGCGAAGGTTGTAGCAAAATTGTAATCTGTGATTATCTAGTATTATATAGTATCGTTATTTTGTGAGATCAGACAATATCAAAAGAAAGTAAAACAAGATGTTTTAACTCTATAGTAAAAGTATAACTGCATATGGAGCTGGAGTTTGGCAGTTCAGCGAAAGATGGAAACGGATTCTAAGCAACCGAAATGGATTTTTGGAGATGAGCCAAGGAAGATTCAGAAGGGAATAGTTATTTGTATATCAAGTGCTATACACACTATTTTTTCTACTCCTGCAAGATAAAAAATAAGGAAATAAAGAATTATTTTTTAAAAATAATTTGATATTTATTTTCAATTTTTGTATTTGTGATGCGTATCTATGACAACAACAAACATTCTATACAACGTTTGTAAGTAAAATTCGTTGCTAGGATACCGAAGCGTGCTGCAAAATTTTGCAGCATGCTGCAAAGAGTTACTTTCAACGTGAAAAACAAACCAGAAAATTGTATTTTCGTACTCACTACCTAGAAACTAATGTTTCCCGCAGCCAACTCACAATCCGAAAGGCCATATTCCCGTTATTGTTTTACTTTCGCGCACTAGTGTTTCAATGGAAAGTATTTTGATCGAGTAGCTTAAAAGTGTTATTTATATTTTTAATTTTTTTACACATTACAACAAATTTAATATAAGAACAAGATAATTGAGGAAAATTAGTTGAATGAATAAAAATTATCTAAATTAAATTAGAAATTTCATTGCTAATTTTGACATTTTAATACTACTAGCGCTATCTATTAGCAATTAAAAGAATGAAACGAGAAAAAATATAGTTTATAAATTTTTCGAAAATTGACGATTTTCAAGCATTAAAAACCAATAAGAATAAATAATTTATTAATAAATAATCAATTTGCCTACCATCAGTGCAATCTGTTTGAGAACAATCTGTCCAATATCAAAATAGTACATAACCTTAAATTTAAATTATCAGATATTACACTTACACTGACAATTAAACTACCAGTAAAATAGAGGCATGTGCCGGACATTGTTCTTTATTTAATTATTTGAAAAGTTGGTAAGTACAACATACAATATGTGTTAGAACTTCTGCTTAATTTAGTTTATATGTTATTTACATACTGAATTACAGGTGAATTGACACATTTGCCATTATGATAAGTTAAAAAAGCGTTTATTCGTTGTCTCCAGCCTTAAATTTCGGGAGGCATACAAGAAATATCAGAGATTTTGACAACTTTTAAATCTGAAAAAATATGCAAACAATTATGTTTCCAAAATCAACAATTTACTTAACAACCGTTGCTATGAAATTGCTGCTGTGCTATTTACTTGTATATTTGCGAATTTTGTACAATTATCTTGACATTTATACTCTATTAATAATGATTTTGTTCGTTACAAAAAGTATTGTACAAACTTCTTGCGGGAAGACGTCATCCACGCATTCGCGCAAATGAAGCCCTCGCTCGCAAGCTCGCTCGTGCCTCAAATAAGCGCTCATGCGGGATGAATGTCTTCCCGCACTTAGTATGTAAATAACTATTTCAGAGCAGGAGTAGAAAAAAGTAATAAATACAAGTCTGGTTTGGACATGTGCAAAGAATGGGAGAATAAATATTACCAAAAAGGATACTAAAATTACATTCACCTGGAAGAAGAAAACGCGGAAGACCGCAGGGAAGTTGGGTTAAAGGAACAGAAGAGGTTTGATGCAAAATCAGTGAAACGACAGAAACCAAATATATATATATATATATATATATATATATATATATATATATATATATATGAAGAAACAATATGTAAACTATATATATATATATATATATATATATATATATATATATATATATATATATATAGTTTACATATTGTTTCTTCATATATATATATATATATATATATATATATATATATATATATATATATATATATGAAGAAACAATATTGTAAACTATATATATATATATATATAGTTTACATATTGTTTCTTCATATATATATGAAGAAACAATATGTAAACTATATATATATATATATATATATATATATATATATATATATATATATATATATATATATATATATATGAAGAAACAATATGTAAACTATATATATATATATATATATATATATATATATATATATATATATATATATATATATATATATAGTTTACATATTGTTTCTTCATATGTTGATAGTTCATCATGTAGACTCTTCTATATAAGAGAAAATAATTAATATAACAGAAAATAAATTAATACAAGTATAAAATGTCAAACATATATTTTTATTTAGGTAACAATTCATTTTCATGACAACATATATCAACAATAACATAGCAACATATAACAAATATATAATATATCAAAATAGCTGTGACTTTCAACATCATAAATATTTTCTTATTTAATAATCTTCTGAAAACTATTCGTTTTTACTTATTTCTTTTTATTACAGAACCACAGGGGTCACTTTTGTGCCATAAAATTCGAAATATTCCTTTTTGGTGTCGATGGGAATCGAACCCTGTACCAGGTCCCTCTAGTAGTTATGTATAAAAGTAAAAATTGTATGTCAGTGTGTCGGCAAGGTAGTGGGCTACCGAGAGATGGCGCAAACGACGAGCCGCAAGAGTTGACGGGAAGGGCGTGATCCAGATGGTAGGCAGAGAGAGAAGCGGACGGTTGATGAAGAAAGGTCGAAATTTGATTGCTCAAGAACCTGCTAAAAGTTTTGAGGGAAGCAGCCCCAGCCGACAACCAAGAGTGGGCCGGATTACAAAGTCCACTATATTGTTGCTGAAAATCGAAGATTTCCATTTGAAGGAGTCCAGCTTCTCGGGCGAGCCTGGAAGAAAAAGCTTGGTGGAGGTGATTGACTGGTGGCCATCTTTTGTTGGTTTGCTACCTTGCCACACATACAAAATTTGCAGTTGTAACTTTAATTGTAACAATATTTTTTTGTAACATCATTGTAAAGTAAGTGTTGTGTTCGTATTAAATTATATCATATTTGTAACTGATTGTGGCGTATTATTTTACCAACTGCCACGGGACCCAGATCCGTGTAACTGAGCGGCAGGTTACAACCCGGTTCCCCAAATTTGCAACCAGGCACGGGGCCGCGAGACCCCATAATTGTTTTCAATAATTGTAATTTAGTTCAAGATCCACCTTGTTGAGTGCTAAAGAACCGCAAAAAATAGTTGATGTTGGTGCGGCAATATTGAACTTGTTGCCCTCGAATCCTGAGAATTGTATGATAAACACAAATGATAAAACATTGAATGTAATTATTTGTCAAAATAATAAAAATCCCCTAGGGGGAAATGTCCACATTTCGTTTCTGGAGGCAAAATGGTATAGGTACTTTTTTTCAATTATGATACCAAAGAAATTGACTTTTACTCTCGGTCATGGAAAAAAGTTAATATTTTATAATTTTCAGGTAGCACACAACACATGAAATTAAAAAAAACAAGTAATGCTAGATTACTTTAACACATATCTTTGTTCTTTGCATTTCTTTTTTCCCGTTTCAAATTTCCCACGTAAACCTATTAGAATCTTACTCTGCAACGAATTTTTTTAAACAATGCTATTAATAGAAATATGTATAAATATCTTGTCCTATGTTTTATAAAACGAATATTATGGAGTACCTGTTCTCGAAAATTGCAAAAGAGCAAGGAGAAAAATAAAATAAAATTGTAAAATGACAAGGGCACACAAATCAGATAATTTAAATTATTTCAAGTTCGCTCGAATCCGATTACAAATAATAAACATTTAGTTCTTTACATGATTTCTTTGCCTGTTTCCCTATACTGAGCAAAATAATTTCAAAAATTACATTTTAAACATCGATGCACAGAAAAAATGAATATTGGGCAATTCGGGGTGTTACGCTAAATTATTATGTGGATGTACTGTGCGAGTTATATAAATCCAATATTTAAAAATATTTTTATTCATTTATGATAACAAATGCGCAGTTTCATCAGGAGTACATAAATAAAGAAAAATAAAAATCACGTGTGTATTAAAATTTTTATTTTCTTTTACTCAATTTAAGAACTCAAATACGCATATTATACACCGATGAATAAATTTAAAAAATCTGAAAAGGCCAGACATTATCTCCCGCCATGTAATTTTTGTTTATTTTAATAAAACTTACATATTTACCAATAATAGTATATTATTCAATAAGCGTGTAATGCATGCTATTACTCGTGATGTAAATCATTCGAATGAGTAATAGCCATTTCATGCGAATAGAATACTAGACAAATCTAGTTACCGTTGTTGTAACAAAATTATGAAGTGATTAACATTTAACAAAAAACTTAAAACCGACTATTCAGCTATAAGTTTAAGCTTGAGGTTGGAGCGAATTTCGTGTAAAAATTAATTTCCAGTCATATCCAACTATTCTGAAAATTAAAAAAAATAATCCACCGTCTAGTTCCTTAGAAAAACGCTAATAAAATTGACGTTTTAAACGATCTAATAAATAAACTTTTTAGTGTACCATGGAGTGTATTCCGTAAAAAAAATATTAATTTGATCATGCCTTTAAAAAATATGTTTTAACGTGACTTTTAATAATAAACTTGTTTTTTGATATTCTCTAAGCAAATTATTGTTAAAATGATAAATTTTAACATGCCTGTTAAACACCACAATGAAGTGATCAAAATTTCAAGAATCGAAATGGACAGCGTGAATAAAAGTAAATGGGAAGAAGTGAAGGATATGTTAAATTCTATGGATGCGGCTTCTTTATTTAATCTAAATAATATAAATCTGACTTCAGGAAGTTCAAATGGATTTGACATATCCCATAACTGACGATGGAACAATTTTAATTCATTTCTGTATCAAAGTTATGTGCACATATATTGGTATATTTAAGAAATGTATATTATTTTCTTACTTTCTTTCATTCTCTAGAACATTTTCATTAATTGAAATTACAACAAATCCAATCGCTGCTGCCATTTTAAAGGCTGTAAAAATTTTGTAGACAGCTATTTGAGTGGCGTTAATATGTACAATTTTGACACCTTATTTTAACACGCATGTTAAAATTTTAACAGAATTGATAGTTACAGAATAGAAGATATATTTTAACAGTAAGTTTATTTTTAAGAGATTGTTTAAAATTAACACTTTTTTACGGAATACTCCCCAATATTACAAATTTATTAAATATTATACTATTTGTAATTGAGTATCTAAATCGACATAATAATTGTAATATGAGTAGTATCAATTATTGCTGCTTACTTGGGTGTACTTTCTCATATAACAAAAGGCAATAATTTATGTCACCAATGGGGTCATGCCACATTTTCTGTTTTAATTTTTTCCTGAAAGACTACCGGTCACGGTATATGTAAATAATATTCTCGCGCTATTTCTGTACAATGTTTTTTCTACAGTCTACATAGAAATTAGCCATTAGCGCTCTCTTTTGTCAACGCAAAATGTCACTTTGCTGCTCTAGCGCGACAATAGTATATTACATAACGAGCGTGGAAAGTGGTATATAGCGTGCGAGTGTAGAGATTGAAGAACAAGGCGCGTAGCGCCGAGTGATTTAATACACGAGCATGCTAGACACTTTCGAGCGAGTTATGTACACTATTTATCAAACGACCACAAAATATTTCTTAAAAAAATGTTTACATTGATACAGTTCTTAGTTGTAAAAAAAAAAATTATATTATTTATAAAAGTAATGTTAATAGTGTTGTTACTACAATTATAAAAGTTAACCGGGCTTTTATCTTGGAATGTTTGTGTTATTTAGAAACACGAAACCGCTGCCGGCTGACGTTTGAGGTTAGGTTCAACTACCGACGATCGGCGCAACTCAATCCGTTAATATTGCCTAGATCACACCTGTATGATTCTGTACGATGTACGATGAAAATCGAAATGTACGTGAAAAACTATAGGCACAGTGTCACACTTGTATGACAAAAACCATATGAAAAAGTTATCTTCTTTAGATTATTCAACATGATACCATGTATTACTCATTTCACGACGAAGCTTTCGAACACTGTTAAACCTATGTTGATTCATGTTTATTGTTTGGATGTTTGAGACGCTTGGTTTTATAATTTTTTTTAACCAATTTTTGGTCCACACAGATCTTCGCTTCTTAAACCTTTTTCTTTTTTATTTTGTTAATAAACATACACGCAGACATTAAAAATATGGTTTCGTCGGAACTACGGCTAGGTATACAACGTCATAATGTACAAAGATCGTCCTGTACATTTCCTGCCAAGCACTGTGTCATACGTACAAATCTAGCCCAAGAAGTTGGCGCGCATCAAAGTGTACATTTCTTGCCTTATGCATCGTCATAATGTACATAGATCGCTCTGTACATTTCCTGCCAAGCACTGTCTCATAACGTACAAATCTAGCCCATGAAGTTGGCACGTATCAACTTCGCGCGCATACATATTTAAAAAGTACACTCCGTCCTACAAATTATAACAAAACAAGATTATTAAATTGGAATAGGTTAATAGTTATAGTGAGCACTGATAGATGTCACAACGAAATAAATTGTGAAAGTTAACAAATATTTATTAGTTTTCTTGTATTACAGTATTAAAAAATAAATCAAGTATATGAATCACTTATAATCTTTTATTTGTACATGTATAACAATCTGTAAATAGCAATTATTTATATTATAAATACATGGGAATGGTGAAGCATTAAGTAATATAAACCTACTAATCTGTATATACAATAAAGTTTATAAACACATATATTTGTTGCAAGAAGCTGATATCAATGGGAATAGTATTTGAGAAGGATGTATTGCTTTTAATTTTTATTGTATTTAAGGCAGGAAGCAAATAAAACACATTTATCTATGCATAATTTATAATTAATCTTATTTTACATTATACAATGACAATATTTATACATAGACATAACGGTTTAAGTGTAAAATGCTACTGATAGAAAACAATAATCCTTTTTAGCTGTCTCTTGTATCTCTGCCAATAGTAAGAAAAATGGCGTCTGCAACAGCCAGCTGGGCTGTGAAACAAAATCTCGCTTTGTAACGACTTTCGACAAGTTTCTTAAAGTTGTCTGAGACTTTCCTCATAGTTTAAATCTATTAAAAAAAAAAAACACACACGCCATGAATCTTATCACAAGTGCATAACCATGACTCCCGTCAGTTGGTGGCTTACTACGCGCAGATCTCTTTAAATTGAAAAGATCTATTTCAAATATGTAAACACGATTATTAAGGAAATCCATGTGCAATAGAAATTAAATCAAGACATTCATTTACAATACACGAATTCTCCATGCCACAACGTCATAAAGAATAATAAAAAAATAATCGTACACATAAAACCAAGTCTACCAAAAACATTTGTTTAAATCTGACTTAACAAAACTATCTTATGACATAGAAAGAAGCTAAAACATATGTAAAGGAACAGCCTAGATATCAATTAATTTCCAAATTCTTCAAATTTTTGAAGCCAAATTGAGGAAAAAAAGGATTATTATATGAAGATCACGTTGCAAAAAAGAGGAATGTCATTGTTATGTAGTTTCCGGGAAGTAAAAAAAAACAAATTTATATTTATACCAGGAATTAAATTCTTTACTCCAAAAGAGGTTCTAAAGGGAATCAGTATACTAAACCCTCGCAAAGCTCCAGGCATAGATAGAGTGACACCGACAATGTTAAAGGAAATATCAAGAAAAGGCTTAGTCTTACTTACATATATATTTAATGCCATCCTAAGACAAAAATATTGGCCTAAACAGCTAAAAACTGCTGAAATAATTCTAATCCTCAAACCTGGCAAAGAACCAAATAAAGTAAAATCCTACCGTCCTATAAGTCTTCTATCTATTATCTCAAAACTACTTGAAAGACTTCTGCTGCAAAGAATAAACACCGATCCAAATACTGAAGAATGGATACCTCTACACCAGTTTGGCTTCCGAGAAAACCATTCTACTATACAGCAAACTCATAGAATTAGCCACAAAATAAATCAAGCACTTGAGCAAAAAAAAATACTGTACATCAGTATTTTTAGACGTAAGTCAAGCGTTTGATAAGGTTTGGCACAGTGGATTACTGTACAAGATCAAAGAATTCCTACCCATTACCTACTTTGAACTGTTAAAATCCTACTTAAGTGATAGGGAATTTAGAATCAAAGTCAATGAAAACGTAACCGAAAATTTTCCAATAAAATCTGGCGTACCTCAAGGGAGCGTGTTAGGTCCACTGCTCTACGTTCTATACACAGCAGACCTACCAACCAGTGAAAATACAACAATGGGCACCTTTGCTGATGATACCGTAATCCTGTCATCTGATGCAGACCCGGTAATAGCATCTACCACCTTACAAAACCATCTGAACCAAATACAGATATGGGTAGACAAATGGAAGATAAAAATAAATGAGACCAAATCCGTACAAGTAAATTTTACTCTAAGAAAAGATCAATGTCCTCCAGTATACCTGAATAACATACAAATACCTTTGTCCTCGAACACAAAGTACTTGGGTATGCACATGGACAACAGACTGACATGGAAATTACACATAATAAAAAAACGCAAACAGATAGACTTGAAGATAAGAGAAATGCAATGGCTAATCGGACGATACTCTAAGCTCTCATTAGAAAATAAAATTTTATTGTACAAAACAATAATTAAACCAATTTGGTCATATGGAGCCGAACTTTGGGGATGTGCTAGTAAGTCAAATGTGACGATAATACAAAGAAGTCAGTCCAAAATACTTCGCATGATCACAAATGCACCCTGGTATGTCACCAATCAAACACTCCATGAAGATCTGAGAGTTCCCTACGTCAAGGACGTTATAATAGAAAAAAGTAAGAGGCATCATGCAAAATTAGAAGGACATATTAACACACTACTACAACCACTATTAGAAATAAGAAGAAGAAACGAAAGGAGACTGAAAAGAAGTTGGCCAGCGGACCTGAAAGAAGGATAGAGAGGACTTGTCATTGGAGAAGTCCTTTACAAGCCAATCAAGGACCATGTATTTCTTAAGACTGCACATTAGCTTATAGAATATGATGTAATTCTGATTGCTAATAAATATATATATATATATGAAAAAAATATATTATATTTGTGATGTATGACTATATATTTCACAGGTTAACTTTGAGACTGATTCTTATTGCATTGGAAGTTTATACATAAAATTCTACCATATTTGATGTACACATGTATATTTCATTAAAAAATGTGACCCTTTTTGCAATGTAGTTTTCATATATAATTTTTATTTTAATAATTTTTACCTCTCGCTAAGAGAGGCATTGGATTCATGCTAAAAATCGCATATCCAGATTTTATTGAATAAGCACGTTTTAAGGTCCCTATAATCCGATTTTAACATTTTTACGATGATATCTGTGTGTGTGTATGTGGGATGTTGGAAGGACGATTACTCAAAAACTATAAGACTTTATATTTGTTTACGTATTTCCCAATCGGACATTCATGGGAAGATCTGAAAAGGTTTTGGTAACAATTGGACAACCGGAAGTAGAAGATTCTTGAAAAAAAATCTTCTAAATATTATTTTTTTAATTTTTTTTTTTATATTTTATAAATCAGCCAGCTATGCTATAACTATAGAAACAGCTACTATATTAAGAAAATTCTAGCTGACATGTTAGTGTCAATGAAAAGAAAATGAATGGGGCAGAGATAAGGATGTTGAGATAGATGTTGGGGAAGAGACGGAAAGATAGGATAATGAATGAAAGAATAAGGGAAATGGCTCGAGTAATAGAAGTTTCTAGAAAGATACAAGAGAGACGAATACATTAGTATGAACATGTCATGAGAAGAGATGAAGAATATATTGGAAGAATGAATAGCTTAGTTGTAGAAGGGAGAAGAAACAGAGGAAGACCAATGATAAGATGGACTGTATTGCGGAACACTTGAGAAAAAAGGAACGGAATGAGAACGACACACAAAACAGAAATGAGTGAAAAAAGAAAATAAAACATAGCGACATGGGAAAAGCTAAGGAAGAAGATGTCAGTGTCAAAGGCAATTTGCTTAGTTTGTTAATTTAACTGGATATATAGAATCTTTTGCAAGAAAAATTATATATGGAATTTGTACATAATACACGGGATTGACGGAAGGTAATGTGCTGGCAACTTAAGCTTTTTTTAAGAAAAACAGTTAGGAAAGAACATAATTGGAAGTTTTAAATCATGCATTTTAAAAAAAACAACTTGAAGGTGGTGGCCACCGTTCTCTATGCACTGTTGCAACCGATTTCTGAAGCTCCTTTCTACACGTTTCAATATTCGGGTTAATTCCTACCGAATAAGATTCCTAAGCTGAAGCTTGAGATATCCCCATAAAAAACACGTGGTGTTAGATCTGGCGAGTGGGCCGACCACGTGAAATCACCTCGAATCAAAATTAGCCGTCAGGGGAACACTGCCCTCATAACTAACGCCATGTAATTTTTTTATGAGGATATTTCAAGATAGAGGTTTACAAATACCTCGATACACACCGTCTTACAACCCTGCTCTAGGCTTCAGCTGAAAAATATTATTCGGCAGGAAATAGCCCGACTGTTGCAACGTGTAGAGGAGCTTCAGAAATCGGTTGCATCAGTGCATAGAAAACGGTGGCCATCACCTTCAAGATGTTCTGTTGAAAACTGCATGATATAAAACTTGAAATTATGCTCATTATACAAAAATAAATTTTGTCTGTCAGCAATACTTTTTATTTTATTCACCTTCAAAAAAAGAGTCTCTAGGTCCCATTCTGTATTTTTGAAATTTTATAAATACTTACCGCTCATTTATAGTGTATATATATATATATATATATATATATATATATATATATATATATATGTATATATATATATATATATACATCTATCAGACATTAAAGCGTCCGTCAATTGATCTTTTACCATCATTGAAGCGTCCACCTTCAATGAAGCGTCCGTATACGGACGCTCTATTGTATCTCTGTTAAAATGGTCATTTTTCAACGTCTTATGCCATCTGTTAGTGTTTGGCAAAAATTGTCCTGGGCGCTTTATTGTAACATATTTGGATAATTTCAATCATAAACCGTATATTGCAGTTCTGCCGTTTCCCACTAGTGTCGCTAGTGTTGAACGGCGTATATCTGCGAAAATATATATTTCATACAGTTTTTCGATTAACGGGCGTCCGTACATTTGGCAACATGTTTTAAGTTATACGAATATTTGAAGGTTATATTTTCGTACCTCATGTAATTTTAACTGCATTATTTGTTGCAGAGTGAGTTAAAATTCTGTTAGAGTGACTTAAAAAAAAAATCTCTAGCAAATAAACAGTTACTTATAATTGTTGCTATGGAGTTAATAATGACGGTTTAAAACGTTAAAATTGAATAAAATTATTTATAAATTCTTATTATTGTTTCAACCTCTACATAGGTAAAAATTACACTTATGTGTATCTGTGTTCCGGGTTTCTACAATTTTTTGTTTGGTGGGAAATACAATGGTAAAATTTTGATGATAAGTTTATCCTTACTAATTGTAGATGTTTAGAATTTAAAAGTGCAAGCAATGATCCTAAATTTATTGATATAAAATAATCCTGTCACTAACTAGACGTAAATTGAAATTTCCATCTTCAAGCTGTTTCCAAAATGCCATTATAAATTAAGCAAATAACTGCATTATTTTGTATAGTTCGAGTTGGACCAATTTGTACTTTAATTCTTACATTGATTTTATTATTATTAAAAATAATAAATGAACTTTCTACAAATTAAAAAGTTTTTTATTAGTGCAAATAAATTTTTATTTTAACTTACACCCCATAATAAATATTAATATTTATTTGGGTCTGTCTGATTGTTTAATTTCTCTTGGTACTCTGTTAACAGGTTGAATACCTATGAATATTTTAATTTACCACTATTTTGTGACAGGAACGTATTGTAACAATAAAATTGTGGTCATTGGATATGCTTTTTAATTCTATGCATCTTTTATATTTACAATTTTATTCTAAAATTAATAGGGAAGAACTTATTGTCAAATAAATGGTCATTCAACAAAAAATACTGGTCGAAATTAGATAAAGTCTAGGTCGGTTTAAACTAGTGGTTTTATCCACCTTGATTTAAACCGAACACCCTTTCGAACATGTATATTTTTCATTTTTACAATTAATCATATTTGATTAAAAATCGGCAAAATAGATACTAGTTCATTTCTGATATATTTCACTATTTTTTGGAACATATTATACATTACGTGTATAACAAATAAAATATGAAATCAAAACCCTTGTCTATTTGAACGCGAAAAGTCACGAAAATATTCAATGTATAGTATTAAATTCTACATTTTCAGTTAATTCCATAGTATAACATTCAAATTTATAAATGTTCATTAAATGTAAATGTAATTTAAATCGCCTTAAGTAAACATACTTTTGTAAAAAACTTATCCAATAAATACTCTCCATATTATTACTTTTTTCTGGCTTAAGATTATTTTTTATTACTAATTATAATTATGATGAAGAACCGATAATAATGGAAGAAACTTTCAGAACTCGTTTTTACAATAAAAAAGCTTTATTCGATAAAGTTCTGTAATATTTATTTTCTACATCAGTGTCGCCTTCTTCAGAATTTTTACTAATTTTTTTTATTCTGAAGAAGGCAACACACTGGTTTCGATATGTTGATTCAATAAAAATATTACAGAACTAGTACCCAATACAAACATTGTAAAAACTTATGTTTATTTTAGGACATTGACTTTAATCAGAATAATCAGGATGATTCCGTGAAAGATCTCGATTATCAGCCAAGTCCCCCAGATGTTAGTATACAATTATAATATTACAGAACTATACCCAATTAAGACATTGTAAAAACCTATAATGTTTATTTAAAAACGTTGACTTTAGTCAGAATAATCAGAATGATTCCATGAAAGATCCCAGTTATCAACCAAGTCTGTTTGATGTTAGTGTTCGACTTACAATATTACAGAACCATACCCAATAAAACCATTGTAAAAACCTATAACGTTTATTTTAGGACGTTGACTTTATTCATAATAATCAGGATGATTCCGTGAAAGATCCCGATTATCAACCAATAAGTCCCTCTGATATTAGTATTCAACGTACAATATTAACAATTTATTTTAATAAATATACAGATGTCCGATTTTCGATACGCACTATTGGGATCTCGAGAACCGTAAGAGATACGAAGTCGGTTAAATTAGGGAAAAGTTGCCTCATAACCATCTTAGATGTGTTTTTGTTTTTCCATTAAAATGCACAGGTACCTAGATAGAAGCGAAAATGTAAATTTTGCCAATTTCGTTTTTGGCTTATAACTTTTTTGTGCGAATTTATACAAGTTTCTAATTTGCACTTTTTTATGAAGAATTCACAACCGTCTTCAAAATTTTCAAAGCTCGTACAGTTTTCGAGAAATTTATACTAACTTTCAATTTTCATGCAGAGCACAAAGTTGTATTTATTACTGTAGAATAGAGATTTTTTTTCTGTTTCAAATGGTATAAAACATATGTACATTAACATGAAAATTAACTGAGAAATTGGAGTTCAATTGTTACAAATTTTATGTGAAAATGCAGTACTTTTTAAATGAAGATATGCGGGACGTGTTAGAAATTTGTTGTCCGCTTACAATTTGATGTATATAGTTATTCGTTATTTTTACATATAAAATATCTGTTTTATTCCTTGGTAACTAATTTTAGATTAAAATCGTTTTGAAATTGGTACTCAATTTATTCTTATAAACCTTTTTGTATAAATGTATTCCTGTAAACTGTAAACCAATCTCAAAATTTTTTTTAAATTGATTCAAATTTCTTATTACCGAGGAGATATGAAAAACCTTGTATAATTACAATAATTATTCCTAGTAGTTTTTTTTCTTAATAGTTTATATGCTTTTTAAACTGTTGAGAACCTAAACTATGATGATTTGAATTTGTTGAGCATAAGATTACCGACCATTTTATTAATCAGGATGCTCCCGAACTGAAAATAAGAGTTTAGGACCTCAAAACAAGAAAATTTAATTTTCTTGTTTCTTGTTCGGAGTATTTATAAATAAAAACAGAAATCGATTTTTTAAACTTAAAAATAAACAATGTCTTCATTAATTCCTGTGTAAAAAGTCCGTATCATTTAAACAAAGCTTTTGGAAGTATTTTGTTTTGAGGTTCTAAATTAATATTTTAAATTGGGCTACTTCGGAAGCACCCTGTACAATCATTTATGTTAATTTTGATAATTGGTAAACGGTAATTATTTAATCGTAAGACATTTAGCAGCACGAATAAATCAAGGTAGCCCTGATTCGAGACCAAATAATGAAGTGAAATCATAAGTACGTGAAGTATCTGTGGCAACATTGCTGGACGCTTTAATATCTATTAATTATATAGAGATGTATATAGCGGACGCTGTATAAGCGACAAAATGAAATATATTTGTATATTTCGGACGCTCTAATGATACCTATGTAGAAGGACGCTTCAATGATGATTAAATTGAAATTTATTTTATTAAAAGCTATTAGTAATAAAAATATCAATTATTATAAGTTAATTCTGGAATATACTTGTACGAACATCTATTAAAATACTTTATACAACATTTAAAATAATCGGACGCTCGACAACCGGTTTTCGGAAAGACGCTCGGATGATAGTAAGATGTAAATATATATATATATATATATATATATGTATATATATATATATATATATATATATATATATATATATATATATATATATATATATGTATATATATATATATATATATATATATGTATATATATATATATATATATGTATATATATATATATATATATATATATATGTATATATATATATATATATATATATATATGTATATATATATATATATATGTATATATATATATATATATATATATATATATATATATGTATATATATATATATATATATATATATATATATATATATATGTATATATATATATATATATATGTATATATATATATATATATGTATATATATATATATATATGTATATATATATATATATATATGTATATATATATATATATATATATATATATATATGTATATATATATATATATATATGTATATATATATATATATATATATATATATATATATATATATGTATATATATATATATATATATATATATATATGTATATATATATATATATATGTATATATATATATATATGTATATATATATATATATATATATGTATATATATATATATATATATATATATATATATATATATATATATATATATATATGTATATAATATAGAATTATTTGTAGCAGGGAAATATAGCCAAACAATTCTGTTGACATTTATCATTTATTGTTAATTCCCTAACATTTATTTTGAATTTCGTGCATTATGTAAAGGGAAATGGATAGGTATTGATGACGTCGGTTACTACATCGAATTTATTATTATTTATTTAGTACCTTACGTTTACCTTACTTAACTGTTCATCGTTAAGGAAAAATAGTAAACAAATTCATAACTATGGATGTTACAATGATTACAATATAGAGTTTTAATCTTTCATTTAATTTGCATCTGTAAGGAATCATGAAATAAATGTATTTTGTAATGATTACACGTTGCTTTATTAATACCTACTTATTTTTATTCACCACTTAAATGACATTTAAAATTTTAACAGCAATTTACATTATATAATTGAAAAGAAATATATTTCATTTTTCATACGAATGCCATCTGTTGACTAAAAGCTATAACATAACGAAAGACAATTTCTTTATTAGGCAAGGCATGCATTTTATAGATTTGAATGATTTGGTGTTCACAGGAAACGCGGTAAATTTAAACAAGGCAACTTCTGACCACAACAAGTCTTGCATTTTATAGTTTTGCATTATTCTGTGTTTGTCGATGGCAAGTTTTGAATGAGCAAGGCATGCATTTTATAGATTTGAATGATTCTGTGTTTACAGAAAACGCGGTAAATTTAAACAAGGCAACTTCTGACCAAAGCAAGTCATGCATTTTATAGATTTGCATTATTCTGTGTTTGTCGATGGCAAGTTTTGAATGATATGGTGTTGCACGAAGCAGTGTATGCATTAAGCAAGCATTATATTTTAGTGCGTTGTATAGCTTCCCGAAATTATTCCAGAACTGGCAGAGCAAAATGAACAACATCAGAAGGAACGTGTTCCAATAGCTCCTGGGCGGTGTTATTTGTGCGACAGAAAAAAAGACCGCAAGTCTAGACAGATATGTGGCAATTGCAAAAACTTCGTATGTGCCAGCCATTATGAAAAACAAATTATTTGCAAAAGATGTACTGAAAATTGCAAAGAATAGGTGCTTTTTGTAACTTTTTTTTAATTTTTTGGATATGTAGTACTATTTTGTTTTTTCATGTATATCAATAAATATTTATATACGTATTTTATTTGTGTAAATTATTTTTGTTGCTACGGTATAAATTTAAGAAAATGGTCCCATAAAATAAGACATATTCTTCATTTTTCAGTGGGGTACAAATGTACCCCTGCCAGTATTCCGTGTAACTTTTTGAATCCCGTACGACGAAGGTTAACAAAAAAAGGTTCACGAGTAGTTAAAAAGGACGAAGTTACACCTACTAGATTTGCGGAGAAGATTGGTGGTTTGAGCACTGAAAAAATTAAAAATTTACAGGACCAAATCACGTTTGTCAAAGAAGAGTATCGATGGTTCTATGATAATATTTTAGAGCATAATCTTGAAAAACCAAAATCCAAAACAACAAAGAAGAGAAAGACGATGTAACTTTTTGTTTTATTAGTTTTATATTGCAATGACGAAAGAAAATAAATGAGTTTGTACATTACATGACTCTTTTATTTATAACAACGCAACCTCGTTTTGATTTCAGGTTCAGTGGATAAAGGTGTTATGTACACAAAACTTTTTTTTTTCAGTAAGATAGTGTTGTATTAAATTGTAAAATATGGGAAATGAAAATACTATTAACATGATTTCTAATATGAGATACTTGTTGAAAACAAAAGACAAACAAAAAGTTCCAATTGATAACGGTTTATTTAGATTTACTCAGAATTTTAATTTTGTGACAACACCTTTATCCTCTTACGTCTTCAATTATTGTAGTTAAAATATAATTAATAATAAGGCTACGTTTCTTTTAAACACAATGCCACCACATATATAGTACATAAGTGTTTAAAAAAATTCAATTATGTAAACTGTTGTGAAGAGTTGATAAGACACTGAGAATCTAATAGAAGAACAAGAAATTTTATTATTCCTAAAGGATTATGGCAAGAAACATGAAATTAACTATTTATAAAGACCATCTACTGAAGTAGTGAATATTTTGAGATACTATTAGAATTATTTCAAACATTTTATAATGATCATAAACATCAATCCATTATTAAGAAACGGTTGCATAGTGAAATTTTAAATTTTATAACGAATAAATACAGTCGTTAGTTTGATATAATCATAAATTATATTTAACTGTTTTATAAAAATTAAACTTTATAAAACATTACCTTTGGGAATCAAAAAAAATTCAAATATGAAAAAACAGCTGGAAGAAAACTTAAAATTCTTCAAAATAAATAATTTTATATTGTTAAATAAAAAACAAAACAAAATATTCATATCTATTGCAGCATATAGAAGTAATTATTATATCTTATTTAATTTGTTTTTATTATATGTATTATTTAAAATTTATAATTTTCTTTTTTATTCAATTTATTATTATTATATTCTTTTTTGTCAAATAAATCAATTAATGTTTGAAAGTTTTTTTTTTACTTTTAAGTAATTATTGTCTTTTTCTAATCATATAAATGATGCGCTCACTCTAGCATGAAATCTGTTATTTATACTACGGTTGTTTATTCTAACGAAGAGATTACGTAATTTTTGTGCCATCTTTTGGATATATTATGAAGTTTTCAATGATTAGTTAGTATCTTGGAACTAGATGGCAGGTCAGGTTGTAGAGTCAGAATTCAATTGGCGAAAAAAATTCGAAGTAGCTGACCTCTACAGCGCCAATTGCAAACTAGAGAAAGAATGAAAACTTTAGTTTTATCATTTGTGCATGTATAAAAAAAGTTACTCTAATTTTAATTGCTGTTATTAGAAGAATTTTAAGAATTGTTTTTATTAGATCTAGTATTTTATTAAGTTTGTAAATAATAAGTTTTTAGTGTACATAAGTTAATGGTTTTAGTGTAAAACGTTTTTAAATAAAGGTTAAGAGTGACAATGACAAGTAAATCTAAGCGGTATTGTTCGGTTCCCCAGTGCAATAATTATAAATCAGACTCTATAAGTATTCATTTCTTTCCAAAAGATCCTAAATTATGTCTATTGCACTTAAAATCGGTAAGCCAGTTAGTAAATGTATGGCAGTTTGTGCAGTCAGACTTTCATCCAGGTAAGAATAATAATTAATAAATTATTTGTTACAAAGAAGTAAATAAATAATATTTGTTATAGTTATCGCAGAAAATTCCTGTCAGGAGCTATGACCAACCTGGACCTTCAAGTTCTGCACGTGTATTCAGAATTCGGAGAAGAGGTGAATACAGGTAGTTTCTAAATAATATTTATAATTAAACTGTAATTTATTTTTAATGTATTTTCAGATAATATGAAGCTGATTGGAAAACTGGTCCTAAGAATATACACTCAGTCATTGATATTAATATTTATTTCTTAATACAGAATTAATAAAAAAAATTACATACGTGTAATAATACGGCAACTATGTGTTTGCATTTTCCTACTAACCCAGCCTTACAAGTACATTTGCCTTGTAAATTTGGCTTTAATAACACTTCAATAAAGTGTGGAGCTCGGTTTAAATTGCTCGTTTGAAAACAAAATCCAAAAACTGTGTTTAAATCAGTGTTCTTCTAACCGCACATGGTTCATGGCCTGCTTTATACACAGCTTCTCCTTCCTTTATTGGTCTTGAAGAACCAATGTACTCAAAAATATCACTTAGAGCAATATTCACTTTTTCCATTTTGCACTTTTTGCTGTACAGGCACTGCGTACTTCTCTGTTACAGATGTAAAATAACACTGTCAACAACAGGTATACGCGTGCATTTGTTTTCCTTCTTTCGTCTCCATTTTGTCGCCGCTCGACCTGACATCTATAACTATTTTTTTTTCGCCTATAACCACAACATTGCCAGTCATACAACATTATATAGTCAATGACATAACCTAATTCTTAGGAAGCAAAAAATATTCAGTTCATGTTTAGATGTTATGCCGTGTAAGACTCGGTCATAACTGCATTCTATTGATATTTTCTTTTATTGTGTTCATTGTTAAAAAAGTATGCGAAGAAAGATGGGCGACTAAAAGTTTTAAAGGCAATCCGAATATCAAAAAATGTACTTATGGGAACATTTTCGGATAAGTTGCCGAAAAATGATAAGATTTAGGCATGGAATGTTATTCATAAGAAAGCTCTGCCCCTAGATTTGGTTCCTGACAACAAAGATTACACTTATACCAGATATATTCTGGCAAAATATAAGGAAAAATACCATAGCAAGTAAAACATTTTTAGCCACGAAGTAATAGGTTTGTTCATAGAACGGTTTGAAACCGTCAGCAACCGTCAGAGGCATGCGCAGTTACATAAAAGCGTTCGCAGAGTCACAAATTTCCAACTCTAATTATTAGTTCAATGTTCATAGAAACTTTCTGACTGGTTGCTGATCGGTTGCCAACTATCAGAATAATTTCCAACTCGGGAGGAAATTTTAAATTTGAGGCATGCGCACTTACACTATTTTGACAAGACATTTGTATTTGTTTTGATTACAGGTTTTGATTTCATTTAATGTTTGGTTATATACTTACATATAAAATAAATTAGTGGAATAAATATTTTACGGTAAGTAAATCATTGTAAATTAATGTAATAAAATAATAAAAGACTGACTCATTGACAAGTGTCACTACAGTGATCGATAATATCGATATATTTACTACCAAAATTAAGCAGAGACATTTATTATTCATTTTAAAAAGTTAAGTGACATAATGCTGTTCACAGAAGAATTCAAACAGTTTGATTTGCAACCAGTTTGAAACCACGCATGCGCACTCAAACTCAAACTCCAACCGTTGGAAATATGTTCTATGAACAAACCTATTATCTCTTAAATCGTTAGCAAAAACAAGCTACCTAATTTTACGTGTTTTAGAGTTTTCTGTTAACTTTTACAGGTATTTGGAGATCTCTACTTATAAGTTAGTTTTGGTGAGTACGATTCCTGCATTGAAGGATTGGTATATTACACAACATTTCATTAGATCAGCAAAACTTTATTTTTGAAGCCTTGAGCTTTTTTTTAACATCCTGTGATACCAATTTTATAATAGTTGATGATCTCAACATGAGTAAATTATCTGAATCTACCCAATACATAGCCGCCGATAAATTTGTTTCTAATTTTGATAATTTTATTACAGTTTTGAATGCAACACAATATAACAAGGCTTGTAAATCACTACAATCGGCTATTAGATGTTGTATCTGATCTCCCTTGCACTGTTTCTCGCAGTTTCAGTCCTCCTGTTGATGAAGATCTGCATCATCCCTCACTTTCTATTTCGTTATCATCTTCTTGTATTAGAATCCTTAATTAATTTATCAATTCTTCTTCTTTAACTTACAATTTCCGAGCTGCAAACTTCCTTGAATTGTACAATAAATTATCAGAGGTTGATTGGAGTATTCTAAATGAATAGGACGACGTAGATTTAACGTTTAACGAGTTTTACAATATTCTTTATAAAATTATGGATGTGTGTATTCCACGAAGTAAAAAAATTACTCCGAAATATCCTCCGTGGTATGATAAAGAAATTATTTCTCTACTGAAACTAAAAAATAAGTACCATAATCTATACAAACTCCATAAAAATATTGAATATTTAAATGAATTTAAACGTCTCTGTGCTCTCGTTAAACAGAAAATCAAAAGATCATATGACAACTATACAAAATCTGTTGAAAATAGTCTAAATAAAGATCCAAAGAAGCTTTGGGAGTATGTCAGTCATAAAAAGCGTTCATCACGTATTCCTGGTCATATGCACTTTAATAATGTAAATTACGATAATACACCTGAAATTGTAAATGGCTTCGCTGATTTCTTTTCGAGTATATATGTAGTACCTGAACGGTCAGATTGTGCAGATTTTAAAATGACGTGCAAACAAAATCGCAATGTCAGAGATGTAAAAATCGATTTTATTACAGATGATGAAATTTTGTTATCAATTAAAAATTTAAAGCCGTCCAAAAACCCAGGCCCTGATAACTTACCCGCTTATATCATCAAGGCGTGTGCCAATATCTTTGTTCATCCTCTTAAATACCTTTTTAATCTTTCTCTCAAACATAATATCTTTCCTACTATTCTTAAAATGACCTATATAAGTCCTATCTTATTACTAACATAACTAACTATCGTCCTATCGCTATTCTCTCCAATATCTCAAAAAAAATTGAATCTATCCTCTATTGTCATTTTTTTTCTGCTGTCCATACTCAAATTTCTTCTCAGCAACATGGATTTGTAAAAGGAAGATAGACTACCACAAATCTATTGAACTTCACGGAATTTACTTATAATTCGTTATATGATAACACACAAGTTGACGTTGTGTATACGGACTTTAAGAAAGCATTTGACAGTGTTAATCATGATATTCTTCTCTGCAAACTAAGTAACAAATTTAATTTCTCTCCAAATCTTATTTCTTTCCTTCGTTCTTATTTGCATGATCGTAACCTTCAACTTCGTGTAAATAATTTTACTTCCAAAACGTTTGTTCCCAATTCTGGTGTCTCTCAAGGTTCAAATCTTGGGCCTCTCTTGTTCATACATTTCATCAACGATTTAGTTCAAACTGTGACACATTCTGAAGTATTATTATATGCTGATGATTTGAAGATAAATTCTGTTCGAGACTGTTTTCTATTACAGCAGGATATTGAAAGTGTTCTTGCTTGGTCACAAACCTCTAAACTATTTTTCAATTATAGCAAATGTAAGATAATGAGTTTCTTTGTAAAAAAATATGTTTACACTTACAATTATAACATGGGTAACTCTATACTTCAGCGAGTACCAGAGTATACTGACCTTGGAATACTATTTGACCCAAAGTTAACTTTTCAAAATCATATTGATGTTATTGTAAAATCGTCATATAAAATGCTAGGCTTTATAATTCGTAATTCCAAAGTATTTCATAACTTGCCTACGCTAAAGAGATTATATTATGCATTTGTTAGATCAAATTTGGAATACTGTTGTCTTATTTGGAATCCTATTTACATGAAACACATCAAAAAACTGGAGGCCATTCAAAGAAAAATGGTCAATTACTGTTATTTTAAAATGAATAATCAGTACCACAACTTTGACTGCAATTATAATTCGCTACTTTCTCATGTAAATATGGTATCCTTAGAGAATAGGAGAAATTTTCACTCTTGTATGTTTTTATTCAAACTTATTAATCATGTGATACATGACTGGCATTCTTAGCCGATTATTCATAAATATAATAATAATCTTTATTGTATATAAACTTATTACAATTATGGGGATGTCAATTTGTCATTATATTTTTATACCTGGTTTCGTTGCGTTGATGGAGATGAGATGATGAAAGGACAGTCACAAACATCCAAGCCCCTGATGGGAATCGAACCCACGACCCCAGGATCCGAGCGGTAATGGTCGCTTTGAGCGCTGTCTAAACACGCTGCCTTAACACGCTCGGCCACCGAGGCGGCTAATATTCATAAATGTACCACGTATTTCTTCCAGAAATAAAAATACTTTTTACCAGCACGGACAAATTATGAACTAAAATCACCAATTAGACAAATGTGCACTATATTCAATAAATTACCATGTGAAGTTGATATATATGTATATATATATATATATATATATATATATATATATATATATATATATATATATATATATATATATATATATATATATATATATATATATATATATATATATATATATATATATATATATATATATATATATATATATATATATATATATATATATATATATATATATATATATATATATATATATATATATATATATATATATATATATATATATATATATATATATATATATATATATATATATATATATATATATATATATATATATATATATATATATATATATATATATATATATATATATATATATATATATATATATATATATATATATATATATATATATATATATATATATATATATATATATATATATATATATATATATATATATATATATATATATATATATATATATATATATATATATATATATATATATATATATATATATATATATATATATATATATATATATATATATATATATATATACTATGTTTCCTCGGCTTTAGATAACAATGTACAAGTGGACAATATTGAAACGGATTTTCCTAAAGCCTTTGATCGTATAGATCATAGTGTTCTTGAAAAATTACAATCATTTTGTCTTATCTACGATCTATCTTCTTTATTCCTTTCTAAAAAATCATGTCTTCTTTGTTCAGTTACTCGGACATAAATCTTCTTTCTTTAAAATGTTCCTTCAGGATCAAATTTAAGGCTTTTACTTTTTCTTCTTTTCATTAATGATATCTCCTATATCAGGGGTTCCCAAAGTGTGCGCCGTAGAAAGTAAAGGCGGGCGCCGTGAGTCGATCCTCTATCATTATCCGAAACCATAAGTATTCGCGGAGCGCTCGCATTGTAGGTAGGTATAGTTCATCCAGGGATCATGTTCCGAAGACTCGTTATCGTTTTATTACGGCAGTACAATAGAGGGTCCCAATAGCCTGGCATGTGCCAGGGCTGTAATGAAAAATTTGAGTAGGGGTTTGAAATATTTCATTTCACACATTTTACTTTTCAAAACAGTAAAAAAAAATTGTTTAATATTTAACTGTTTTAACCCTAGAACGCTAAGCTTCGTAAATTTTACGACGGCAATTTTTATTTTCAGCTGCCATCTTACGGATTTGTTAGGTACTGAGCTCTGCGTCTGGCTATTCTCTTACGCAGTGTTGGTGATTAGTTCGGAGGTATTGGATGATTTTTTAGTGTGACGTATAGGCAGTTATAATATCTAAGTCGTATATTTTACGAAAGGTTAGTCTTAACGTAACTTTTGTTATTATTGCACCATACTAAAAATAAACTACTTTTTCAGATTTGTACTATGTTAATCTAACTAGTAGTACTTGCAAGTTATTAGTAAAGAATATGTCTAAAAATTGGGAACGAAACAAGCCTCTAACTCAAGCCGAAATTGAGAAAATTGCAGAAAACTTGATTTTAGAATCGGAAGATGAAAGCACACAGGAAAGTGGGAGTGAAACTGAGGATGCCATAGAGTTTGAGGATTTCGAGGATAGTGAAACTGAATACGAACCTTCAGAGGATGATAGCAGTGACGAATATAGTCCTCCTAAGCCAAAAAAAATTAAACTTTTACAAGAAAAATCAAATGAAGAAATTATTTATTTATTTAGCTTATGGCATACATTCATCACAATTTAAATATATCAAGATGTTGACTTGGTCAAGATGGTAGAAGGCGGCTTTCAATATGATGTAGTACTGTCTTGTTTGCCCAAGTAGATCGCCGGAAGGTCTAGTCGCTACCAGTATGTTGAAGAAATATCAGTTGACGATTCGTTGCCTGGACCATCCGGGAGTAACAAAAATAGTTTTGAATACCAGCAACAAGAACAAATAGCACCTGATACAGAAATAAACCTACAACGAAGAATCGTTAGAGTTAATGAGACAGTTCGATCACAAGTAAGACTTGTAGGTAAAAATGGTCATCGATGGAGTGCAGTTCCCAAATCAGCATCGAAAACTCCACAACGAAATATCCTTCATATTTTTCCGGGTCCAGTAACAAATTTTCAGGATGATCCTCTTCCGAACGAAACATTTAATTTATTTATAACGGATTATATGATTAATAAAATTGTTTTACATACAAACGTTATGATCGAACAAAAAACAGCTAACTATAAAACAAAATCTGCTACAATATCCGCTACTAATCCTAACGAAATAAAAGCATTATTAGGATTACTAGTATTGTCTGCTTATTTGAAAAGTAACCATTTGGCATCCAAGGAGTTATTTGATGATAAAATATGTGGAGGTGTGTACAAAGCAGTCATGAGTCGTGAAAGGTTCAAATTTTTATTGGATTGTTTACGTTTTGACAATAAAGAAACAAGGGACGAGAGAAAAAAAACTGATGCATTGGCGGCTATTAGAGAAATATGGGATGAATTTATAAGTCAGTGCAAAAATTCATATAGACCAAGTTCTTACGTGACCATTGACGAACAACTACTAGCTTTTCGTGGAAGATGTCCATTTCGAATGTACATTCCGAATAAGCCATCGAAATATGGCATAAAAATAGTTATGGTTTGCGATGTTTCATCAAAATACATGTTTGACGCCAGGCCATATTTAGGCAAAAGCACAAACACTAGTGGAATGCCTTTAGGTGAATATTATGTAAAAACATTGTGTGAAACCATTTCAGGTTCCAATCGCAATATTACAATGGACAATTGGTTCACGTCCGTGCAACTAGCTGATAGTTTATTAGCTCCGCCTTACAATCTCACCATGGTTGGTACTATTAGAAAAAATAAACGCGAGATTCCTTCAGAAATGTTAGCAATCAAGAATCGCGATCCAGGCAGCTCTAAATTTTGTTTTGACAAAGAAAAAGTGCTTGTCTCCTACACACCGAAGAAGAATAAAAACGTTCTACTTTTATCAACAATGCATCAAGGATGTAGTATTTCAAAAACTTCAGGAAAACCAGAAATTATTGAGACATACAACCAGACAAAGGGGTCAGTGGATACACTGGACCAAATGTGTTCAATTATGAGTACCTCTAGGAAAACTAAAAGATGGCCACTGTGCTATGGTATGCTAAATATTGCTTGCATAAATAGTTATATTTTGTACAATGCCCATAGAGTAAAACGTCATCAAAAATTAACATCCAGAAAGTCTTATATGTTAGAATTGTATAAGTCTTTAGTGATGCCATGGCTAAAAGAAAGAATCAAAGTACCTACTTTGCAGCACTCACTCCGTGACAGTATTAGTCAGATCCTAGAAGAGACAGTACCAGAAGACGGAGAGAGTTCTGGAAGAAGGAACAGTAGCTAATAAGCCCAAGAGGACCATTTGTGCGACTTGCCCGTCAAGAAAAAGACGAATGACAACCCACTTTTGCTCAAAATGTAATAAGCCTTTTTGTAACGAACACCGTGGCAATATTTGTAAAACATGTACTTAATAATATTATATAACAGTCTTTAGGTTCAATAAATGTTTTTCTTTGATGTTTGATTTGGTATTTTAACTATTAAATTTTAAAAAAAACATAGTCGTAAAATTTACGAATGCTTAGTCTTAAGTGGTGTTAGAAATATGCTTAGCGTTCTAGGGTTAAAAAATATATTGTATAATCAGATTTCCGTGACCACCCAGGAGGTACTAATTGCGGACCGTTAATCTTTGTTTATAGTGGCGATTTCCCCAAGAGGCCTATAACCACATGTCATTTAAAAAAATATATGAATATTTATTCGGACATCGTGCACTCGTCCTCGTCTTCAGAATTGTTATCGGACATATCTGAATCCCTTAAATAATTAATGGATTCACGTCTTTGTAAAGTGATATAAATTTATTTTCTTCTTTTATGATATGTTGAATACAGTTACTCCATTGTTGCTGGCCAATATTTTCAACTTCTTCCCTGACTAATTGAACTACACTAGAATTTAATTGTGGTGATACATTTTTTGATCTAACATTGTTTTTTAGTTGACTCCAAATTAACTCAATCGGATTGAATATGCAATAATAAGGTGGTAAACGTAATATTTTATGCCCTGTCTGTTGTGCCATATTGTCTATAACGTAAGACTTATCAAAATTCTGCTCTTTTATAATTTTAAGTAAATCATTTTTTGTTGCCCTTTCTGGTATTGGCATATTTTTCTTTACTAAAAAATCTATTATTTCAGCCTTTCTTGTTGCTGTCGTCGGAATTTTATTCTCTTGTCGCGAATGGTAGGTGGCATTATCCATGACTATTACTGAATTTGGTGCAATATTAAGAAGTAAATTATTTTCAAACCAACGTTCGAAGAGTTCAGCCGACATATTTTCATGATAGTCTGCAAAAGATGTTTTGAAATCTTTTGCTTATAACAAAAGTCCATTTTTAATCCAGCCGTTCTCGTCACCAGCGTGTAAAATAATTATCCGTCGTCCCTTCGATACAGGTGCATTTAGCGAACATTTACCTTTATCATTAACCCATCCTTTCTCAACATCATGCGTGTCATACTATGTTTCATCTAGATAGACAATATTTTTCCCTGCTTCGCGGTACGATTTAATTTTATTTAAATATTTGTGCCGTAACTCAACTATTCGCGGTTGTTCTAGTACTGCTTGTCTTTGATCTAATTTTTTGTAAACAAAACCCATTTTCTTTAAACACTGATGTAGGCATGATCGAGAAGGTACAAAAGAAATATCTTTTCTTAACGTTGTATGTAAAGATGATAATGTGTGAACAATATTATTAGCATAAGAATTATGTATTGTTCGTACTATATATTGTTTCGTAAAATCATCTATTTTGTCAGTATCTGAATCTTTTCGAACTCTTTTAGGTACCGGACCACCTATTCTGATAATTTTTTTAACAGTTTTATCACATACCTTTGTTAGTTGGCAAGTTTTCTTAAGAGCAACTGATTCTTCATATTCCTCCAAAAGTCCATTGTAAACATTCAACACGATTTGTTGTCCATGTTCGTGCAAAAAAGGTTTAAATATATTAGGCGATGGTAATACACTTTTACTAGCACTTTCTAATTCTTCGTTTTCTTCCCACGGGCGAAACATTGTTAACGTTGTTGACTGTTGAATTTAATTTAACAAAACAAAAAACACTTTCAGCCTTCGTACACTAGTTAGGAGGTACAAATGACAAGTGAAAATAATTAAACTCACCACCTATTTATATACCTACATAGCCACAAATAACGGTTTTATAATCCTTTGGAGACAAATTCACAGACCTTATAATAAGCTATAAGAAAATTAGGGAAATTCTAAGTTCAAAAGATTAACGCATTAAAATTTTAAATATTAGCAAATACAGCCCTGGTAATCGGTTTAGAAAATTTGAAAAGTGCAGTCTTGGTCTACAGTCGAATACTGGGCGTAAAATATATACCAGCATTGCAAATACTGAACTGGTCGACTGTACGGACCGAAATATTTTGGCATTGCGGTTTTAGCTATTTTAAACCCATAATAAAACGATAACGAGTCTTCGGAACATGATCCCTGGATGAACTATATCTACTTACGTCGCATCGTCGTCGCTCACTCGCCAATAAGTATCTACGCACGCGCTTGGAAACCGTTGATACACTGTAAAAAAAAAACTGTAAATTTATGTACGTCTTATAGTGAAATATTACTATAATTTCTACGTAATCAATTTTTATACATACATTTTATTTAATTTTCCATAATATTTGTTTTTCTTTTTTAAAATTACAAAAACTCAGGTATTTATGCAAGTTTATATGTAAAATTTAAGATAGTATGTATACATTCAATAAAATATTGAAATATACATAGTATTTTATATAATTATTTTTAATGCAAAATTGCATTCATTTTTGTACCTTTACAAAATGTATGTAGTAGTAAAAATATGAGATTATAATTTATACATTTTTACAAAAACATATATTTTTCAAATATTTATTGTAAAAAATGTTATTAATTTATTATTGTTATTTGTTATGTGTAGGTGTATTTTGACGTTATAGTTAAAAGCACTTTAAATAAATGCTGATGTTTGTCATTATATTTATTGTCATAAATGTAAATTAAATTTATCGTATATTTTGTTATTTTTATATGGAGTGATAAAAATAACTAGGTACCTACTATACTTAAAAAGATTTTATTTAAAGATATCTGGAAGTAAATAACATTCGAATATTTTTGTAAACGTATGCGGTCATAGTAAAATATTACGGTTTTAGTAAAAATCATAAATAGTAATGTAATTTTACATAAAGTATGTGAAAACATTTGTTTGTCGGCGCTTCTAACCAATAGCGTTGCAGGTAGCAATCGCCGGGTGACGCGACACATGCGCAACTGAGTGCGCAACCGTTTGTTTTATCTCGCATGCTGGTGGCTTGGCTGTGTTTATTTACGTTGTAGCTGTGAAGTGGTGAAAATTTTGAGGAACAATAAGATCAAATACTCATGTGAAGGTAAAAATTGTTATATTATTATTTTACTGGGAGTCAAAATGTATAAATGTGATTTCTGTTTAAAAACATTTACATCTGTTTCATGTTATAGTAAATATTTGTATATACGCATGTTAAGAATTTTTTGTTCAAATGTTTGTATGAGAATTGTCATTTGATTTTTAAAACGTACTCCGGATTCAAATGTCATATATTTCGTCATCATAAAGAACAAAATATAACAACAAAATCTAAGTCTGTTTTAAAATGCGTTAATTGTGGTTTTGAAACGAGTGATATTCATATCCTGATTAAACATACTAAAAATCATATAAGGCAGAATGTTGCGTTCCAAATTGCAGTACAAAAACAGAATTTATAAAAATGTCTTCATATCAATCACATTTAAATAGAAAACATGCTTCCCTAAAAATACGCACTCAACTAAAAAGTTTAGAACCTGCCAAAAATGTACTTGATTTAAATAACTTAATTCCAGCAAACAGTAATGATGTAAATGACAAAATCGATAACAATGAAAGCATTGAGATTTGTAATCTTGAGTCAAGTGAATCACTGTCTTCTAATAGGTCTGTTCGTTTGTCTTACTCTAAACATGTAGGACTACTCTGATATTTTTCTCTTATTCGCTTAGATCAGATTTGAGCAATTACTCGGAGCGTATACAAACGAACATAAATTTTGTATAATGCAAGGAACTTTTCAAAACTTTAGTTATTATAAAAAAATAAACATAAGTCTTTTGATAGAAAACGAAATAATAAAAGATGTCGGACAGTTGCAATAAAGATGAAAATGTTCCAAAAATTTAAAAAAAATCATTAGCATTTAAATATAATCTGAATTGGAAAAAATATAAGTAAAAATAAAAATATTTTATTCATTAATAAAATTTTCGTGCTATACATATTTTGTACTTTATGTTTATGTACGTTAACCACTTGATTGAGATTAATCTAAACACAACCCAACTGGGAAAATATCAACAATACTTGCTTGCTCTTTCTTACTCCTCCTTTCTGCATGGAGTAAGAAAATCATGATCTAAGCAGAGATGAGCAACTGCTCGATTGAAACCGAACAAAATTCAAGCAATGATCTACGACAAACGAACGCGGATTTCCGCATGGAGTACAAAGAGTAAGACAAACGAACAGACCTAATGACAATATGTTATATTCAACAGCATTATTTTATTTAACACTCCAAGCTAAATTTCTTCTTAGTGCAGAATCTATGCAAGTTATAGTTGAAAACATTCAGGATATATAAACACATATTCTTTTGAATTACTAAAAAAGAAATTCGATCAAATTGCTGGCAAATTTTTACAGGCTCCTAATGATGTAACACAATTTTGATCGGAATTGTTATCACAAAATGTTATAAAAGATATTCATGACAATGGTTCATTGTCAACAAATTACAAAAGAAAACAGTTTTACAGACAAAAATTTGCTTATGTCAGTCCTGTTAAAATATTATTGGGGAAAAATAATAATCATAAAATGTGCTATTATCACTACGTACCTATAAAACTTACACTAGAAAATTTTTTATCGGATAAAAGGGTAATTTCTCAGGTAATAAATCAAACATCAAATGCCAATGACGATGTATTTCAAAACTTTAAGACAGGTACTGCATATACTAATAAATTCTTTAACGATAATTCGAAACAAATCTTAAAAATCATAATGTATCAAGATGCTTTCGAAGTTTGTAATCCTCTAGTTTCAGCTCGAAATAAACATAAACTGGGGGTTTATTACACACTTGGAGATTTATTTAATCATAATCAATCAAAATCAGATCAAATGCAATTAATTCTGTTGTGTAATGAAAAGCATGTCAAATATTTTGGAGTTCAAATTTTTTTTGCTCAATTAGTATATGATTTAAAGTATCTGGAGCAAATTGGAATAAGTATAAAATTTGAAAATCAAGAAATTTTATTTCATTTTGGTTTATTGGCAATTGTAGTGAAAACGCAATTACAAACTCGGCAAGTGTTTTTATCCAGCTTTATATTCTGAGAATATAAATCTTCTTATTCAAAGTATACCAAATTCTACAAATTTATTCACTTGTGATAATGTGCAGTATCGTGGAATATTTTATAAAAAAAATATGTTTGTTGCTGTGTCGAGGAATGATTGTCAAATTAATTTATGTTGCATTTACATGATTTTGGTCTCATTTTGTTATGAAAAACTGTATTTTGTCGGAGGAAAATGTTATATGGAAGATATTTCAGAATTGAGGCTTTATGAATTGTCTGAAAATAATAATAATAATGAATTATTTATGTTCTTATGATAATTTATTAGATTATCAACCACCGACTCCAAGCAAAATAAATAATAAAAATTATATTTGGTTGAAACATGCATTCGTAGATACTTTGTGATTACAGATGCCTGTTTTTAAAGTTTGGAGCAGTGACAGGATGGACAGAAAATGTATTTCTGTTTCTAATTATAATATTCACGAATTACAACGATTAGGTATGTATAAATTAAGTTTTTACAGTAATATTATATTTTAAATATTTATATTTCAGTTGGCGAAAAATTCCATGCAGATGTAGTAAACTTATGTTTGGAAACAGATGGAACCATGATTGAAGATGACGATGCGTTGGAGGCTTTCCAGAAGGAAATCTTATTATTTTTGGGGAAAGATACATTTTGGGAGGCTCCAAACGCGCTAGATAGTGCTTCAACAGTGAGTCTAAGCCAATCATCTTCTTCATCCTTATCGTCAACTCAATCGATACAATCAACATCAAAATCTCAGGAATCGCCACGAAATAGAACAGATGATTTTAATTTTGATGGGTTTGATTTTGATCAAATCATATCGGATATGCCACCATATATAAATAAAAGTTTAAATAATGGTGCACGGTTAAATTTCCAAGACATGGCATTATTTGTTAGAACTGTCATAAATAATATAAGAATATTCATTATGACATACTGCGGACGCAAATCGTTAAAAAAAATTGTGAATTTATTGTTCTGCGCCATCCAAAAACATTTTTAGATATGGATGACGATGGTGTCCAGATAGGAGCCGGCTACACCACGTTATTAAGACGGCTAGAACAATCAGCAAGATGGCTGTGTACAGTGGCAGCCAGGTGAGATTCCTGAGGGAGAATCAGTAAACTCATGGACGGCAAAAAAAATAAAGTTAATGGAATTTCACACTATGGGTTTAAAAGAAAATGATGACATAAATAAATTTATGTCTGAGACCTATTCATTTCAATGAAAATTTTTAAATTCGGAAGATATACCAACTATCCAACAAGTAAAAGAAGATTGGCCTCTCTTGTTAGAAAATAAATACTTGCAAAACCATTTTAATACGTTAACTGCTACTAGGGTGTCTGATGTTTTAAATTCAGCTACTTACAAATATAAAAAAAATAATAGCTTATCTCACAAATAACCCCAATATAAATGGAATCCTAAATGAATTGTTTATGTAGTTTTTAAAAAGTTTAACACTTCACTTCAAAAAAAAATGAATGAAGGTGACGGTCAAGATTACTTCCCGCAATTGTATAAATATGCGGCATCTAATGAACTGGTTGTCTCACAAGACCTGATGGCCCTTTTCACGGAACACCTTTCGAAGCTCATCGAATGGTTTTCGAAATACTTTGCAGATGATGATGTCGAAAAATTTGCGTGGATCCAAGATCCTTTCCATGCACAAGCTCCGCCAGAATTCACATCACAAGAGGAAGAGAGTCTCATTGAACTCTCTTGCGACAGCAGCCTTAAAACTAGATTCACCAGTTCCGATTTGGTGGAGTTTTAGTTATCGGTTCAAAATGAATATCCAAATTTAACTTCAAAAGCTTTAAGAATTTTCATTCCGTTACCAACATCATATTTGTGTGAAGCTGGATTTTCAGCTGTAATCAAGAACAAATATCGCTCAAGGATAAATGTGGAGCAAGAAATGGGAGTAGCAGTGTCAAACCTTATTCCCCGCTTTGAAAAACTGTGTGGAGATCACCAAGCTCACCCGTCACATTGATTTGACTGAGTAGCTATTGTATTTTATTTTTGTTTTTCTTAAGTCTCTCTTGTTGTTTTCTGTTTCAATTCAATAGATCCAAGTGGGTTGGTTCCTTTCTGCAAAAGTCATGAAAGTGGTTGTCAAACAAGTTTTGGACAGTTGCTTAACGGCTTTGTCGCGAGACGGATGTGTCACAATATCCTGCGTGGTGCAATATTTGTGTAATAAAATAAATTTAATATTTTTTAGTGTTTATAATAATTTTATTATTAGAACTAAATAAAATATGAATTCTGGTAACATGTCGACAATGAATAAACAGGATTGCTCTAGAGGGCAACGCATACTTAATATGGTTCTAAACGCAAGCGAAAAAAGTAGTTGCTCCAACAGTACGGTAAGTACATGCCATCTCATGTTTGTTATATAAACATTAATCACTATTGTACGTTACTTTTTTAGGATGCATTAGTCACAGAAGGTAACGCTGTAACATCGGGAATCATGGAACATGATACTGTTACTGTTGTTGAGGAGACATTCGAGGAAAGTGTAATCTTAGATTTGGATAATCAAAACGAATATTTTACCGGTATGTATGACGGCTATGATTCCGATAAAGACCCAGAATTTAGACCGGAAGAGGAAAGCGCTTCCGAAGAATCCGTGGTACCTGAAGAAGATAAAGGAAATCAAGAGGAGGAAGACAAAAGAAAAATAGCGGCTGAAGAAAATACAAATGAAAAAATATCTACCGGCCGATCAAAAAAGAGTCGAAAAAGAAAGTATTTGCAGTTATCAAGAGAGCAAAACAAAGGAAAAAGAATCAGCCACCGCACTCATTATAACAATAAAGGGAAAACGATTAAGAAGAAAACATTTTCTGATCATAAATGTTCCTGCTCTATGAGGTGCCATACTAAAATGACAGTTTTAAAGTAGAACAGTTTAATCGTTACTGGGAGTTAGGCGATTACAATGCTCAAACAGCCCTAATTGGTGCACTTGTTCACGATCGCAACAAAACAAGAACATATCGCACACCTAGATCAAAACAGTATCAACTAAAAAATTAAGATTTTTTAGTTAATTATTTATTCGTATTCTACAAACGAAGTTGCATGAACCAACAAAACAGATTTATCTATATCTTTATTACTCTCCAATAGATGGCGTTTTAGGTACTTCTTGTTGAATGAATGAGCGCATGGCCGTCCTACCAAAACGGTTGCAATCTTAAGGTTCATTCACAGCTACTGTTTTAATTTATTGTGATAATGCGTAACATATAACTTTAATGCGTAATGCTAATTCATAAGATTATAGTCAAACATCCATTCGCTACGACGAATTTAATAGATAAGCGTAACGCTAACGATGGTTCTGAAATCTATGCGCAAATATTAGAACCTTACAAAAATAATACAAATAATAATTAATAACATAAATATAAGACATACATATATTAATTAGTAATGAAATTAATATATTTTAAAATTTATTTATTATTAAAAATATAAATATTCAAATGTTTGATTAGTACGCACACACAGATGTGAAACACGTGGTTTTGTTTACAAGCGTACTTCGAGAAAATGGACGAAGAAGCGTTTGTGACGTTAGTGTATCAAAATAAATTATTATGGGACAAAAAAGATAAAGACTTCAAACTGATTGACACCAAAAATGCCGTATGGGAAACAATAGGAAGACAATTTAATATAACAGGTAATATTAGTAATATACGTATTTGTTTCTCTTTCATTTTAAATTTACTTTGTTATTGTTAGGAAAGGATGCTGAAGGATTTTTTCGCTCTCTTAGAGCAAAATATCAAAGGGAGAAGAAAGAGGAGCAATTTGCAACAAGAAGTGGAGCTCCAGCAACTACAAAGAAACCATGGCATCTTCGAGATTTACTCAAATTTCTGGACGATGTCATTGTACAGAGAAGGTACTTTTGCTCTAATTTTCAAGGCTACTATTCTGTTAATAAAATTTATAGAAAGGAGGTTATTTCTAGGCTGGGATTGATGATGGAAATGAAACAATGCTTAACGATATATTTTCCATGTTGATCATTACACTTTTCATGCTTCATAACAATTAAAAAAAAATTCACTCCTGAGGATGACCCAAGTGGGGTCGAAACTGTAGAGACGAAATTTCAATAAATTTGGCTGACATCCAGAAATTGTTTCATTTCCAATAAAATTTATGTTTTATTTTAGAACATTTTCATTGCTCATAGGCAAGGGAAAGAAAATTTCATCAGGCCCTGGCCCATCATCATGTGCAAGAGAAGAAAATATACCCAGAAATGAGAACGTAGTGGTACTTGATATGCCAGAAATGGAATATGAAAGTCAGCTAGACTTCTATTCCGATGTGGATGACTCCCAGTCATCGGCTTTTTCACCGCCAGCCACATCACAGTGTTCAACACCTACACCAGCAGCAGCAACAGTGACACAAATACCGCCGGCGATCCCCGCAGCAACAGCACCAATAGCCGTCCCAGCACCAACTCTGACGCCAGAACCAACAAGGATAACACAAGCAGAAATCCCAGCCCCAGCACAAACTCTGACAACACCACGAGGAGTAGCACCGTCAATTCTTCCGAGAAAGAAGAGAAAAAAGTGTGTGGAAACACTAGAGGTGGAATGTGCCGATTTGACAAAATTGGCTACAGCTGTGGTAATGCCAGCAGTTGTACCTGATGACTGGAATATAAAACCGAGCATCAAATTTTTTTGCAAGTATTTAGGCGAAAGATTAAACGGGCTTCCGGAAAAAGAGGAACAAGAATTAGAGTTCAAAATTCTTACTCAGTTGAACGAAACTGAATTAAAATTAAAAATTTCAAATTCAACTTCAACGGACTATAGGGTGTAAAAGCTAAACGAGATTAGCTTGCCAAGGCACTTCTCCAACAGCACTATTAACGCAAGATTTTATAACTTCTCGATGTTGTTCTGCAGTTTTTGTAGCATTTCATGTTCCCAATCTTCTTTTCAGTTGACGGATATTTTGTAGGGCTGGATCAGTGGGAACATTATTTCTCCATTCTCCAGGAATTAAATTTCCTGTTTGATCATATCTAAAGTTTGTATTACAATAATATTTTTTTCTTCATCAATTTCTTCAGTAGTTTTAATGAAATTATGCAGACAAACGGTAGCTTTAATAATGTTATCAACGGTTTCGGGATGTGCATTAATAACTCTATGAAATATACGAAACCTTGCAACTTATACGCCAAAGGTGTTTTCAATGCACCTCATAGCTCGAGATAAACGGTAGTTAAAGATTCGTTTATCTCTTGACAAATTAGTTCCTCCATAGGGTCGAAGAAGGTGATCATGCAAGGGGAACGCTTCGTCTCCAACAAAGTAATAAGGAGCTGTTATAGTAGTGTCCGGTAAATAGTCATCTTTTGGTAAATCCAATTGGTTTGTAAATAAATTGTGTCCAAATGTTGATTCACGTAAAACACCTCCATCACTCTGCGATCCGTATGCACCCACATCAACATACGTAAACTTGTAATTTGCATCACACATCCTAAATAAAACTGTACTAAAAGTTTTCTTATAATTAAAAAACTGGGAACCAGAATCATTTGGTGCTTTTATAACAACATGTTTGCCGTCTATTGCCCCAAAACAATGCGGTAAATTCCATTTATTGTACTGATTCGTCTCCATTCTTTTTCGTCTGGAAAAGTTAAATATACTGGGGACATCACGTTCCAAATCGCGTCACAGGTTTCTTTTATAATATCGCAGGCTGTTGATTTGCCCATTCTAAAAGCATATGCCAATGATAGTATTGAATCCCCAGTTGCAAGGTGACTGAAATAATTTAATTTTATTAACGCATTATATGAAATAAAATGAATAATAATTACCGTAAAGTTAATACCAATCTTGCCCCAGGTGAAATAGTTAATCGGAATGTATCATTTTTTTATCTTTGGTCCTACCAATGAAAGTAGAATGTCAAATTGTTTAATGGATAAACGTGTGTAGTTAAAAAACATGCTCGCGTCCCATAATCTCATTTCCTTTGAGACCGAAGCTGATTTACTGGATGAGTTCTCCATCGGCGCCTTGGTTTTTTCTTTTCTTGTGCTATTTTACTTTTTACACAATTAATTATAAGCATAGCACTTGCGGCAGCTATAATTTTATTCCGGCGTTGAATAAATAAATAAAAAATAGCATTCATGTTGACAGTTATCATCAAAGTCAAATATAATAACCTTCTTACGCATGCGCACATAACGTTAACACATTCGCGGACAGTACGGCTATATCCGTCAAATATATTTTTCTAGCTCAGGTTATGACGGTCTAAGCCGTCGTTTGTTTTTATTCAAATATACAAACGACGGTTATAGCATGTTTCAAATCCATACTAGTATACGGTAACTACTATAAACTGTCCTATTAGGAACCAACCAAATTCAGTAAATGTCCTACTATAGACTCATAACTTGAACATTATTGTTCTGAACAAGTATGAACTTGTCTATGGTTTTGACGGCTACAGCCGCCTATGTATCCATAAGAAAACATTTAGTTATCAGAAAACTGTCGTCTTGCATACATGTGTGTTATATGTTATTTTTCAAATATAATCATACATAAGTGAGAGTTGATAAGTGGTAAAAGTGATAAAAGATAGGTAAATGATAAATTCGCCAAATAAATTATATTTAATTTAATTTGAAATTAATAAAATATTTCCTTGTTAGATTATGTCTTACGAAAAGGAACAAGGGGAATTGGAAAAATTATATGATCTCTTCTGTGCAGAAAGCGACAATGAACTTGAAGAAGATTATAGATATTCTGAATCTGAACCTGAAGAATTTCAAGATGATGGGGAGTTTAACGGTGATCTTGATTTTGTTCCTGTAGAAAGTGATGATAGTGAAAAAGGAAAAGATAACGAAGATTATCAATATGAGACTTTAGACGAAGAATCAGAAGATACAGAAGATGCTTCAGATACATGGCAGGAAGATGTGAAACCAATAATCGATTTCGGTTTTGATGCTAAAAATTCTGGGCCAATTGATATAGATACGAGTTCTCGTATCAATATTTTCAAGAAAATGTTTTCAGATGAAGTTCTTGATATGTTAGTCACGTCTACTAATATGTACGGCGAAAAATTATGTCAACTAAACAGACCATCCACAAGAAATAGAAGAATACTGAGCTTCAAAAAAACTAACATACTGGAGATGTCACAATTCTTAGGGCTGTGTTTACTAAAATCTCAAGTTCGAGCTCCAAGCATTAGACATCTTTTCAGTAATGATATTCTATATTACCATCCTATTTTTCCTTATATAATGTCTGGACGTCGTTTTGAACAGATTTTGAGGTGCTTGAGTCGTTACGAAAAACCAGACCAAAAGAAAATTTCAACGGAGAAGCAACTAGGAAAAGTCTCAGATTTCGTTTCTTTAGTTATAAAAAATTTTCAACAAGCATATACGCCTGGCGAAAAACTATCTCTGGATGAATCACTTTTATTATTTCGTGGCAGACTGAGCTTTCGTCAATACATAAAATCCAAGAAGGCTCGTTATGGCATAAAACTCTTTGAATTAACTACTTTTGATGGATATGTTTTGAATCTTGAAATATATCAAGGTAAGGCTGCTGAAACTGATGGAAAAACAAGCTCCATTGTTAAAAGACTAATGGCACCGTACTTAGATCGAGGACATCATTTGTATATGGACAATTTCCATAATTCTGTAGGCTTATCTAAAGAATTACTGAAACGTAAAACTCACACTACAGGGACACTTCGTCGAAACCGGAAAGAAAATCCTAAAGTAGTCGTGAACCAAAAACTGAAAAGAGGTGAACACATTTGGAGAAGATCTGGTGATGTGTATGTTTCAAAATAGCATGACAAGAGAGATGTTATTGTTATTTCGACCGCAAACCATCCTGAACTGCTTGAAGTTAGAAATAGGTTTAATAATTTAAAAGTGAAACCTAGGGCAGTAAGTGATTATAACGAGAATATGTCAGGCGTTGATCGCTGTGACCAAATGGTTGAATATTACTCCTTACCACGTAAAACTATACGCTGTTATAAAAAAAATATATTTCATGTGATGGACCTCTGTATTTGGAATTCTTATTTCATATACAAAAAAGAGCACCGTGGTGAAACATTTTTAAATTTTAGAGATCATCTAATAAAATATTTATTACAAATTTCACCAGAAATGAAGAGAGGAAAAGATTTGCCAGTTAAAAATAGGGGAGGCCGTCCTAAAACGGAAAAATTAAAAAGTAATGTTTTGGGAACATCTCACTGCACAAAACTGTCCGCGAATGTGTTAATGCATAAGCATAAACGTAAAAGTTTGGAGTTTGCAAACATTTTGTGCTTATACATTACGCTTACGCGTTGGCACTAATTTGTAGCTGTGAATGGTCTTATGCATTGCCATCTATCAAACTTTTTCTGCGTTATGCGTTAGCGTTATATATTAGCATTCGCACTAAAACAGTAGCTGTGAATGAAGATTTAGTTTCTGCCAGAACACCAAGCGGAGTGCACGTACGTTGGTAGTACAAAACTATTTTATTTCGAGTTGCAACAGTTTTCTTAATAAAATTCGTGAATTTGTTTAGTATTATGCTACAGTGTTGGTGACTAGATCTTGATCGAATCGACGATTATTCAGTGCTGGATTTTGAGTTGCAACAGTTTTGATTACTCAGATAAGTGAAAATTTTATGTTTATTTTAACTTCTTTCGGTTTTGAGGAAAAACTTTTGACATTTCTAGTTACATCAGTTTTGTTGAGTCGTTCTTTTGTTCTCATTATTTCTCAAGAAAGCACAGCAAATGCACTGTGGATAAAGTGTCTTAATACATTTTTAGAGTTGGTACAACTATTTGATTACGCCTTAGCAAAAATATTGCTAGTTGAGTTTCTAAGTGATTATTTTTGAGTTGGTACAGTTTTGATGGTTATTAAGAGTACATTGAGATTTTCTATTGTTTCAGAAAAATGAATGGGCGTGGACGTTTATTAGTTAATATGGTAATAGAAAAAGATAAAGAAAATGTCAGCCTTAATGTACTATCTCAATACGAGGAGTTGCAGTCAGTTATTATATCAACAGAAGAAGATTCGGCAATTTCAACCGACCAAACAAATCGCATAGCTTCACCTAAAATCGATTACTATATTTCACCCAACCGAAGTGACGAAAGTGACATTGACGATTCGGATGCGGACCCAAATTTTATGTTACCTGAAAAACAACACTATCTAAGGTGGTATTTCCTTCTTCATCTTCAACCAGCAGCAGCTCCAGCAGTTCATCAAGCGACAGTAGCATTTCTGAGACAGAGGCTGAAGATGATAAAGTAGCCCACCTTGATGCTGATCGATTTAACATTCAAGAAGATATTGCATACAATTAATCTGAAAATCTTTCGATTGTTGAAGATCAGGACCAAGAGCCTATTACAGAAGAGAAAAAAGGAAAGAAGAGAGTAAGAAAACCATTGACGTGGAAAACGAAAGTGGCAAAAACACTACTAAATTCTGGCAAAGCCTACCTCTCTCTACCTAAATTGAAGAAACTAGTGCCAGAGAGAAAACTTCGCCCGCCTTGTGGAGCCAAGTGTCGGCTGAGTTGTAAAAGCAAATTTGATGAACCATCAAGGCAGCAACTTTTTGATGCATACTGGGAACTAGCTGATCTTCAAAGGCAGAGAGAGTTTATAGTACGACACTCACAAGAAATCAAACCAAAGTACAGATACTCTAACACACAAAATTTAAGAGCTCTAAATACATCATTTTATTTTGAAATTAATGGGTCAAGAATGAGAGTGTGTAAAACATTCTTCAAATTCACTCTTGACTTGAATGATAGAGTTATTAAAACCGCACTTTCCAAGAAATTGATAGAAGGCGAATTAAGAGGAAAACATGGGAATCAACCAACAATTGATTTACAAGTTAAGCATAGCGTTATAGATTTTATAAATTCTATTCTGAGGATAGAATCGCACTACCTGAGAGCTCAAACAACAAGAGAATTTATTTGCAGTGATAAATCTCTAGCCGATTTATATCGGGATTATAAAGCACTACGTGAAAACAATGTAACACGATATACTTACGGGAATTCTAATATTAAACTTTAACCTACCGTGGCCTATGTTTATAATTGGAAACTCGAATTTAGGGAAGAAACCAGGAATGACAAATGAGACAAGCTTTTACTATTACTATAATGAATATAATGAATGAATGAAAATATATATATATATATATATATATATATATATATATATATATATATATATATATATATAAATAATAAATAAAATTCTCCGTTGTTACAAAGTATAGTAAACCTATAACTAATTAAAAATACAACATGAAATATTACTCACAGGTTTTATTCATCCTTCCCAAGGAGACGGATTCCTGGTGATATGTGGCACGAATAAAACCTTCACAAGAACAAGAATTCCACTAACACTGTTCACTGTACCGGGACTGGACTTAGCACTTTTGCAGTTACTGACAAATCGGGGAAAACTACTGACTGGCTTGGTAACTTCTTAGTATCTTCTGACTTACTGACTTCTTCTCCAAAAAATGTTGAAGTTGTGCCAAAATATAGTCTTTGATTTTTCCCTCTCCTAATTACGTGGGGGTTGGCTTGCCCCTTCCGAGAGAAGACTTAACCAATCTGAAGATGTCAAAACCTACCCTTAAGTCATAGGTCCGCCTCTTTAGAGACCGGACACCATCACAGCAAAAGTGCTAAGTCTGTAACATACTCTGAAGGCGGCTTTCCCAACTGAAAAATGTCGCTATGACGTAAGAAATTTGATTCGGCCTTCAGAGTGAGTTAAACCGTTAGGTCGCTTTCCCAAGAATGAACAAAAAAAGGAATACAGCGTTTCAAACAAACAACCATAAACTGCTTTCGAAAATGTCAAAAATGAAAGGGTCCGTCGATTTGCCCCCCCCCCCCCCCAATAAATATATTCGAGTCAAAAGCTAGCTCCAGATTCACTAGAGCTAGCTCCAGCTAGCTCCACCAATCATATAGCTAGCTCCTAATTATTAGCGGAGATATTATGGGTTACATTCGGGGGGGGCCAAATCGATGCTAGCCCCTTCAATTCAGATATTTGATGTGAAAAGCAAGCTCCAGAAACTTCTAACCTAGCTCCAGCTAGCTCCAATAAATTTAAAGCTAGCACCACCACCCTTAGAGCACCAGAAATAAAATTAAATCGTCGACTTGGCCCCCCCCGGTAATGAATTCGAGTCAAAAGCTAGCTCTAGAGTCACTAGAGCTAGCACCAGCTAGCTCCACCAATCATATAGCTAGCTCCTAATTATTAGCGGAGATATTAAGGGTTACATTCGGGGGGGGGGGGCCAAATCGATGCTAGCCCCTTCAAGCCAAATATTTGATGTGAAAAGCAAGCTCCTTATACTTCTAACCTAGCTCCAGCTAGCTCCATTAATATTAAAGCTAGCACCACTACCCTTAGAGCACCAGAAATAAAATTAAATCGTCGACTTGGCACCCCCCGGTAATGTATTCATGTCAAAAGCTAGCTCCAGGTTCCTCAGAGCTAGCTCCAGCTAGCTCCATTAAAATTAAAGCTAACACCACCACCCTTAGAGCACCAGAAATAAAATAAAATCGTCGACTTGGCACCCCCCGGTAATGTATTCATGTCAAAAGCTAGCTCCAGGTTCCTCAGAGCTAGCTCCAGCTAGCTCCATTAAAATTAAAGGTAACACCACCACCCTTAGAGCACCAGAAATAAAATAAAATCGTCGAGTTGGCACCCCCGGTAATGTATTCAAGTCAAAAGCTAGCTCCAGATTACTCAGAGCTAGCTCCAGCTAGCTCCATTAAAATTAAAGCTAACACCACTACCCTTAGAGCACCAGAAATAAAATTAAATCGTCGACTTGGCACCCCCCGGTAATGTATTCATGTCAAAAGCTAGCTCCAGGTTCCTCAGAGCTAGCTCCAGCTAGCTCCATTAAAATTAAAGCTAACACCACTACCCTTAGAGCACCAGAAATAAAATTAAATCGTCGACTTGGCACCCCCCGGTAATGTATTCATGTCAAAAGCTAGCTCCAGGTTCCTCAGAGCTAGCTCCATTAAAATTAAAGCTAACACCACTACCCTTAGAGCACCAGAAATAAAATTAAATCGTCGACTTGGCACCCCCCGGTAACGTATTCATGTCAAAAGCTAGCTCCATGTTCCTCAGTGCTAGCTCCAGCTAGCTCCATTGATATTAAAGCTAGCATCACTACCCTTAGAGCACCAGAAATAAAATTAAATCGTCGACTTGGCACCCCCCGGTAATGTATTCATGTCAAAAGCTAGCTCCAGATTACTCAGAGCTAGCTCCAGCTAGCTCCATTAAAATTAAAGCTAATACCACCACCCTTAGAGCACCAGAAATAAAATTAAATCGTCGACTTGGCACCCCCCGGTAATGTATTCATGTCAAAAGCTAGCTCCAGATTACTCAGAGCTAGCTCCAGCTAGCTCCATTAAAATTAAAGCTAATACCACCACCCTTAGAGCACCAGAAATAAAATTAAATCGTCGACTTGGCACCCCCCGGTAATGTATTCATGTCAAAAGCTAGCTCCATTAAAATTAAAGCTAACACCACCACCCTTAGAGCACCAGAAATAAAATTAAATCGTCGACTTGGCACCCCCCGGTAATGTATTCAAGTCAAAAGCTAGCTCCAGGTTCTCTAGAGCTAGCTCCATTAAAATTAAAGGTAGTACCACCACCCTTAGAGCAACAGAAATAAAATAAAAACGTCGACTTGCCCCCATATATATTTCCTCTGTGTGACATCGCTAAGAATGATAGAAAGGTGAGCGTCGTAATTTGAAGACAATTAAGCGTCTTTTATGAACCATGAATTATTTTAGATACAGTTTATTATTCTTTATAGTACTACAATAATAATTAAAGCAACATTTGATTATGATACATATGATACATTAATTCAAAATAAAAACAAAAATTCTTTATAACAAAAAAATATTAACGATTAATGCCGGCTTTACACGCTTATATTTTTACATGTATTTCTACAAATTCGTATTGAACTTAAACAACACAATTCTCAAACTTTATACGATTATATGTATACAGAATCATATTGTTCAATGCGAAGTTGTAAGAACAAAAAACAGTAGAAAGGTATCAATTTTACGCCATCGGGCAGCACAAGTCGGATTGGTGGGAACTTTTAATTATGTTGTTAATAAGGAAGGCATTTAAAACCATATAATGAAAAAAAATTCAATGCGATTTTTGTCGCCGATGGATTCTAATGTTCCTGGATAAATATTAACATTTCTCAAGGTTTTGAAAAAAAAGATGACTATATACAGAATAGAGGTCACGGATTTAAGGGTGGATAAAACATCTCAAAACAATAAAAAAAGTTCATATAAACATATATCCGGAAATACCTTGTTTCAGAGCAGATTTTAATATTTTATTTCTGTCATATACAACTCATACTTTTAACATTACAATAAAATCATAGTGGCCATTTACAATAGGACGAAGATTAGAATGTTGTATTGAAGTTCAAGGTGAATATTTTGAACATTTTTTATAATTTATAATTGACTGTTTTCCGATGTAAATGGCCTCTATCATTTTATTGTAATGTTAAAAGTATGAGTTGTGCATGACAGAAATAAAATATTAAAATCGCTATAGCTCTGAACCTAGGCATTTCCAGATATATGTTTATAAGAACTTTTTTTTATTGTTTTGAGATGTATTATCCACTCTTAAATCCGTGACCTCTATTTTTATACGCCCTGTATATTAATGCTTATTTAGTAAAAAACAAACCGAAACACTGAACAAAAGTTGAAGGAGATGCAAATTCTTTTTTCAATTTTAAATCATTATATAATTCCCATTTACCGTTGTGTCTTAAACTATAAGTTACAAAATGGCCCATGGAATTAACTGCGCGTTTACCTTCATATCCTATAACACCTCTTAATAAAAAAGTAACATTATTAATTAATAATTTTGTCGGGATAGATTTTAAATTTGTAGAAATCTCACATACATGTGTATCCTGATTCATTGGTTCTATATATATATAATCATGCACATTAACGTCTTTTTCAAAATTTTTGCTCTTGCAGAACTTACAGAGTTTTTGAATTTTCGTTTTTTTAATATAATCAGTTAAGCTTTCTTCTAAACAAGATATATTATTACACGTTATTGAAATAAAATTCAAAAGTTCTGTTTCTTTATGTGAACAGTGTAAACATGTATTATTTACAGAACCCATGTTGACAGATATTAATATATTAGTAAGAATATTTGGAATTGTGTCCTCGCATTCAATTTCCCAAATGTTGTCCATTAAATTTCTAATTTGTCCTATAGAATATAAAATTTTACTCCGTAATTTGTAAACATGCGGGGTGATTCCTCCATGAACCATTTTATGAACGAGGCGTAAAAATAGATCATTACTGTCAATAGTATTTAAATAATTATTAAATTGCGCACTATCACAGCATGCGGAACAAAATAATTGAGCTATTGAATCAAAACCACACGTATTACGTAGAGTTATTAATTTATTATCTATTAATATTGGTTTTTTATGAACAATATTTCCGTTCCTTAATAGTCCTATTGTGCGCAGCCTTGGTGGCTTCTTTAAATCAATATGCATAAATTCCGTTTCTGGTTCCAAATATGATTTTCTTGGGCGTTTCGTTGGGGAAATATTTTTTCCCATCCAGTTTTCTTGTGCAGTGGATTCCAGTAGAGACTTGTCTTTTATGCCACTTTCAAAACAATATTTGCAATATAGACTTTTTTCGTATGTTATGGCACAATTGCTATTACTATGTAAATTTATGTGACACAAATCACAATTCAAGTTACTTATAGTTTCGATTAATAGTTCGCAGGAAGCACAAACATGTTGCTGGTATTCGCAGTCTCTATCTAAAATTTAAAAATAGTCCAATCAGTGAAGCAGTTTGAAATCCGATAATACTTATCCGGGCGGCTGAAAAGTTGCGGAACGCCACTCAAAATGAGGTTAAGGGTAAACCCGCTGTTTTTGAGCATTAATTTATTTCTCAAAATCTAGATCGACATTGAGTTATTATCATGATTGTTATTTATTTCGGGATATCGAAACTCAGTTTGACACCTTTTATACGGTTTACTAGCTGTATAATAATTCTATTTCTATTCATCGCAATAACTTGTAAATCGACTAAAACTCTTTGTGAAGCTTTATTATAAATAATAAGAGGTTTATCAATGAATTTTATTGATTTTTAATCTTCACCCTCTTCACCCATATAAATAAACGTTACAATATCAATCATAATAATAACACATTGTCCATTTTGAGATAAAACAATAATGTTCAAAAAACGGGGTCTTTGCCCTATTTAACCCCATTTTTGGGAATGTTCCGTAACTAAATGTAACTAAAAAGTAACTTCGACCTTAGAGTTTGTTTGGTTTATTTAGGTTCTATCAAATTTATTTCATTAGTAATACATTTATAATTTATGAAAGGAAAAATCCCCACCACTGCAGCTTCGCGGTTAAATTTGAGTATCATAGCAACGCTTGTCAAGGCAGCAGCCATATTCTTATTTGGAAACATGGCCTACGTCATTACTAAACGGGTCTATAATACTAATAAAGTTGAAAATTATTTTAAGGTCGATTTGTTTTTCGAGTGATTTTCAATCAAGAACATGTAAAAATATGTCAGTGTTAAAAGTATACAACAAATATAACTTTAACTTCAAACTTACTAAAAATTTCTCTCCCAGTTGTTTCAGTACAAGTCATATCTTGTCCACTCTGCTGAAAAAATATAAAACAATAATTTCTACTTATATTATAACATACATTAGGGTGGCCGTTATTTTGTTCAAGTCGGAATTTTATCCATTCCTGCCCAAAATATGTTTTAGTATGATGAAAAAAAAATCCATAATAAAAATATATTTGAACAAGGTTATCACTAGAGAGTTGAAATTTTCAATTTAACTTAAATAGGGTTTTCACGTTCTTCACGATGAATATTCATAACATTATCAGATATCTATTTTATATATCATTACCTGAATTTTTAATGCATTTACTAAAATCTCTTCGTCATTTTGATCGTTAAGCATCTGTAAAAAATATTCTTTTGAAAACATAAAAAGCAGATATTATGGAAACCATGTACCTCATTTCCCATACACATTTTGTCGTTTTTTTCATGATTTTCATCATGTTTTCCTATATCGGTGTAATTACACGAAGTATTCACATCTGGTCTTGTAACCTAAAATATTTTAATATCATTTGAATCAGTGTTCAATATGGCATATTTAAAGTGCCCGCCATTTTATTTTTTAATAATGTAACATGTGAATTATTTTATATGACTGTAAAGCAAATTTAATGTGCTTTTCAAATTTGTAAAAAAATATAGTATGTTCTGTTTGTAATTTCAAAGTTAATATAAATTAATACTAAACCGGAAATGATATTATGAATTTATCTCTGTCATTAATTAGCTTACATGTTGCTGTATGAATCGTGTTATATGAAGTATTTGCTAAGTTGATATTTGCTGGTTCTCTTAAAATATAATATACTATATACACAGGGTAATTCAGAGCGGGTGAATCAAAGAAACCCACATATTGAGAAAGTCATTTTGAATAAAAAATGTTATATAAAGATATGTCCGGAAACGTTTCGTTACAGAATTACAGCCTCATCAAATTTTAACTCGGGCTACTAAAGTTAATTCCTTAACTAGAAGAGATACGACTTCGGTTAAATTAGATAAAAGTTGCCTTATTAGTAAGCTATTCCAGTGATGTATTTGTTTTTCCAAAGGTCACTAGATAGGAGCAAAAATGTAAAATCGACGATTTTCTTTAAACAATTTTAATTACAAAATAGTGATAGATAGAGAAAAAAGTTTTTACCAAAACTTTTAGTTTATAAAGCCGTCTTTACACTCGCAAATAAAAATATTTTGTTTACTTACTAGTTTTCAAGTTATGGCCCAAATCAATATTTTTTTAAATGGAATCAATAGTTGAATTTATTTTCAGTAAATAGCTTTTTTTCTGTTTTCAAACATGTATGTATTACTTTTTAAATTCCATATCGAAATAATATGTCTTTTTCAATATGAACATATTTTAATTGCCACTAATATTAATAATATTGAATACCGCCGGGTGTCCACGGAAAGCGGGACCTTTATTAATTTTTGTAATTATGACAGTATCATATTGAAATTTTGTATGTGTACACTGTAAATAATCACTCCCGGATTAGCCGGAACTAGCATTAACTTTCTCATTTCATATATTTTTAAATTTTATATTGCATAAATTCAAATTTAAAAATTACAAAGGTGGTAGTGAAATGTTTAAAACAATTGATTCATGTAACTTATACAAGTTCTCCAGAAATGAAGAAATCGATTTGTTGTTAATATACGGGAATGTAGGAAAAAATGTTTCATTAAACTTCGACTTGTGGCATATCATTATATTCATAATTACACGTAGAATTCAAAACTAAAAAGATATAGTGTTCCATTTGAAATAAGAAAGTTAATGCTGATAAACCGGAAGTATTACTTTTATCTTTGTTATATTAAATTAATCCTTTTTATTTACAGTCTACAGAGACCAAATTCAAATTTTATACTCTCATAAATAAAATAGTTAATAAGAGCCCAGCTTTCCGTGAACACCCGGTATATTATCTAAATATTTCAACAAAATTCATTTAACTCTAATGCCCGAAAATTTGAATGTTTAATAAATACACTTCATACATTAATGTTTGACATTTGAAATAGGTGATTCAGATATTATTCAACAAATAATTTAGTTTTTCTCAAAATTTGAAGCAGATACAACAAAATTGAATAAGGTTATTTATTTTAAACATATTTAATTTGAAACTTTTTTCTCAGCTGATCCAAAATTTGAAATAAATAAAATTTATTGGTTTTTATCGCGAATAAATCTTCATCTTACTTACAAAATTCATTTAAAATTTTAATATACTCACCGAACTTCCAGAGATTATTTTTGCATAACCTAAATTGTTGCGTATGTGTTCAATTACAAAATCCTCGGCTCTTAATGGCAATTTTTGATGACGAAAAATTCTGTTTTTAATTTGGTTAAAATTAGATTCAACGCTGGCCGAACAGCTAATTCTTGGTGAAAAAGGAAAGTATGGTATCATGACTGCAGTCCACATTGGTATCATATTAGCAATATTATTTAGAAAATCATTTACTAACGATGGTAGCACTTGCTGGTTACCTCTATCTCCATCTGATGTTTTCTTAGTAAGTGCAATATCCGCTATTTTTTTTACCCAATCTTTAAATACTGTACTATTTTCCATTTCCTCGCTCACAATGTTTTTTTCTTCAATCGTTTGCATTATATCCTCTGACATTTGTAACAGTTCTGTAGAACCCGTAGCTATTCTCCTTTTCAACCATTCTTTCTTCATTTCACATTCCGTTAATTCACCATTTCTGTCATTACCTTCAGTGTCAGAGTAAGCAACACAAAACATAGCAGCTAATAAAGTTTCTAGGTCTTTTATTGAACTAGTTTGAACCATTTGGCCAATACATTTTAAATAAAAAATTTTAGTTAGAACATGTTGATTCTTTAATGAAGGCCACTTAGATACCAGTTTCATTAGATGGGCTACATCAATTCTTAAGAAACATGATAGTCGCTGTATATCGCAGTCTGTTTTGAAAAGAATATTAAAACACAATTGAAGATAGTCATGTAATGAATTACAGGATGTAAAAGTTTCAGCACAAGCATACATTAAAGCTAATGACATGTCTGTTACCACTTCTGAGGGTTTTAAGATTCCAGTCTTCAACCAGCATTGTAGAAAGTTGCTGATAGCAGTTGTCGTATGAGATGCACTTAACATAGAGCCTACTGAAAACTGTTGATTTTTTCTTGGCCTTATAACAATATCATAAAGAAAATTATATTTAGATTTTAAACCATCAGGATAGATTATCTTTTTTGCAAGACCACCTGTCGCATCTATGGATATTCTACTATAATTATTTTCACAGTAATGTCTATATACTTGTATCTGACTATTTGACCAATAATAAACAAAAAATGGAGAATATCCTATATCTCGGATAATATTTGTAAATTCTTTCGATGTTTTATACTAATAAAGTGAAATAATTGGGCACTGGTCTAATAATTCTTTTTTTAAGTACAAATATTTTGCATCTCGTATTACTTCTAGGGAGGGTAAATCTGATGGCTCTTTCTCTCCAAATTCTATATACTCATTCGCCATATTGTTCTTAATATTACTCGCACTGTAATTTTGTTGAAACATTTTCTTTGCCACATTCTCTCTTAGCTTTCCACTGAAAGGTCTTTTTATTTTGGTTGAGTGTTCCATAATATAATTTCCTATTAGTTTAAAATTCATCGTTACAGGTTCATCTTCTTTTGGGTAATCAATAATAAATCCTTCCAGTTTTGATAAGCATTGCTTACAAGTTGCGTAAATTTTTGCGTATATAGGACCAGAATGACAGATTTTATATCTTTTAAAAATCAATGTACAGGATATTTGAGTACATGAAAGAATTTTTCGATTAACAATTTGCGCCCACGTATGTTTTCCCCAAACATATTGATGTCTTAAGCCCGATAGATGTTTAGATTTTGAAGTTGATATATCCTTCCTTTTATATGTAGAATAATTTAACGTGAAAGATTTATATTCTGCAGCAGTGAAAGTACATGTAAATTCAAAAATATTTTTGTCATCGGTGGAATTGTCAGATGAGGTATTTGTGACGCTATCTAAGGAGCTTTCGATATCAGAAACTGTATCACTGCTTTTTTCATGTTTTATTTCAGTTTTAACACCTAAAATATTCCATGCATTATAATAATTTTTTGTGACCACCGTATATATTCCAACAGCAGATATAATGCATCCACGATCTTGTAAAAGTTTTGATAATTGACACCAAACACTATGTTTTTTATTTGTGAAGTATTGTGAATTATACAATTCATTTACTGGGAAAATTTTCAAACTATCTTTAATTATTTGTATATCTTCCGATGTTCTTTTTTTACCCATCTCGTTGCACAAAGTAAAAGAAAAACTAATTATGTATACACAAGAACGAACCGACGTGAACTGTGATACATACTTTTACTTTTTGTCGCTAGAGTGCAATGCGCTTCCCGAAACCGAAATAAGCAGAGGACCGGGAAGTCCCTGTTAAACTGAATGATGACAAAGCGCTGCACTGCAACGTTATTCAGGTATAAGCAAATTTAAGTTCGCCCCAGTTACATCAGTTGATGTAGAAAGAAGTTTTTCCTGTTACAAGCAAATATTATCGGATCGCAGGCAATCTTTTTTAATTGATAATTTAGAAAAACACATAATTGTTAATGTTTTCAACACTATAACAAATTAGAAATATTATTTTTACTTATTTGTTAAAGAATTTATTGTTTATTTACAAAAATTATATATTTTTAAAATTATAAATATAATCTTTGAATATATACTAGATATACTCTTACAAAATAATTAAATTTTTTACATTTTTTATTAGATTTCTACTTATTTTCAAAAAAAAATATAGCATATTTTGTGCATATATTGTTATTTAGGGACCATATAGTCAACAAAATTTATGCATATATATGCGCATATTTTCGTATATTTGAGTGCATATAATTATCAGCTTTAGTTATTATTATACTTGTTTTAAATATATTCACATTTAACAACTCTGTACACGAACCTATATATCAATTAAAAATATATGGTGGAAAAATTTGATCCACCGTAAACTTTTTATATTTTATTCTAAAAACAGATTTTTTGCAATAAAATGTATATTTGGTTATATAAAAAATATATTTACTTAAGCGAAGTGAAATATTTACTTTTGTACAATATGTTCTTGCCATATGAAGGTATTTTGACAACATGAAGAAAGCTTGTATAAACGAGAATGAAAATTAAGCTTAATATAATTGACAACAGATGGCACTACCGTAACATCGCGAATGATTCAAGCTCGTGTCTCGTTCTTATAGACTTGGCAAAGCTCTTTTATATTTATATTTAAGATAAAACTATCCATACAGAACAAGTCCACGCGAGGATAGTGTGGTACATGTACAAGACAAAAAAATTAACAAAAGAAAATAACACAAAATACATTTTAAAAAAAATAAGATTAAGTTTTCTTCAGTAATCGCGAAAAAGCGGTATAATTTAAAAGAAAAATGTCTATGTGAGAAAATTTTGTATTATATAAGTGACACATTCGATAAAGAGGTGAAGACATTAAAAGGTTATAAATGACGGATGACATATTTCTACTATTACAGCGTTACAGCATGTGCTCTCAGCTGTCTTTGTGACAGTTTGTCCAGTTTGTGTAACCAAAAACAATGCAATATGTGATATTTTAATATAAATATAACAAAATATTAAATAAAGGAAGCAACTAATACAGGAATCTTTAATCTTTAATAATTGTATATTATTTTTAATAAATTTTAAAATACCTAGATATTCAAGTTATTTTGGAATTTTCTTTCGATGACATGCAAAGCAAGAAATAACATCTGAAATAATTTGTGTGATCAATTTATGGATTTTATTTTATTTCTGGTGCTCTAAGGGTGGTAGTGCTAGTTTTATTTTAATGGAGCTAGCTGAAGCTAGGAACCTGAAGCTAGCTTTTGACTTGAATACATTAGCGGGGGTGCCAAGTCGACGATTTTATTTTATTTCTGGTGATCTAAGGGTGGTGGTGCTAGCTTTAATTTTAATGGATCTGGCTGGAGCTAGCTCTGAGGAACCTGGAGCTAGCTTTTGACTTGAATACATTACCGGGGGGTGCCAAGTCGACGATTTTATTTTATTTCTGGTGCTCTAATGGTGGTGGTGTTAGCTTTAATTTTAATGGAGCTACCTGGAGCTAGCTCTGAGGAACCTGGAGCTAGGCTTTTGACATGAATACATTACCGGGGGGTGCCAAGTCGACGATTTAATTTTATTTCTGGTGCTCTAAGGGTGGTGGTGTTAGCTTTAATTTTAATGGAGCTAGCTGGAGCTAGCTCTGAGTAATCTGGAGCTAGCTTTTGACATGAATACATTACCGGGGGGTGCCAAGTCGACGATTTAATTTTATTTCTGGTGCTCTAAGGGTGGTGGTATTAGCTTTAATTTTAATGGAGCTAGCTGGAGCTAGCTCTGAGTAATCTGGAGCTAGCTTTTGACATGAATACATTACCGGGGGGTGCCAAGTCGACGATTTAATTTTATTTCTGGTGCTCTAAGGGTAGTGATGCTAGCTGTAATATTAATGGAGCTAGCTGGAGCTAGCTCTGAGGAACCTGGAGCTAGCTTTTGACATGAATACATTGCCGGGGGGTGCCAAGTCGACGATTTAATTTTATTTCTGGTGCTCTAAGGGTAGTGGTGTTAGCTTTAATTTTAATGGAGCTAGCTGGAGCTAGCTCTGAGGAACCTGGAGCTAGCTTTTGACATGAATACATTACCGGGGGGTGCCAAGTCGACGATTTAATTTTATTTCTGGTGCTCTAAGGGTAGTGGTGTTAGCTTTAATTTTAATGGAGCTAGCTGGAGCTAGCTCTGAGTAATCTGGAGCTAGCTTTTGACTTGAATACATTACCGGGGGGTGCCAAGTCGACGATTTTATTTTATTTCTGGTGCTCTAAGGGTGGTGGTGTTAGCTTTAATTTTAATGGAGCTAGCTGGAGCTAGCTCTGAGGAACCTGGAGCTAGCTTTTGACATGAATACATTACCGGGGGGTGCCAAGTCGACGATTTAATTTTATTTCTGGTGCTCTAAGGGTAGTGGTGCTAGCTTTAATATTAATGGAGCTAGCTGGAGCTAGGTTAGAAGTATAAGGAGCTTGCTTTTCACATCAAATATTTGGCTTGAAGGGGCTAGCATCGATTTGGCCCCCCCGAATGTAACCCTTAATATCTCCGCTAATAATTAGGAGCTAGCTATATGATTGGTGGAGCTAGCTGGTGCTAGCTCTAGTGACTCTAGAGCTAGCTTTTGACTCGAATTCATTACCGGGGGGGGGGGGGGGGCAAGTCGACGATTTAATTTTATTTCTGGTGCTCTAAGGGTGGTGGTGCTAGCTTTAAATTTATTGGAGCTAGCTGGAGCTAGGTTAGAAGTTTCTGGAGCTTGCTTTTCACATCAAATATCTGAATTGAAGGGGCTAGCATCGATTTGCCCCCCCCCCCCCCCCCGAATGTAACCCATAATATCTCCGCTAATAATTAGGAGCTAGCTATATGATTGGTGGAGCTAGCTGGAGCTAGCTCTAGTGAATCTGGAGCTAGCTTTTGACTCGAATATATTTATTGGGGGGGGGGGGGGGCAAATCGACGGACCCAAAATGAAATACATTTCCGTCAAGGAACAATCAATTAACTCTTTAGAAAAACTAAAAGGAATATCTTTTGTGCAGCAGAACGAATTTTGGAAACATTAGAAATTGAGTGGTAATATATTTTACCCGTCAAGTAAAATATATCTGCTAACAGTTAGTGACATGTTTAAAAGATGCAAGGGTACAGGAAATAGTTTTATCCTTTCAACAACATAACTTAATTGCCGAAACTAATACCGAAGGGAAAACGACACATGTATACAAATAGTTTCGAAAACGGCCCGCAATAAATAATTTTAATATACATTTGTTACAACAACAGCTTGCCGTTTGCTACGCCATCAACATTTAACAGAATATTCAATACTGATTTCAATATTTCATTCTTTGTACCAAAAAAAGATCAATGCGACCTTTGCGAAAGTTATAAAAATTCCAATGAAGAAGGAAAACGAAAATTATACCAGAACTATGAACAGCACCTCAAAGAAAAGACTTTGGCAAGGACAGGAAAAGATAATGACAAGAACAGAACAGATGGTACCGTTGTAGCAGTATACGATTTGCAAGCGGTTATGCAGGTGCCAAAAGGACAAGTATCGCTTTTCTTTTATAAGTCTAGGATTAACTGCTTGAATTTTACTGTCAGTGACTTAGATGCGAAGGAGGTGGTTTGTTACTTTTGGGATGAGAATGAAGGAGCGAGCGGAGCTGTGGAAATTGGTAGATGCATACTTAATTATATCAAAGGTCTATAGGACCAGAATCCTGAAAAAGAAATTGATATAATTTTCTACTCGGATAATTGCTGCGGACAACAAAAGAACAAATATCTGTTGTCTGTCTATGCTTACGCTGTTGTCAACATGAGAGTCAAATCGATTACGCACAAGTTCCTTATACGCGGTCACTCCCAGAATGAAGGTGACAATGTGCATAGTGTCATTGAAAAACAAAAAAAAGAGACACTTAAAATCAGGCCCAATCTACTCACCGCAAACGTATTCAACTCTGATTCGCACAGCCAAAAAGACAGGACGTCCTTACAAAGTTGTAGAAATGACCCACGACAAGTTTTACGACGTCAAAGCTTTACAAGAATCATGGGACAATAACTTCAATATGGACGAAGATAGAGCTAAAGTCAAATAGCATGACATCAAAATCCTTGCAGTAGAAAAGAAGCACCCTGGGGCATTTTTTCTATAAAACATCATTTGAAGACAAAACTTTCAAAAAAACTTTTGTGCGCAAGAGAAGGGCCAATCAGTCCTTTATTTCTGCTGATTTGACTCGAGCATACACAGGAAAAATGCCATTGTCTGATGCGAAAAGAAACGACATTCAAGAACTGATTGATAAGAATGTTATTCCGAAACAGTATTATGAGTCCTATTTTAAATATGTTTAGGACATAATTAAATTTGTATAGTGTATCAAGAATGAAGCAAACAAACAATATGTAGGTAGAAATAAGAATGACCCTATTTTTTTTTCAATTTTAGAACTTGTTAAGATGAATAAACGCGATTTGGAAAATTTTGATTTCAGACGTGCCATTAAAGATAGCTATTTTTATACTTTAGAATATCTCCTTTTTGTTTTTATATTTAAAAGAGATTGTAAGACTGCTGTTAGCTAGCATTGACTTAAAACAGGTTAAAGTCTATTTATTGAAGTTTTCTAAGAAACTTAACTTCATTTGTACAGGAAGATTTTATACTTAATAAAAACTATATTTCTATGAATCCTTTGTTTTATCACTCGACCCAAATGAAACTTAAATAAGAAACTACACTTTTTTGAATTGGCAGTTTTACTTTTTGCCCAGCTAAAAGTGAATTAAGTCAAAAAATATCAAGAAAACCGTTTCAAGTTTAAATAATGGGAAAAAATAACTAAAATGTGTCGTACAATACTGTAGTAACTCAAAAAATCCCATTTTCAACTTACTTAGACGATTTCTATGAAATGTTGCAGTCTTAACTTTCTTTGATATGCATTCTCCATTCATAAAAGAAAACAGTAAACTCCTATCACATATAGCGAAATGATAGTAAGTTTTTCGACATTCCTGAGAAATGTGTTTTTTTGAGTTGTTACAGTTTTGATCTAGGTGTGCGATATGGTAGGGACCGAAATAAAAGGCAGTATTCTAGAAAGTACACCTTTAACAACATAGAAGTATGTCGTGATACATTTGTAAAAATCTTGGGTATTTCGACGAAGCGAGTTACTGACAAACGAGGAAGGGTGGGAAAAACAAAACATCAGACGAGATACGACAGGTAGAAATAAACCGAATTCCCAAATATATCACTCATTATCGTAGACAGCAGAATGGTGATGCTCTATTCCTGCCACCGGAAATGACTTTAACTCTTATGTACCGTAAATACACAGATGAAGTCGAAAAACCAGTTAGTTTTGCAGCATATACGCAGATCTTCCTAACTGAATTTAATTTGAAGTTCAAAGTACTTAAGACGGACACTTGCAACACTTGCGACACTTATCAAGCAAAGATACAAAGTTCAGAAAATGAAGAGGCAAAATCAAAGCTAATAGAGGAACATGAATGTCATATCAAAATGTGGCAAGGTGCTAGAGAAACAATGAAACATGATATGCAAAAGGCATTGGAAACCGATTGGTTAGAATGTGTAACCTTTGATCTTGAAAAGACTTTGCCTCTCCCACGCCTTCCAACCGGAATTTTGCTCTATAAACGGCAAATATGGTTGTACAATTTGGGCGTACATTCGGGAACCACTCAGAGGCCATATTGCTATGTATGGAAGGAGAATGAAGCAGGTCGTGGGGCACAAGAGGTAAGTTCTTGTCTCTTGAAACACATTCAGAAAAATATAAATGAAAATGTAAAAGAACTGATACTATGGGCAGATTCGTGCGGCGGCCAAAACCGCAATATCAAACTTACTCTAATGATGAAAACGGTATTTGAAACACATCCTTCATTAAACAAGATTTACATTCGTTTTTTATTATCAGGACATAGCTTCTTACCTAATGTTTCCGCTTTTTCGGATATAGAATGTGCTTTGAAGCACCAGGAACGATTATACACTCCGGAGGACTATATTGCAGTTATGAAGATATGCAGAAAGAAAAATAAATTTGAAGTTACAAAAATGAACTGCTCTAATTTTTATGGCTCAGCACAGCTGGAAAAGAAAAGCTATAACAGAAAAGTCGACACGAATAAAAAAAAATTAATTGGTTGAAAACCAGAGAAGTTATGATAGATAAGGCAAAACCATTCTCCATCTTTATGAAACAGAATTTCAGCGAAGAAACATATTCCGAAATTGATATTCGCGAAAAACGTGTAGGTAACCCTAACGTAAATTTTAACATACAATCCCTCGTCCAGTTGTGGCCTAATGGTAAATCTATTTCTGCTCCAAAATTACCAGATATAAAGTTTTTAATGCATTTAATTCTAGCTGATGCGAAAGATTATTATACAACTTTAACCACCAGCGACTCGGACTTAGTGGATGACGTTGATGGATTTACTGGTGCACTGGATTTTGAGCAGGAAGATGACGTAGACGTGCGGTCCTATTTATAGTACTTTGTACTGGACAAAGTACTTTTGTTCCCAAGTACTTGTTACTTAAGACTTGGAAATAATACTTGAAGTACAATGAAATGTACTTGAAGTATTTTAAATACTTGAAGTACTTTAAATGTCCTTGAAGTACTTTAAATTTACTTGAAGTACTTTAAATGTACTTGAAGTACTTTAAAAGTACTTGTATTACGTTCAAACATTTATAAGTTAACATGTTCTAACATGTTGAGACATGATTTTTCGTTTATTGTTCATTCTTTCTGTGCAGTCTGCCAGTGTTTCTAGCGCAATGGTGTGGTGAGTGGTGTGCTGTGTTAGTCCTGCCGTATAATTAATTGAATCACATTTATAGAAATATAAGTTACCGCTGTCCAAACTGATGAGTTGGAGTTCCCAGGCGTCGAACCCGACACCTGAGTTTCCCGTTTCCAGTTTATAGACTTTGGAGTAGTTTTAGTTTAGTCAGAGTGAAGAATCCAAATAAGTAACATTAAAATATAATAAATGTAATAAGTCGTATTTTTATTAAATAAACATTAAATAATTTTTATGTGTAACAAATGATAGTTTTGATATATAATAAATTCACAATAAAAAACCCTTTTTAAAAACACTATTTCGGATCGTCGAAATATAACTGGCGCAGTCGGAGCGGATTTTTCGGGCGAATTTTCACATTGAAAAGTGAAACTCGTGTTCGTATCTACGATTCACCGAGAAGAACCAAAACCCCAGGGAGAAGAAGCGACTACGTCCAAGTGCAAAACCACCCAGTTCCTTCATCTGCGAGCGAACATCGAGGACGAAAGAACAAGGCGCTGCTGAATACAGACCTGACCGGGAATCAACGCATCCAATGGACAAATTGCTTCTGTTATTGTGAGTACACAACTGTCACACAACTATCAGTACCATTCTGACTCAGATACAGAATCGGATACAAATACAAACCCTGAAACTTCCTCTGACTCCGAGTCCACACTCGTAACGTCCAAACCTTATAACAATAAACGCAAATTAACAAAAAACAAAGTCAAAATGGCACAACAACAAATAGGATCACTAGTACAACCTACACCACGTCTCGAAAAACATTACTTAGACATGATCCCAGATTTCTACGGTGATGGTAAATTATTATCTCGCTTTCTTGAAATCTGTGAAAAATTAGTAAATAAATTTTATAATTTGGTCGACGAAGCAGACTTTCAAAATGAGTACCTTATGTCGAGCATTCTAGCAAAAATAAAAGGTGATGCCGCAGTAAACATCGCCAGTAGCTCAATAAGTAAATGGGCAGACGTGAAACAAGCATTGTTAAACGCCTACTCAGATAAACGAGATCTATACACCCTAAGCATCGAACTAACAGAATTAAGACAAGGCAATGAAACGCCATTTGAATTTTACAATAAAATTCAAGATATACTAAATCTCCAAATTTCCTACATTAGTAATCATAGTCTAGCACTTGCTAAGCCTTATTTAACAGACTATTGCCAAAATTATGCTTTAAGAATTCTTCTCCGAGGACTAAAAGATCCTCTAGGAACTCTAATGAGAACAAAGAACCCCAGTGATATGAACACCGCATTAAACATGCTCACAAACGACTTTCAGTTAGAAACGCACAGTCGTCCACAATATCACAAAATTAACACACATACTCAACATAAACAAAAACAAATAATTCATACTACACAAAATAGACAACCACAATATCCACAACTAATGTACCGACCGAATCCACCTACTAACTCAAATTTTAAACGTACCATTAATCAATATCCTAATCATCAAATAAGGAAACCTTACATACAAAATCAATATCCCCCCAATCACGTAAATAAAACATTTAATAATCAATCCCAAAATGTTTTCAAACCTAATCCTAACTATAAAGCCCCCAAGCCTACGCCTATGAGTGTCAGTACTAGACAGTCAATGACACCCAGGCCAGGAACAAACCAGTACCGTCCGCAACAATTCTTCCAGTCGCAAAACAGACCCAACGTTATCGCTGAAGAACTGTTTAACACCGAAATAGACGACTATACAGAACACGAAATTAACGAACAAAACTCAGACCATTGTGAAATTGAACCCATATCAGACTATTACGTAACAGAGCCTGATCAAAACGAGCACACCGAGTTTTTTCCTTTAACAGCCTCGGAACAGACATTGAACTGATGAATGTAATTCATAACCACAGTGAACTACCATTCATTATTTTCCCAGAAATGAATCTGAAAGCTCTAATAGACACTGGCAGTACACGTTCTTTTATAAATCCCACTATTGCAAATAAATTATTCAAAAACAATATTAAAAACGACCCATTCAAAATTACCACCGCACATGGAACATCTATTGAAAAATTCAGTATTATAATACCCTCTTCAAAATTATTTAACTCACCTAATACTATGTTGAAATATCATTTATTTAATTTCCATAAAAATTTTGATATTCTTTTAGGATTAGATAATTTAAAAATATTAGGAGCAAACATCGATTTGACTAATGACAAAATAATTACTCCCAATCAAGAAATAAAAATTTATTATCATAAAATTCTACCAAAATCTCATTACATAAAAATCCTCCCTAAATCAGAAAAAATCTCCAAAATATTCGTTCACAACATCCAAAATGGTGAAGCATTCATCCCCGAAACCAAAATAAACAATATAATTATCCCAGAAGGTCTTGCTAACATTCAAAATTATGAAATTATTTATCCAATTATAAACTTAGGCGAAAATGAAGAAATTCTAAATTCTGTAGATTGTGTACGAATCCATCCTTTAAACAATTTCGAAATAAATAATTTAAATTTTGAACAAAGTGAAATAAAAAATAAATTAGATACGAGCAAAATTAGACTTGAGCACATGAATGAGGAAGAAAAACGCGAGATAACAAAACTGCTGACTGAGTATTCTGATATCTTTCACTGTGACAATGAACCTTTATCTTTTACTAATGAAGTAAAACACTCTATTCGAACAAAAGATGAACTTCCAGTATATGCAAAGACATATAGATACCCCGAAGTACATAGAAAAGAAGTGCAATCCCAAATTAAAAAAATTCACCTTGGTCATCCCCCGTCTGGATCGTACCAAAAAAATTAGATGCATCCGGAGAAAAGAAATGGAGACTTGTAATTGACTATCGGAAATTAAACAAGAAAACAATCGATGACAAATATCCAATACCTAACATCAACACTTTATTAGATAAACTTGGTAGATGCCAATATTTTTCAACTTTGGATTTAGCGTCAGGATTTCACCAGATTGAAAAGAGTGAATCTGATATACAAAAAACTGCCTTCAGCACAGAAAACGGTCATTTCGAATATTTAAGAATGCCCTTTGGATTAAAGAACGCGCCAGCCACTTTTCAAAGAGTGATGGACAACGTTCTTCGAAATTTAACCAACGAAATTTGTCTCGTATATCTCGATGTAATTATTTTTAGTACATCTCTCCAAGAGCACATTCAAAATTTAAGATCAGTTTTTAATCGTTTACGAAAAGCTAATCTCAAAATTCAACCAGATAAATCCGAATTTTTACGTACAGAAGTCTCATATTTAGGCCATATAGTAACTCCAGATGGTGTCAAACCTAACCCGGATAAAATCCATGCTATCAAAAATTACCCCATCCCAAAAACAGCCACACAAATCAAAGCATTTCTCGGACTGTTAGGCTACTACAGGAAATTTATTAAAAACTTCGCATATCTTACAAAACCCTTCACGAAGTGCTTGAAAAAAGACGCTACTATTAACTATAATGATCCAGAATACATTAATTGCTTTAACACCTGTAAAAACCTCCTGATAAACGATCCCATCCTTCAATACCCGGACTATAAGAAACCTTTTAACTTGACAACAGACGCTAGCCAATATGCCATCGGCGCTATTTTATCACAAGGACCTATAGGATCTGACCTACCCATCGCATATGCGAGTCGAACACTAAATAGCTCAGAAACAAACTATAGCACAATCGAAAAAGAATTACGTGCTGTCATATGGGCTACGAAATATTTCAGACATTACCTGTATGGAAGAAAATTTAAAATCATAACTGACCACAAACCTTTACAATACTTACATTCACTGAAAGAACCCCATTCAAAATTAATGAGATGGCGACTCAAATTAGAAGAGTACGATTATGAAGTCATTCATAAAAAAGGCTCTCTAAACAAAAACGCAGACGCACCATCACGTATCGAATTAAACATAAATACTTTAGATCAAGAATCGCAAAACCTTTTCGATCTCATCGAAAATTTTAACGAAACCTATTTCAACCCTGACAATGACAAGCAATCCTTAATCGTAGAACCAGACGAAGAAGAACAGCATGATCCCGAAACTGACCAAACAATTCACTCAAACCCCGAAAATCCTATTGTAGGAATAACAATCACTGAATCACCTGTAAATTTTGGAAAAAACCAAATTTTTATATCCCAAGTCAAACATTCCCCTTCTAAGCCAAAAATACAAAAACTTCATTGCGATAAAATGAGAATTCTTCTCCAACTTTCTGAAACAGATTTCGAACAAGATACAATAAATTTTATAAAAGAATACATTACACCGAATGTGAAATACTACCTATACTTTGAAACACCCATTTATGAGAAATTTAGTAACGTATTACAAAATTATTTTAAACACTCTGAAATCAAATTTATCAAGAGCAACGTATTAATAGATGTAGAAGAAAAAGATGAAATCTTACAAGTAATAAAAAAAAATTCACGAAGGTAAGACAAACCACCGTAGAATAAACGAAGTTCACACTCAAATTAAAAAACGATATTATTGGCCGAATCAGTTAAAGACCGTCACAGACTTTATAAATCAATGTGAAATTTGTTTAGCTGCTAAGTACGAAAGGAACCCTATCAAACCGAAACTAAATATTACCCCAACTCCCAACAAACCATTAGACATCATCTACATTGACACACTCTCTCTAGAAAACACCAAATTTCTCACTATAATTGACGCTTTTTCTAAATATGCTCAAGCATATAAAGTTAACTCCACAAATGCTATAGAAATTGCAAATAAACTAACACGATTTTTCTCACATCACGGTATACCCAAATTAATAATAGCAGATAATGGGCTTGAATTTAAAAATAATGTCATAAAAGAATTATTAAGCCTACATAAAATCGAAATTCATTTCATTTGCTCACAAAATCCAAATTCCAACGGTCTAGTCGAACGTTTTCATTCAACCCTGATAGAGCACATTCGTTTATTCAACTTACAAGAAAATTTCAAAAGTGAACTAATAAAAGATAAAGTAAACTATGCAATCCTGGCTTATAATAATACAAATCATAGCACGACAAATTTAAAACCAGTCGAAATTATTAACGGACACTTAGATACAAATTCCCCACTGGATATAGAGCTCGATAAACAAATAATGCAAGATTATATTCAAAAACATAAGGAAAAAACAAAATTAGTTTATAAAAATATTAATAACAAATTGCAAACAGATAAAACCAAAATTATTACTAAATTAAACGAAAATCGCGAAGAACTTCCCGCCATACCCGAAACAGTCTACGTTCATAACAAACAAAAAGTTAATAAAACGAAAAACCCGAAATTTAAAAAGGAAAAAATAAAAAAAGTTAACAAGAACTTAAAAATTGCAGAAATTGACACAGAGAATAATGATAAAAACAATCTAAAATTCATCTTTCAAACGTAAAGAGACCTAGAAAAATAATTGATAAATATCCGGCTATTCCAGGTCCCTCTACTTCACGCATACACTTGGAATAAATATCCAAGATATTACCCTAAACCCAGGACTACTGACAATTAACCTTGGACATGCAAAGTTACAAAAAACAAAACATACACTCGTACAATTTTATGATTTAAACCCATTATGGGCACAATACGAAAGTTTAAACAAGCAGTACACAACTCTCAAACACACTATCAACGCAGATAACACAATCGCTGCTGAGTTTGATAATAACAACAAAATCATAGAGTACCTGAAAAATAATATTAATGAAAAAATTAGCCATTTATCTACGCATGTGAGAACAAAACGAGGAATATTAAACGGTTTAGGATCTGTTATAAAATCAATAACAGGAAATCTAGATGCTGAAGATGATAATCGATACACAAAATTTTTAAATCATTTGAAAGAAAATCAATTTAAACTAAATGACAAAATTAAGCACCAGTACTCTGTTAGTCACCAAATTATGAAATATTTCAATAAAACTGTCAAAACAATTAAACGCAACGAAAATATTTTAAAGTCAAAAATTGAACAACTAATACACATTGTCATCGGAGGAATCAAAGATCATGATAAACTATTTATTAAAGATATTTACATTCAGTTAAACATTTTATACACTATGACATTTAACACTCTTCAAGATATAAAAAACTCTCTAACATTTTGCAAACTCCACACAATGCACCCTAGTATTATCAAATCACATGACCTTTACGAAGAATTAAATAAAATTTCAAAATTCTATAACAATGAACTACCATTTGAAATCAATTCCGAAAACATGTCAGAAATTGAAAAATTAATCTCAATTAACTGTAAATTACAAGAAAACAAAATTATATACTTTATCGACATTCCCATAAATTATGAAACCCATTTTGAACTTATTCACCTTATTCCAACACCCACTAAACAAAATAACGAATTTGTAACTATAATCCCTAACCATGAGTACATCCTGAAGTCTGAAAATGGTGACTTAAGATCTTTGTATGATCTGTGTGTCCGCAATAAGGGAAACATTTACCAATGTCCGAACAAAATTAAAGAAATCAGCGAAAATTCTTGCGAGCAAAGTAGAAAATTGCCACTTCGTCAAATTAAACATAAAAAGAAATCACATCGAATACATTGAAGAAATCAATCAATATCTAGCAATATTTCCAAATCCTGAAAACGTACAAGCCAAATGCAACCAAGATGACAGTATAAGCAACCTACAAGGCGTACTCTTAATTAAAGAAGATGAATGCAAACTCAAACTTCAAAATCATGACTTAATTTTTAAACAAGGCACATTTGGCAAACCATTAATAATTGAAAACTTCGAAATCGACTACAACAATACAAATATTCCCAAAATGGCAATCGAACTAAATTCTATCTCCGAACTAAAACCATTAAACAAGTTCGAAGATACAGAGTACCACAACGACCAAATCGAAACCGAAGCTGACATTACCAACTACCCAGTGTGGGCACTGTACGTAATCATAATCACCGGTGTCATCATCACGGTCGCAGCTTACCTACAAAAGACATTCATCGCATATAAAAAGAAAAGACAACCCAAGGCCGAAGACATTGAACTTCAACCGTCCACTTCACCCCCTAGATCGGCGCTGAAGCTACCCGATGAAGCCCAATTTTAGCAAGGGAGGAGTTACCGCTGTCCAAACTGATGAGTTGCAGTTCCCAGGCGTCGAACCCGACACCTGAGTTTCCCGTTTCCAGTTTATAGACTTTGGAGTAGTTTTAGTTTAGTCAGAGTGAAGAATCCAAATAAGTAACATTAAAATATAATAAATGTAATAAGTCGTATTTTTATTAAATAAACATTAAATAATAAACGAGTGTGCCAAAATAAAACCATATATTGGGGGGAGTCATTTTGAATAAAAAAAAATGTTATATGAAGGTATGTTCGGAAACTTTTTTTTACAGAGTTACAGCCCTTTGAAAGTGCACGCCATCAGACACATTTTTATTAATAACTCTGGTACTAGTTGCACTAAAAATTTGACTTGGTATGAGAATACTACTTATTTAGATGCATATTTATACATTCTTTTGTTTCTGTATCTCAACTAGAGGCGTCTCATATGGGGAAGCCATAAAGATTTTTTATCGTTATTTTTTGACCTATTAACATTTTTCATTTTTACCTATAAAATATTACATACAATACAGAAATTCACAAAAAAATGTACTGTTGATAAAACTTGATAAACACAGTAGTTTTTGAGATATTTTAATTTTTTGAAAATATCAAGTAGCCAAATAATTTATGTAACAATGGGCTACTTGCACGATATTAAGAAATTTTTTTTATTAATAAAAATGTGTCTGATAAAGTGTACTTTCAAAGGGCTGTAATGCTGTAACTCTGTAACGAAAAGTTTCTGAACATACCTTCATGTAACATTTTTTTACTCAAAATGACTCCCTAAATACATGGTTTTATTTTGGCACACTCGTGCTGAGCTGAATCACCTGTATATCATTGATTCTTATGTAAATTGTTTTCGCTTATACTCATTCATTAGTGTGCACAGTCTTGTTTTATAAAATATAATGTAAAGCAAAACAGACTACATACGTGGTTTTTTTTTTAGATTAGATATACAAAGATGATTTCAAGTGAATCAGAAGAATATGATATAAGTGATATTGAAGACCCAAGTTTTGATCCGAGGAAAGAGTTTTCTAATTCAAGATCAAGACCAGTGGTAACAAGAATTACCACATCTGAATCGGCAGAAGAGTGCCCAAGTAACACTGACCGACGGTCGACCAAAAAGTGACGTCGATTTCAGGCTGAACTTAAGTCATATACTGCCGTCTAATCTGACGTCTATACGACGACACTGTGACGTTGATTTTTGATCTGAAATAGGTCTATTTCGACGTCTATACGACGACACTATGACGTTGATTTTTGGTCTGAAATACGACTATTTAGACGTCAGATTTGTGGTCGCTATGACGTCTATATGACGACTTTATGTGGTCATAATTAGGTCTATTTAAACCTGTTTTAAACGTCTTTATGACGATTATTTTTACTTTATTTTTAATATTATTAAAAATTCATATTAATATTTTAAATTTATTTACTTGTGCAATTAATAACACGAAGGGATATATTATTTTTATTTATATCAATTCATTATGCAAAAATATATAACAATATATTGTTTATTATAATGATTTTTAAAATTAGAATGACGCCGGATTCATGCATCATTTTTCATTTAAATTTTAAAGATAAATGTATGTTTTCATATGTATCCATTCACGCATCCATTTAATTTAATTTTCATTTATCATTTAATTTAATTTATCAGATGGTTATCTGCCATCTTTTGGAATTAAAAGATAAATTTCGTGCACACTGCGCATGCGTTTAACTGGAATTTCGAAGTCTATTTTGTTTTGACATTTGTCATCCGGTCGCCATTATCATTCGATCAATCAATTATGGATATCAACGACGCAGAGCTGATCGAACTTGTAAGAAAATATTCTTTTATATTCGACAAGAAAGAAGCTTTATTTAAAAACAAAGAAGCCAGAAAAAATGCTTGGCAGGCAATTGGAATCGCGATAGGTGCAAATGGTAAGCAGTAAATTTATTTATTGTAAATACAATAACAAACATTCTGATTTTTTAACTATAGCTGGAGAGTGTGAAAGACGTTGGGGGTGTTCTCCGCACAAGTTACAATTTGGAATTGCGGACAATGCGGAAACCGTCAGGTTCAGAGGGAGGATATATAAAAAAGTGGCCATTTTTACCTTCCGTCACCTCTAGGTAAGGAAGGTATTGTCTTTGGTCAAAAAATTCGGCGGTGAGTTTTCATTGAATAAGCACGTTTTAGGGTCTTTACAATACGATTTTACTATTTTTACGATGATGTCTGCATGTGTGTGTGTGTGTGTGTGTGTGTGTGTGTGTGTGTGTGTGTGTGTGTGTGTGTGTGTGTGTGTGTGTGTGTTAAGTGTGTGCGTATGTGTGTATGTGACCGCCGGGTCGTCAACAATATCTCCAATACTAGAATTCCAAAAATTACAATTCTTGCGTATTCCCCTTCCTTACAACCATATGCAGATTTGATTAGATTTTGGTTATAATTGGTCAACCGGAAGTACCCTCATTTGAAGATTTTAACAGTTTTTCTTGAAAAACTCAGTTAAATGTTATTATAACTTAAAGAATATATTATTTTCTATACGATTTGATTGCATTTTATATTTCATATTCAACAAATATAGAGTTAAAGAATAATAAAGATAAAAAAAATCATATAAATTTCATAATTCTGCCAGCTATGCTAACTTAACCATGGAAACTGCTAATATATTCAGGTAATTCAAATTGACAGATGTCAGTATCAATAAAAAGCAAGTAATTGAATGAAAGAATAAGGGAAGTAACGCTAGTGTTAGAAGTTTCTAGATATAAGAGAGACGATTACATTGATTTGAACATGTCATGAGGAGAGATGAATATATTAATAGAAGGTGGAAGAAACATAGGAAGACCAAATATAAGATGAAAAGACTGTATTGCAGAAGACTTGAGAGAAAAGTAACTGAATGAGGACGACACGCAAAACAAAAATGAGTGGAAGAAGAAAATAAAAAATAGCGACCCCCTAGCGAATGGGAAAAACTAAAGAAGCAGAAGATGTCAGTGTCAAGTGCAATTTGCATAGTTTGTTTATGAAATAACTTTACTGGAAATATAGGATCTTTTGCAAAAAAAATATGTATAGGGCGCGTGCGGTGACATGACTTTGCTGACTTTGGCAAACAGATATGGGGACCCGTGTCAAAGTGACAGCAATTAATTATGTCCATAACTGACAAGTGTTATAATTTTTCATTCAAAATTTCAGAATTTTCTTATTTCATGTGGTTTGTTTGTTATCAGGAGTATGGAATTCAGTTGCCGAGAAAGGGAATCGCATAATACCAAAAATTTAGAATCTTTTGCAAGAAAATTTATGTATGGAATTTGTACATAATACACAGGATTGACGGAAGGTATTGTGCTGGCCACATCAGATTTTTTGACATGTCATTTTTGGATGACCATCTAATAAAAAAGAAGTAAGTTTATATTTAAGTAATAAAAACTTCAGATTACCAAGAGGTTTATATTTATTTAAAACGTACAATTCATTATGTCAAATTAATTGTTTCTATAGCACACTAGACATAATAGCCGGTATATAGTGTTTCCACTACATTCTCCCCTGCTTATTTCAAACAAAATTATAAAATTTTAAAAACATCAATTCAACTGAATATAAACAAAGTATTATGAACAAACGGTAGGTGTTTAATTGCAAACGTAATCTTTTAAGTAATCAGGACGTCTTTTATTTCTGACGGGCCGTGGGTTAATAGGATCTTGAGTTGGTGAATCTGGAGTTGGATCTTGATTGTTAGAGTCAGTAGGAATAGCGTCAGAGGTCTGTTTATTTTCGTCAGGAAAAGTTAATGAGTCAGGTGTTTCAAATTCAGTTGTTTCTTGAGTTTCTATTGTTACAAGGTCCTTTTCCCCCCTTGGTGCTAAATGTCTTAGTGACACTGTTGATTCAGTTCCGTCTTTTCGTCTAATATGGGCGTATTGTGAATTGGCTTCAATTAAATCCACTTCTTCCACTAGATCTTCGTATTTGCTGGAGCGGACATTTCTCTTTAGAAAAACTGGGCCTGGGGCGATTAACCAAGAAGACAAAGAGTCTCCATTCGTAGATCTCCGAAGGTGTTTGAAGAATCTTTCGTGTGGAGTGCAATTAGTTGCAGTACATAGGAGGGACCTGATAGAATGAAGTGACTCTGTCAGGACACATTCCCAGTCTATAGGACGCATTTGATTTATTTTAAGAGCTAGCGATATTGTTTTCCAAATCGTACCGTTGTAGCGTTCAATCTGCCCATTTCCTCGTGAGTTGTATGGGGTCGTGCGGCTCGTAGCTATTCCGTTAGAATGAAGGTAGTCCGTTAATTCTCGAGAAAGGAAATTTGTTCCTCTATCAGAATGAATGTAAGCGGGTGCTCCGAAAATTGAGAATAACTGGGAAAAACATTCAATTATAGTTGAAGCATACAAGTCTTGACAAGGGTAGGCGAATGGGAAACGAGAATATTCGTCAATAATAGTGAGAAGATAACGGTTTTTAGTTTTAGACGGAAGCGGCCCCTTAAAATCGACGTTGAGACGCTCGAATGGTGTTGTGGCTTTTATTAAACAACCCTGATAATGATGGAATCGCGGTTTCACTTCTGCACATATAGGACAAGCAGATGACATTTTTCTAACGTCTTCTAACGTATAGTTTAAGTTCTTACTCTTCACCCAGTGGAACATCCTCGTTATTCCCGGGTGGCACAGTGACTGATGGAGGTCAAATAATTTTTTATCAGATGTGGCGCTACAAATTCTTGAGAGAGTATCAGCTTTAATGTTGTCTTTTCCTGGGCGGTATACTATGTCAAACTGGTAAGGCGATAGTTCTAGTCTCCATCTCATGATTTTATCGTTCTTGATTTTGCTCGAATGTTTCAAATTAAACATAAACGAGAGGACTTGTTGATCAGTGATAAGTTGAAAATTTCGACCGATAAGAAATGCCTTACATTTCTTTAATGATTCTACGATAGCCGCAGCCTCCTTTTCGATTGATGAGTGCAACCTTTCAGATTTGGTTAAAGTTCGTGAAAAGAAGGCCACGGAACGTCCCTCTTGGCTTAAAGTTGCAACTATGGCTACGTCTGAAGCATCTGTTTCTACTGTCAATGGAATGTTCACGTCAATAGATGTTACAACTGATTTACAGATTTCTTTTTTGAGATTTTCAAAGTCTTGAGATGCTTCGGATGACAACGGAAAAGAGACACAGTCAGTTAAGTTTCGTATTTTATTTGAAAACAGAGGAATCCATTTTGAATAATGAGCAAACAGGCCTAGGGCTCGTTTCAGAGAAGATGTATCAGAAGGTACAGGGAGATCTAATAATGGTTTTAAGCGATCAGGATCTGGTTGAATTGTTTTATGTGATATTAGATGGCCCAGTAGTTTTATGCTTGACATGGAAAATTGACATTTATTTTTATTAATTACTAAATTGTACTTATCTACAGCATTCAAAAGTCTTTCCAAATTTTGATCGTGTTCCTTTTGGTCTTTCCCACAAACTATGATATCATCAAGATAGGCAAAACTCCGGTTAATTTTTCGTTAGTTATGATCTTATCTATTACCCTTTGAAAACAAGCCACACCATTGGTTACCCCGAAGGGTATTCTATTATAGTGATACAAACGACCATTTGCCTCAAAGGCGGTGAATAATTTTTCTTTTACAGAAATCGGTACTTGATGGTAAGCCTGTTTGAGGTCAATCGTACTAAAGACTGTATCCAAGGCAACCTTTCGAACTAATTCGTCAATATTTGGGAGAGGGTATGCGTCTAATAAGGTAAATCTATTTATAGTCTGAGAATAATCTATGCATAGACGTTTTTTATTTCCATTGTTAACAATTAATACTTGAGCTCTCTAAGGAGAACAACTTTCTTCTATATCTTCCTCCAAGAGTCTGGTTATTTATTTTTTAATAAAAGTCATGTCGTCGTCGGAATATCTTCTAGATTTCGTAGCTATAGGTCTACATTCGGGAGTGAGAACATTGAACAATTTTGGTGGTTCCACCTTTGCGCAAGAGGAACAAACTAAGAGTGATGTTTTCTGGCCGTCGAAAAATAAATCTACATTTGAATGTAGTTTCAGAAGATCATGACCTATAACAACATCAGCGCATAATTTTTCAAGTATTGTTAGTTTAAACCTAGGATACTCGTGTCCCAGTAGCACTAGATTAACTAAGACATATCCTTCAATGTTTGATCTCAAACTTGTAGTAGCCATTGAAACCTGTCCCGTCTCTTTATACAGTTTGATGCGATTTTGTGAAACAAATGCTGAATTGATGAAACTTGTGGAACTTCCTGTGTCTATTAGACAGGTAGATTTCAAACCGTTGACTTTACCGGTAACTACGGCATTATTCAAAACTGTAGTAAATGCACTGGATGTATTAGCCAAGATTGCAGCAGACGTATTCGATTTAGTTCTCATTTTGCAAACTCTGACAAAATGTCCTTTCTTATGACAGTAATTACAAGTTGCCTCTCTAGCTGGACAATTAATTCTGGCGTGGCGATCATTTCCACAAAAGAAACACTTAGGACTGTATTTTTTATTGACAGCAGCAGTTATATCATGTTCAACCTCATCTGAGATGGCGTTTTGAGCTTTAGAATGTTCTTGAGAGACATCTTTCGAAGAATTAGAAACAGCATTGATATAAGAATTAGTAGTAGGATATCGTTCAGCTTGAACTTGTGCTAACTCTAAAGCTCGTGCTTGCTTTATAGCCTCAGATAGGTCCAACGAATCATTTTCGAACAACCTCTGTCTTATGTGTGAAGAAGTCAGCCCGTTTATAAAAGCATCACGTATATATTCGTCTCTATGTTCAGCTGCTTTAACATCGGTGAACTCACAATCTTTGCCGAGGAGCTTAAGTCCTTGGACAAATTGGTCAATGGTCTCGCCAGACTGTTGTTTTCTCGATGCCAAGAGATGACGTGCAAATATTTCGTTTTTCTTTTTAACATAAATAGCACTTAGTATAGTTATTGCTGCTTTGTACGAAGTGCAGTCATTAATTAGCTCGTATACGTTATGAGATAAGTAGTTGATAAATACCTTCAATTTATCTTCATCACTTGTAAATTCCTCAATTTCCATAAAGTTTTCAAAAGTTTTTAGCCAGTGAGTCCATTCTTTTGCAGCAGTAGCAGAATCCGGGTCTGTTTCAAATCTACTTGGTCTGAGGTACTTCTCCATATCGCACAAACGTTATTTAGTTATTAAATAAATATAATTGTAATAAAAACTTCAGATTACCAAGAGGTTTATATTTATTTAAAACGTACTATTCATTATATGTCAAATTAATTGTTTCTATAACACACTAGACATAATAGCCGGTATATAGTGTTTCCACTACAATTTATGAGTATATTAATGCAACTATATAATATTTAACTTGGTATGTAATGTGTTTATACTTTGCAAAGTTACAGAACTAGAGGAAATGTTTGTGAAGAAGATGTTATACGTGAGTTAACAGAAAATGAACTATTTTGCTTATCAGAAGAGTCACAGACAACCATGACAGAACTAGCCTAAATACCTGCCACACCATTATATGAAATAGTGGACAATAAAACAGAAAATAATTCACCTCACCAACTACCACCGACACCAACAACTTCCAGTACACCATCATCGGCACCTGCATGTAATATGACAGCAATGCGTAATGAGAAATCAAATAAACGAAAACGAAAATCTACAGATTTGGAAGAAAACTTTAATTCCACTTTGTCGTCGGTTCAGAATTATTTTCAGAACAAAACTGAAGCTGAGCCTGAAAATGCAGATGTGCTCAGACTACTGTATATGTATGAACGCCATTTTTGTGTTGTCATGTCCATCATTTTAATTACCACGGGAGAATACTGAAAATAACATTTCGTAATACGAACATTGAAAATTTAGTATATTGTAAGTAGATAAAATTGTGCTTATATTGCTTATGACAATTATTTTTTTATAGATATGGTAAGAAGCGAAGTGCCATTATGAAGAATATAAACAAGCAATCATAACCAAGAGATGGTGAACTAGTTGAAATATGCACCACACAAGAATGTGCAAATAAATACATAAATATATTTTTATGTCGATATAAGATGCATTATTTAATTAATTAATTTGTATTTTTCGTAATATTTTTTTTTAATTTTTTATGTTTATATTTATTGTTAAAATATTATTTTGCATTAATATTTTTAATTTTTTTTTTTTTTATATTATACAGTATAAATAAAAAGAATTAGGGTCAATCAGGGTAAAGGGAAACTAGGGGTAAATGGAAACATCCACGGCATTTATTTAAACAGCGCGCCTCTTGTATTTATATGTGTTAGTTAGTTCTCTTGGCGGTCGCTGGTGACGCCACTACACAAATTTCATGACTGCAGCACGTTTTCTGCGACGGTACGTAATATACAATTGTACGGATCAAAGTAGTTTTACGAAGCTTTCAGTGGGCGATGAGATAAATTTCGTATTTTGAACCAAGAAAGTTAAAATAACACTAAAATAACAACAAGGTAAGTAAATGTTGTTCCTACACTGTACAGGTTAGAATACACCGATCGGATAACCATGATGGAATAGTTTTCTGTTTCCATTTACCCCAAAAAAAATGTAACTTGGGGTAAATGAAAACATAAAATAGGGGTAATTGGAAACACGTCCCCTTTTACCCCAAATTTTAAATAAAAATTAACATGGTTTGTTTTATTGTTAACCCATAAATGCATGGTGTATCATATTTGATACATAATATATTATGAACTCATAGGAACATCTGTTAACAACTTTGGTAACTAAATCTCGTATCACATTTGAAACAATGCGTATACAGTATAAAAATATATAAAATAATCACATACGGTCAATTTTGTGCACGTTGTATCTCATTCAGAAGTTAGTGCCAGCGACCTTATGGTGTAGTACTATTCCTGAGAGTTTTGTGAATTTATGTTTGCAGTAAATTTGATAGTGAATTGTTCTCTGTATTCCGCAATACGTAAGTATACTTCTTATAGAGGAATTTTCATTGGACATACTATGTTGTATTTGTGATAGTGTTTTTTTTATGTTACAAATATGATACATTGTGCATTGAAATTACGTCTTGTTTTGCCAATCCAGAATGAACCGTTGGTATGAAAAATACCTTGGTAAAAGACCACTTACTGATGAAGAGCTTCTGCAATTCATAGAAACTCCTTAAGAAAGTGAAGATGAATTTGAGGAGAGTGATGAAGATTTCAACCCAGATTTAGAAACTTCCAGTAACGCAGTCCTCACATCTGATGAAGAAGAAGTAATACCAGCCGCTGCATCTACTAATAGCTGCGTCAATGAAGAAGCAGAAGAAAGCCACACTGCAGAAAATCTCGTGCCGTCTGCTACTTCATCAAACAAAGGAAAAATGTCCAAATGAAGAAAAATGTTATTTGGAAAAAAAAATCTTACCTTGCCTAATGAAGAAACAAAATTCTTGGGCTGTGAAAATCTTCCCCAGTCGATTCTAGATTTAGAATCTCCCTACGAATTTTTTTCATACTGTTTTGATGCAAATTTATTTCAAAAAATTGCGGATGAGTCATCACTTTATAGTACTCAAAAGAATCCAGATAGACCAGAATGTATATCTAAAGAAGAAGTCCAAAAGTTTGTAGGAATTTGTATCTTTACATCCGTTTCTTATTGTACAAATGTTAGAGATTATGGGGCACCAGTAACAGGGAGTGATTTTGTCAAAGAAACAATGTCATTGAATATGTTTGAAAAAATAAGAAGATATCTACATTTCAATAATAATGAGACAGTAGTTCCAGGACAAGATAAACTACACAAAATAAGGCCAATACTAGATAGCCTGCAAAAGAAATGCTTATCAATTCCCATGGAAGAAAGCTTATCCGTGGATGAACAAATGTGTACAACCAAAGTACGCCAACATTTAAAACAATATATGGCAAACAAACCCCATAAATGGGGATTTAAACTATTCTTTTTATGTGGAGTTTCTGGTTTTGCGTACAAGTTTGAAATATATACAGGGCAAGAGAATGATCCCTCAAAAAGACCTGCTGGAGAACCCGACTTAGGTGCAGGTTCAAATATCGTGCTACGTCTAACAAAAGAAGTTCCAAAATTCAAACGACACAAACTCTACTTTTACAACTTTTATACCTCCTTATAACTCATAGTATACTTGCATCAGCAAGGTATTTTACCTTTAGGTACTGTTAGGAGAAACAGAATACCAAACTGTAAATTGTCTGAAGAAAAAGATATGAAGAAAGAAAAACGAGGTTCTTCTGTAGAATATATAGCCAGTGTTGAAAACGTAGATGTGTCATGTTTATCCTGGAAGGATAATAAAGTTGTAAATTTCATGTCATCTTTTTGTGGTCTAATACCAGAAACTGTTACAAAAAGATACAATAGATCTAAAAAGGATCATGAGGAAATCAAATGCCCCCATGTTGTAAAAATTTATAATAAACATATGGGAGGAGTTGACCTCCTAGATAGTCACATAGGACGACATCGTATTAGGATGAAATCGAAAAAATGGTATTTTCGATTATTTTACCATTTGCTTGATTTGGCAACGATAAATGCTTGGCTATTGTATAAAAGGGTCAATGAGTCGAAACAGAAAAGATCTTTATTGAACCAAAAACAATTTCGTATTGAAATTATTCAAGCCCTATGTAGGATTGGGAGAAGTTCCGCGAAAAGAGGCCGGCCGAGTAGTGGAATTCAACCTCTAATAGAAATGAAAGAAAAGAAAAAGTCAGCAGCTGTTGTACCTCCAGTTGATGTTAGGAAAGATGGAATGGAACACTGGTCTGAATGGTCAGACACTCGAGGTAGATGCAAATATCCAGGATGTACACACCTAACTTTCATATTTTGTGGAAAATGCAAAGTCCACCTTTGTAACAACAAAAATTTAAATTGTTTTAAAAAGTTCCACTGCAATTAATTTGTGAATTAACTTTATTACTATATAATCACTAATATTATTTTGTACTCGATGTATATGTATGTATATGATACATAACAAAAATATGTTTTCTTATATAGTTAAAATATTTTTATTATTTTTTTCACTATTTCTTTCCTATACTATTCATTCCTTTGAACCTAAATATATTTTTTTTTTTTGGTAAATTTTGAAAATTCATGCATTTAAGGGTTAAGATGCCACGAAAATATATCCGCAAGAGGCCAGAGCGTACGTATACAGTGGAGGACCTACAAAACGCTGTTGCCGACGTCGCAACAGACAATCTGACTTACAGGCAAGCATCTGCTTCCTACGACGTTCTAGTTAGCAATATTTTTAATAGAATAAGAGGGCGTCAAGTTGCCGTAGGGGCACTAGGAAGTGGAAGAAAGTGTGAGCTAGCACCTCTTGTGGAAGCAGATATCGCAAAGTGTCTGGAAGAGCGGTCAAAAATGGATTACCCATGTTCTAAAGAAGAACTGCTGCAATTGGTACAAGACTTTATACTCAAAAACGGAATAGAAACAAGGTTTAAGGATGGAAAACCTGGACACGATTGGTATATCGGATTCATGCGTCGCCACCCTCAACTAAATATTAAAAAACCCGAACATCTTCAGAAGTCTAGAAAGACTGCTAGGAACCCTGATGTTGTATACGACTTCTATGACAAATTAGAAAATGTAGTCACTACTAATGACATTTTGCCTTGGTTTATCTATAACGCTGATGAATCTGGATTCAGTTCAGACCCTTCTAATCTTCGCGCTATTGGATCCAATGGAAAGGCTTTGAATCGAATTAGTGGTGGTTCAGGTCGGGAAAACACTACAGTATTAGCATGTGTTGCTGCTGATGGCACAGTATTACCTCCTATGATTGTGTTTAAAGGCGCTGCTGTTCAAGCGCGTTGGACATCTCACACTGCATTTCCTGGTACTGTATATGCGGCATCCCGGAATGGATGGATGGAAGAACCCCAATTTTTCCACTGGTTTAAAACATCCTTTATAAGTCACATTTGTAGAAAACGTGTTGATATGGACATGCCAAATGCTACAGCTCTTCTTCTGTATGATGGGCACGCTAGCCATATCAGTTTGCGTATAATGCAAGCTGCAATAGAGGCCAACATACAGATAATAAAATTTCCTAGTCACCTTACTGATCTGATACAGCCTTTAGATAAATGCGTATTTGGTCCAGTCAAAAAAGCATGGGAACGGCAGTTAGTGGAATTTGGTAAAGAAAATATTGGTATGGGAACTGGACGTTTACAGAAGTGCGATTTTGTTGATATGTTGTCATTGGTGTGGACAGCAGCAATAACGAAAAACAACATTGTGTCCGGATTTAGCTCTACAGAAATCTGGCCTTTAAATCGTGCTCGGTTTCCAGAAACGGAATTTGACCCTCACCAGCTAGCAGTATACAAGAGAAGAAAGGCCGCTACCGACATGGCTGGGGATGGTGGAATAATGCCGGAAAACAATGTTGCAGGACCTTCCATCTCGCCAGTTCCTGAAATTGCTGGAGTTCCAACGGCTCAAGTTGTTGAAGTACCAACGGCTGAAACTGTTGAAGTACCATCGGTTCAGATTGATGAATTACCAGCGGCTCAAATCGGTGAAGTACTAGCAGCTCGCACTGTTGAAATAAGACCAGCAACGCTATCTGTGGCCGAAATATTTGCTGCAGCAATTAGTCAGAAGAAAATCTCTGCGAATGTAGCACAAGTCGTGAAAAAACCGACGCCCCGCTTAAAACAGCTGCAGTATGGCGAAGTTTTGACAACCGAACAAGTTGTCGCACGACTACAGGAAGCTGAGCAAAAGCTCCCAAGAAAAACAGTAAAACCAAAACCATCGCTGCAAAAACGTTGAAAAAGGCCGCAAAGAAGAAGTCACCCACAAGTTCTTCGGAAGAGAGTGCGGATGAAATCTCTCTTCATGATGACTCTGATGGCTCCAAATTTGTAAGCTCAAGCTCAGATGATGAAATGTCTACAACACCAACACCAGGAAACAAAAAGAGAAACGATTTATCGGCCAGGTAGTCACTGCAGGCGAATCAATTTCTGCAAAATTTCTCAGGAAATCTTCAAAAGATGAACGGGCTTACATATTTCCTGTAGTGGACGACATTCAGGATGTTGCTGCTAGCCAAATCCTAGCTACTGTTAAACCATCTAAAATAACCCGCGGACGACACTTTTTCTCTGAGGCAGATCACTATAATTGTTCCTAAATCGTTATTTTTTAACCAAATAGGAAGGTTATTTTATATGTTTTCGTCGAAAAGTCAATATTTATTTTGTGTTATTTGTTTAAGGATTATTTATGTTTTGTACCTTTTTATTCTGAATTAAACAATAATTAAACAAGGATTTTGTTTCAGATAACCCTCTACCCTTAGGTAAATCAACCGTTTAACTGCAATAAAATACTTTCTAAAATACACATGAAAAAATCTGTTGTGGCCAGCACAATACCTCTCGCCATTTTCATTTTATCTTGCATAGGGCGCGAGCAGTTATGTGACTTTGTTGGCCTTAGCAAGCAGGTATGGGGGCCCGTGTCAGAATGATAGCTGGTAATATACATAGGTGTCAAGTATCATAAGTTTTCATTCGAAACATTATGATTTTCCAAATCCATGTGGATTATTTTTCTCGACAAGTATATGCCATACTAATGGATGACAAATAAACAGATTATGAAATTTTGAATGAAAAATTATGACATATGACAATTGTGACATCTACGTAAATAACTACTAGCAGTCATTCTGACACGGATCCTCATATCTGCTTGCCAAAGCCAACAAAGTCACATGGCTGCTCGCGCCCTATAAGTAACGAATTTAACATTTCTTGTACACACAAATAATTGAATTGAATAGCTTAGATCTGCGCAGTTTAGCCAAATTCGTTTTTTTTTCTCGCATAACATTCCTAAGACAAGTAGCCACTTACCAAGCTATAGAAAGGCCCAGTAAGTTGCTTTAATACAGTGAAAATCAGCTGTTGTATTATTGTTGATTGAAACAAGGGCCCAAGTGTAACACTTGGGTCTTTTTTCAACTAATATTAAATACATTAATAGACAGAACTAGTGTACCTAACCTCAAACTATTAGCATTATACGCATGTAGTGCATGGTAAAGATGAATTCAGAAAACGCAGAAGCTAGCATTATTAAATTAAAAAGAAAAAGAAAGGTAGAAGATTGGAAAAACATTAAAAGCAAAAGACTAAAGGCACAAGGATTGGAATATAGTACGAAAAAAGGAACAAAAGCTGCTAGAACAACAGGAATCAAATGCAGGTGAGGTTAGTTAAATTTAAAAAATGTAATATTTTGCTAATTTTTCGGTATTTTATTTTGTAGGTGTCAACGTAAATGTTTAACTACCTCGTTTTCAGACGAAGAAATGGAACGTATTTTAATTTTTTTTAATGATATTGGAAATCATGTGGCACAAAATACTTACTTACAAGCTCTTATTACAGCGTGTTCGGTTAATCAGAAGCGAAAGGGAGTACATAAAAGAAAATTTAACTACGTATACAAAGTTCATGTTGGCGAGAAGGTGGTTACAGTTTGCCGCGAGGGATTTGCCAGTCTCCATGGGATTGGTGCCAAAAGAGTTAGAAATATATGTACATCGAAAATATTAGCCTTAACACCTAGAGATAATCGTGGAAAACATATGAACAGGAAAAATAAGTTACCCAGTCATGTTATTGAAAACATCGATGTCCATATACGAAGCTTCCCCTATAATATTGTACATTATGGCCTAAGTGGTGAACGAAGAAGATATCTATCGTCGCAGTTAAGTGTTTTGAAATGTATGAACTGTTCCTAGAAAAACATTATCCAGATATTCTCTTTGTTGCAAAACAAGAAGACAATGATTTACAAAAATTGAAATGTGAAGTGAAATATTCTTTTTACCTACACTATTTTCGTGATAACTATAACTATGCATTTGGAAGGCCTCGCTCAGATGTTTGTACTACTTGTTCAGAAATGGAAGCTAAAATTTGTCTTCAAAAAAACCAAGCTATAAGAAGAAGTATCAAAGTAGATTTGAAACTTCATAAACAGAAAGCCAAAGTTTTTTATACTAAGCTTCAAAACTGTATAAAAGAAGCTACAGAAAATGAAGATACAGAAGTCCTTTGTTTTGACTTTAAACAAAATATTCCCTGTCCACATATGTGTACTAGCGACGTATTTTATAAAAGACAACTATGGCTGTACTGCATGTCTGTTTATTCCGGAACAACTTCAAAAAGTATCATGTACACTTGGACAGAAAACATCGCAAAACGGGGTTGTAATGAAGTACTTTCTGTACTGAACCATTACATTGAAGCTTTCCTTTCTAGCAAAATAAAAAAAGTTGTATGTATTCACTGATGGCTGCAGAGGCCAGAATCATAACCAAAATATGTTGAAGTTTTGGCAGTGTATGGTGCTTAATAATAAATTTGAAAAAATTCAGCATTACTTTCCACAAAGAGGGCACAGTTTTCTGCCATTTGATCGTCATTTCGCAATCATAGAAAAAATGCAGAGAAAAAGAGAAGTAGTCGAATCGCCTTCAGAATGGAACAAAATCATAAGTACCCGGTTCACTGTGGTTGAACTTAACAGATATATGGTGAAGGATTTTGTAAATGGACTGACCGAACCCTATTTTAAAAAAACCTTTAACACTAATAAGATTAAGTTTCAAATAACAAAATACAAGTTTTTTGAGTTTAATGCTGACCTAAAATATTATATGGTCGCTAGTTCTTCTTTGCATGGTTGGTGTCCAGATACGTTCCGTCTGATAAAACCTGGAGTTGAAAGCATTGCAATACCTGAAAAATTAGCCAATTCTGCCGATTTGCCTATTAATCGTCTCAAGTTACGAAACATCAAAGAGCTCTGCAAATTTTTAAAACTAGAAGAAGCAATCGCATTCTACGAGAACCTGTCAGTAGCTTTGTGTGCACATGAATCTGAAGATGAAAATTAGTAATATATAGAGATGTTTGACATAAAAATAAGCTAATAAAGTTTCTTTTCGTTAAAAATTAATGCTTTATTAAAATAACCTTGACACTATTAAAAAGAAATATAATGTAATCATATGTGTGTCGGCTTGGTAGAAAAAGGGCCCATTTTTTTCATTTTCAAAATCCCTTTAATCAATCTTTTATACATATTTATGAAATAATTGTACAATAAGAAGTGTCTTAGACACCTTATCTACCTTGATGTATATTGGTTTTTGTGTACACTTTACCTGTCTCAATAAAAATCAGTTTTATGTCTCTCCTGTAAAATTTGCTTTTTGAAAGTTGGGCCCTTTTTCATCTAAGCTATTCAATTGTTTCCCTTCTTTCGTTCTATGAGAAATACTTCAAATTCATTGACGGTATTGGCGCTATTTCTTAAGGATATATGTAATATTGACACCTGCAATTTAAATAAATATTTAGTTAATAATACAATAATATATATATATATATATATATATATATATATATATATATATATATATATATATATATATTAAATAATGTACTCATACCTCCCAGAACGGACACTGACATTTTGCATTTATTTGACAATTACAATTTTTTTTAAATCGCAACTGTTTTTCTGGCAACGAGATTTATTACAACAGATTATACTATATTATTATATATTATATCTCCAAACCTATACGAGATATAATAAAAAATTTAAATGTGTCAGATTGAGAATTTAATTATCTTTAATATTTGTAGTAACAAATTTTAAAAAAATAATATTTAGAAATATTTTTTTTAGAAACTACCAGTTCCGGTTGTCCAATTGTTACCAGAACCTATTCAACTTTTCCATTACTGTTAGATTGAGGAATCCGTAATCAAACAGGTCTTTAGTCTTATAGAATTTGAGAAATCGTGCCTCCAACAACCTCACACACACACATTCACACACACACACCCGCAGACATCATTGTAAAAATGTTAAAATCGGATTCTATGGACCTTAAATCGTGCTTATTCAATAAAATCTGGATATGCGATTTTTAGCATGAATCCAATACCTCTCTTAGCGAGAGGTAAAAATACATATGAAGCTAATGTTTCCGATAACCCCAGCCCATATAAATGCACGTTGTGTACGAAAAAGTATACTGTTTCCATTTCCCCCATATAATGGGGTAAAGGGAAATATTTCGGGGGTAAATGGAAACGCTAAAAAAAATATTTTTTTGTCCATGCAATTTTTTTAAACTGTTTTCGAGTACGCATTGCTATAGAACAGACACAAATGTACTTATGTACCGACTGTCATGTTCCTGCAATAATACATATTCAGACAGCGTAATATTAGTCAACTCTGCAAAAACCGTTTCCCATTACCCCGATTGACCCTAAATTATTTATTTTTCCTACCATCATTTATGTTTATACCATAAAAATTACGTCGAAACAATGCCCTAAAAAGACGTCGATACAACGTCTTAAAAAGACGTCGATACAACGTCTTAAAAAGACATCCATACAACGTCTTACAATGACGTCTATACAACGTCTTATAATGACGTCTAAACAACGACTTAAAATGACGTCTAAACAACGTCTTAAAATGACGTCTAAACGTCTTAAAATGACGTCGTACTGCTCCACGCTGAGACGTCTTCAGGACGTCTATGTGAAGTAAATCGGGACGTCACAGTGACGTCGATTTTAGGTCATTTGTGTTACTTGGGTATATGTTAATATCAGCTTCGTCATTAGATTCAGAGAGTGCATGTCATTCGCAGTCCGAAACTGAAACAAGTACATCGCTTATTATGAATAAAATTTCGTCTTGTGCCTATTTGGATGGATTTTTTTTTAAAGTAACGGAGATCAAAGACACTGAACATATAAGTACACGTGTCAATTATGCCTTCTCAAAATTAAAGTCATAAAGGGTGGTTTAGGTGTTTCCACAAATTTCGTCAAACATATAAAGAAGATGCATAGTAACTTATTAAATGACTATTACACATACAAAAATAATAAAAAAAAAACCTTAACTATAGTAAAAAACACACACAGAGGAAATTAAACAATCAGAAAAGAAGAAAATAAAAGAGCAATTAAGTTTAGAATCCTGTATATCAAATTTTAAACCAGTTAGTCAACTGGAATTCGATAAACGAATCTTAAATTTTGTAACAAACACCATGTCACCCATATCAATTATTGAAAACAAATCATTTTTAGCCTTATTTAAAGAAATGAACGTCAACGTAATGAGTAGGTCAACGGCAGTGCGTAGATTTGAAGAAATGAATGAAAATATGTGCAAATTAATAATTAAAGATTTAGAGTCCGTTGAATACGTGTGTACTACAGTTGATATTTGGTCAGCTAAAAAAATAAGTTTTATTGGTGTTACTTGCCATTGGATTGATAAAAATTTGAAGAGATGTTCAGCAGCAATTGCTTGCAAAAGATTTACAGGAAGCCATACCTACGATAAAATTGTTGAATTCTTGATGAAATACATGCAAAATTTAAACTCAATAGCAGTAAAATAATCTCTACCGTAACCGACAATGGGTCAAATTTCGTGAAGGCATTTAATGAATTTGGCATATCTCTATCTGAACAATTAATTTTTGAAACAGACGATTTTTGCGAAGACCAAGACCATGATGATGAAACAGATGTTTTACCCCACTTTTTCAAATTAACAGTGATTCTGAACATAAAATATCATTACCAGCTTCTTGAGGATCGTCTTGACCAGCAGGAGCAGTACTCCCGTCGAACCTGCATCCGCGTCTTTGGCGTCCCTGAGTCAGCTAATGAGAACACCGAGGAAGTTGTGCGCCGCGTGTTTAATGACAAGTTAAAAGTGGCAGTGAACCCTGAACAAATAGACCGATGTCATCGCACAGGTAAAAAGAACTCAATTCCCAACAGCCAGTCCAAATCGCGTCCCATAATTGTAAAATTTATATCTTATAAAACGAGAGCTATAGTTTTACAAAATCGTAGAAAGCTGAGCGGTACTAAGATCACTATTAAAGAAGATTTGACCAAAACCAGACTACAGCTCTTGAAACTGGCTTGTGACAAATATGGATATAAAAATGTTTGGTCAAATGATGGTATAGTGTTTGTAAAAATTAACAATATTATTAAAAAAGTGGCACTATCTGATTTCATATAAAATTATTGTATAATGTCATATATCACTCTTGATATTTATATCTGTAATTTTTCATTTATTTGGAGCGTCAGCGCATTCGTGATATATTTATTATCTTGTAATATTATATCTAACTTTATCATTTTCTAACTTTATTCTATTTGTACTCACAACGTAACTTAACATTATTTTTTCATTGGATATATTTTTTACAAATTTTAATACTTTCTTTGTCCGTTCCCACAGTATATTAATTATTTAAACCAAAGGTCGTTGTACCTACGTCGTCTTATTCTTAGTTTCAACAAGTTATTTTATATTTTGTAAATCTTATACACTGTGAACTTTTACTGTATTTTTTAGAGTTTATTTATAACACTCTTTATTTTATTCTTTGTAATGAATATTTACTACCAAAATGTTAGAGGGCTGAATACCAAGCTTGAAACATTTTACAATAATTGTAGTTCACTTGATCTCGATATAATATGTTTATCTGAAACTTGGCTGACTAGCAGTGTTAATTCTTCTGAATTGCTTTCACCCAATAATTACAATGTCTATAGAAATGATAGAGATGCTACCATAAGTGGCAACAATCGTGGTGGTGGTGTATTATGCGCTGTAAGTAGTAAATATAAATCTATGCAAATTAAACTTGTTTTGAATCCTGCTTCTCTTTCTGATCTTCTCTGTATAAAATAATTTATTTCACCAAGCGTTTTCATATATGTAGTTGTAGTTTATATTCCACCTCCTACTTCTCTTGAGCAATTGAATTATATTACCGAATGTCTCGAATCTTTCTTACCATTATTAAATAGTAATTTTATAATTGTCGGAGATTTCAATATTACTAAACTTGTTGATTTTTCTCTATATGGATACACCGACAATATTATATCTAATTTTGAAAACATTCTAGCATTTTTAAATGCATCCCAGTTTAATCATATCACTAATTCTAATGGTCGTATTTTAGATGTTGTTGTAGCTAATAAGTCTTGTGTTGTTGAACATGATCTCGATCCTATTGTTGATGAAGACTTACACCACCCAGCTCTATCTATTACCTTTTCTTGCTCTACCTTTCTTAAACTTCCTTGCTCATCTATAAATACCTCAACCCCGTCTTACAACTTTCGTTCTGCTAACTTTGAATTACTATACAAATTATTATCTGAAGCCAACTGGGACTGTCTTTTAGCATATAAAGATGTTGATACGGCCTTTACTAAATTTTATGAAATATTATATAATATTATGAACTTATATGTACCTCATTCAAAAAGAAAGTCTTCCAAATATCCTCCGTGGTTTAACAGTCAAATAATAAAAAACATTAAACTTAAATTTGAATATCTTAGTTTATATAGGGCTCACAAAGATGAAACCTATTTAAATGAATTCAAGCGCCTGCGGGCAGTAATCAAAAAAGAAATTAAATTCGAGCATACCAAATACTTATCTAATATTGAGAACTCTATCTCTACTAACCCAAATAAATTCTGGGACTTTATCAATAATAAGAAGCGTATGTCACGTATACCTGGACGAATGTACTTAAATGAGCAATCATTTAACAATACAGCTGACATAGTCCAAGGATTTGCAAATTTTTTCTCCAGTGTATATACTACCAATGACAATCCTTTTGATAATGATTCACTCTCCACAAATACAAATTATAATGTAGTTAATATTTCACATATAACTGAGAACGACATTTTACACTCCATTAATAAACTGAAAGTAACACGTAATCCTAGTCCTGATAGTCTTCCAGCGTATATCCTTAAAGCTTGTGCTCATATTTTTGTTAAACCTTTAAACTATTTATTTAATCTTTCTGTATCCACTAGTCATTATCCCACTATTCTGAAAACTTCATATATATGTCCTATCTATAAATCCGGTGATAATTCTAACTATTGAGATTTCAAATTATTCAACGTACATTATAATTTATAAGTAGGCAGTAGTTCAGTTGTTTATGTTCACTTGTTATATACAAAAAGATATGAAAATACATATTCGGTGTCATCAATTGTAATTTATTAAAACACTGTTCATTTCTTAATAAAAGATCCGTTATACAATATTCTTGACTTATTGTTTCATTCCACTGACTAAAAATTCAACAGGTTATAGGCCCAGATCGCGTTTGAAACAATCCGTAGAAAGTGAACAGTCAGAAATTTTCATTTTAAGTGTAATTTTATAAAATGGCCGAATATATAGATGTGAAAAATATAAGCAAATTTAGTGGCGTAAATTTCCAAGCATGGAAATTTCAGATGCGCGCGATTTTTATTTCGAACGACATTTTAAGCATTGTCGATGGCAGTGAAACGAAACCGGAAGAAGATGCAGCCAAAACATCATGGATAAGAAAGGATGCTAAAGCAATGTTTCTTATATCCTCTTCTATGGAAGCCATGCAGTTAGAATATTTGCTAACTTGTGAATCGTCAGCAGAAATGTGGCGTAAACTATGTTCCCTTCATGAACAAAGAAGTGAGACTAATAAATTATTATTATTAACAAAATTTCATGAATATAGGATGACATCAACTGACTCTGTCGTACAACATATAGCCAAAGTTGAAAACATGGCCCGTCAATTGAAGGATGTTGGGGAAGCCGTTTCAGACATCACAATAATGGCAAAAATCATTGGAAGTCTACCTTTAAAATATAATGCATTTGTAAGCGCATGGGACAGTGTAGATTCTGATAAACAGACTTTGGATAGCTTAACGACACGTCTTATAAAAGAAGAATCCAGAATGACTTCATTAGATGAGGTAACAAATGCTTTTGCTACAGTAAATGTTACAAAATCAGGCAAACATTTTGCTCCTAAAAAGGAATTTCAAAAATCAAATATTGACAAGAAAAATGTAGAATGTTTTTACTGCCACAAGAAAGGGCATGTAATTAAATTTTGTAAAAAGAGGCAAAATGCCAAATATTCTTCTAATAATAATCGTCCAGGAAATACTAGTGCTTTTTCAGCCGAAACATTTTTTCAAAACCAGCATCTCACCGAGAAATGGTATTTAGATAGTGCTGCTTCCAAGCACATGACATTTCAAAAAAAATGGTTTCAAAATTTTGTCAACTGTCAGAATGATTATGTATCTTTTGGTGATGGATCAACTTGCGAAGTTAAAGGAAGAGGAACCGTACATATTAAGCGTGAAGTAGACGGACAGTATTTTGATGGAATACTTGAAAATGTTCTTTATGTACCATCTTTAAAAAGAAACTTATTTTCAGTGGGAGCATGTGTCAGAAAGAACTATGACGTTAAATTTAAACAAAATTCTGTATATATCTGCAAAAATAAAGAAGTGATGATTTCAGGAGAACTACAGGAAAACAATCTGTACCAAATGAAGATTAAAGTATTACCTAAAAATGAAGTAAACGTAGTGACAACCTCACAATTGCAACTCTGGCATGAACGTTTAGGTCATATAGGTTTAAAATCATTGCGAGAAATGGCCAAACAGGGCCACATTAGTATTGAAGAAATTCCTACTAAATACGAATTTTTATGCGAGGCATGTCAACTAGGTAAACAACACAGACTTCCCTTTGAAAATGTTGATAAAAGGAGCATAAAACCAGGTGAGATAATCCATACAGATGTAGGGGAACCAATGCAACAAGAATCTATTGGGGGATCGAGATTTTATATAATATTTAAAGATGACGCTTCAGGATTTACAAACATATATTTTATGAGACATAAGTCTGACGTTTATGAAAAATTTAAGGAATTTGACAGCTTAATAATGAATAAATTTGGACATTCTGTTAAAATTTTACGATCAGACAATGGCTTAGAATATATAAATAATAATATGAAGAACTATTTTAGGACTAAAGGAATTCAGTTAGAAACAACAGCTCCATTTACGCCGGAACAGAACGGATGTTCTGAAAGACAAAACAGGACATTAGTCGAAAAAGCAAGGTCCATGTTACATGCTAAGGAACTTCCAATAAAATTATGGGCAGAAGCCATGAACACTGCCGTTTATCTATACAATAGGACTCCATCAGCAGCAAACAAGAATTTAATTCCTTATGAAGTGTGGACAGGAAAGAAGATCGACGTGATGCATTTAAAAGTATTTGGAAGCATCGCTTTCGCTCACGTTCCAAAGCAACTCCGAAAGAAATGGGACCCAAAATCAAAGAAAATGTTATTCGTAGGATATCAGTCAGAATCGAAAAATTATCGACTCTTTGATCCAGAAACTGACAGAGTAAATATTTCACGTGATGTCATATTTCAGGAGGATAACTTGAATATATATCCATCAAATTCTCCTGAAAATGGACTCATTCTTCCCTTATCAGACTCAAACATAAAAAATAGTCAAACAGATGACAATGACAATGTCAGTAATGACAATGACAATGTCAGTAATGACAGTGACAAAGTCAATATTGACATTCAGGACGAAGGAAACAATACTTCAAAAATTGAACTTCGTGATCGAAAAAATCTAAGGAAACCTGCAAGATATGAGGTGAATTTTGTTGCATGCGAACCTCAAACCTATGAAGAAGCAATTTCTGGACCTCATTCGAAGCAGTGGGAGATAGCAATACAAGAAGAATTATCTTCTCATGAGAAAAATCATACGTGGCGGATGGAACCACTACCAGAAGGAAGATCTACTGTGGGGTGCAAATGGGTATTCAAACTGAAGACAACGCCCTCGAAAACTACTCCAAGGTTCAAGGCTCGGCTCTGTGCAAAGGGCTACACTCAGAAAAGCGGCATCGACTATGAAGAGATTTTTTCTCCAGTTGCCAGGTATGAATCTATACGTACATTACTAGCAATAGCCGCACAAGAAGATCTGAAGTTAGCGCAGTTCGACGTGAAGACAGCGTTCCTGCACGGTGAGCTGAAAGAGACAATATATATGGACGTACCCGAAGGTGTAGTGAGTAAAAATGACAATGTTTGTAAACTTTTAAAATCAATTTACGGTTTAAAACAAGCTTCACGTCAATGGAACAACAAATTTGACACATTTTTAAGACAATTTAATCTTGTTCCTAGTTGTGCTGATCCCTGTGTTTATCGTGGAGTTATCAAAGACAATTTTATATTTTTAGCCTTGTATGTAGACGATGGTTTAATCTTAGCTGAAACACAAGATACGATCGATGAAATCCTTAGATCTTTGAGGCAGTCTTTTGAAATAACAGAATGTAACTTATCATCATATGTAGGTTTACAAATTAAACAAGATGAAGTAAATCATTCAATATTTATTCATCAAAAGGATTACATCGAACGTGTTCTTGCACGATTTAACATGATTGATGCAAAACAATTAAATGTTCCCATAGATTGTCATTCATTTGCTTCACTAATGGACACTAGATATAATATAGACAATAAAAACAATATATTTCCATATAGAGAAGCAATTGGATCTCTAATGTTTTTGGCACAATTAACAAGACCAGATATTATGTTTGCTGTTAGTTTTCTAAGTAGATTTTTAAATAGTTTTACAGTCATACACTGGAACGCAGTAAAACGAGTTTTTAGATACCTAAAAGGGACCAGTGATTTGGGAATCTGCTACAGAAAGACAGAGTGCAAGAAATTAATAGGATATGCCGATGCTGATTTCGCTGGAGATGTTTTGACTCGACGCTCTACGACAGGCTACCTATTTTGCTTGTCAAATGGACCAATATCATGGTGCTCACAGCGGCAGAGACTCGTGGCGCTTAGCACAACCGAGACGGAGTATATTTCAGCGAGTACAGCAGCTAGAGAAACTATATGGCTCCGACAGCTTTTATTAGATATTGGATATCCATGTGTTGACGCTACAATTTTGAAAGTAGATAATCAGAGTGCTATTAGAATTGTAAAAAATCCCGAGCTTCATAAACGTAGTAAACACATAGATATTCATTATCATTTCATACGTGAAAAATTTATAAATAATATTTTAAATGTTGAATATGTAAGTTCTGAAGAACAATGTGCCGATTTTCTAACAAAAGCTTTAACAAAAGATAAACTTATATATTTATTAAAGAAAATTGGCATGTGTAGTTCAAATTATAATGCACTTGAATAGTGGGAGTATTGAGATTTCAAATTATTCAACGTACATTATAATTTATAAGTAGGCAGTAGTTCAGTTGTTTATGTTCACTTGTTATATACAAAAAGATATGAAAATACATATTCGGTGTCATCAATTGTAATTTATTAAAACACTGTTCATTTCTTAATAAAAGATCCGTTATACAATATTCTTGACTTATTGTTTCATTCCACTGACTAAAAATTCAACACTAACATTTCAAACTATCGTCCAATTGCTATATTATCTAATATTTCTAAAATCTTCGAATCTATTCTATATAAATATATCTATAGTTCTACTCATAACTCCATTTCTGTTCATCAGCATGGCTTCGTTACCGGTAAGTCAACTACTACAAATCTTATGAACATCACGGAGTTCACCTTAAACTCATTACATGATAACTGCCAAGTAGATGTAATATACACAGATTTTTCTAAGGCATTCGATACTATAAATCACAATGTTCTCTTGAGTAAATTAGATAAACAATATAATTTTTCCTCTAATTTGATTCAACTTATATCAACATATTTAAAAGAACGTAAAATGTCTGTACACTACAATAACTTCAAATCTGACAGCTATGTTCCCACGTCTGGTATTCCACAAGGTTCTAACTTGGGTCCCCTACTATTTAATCTCTTTATAAACGACATTGTAGATATAGTTCAGCATTCAAAAGTTTTGCTTTACGCAGATGACTTGAAAATATTCAGAAGAGTTAACTCTCCCAAGTAACAATTTAAATTTTATGTTAATTTTTTAGATATCTTGAAATCTAATTGATAAAACTTATGTTAAAACTGAATAAGCATGTAGTTGGCAATAAAAACTTAATAAGTACCTATTAAGACTAAAACGGGCCCATCTTATAATGGGATACAAGGGTTTACAAATTGAAATGATAAAACTTGCAAGTTTTATAATCATTATACCTATAACTTGTCCCAAGATTTCAATAAAACTATTTTTAAAACTGTCATAAACCCTAAATATTTATAAATATCTTAACCTTAGTTACGATAAAACTAGAGGTTTCATAAAGGTTTTAGAATTTGGTTTTAGAGATAATATTAAAATTTATTTCTAATATCTTATCCTTGACTTCCAATTATTTATAAAACTATATATAAAGACTCAAAAGTTTTAAACTTATACCTTTAAAAATATTTTTTAAATATGCTGATATTTAATGCAGCCTACGAATAATTTTACACAAATGTATTCAAAACAAAACTATCTTATCGTATATTATTCAAATATATTTACAAGAGTTTACTGAAATATTATGTATAGTATTTCAATAACAAAATAGTGCACTTTTTCTGTAAACGTGCGTTAAATTTTTCATGCAATTTAATATTTATCGTAAATGTAAACATTCTGCTTTTAAATAATTAATGCGTCTTCAAAATTTAAAGAAATTAATATGTTCCGATTATTTATAAAAAAATATAAATATATTTTTTTATTTGAATTCTGTTTCTGTGTCAACTACATGAGAATTAAATATCTCTAATTTCCTTTTTTTCTGCTAAAAGATGATGTTCAATTTATTAATGTCTTTATAAAAATATGAAATGACATAAAGTACAAAATGGCGACTATGGAATATAGAGTTTAACAGAAAAAGTATGGCGCATATTGCAATAAAACTACTTTTACTTAAATTAGGCACAATAAAACTCTCAATATTTATTATTTGCTTAAAACTGCATTAAAATGATTCGAAAAATGTATATTAGTTTTATTGGTATTTTTTATAAGCACCATAAAACTGTCTTATTTTAAAAAAGCTCGAAAGCGACCATAACAAATACAAATAAATTATTTGCAATATTTTTTACCTTAAATTTTATATTAAATGATTTTACAAAACTATTTTGTAAGTAATTCATGTTTATCTTAAATATTTTGATGAACCCAATAAATGAAAACAATGATAATGATAATATTTATTATTATTAATATTTCAAGCCGTTTTTACACAGTCATAATGAAATATTGAATCCCCAGATTAAAAGATACTTCATTTTAAAAATTGGAATAATTTAGTGTTAACGGTTTTAAAGTGGTAACAACTTCAATTTTGTATATCATTTGAAGAACCCCAGAAAGATTGCCTTTCAAATTACGGCGGAGAACGTGTTACAGTGTGAACCTGTCTTATAAGATTGCGCGCGAAGTAACTTTACAGCAAAGTGGTATATAGTGTAGGACTCCTTGCCTTATAATATTACAACTAAACTCTCAAATTTGTCTGCAAGGATACTACAAAAATATAAATATTCTATTGTAAGTAACTATTATCTTACATTTTAATTATTAATAAGTAATTTAACATTCTATAACCTAAAATATGTATTTATTTACTACTATGCAATGTTATTTACTGTTACTTTTTTAAAGTAAACAATAAATTATTCAAATGGCATGTAAGATATAACAATGTAAAATATTTCAGGAAGATATTATGCCTTATAAAATAGTTCAAACTATAGAAGAAGGTCGAATGGTTTTAACAGTTGTTCCTGCTACATGGGAACAGAGTGGAACATTGTCGTGGCCTCCAAAAAGTCAAGTACCGAAATATATTTGTAAAGAAAATTCATTACCAGAACCAAACTGGGAAAAATTAAAATGTGTCAGAAAACGAACTCTTCAAACAAAAAAAAGAAGCCGATGAAGAACTTGAAATAATGGAAGGAAAATCTGTTACTGAAACAGAAGATGAAAATTTATGTGGAAGATCTCAGAAACGAGTTAAAATTAATAAGCCCCAGTACCTATCGCCGACTTCAATGTTTTTCTTCCGGAGGTACTATGATGCTCTAAATTTATTTAAATAATATAATACTCAATATCTATTAACAGGAACAGCCGTATGTATCCGGTATAGCTGAGAATGCTGAAGACAGAAATAATATTTTAAACATTCAGGAGTCAATACTTATAGATAATAATGTAACTAATAATTTGTAGTTCAGGAAATAAAGGATGAGCTAAGCAGGGAGGAAAATTTCACATTCTGAGTTAGGTATATACTACTTGGAGTATTTCTAATACTTGTTTTTTTATTAAAAACTAATAACGACCCGGGTTTTGCGGGCGCTTTTGAGGTGGGCGTGTTTCTTTGGGTTCCAATCATGCGAATTGGCTAGACATTTCTTTTTAATTGATGGTACAGATCAAATATCTATATTTAATATCACGAATAATAAAAGCTTGGTTCTATTAGCTCATCTTCTGTTTCCTGTACTATATTAAAGTACTTTCAAACTTCTTTTTAAATTTTGGTGCTTCATTTCATTTATAGGCTGAAATAGAATATCAAGAAGTTGATAATTTTGATAGCGAAGTAAAAGAAACAATGAAAAGAATTTTGGAAACTGAAGAAAAAATATTGTATAGAATAACTAAAATGGAAGAAAGTTTCAATGTTTTCGTTAATAAATTTTCAACAGTAAAAGAGCTAGAAAAAAAAGTTGAATTAGATTTTATGAAAATCAATAATCGTGAAAGTTTAGATGAATTAGAAAATAAATTAACTGATGACGAATTCTTTCAAAAATTTGTTACTCAGTTTTCTTATGTCTGTGGTACAACGGGTAAAGCAGATGGTTTGGAATCATGTTATCAGTTAATAGATCATATCATCGACAGAGAATTTTTTACAAAATGCTCTTGGACAGGATTATCTAGAGTTGATGACGAGAAAGTTCCATTTAAATTTTTCAAATTTTTCAGGAAAGTTTTTTTACAGATAATATTATTGTCTGATAAAGATTTTAGTGAGACAAAATGCAACGTATTTTTTAAAACAATTATAAAAAATAGTAAGCAGCGACTATTAGCGAAGAAAACTGTTACATCAAGTCCGAAAAAACGACCTAGGCATCTAGTATACAAACGTAAATTAAATAATACTGAAACCTCGACTGAAACTCAAAATCCTGACGATCAAAATAAAAATGATACTGATTAGATTAATTAACATACTGTCAAAAGAAGAATATTTTTTTATTTCATTATAACTACATATTGTAAAAATGTATTCCTGTTTTTCTTGTTAGTAACATTTCAGTTGTAATCTCTTTTAAAAAATGCACAATATACTTGTATACTGTAAAAAATTAAAATATTAATACCGTTTTTTTTGTAAATTTTATTGTATTCAATAAATTATTACATTTTTTTACAAACAATGTTATTCTTGAGTTAGATATTAGTGTTGCTTCTACTTAATATTCAGAACTGTAACGTATGAAGCAATGGTATAAAAACAAATTTGTCTGTTTCATAATCTGGTACTGCAACTAGTTTACAAGAAATATCCTCAACTGTACTTCTTGAGTCAACGCAATTTTTTTCATTACATGACGCTATATAAATATGCAGAAATGATGATCTTATTGGTGTTTCGAAAAAATTATTAATGACCTTTAATTTAGAACCGTATAACAATATTTTACTGCCATTTTTTTGAACATAATTTAAACCAATTATTTCTTCTTTTTTTGATAAGAACCATTTATTTGGGCTCTTATTGCATAAAATATAATCTTGAAATTCTATTTTAGAGAAGTATTTCGCGTTAGAAGTGTCATTAAAATTAATCTGATTCTTTGCAATAGGATAAATATTCTCAGTTTGTTGCTTTAGTGGTTCTAAATAACTGAGTTCACCGATTCGATGTGCAACTTGAACTAATGGTTTATAACCACTGCGTAACATATTTTTTATGTTATATAATTTACTTTCAAACGGATAAGAACTGAATGTACTTAAAATACCAAATTTTTTAACATCTGCTACAATGTGGATCAGATTATGTATATTGCTAGTGATAAAATCCTCACCGTAAAGATCTCCAAAATATTCAACATAATTCTCAAATAAAATTTGAGCAAGTTCGTAATGATTTTCATATACTTTTGAAGAACAGATTGTGACTGCTGTAAAAAATATAAGAAAATGCTGATAAGCATCTGTCGGTAAAAAATACTTTAGTATTCCTATGTAATGTAAGAAAGTTCTAAATTCCAATCCTTTCCATTGCGATATACATTCCAAATCTCTAACTGCCCTGTGAATTTCAGCGGGCATTTTACATTTGGATAAAAACGCTGAAATCTTTTGTATATCCCGTCCACACCATTTTGTTCGAAAATTTCCAAATTTACCATCACGCCAACCTATTAGACACTTTTTCATAACTCCCAAATCTATTAAGTGCAAAGAATCTGAGATTGGAAAGTCATTTATCATGTCAATAGGTAATTTTAGTAGCGGGGTGTCACATTTATGGTGAAACTCATCACTTTTTAATCTGAAACTGGAGTCAGTCCTCAAGATAACATTGTTTTGTCTTGGATAATAATTGCATTTTGCTATGTAAGAATAGTCACCAATAATTTCACATTTTTGACAACCATGTTGGCTGTTGAAATTTGCTACACCTAAAATAAACAATTTGTACCACTTATATGATTATAAATTATTAATTTACTGTACCTTTAATAAAAGAGCGTGCAGGAGAATCGCATATGAAGCATCTAATTTGAACTTTTACTTCACAGTCGTTAATAAACATTCCTTTTTCTATTATATTTTGTAACTCATCTACCATAGGCGATAGATATAAATTCAAATCAACCGGTTTTTTTCTTCCATGATAAATTCCTACTACCATAGGTGCTAAATTTGGCATTTCGTGAATGTTAAATAAAATTGGCCAAAATTCTTCAGCCGAGCTGTTATATATAGGACATCCATCAATATTTATATTTATTGATATTTTCATTGGCCTATTAACATTTTTCATACTTTGAGAAATGCAGTTTGAAAAACCATTATGCCAATATATCCCATTTCCAATATTTGTAAATTCAACAGCTGAATTGTTGGTATTTAAAAAGGTTCTAGGGTCTTTAGGGAGTGTATCTGGTAAACGTTTATTTAAAATTGCTAATAACTTCCTTAAAGAATTTTGCTTGATCCTATCTTCTATAGCCCATCTTCGTAGTTCATTTCGCAATATGTTATTTTTATTTTCTTCATTTAAAGACGTTTCAAAATTGTCATCCTGGTCTAGTTCACCTGACCATACATTTTCATTTTCGAAGAGTATATTACTTTGTTTATCATAATTAACATTATAATTTTGTACGAATGGGAACTTTAATATATCATTATTTACTGCACACGTTCCATTGTTTTGTTGATTTGCAACAAAGGTGTCAATTTTTTGTTTATCAACTGATTTGCCTTTTTTAACATTTGTTGAATGGATTTTTTTTCTTATTTTTGCTTTAAAAATTCCACTACGTTTAATTTTACTCCACGCCTGCAACAAATTATTTCTGTCCATGATAAACCAAATTACTAAAAATGACGTTTATACTATATTAAGAGAATTATAAATCTAAAAGTTTTATTAAAACCAATTTAGATTTGTAATAGCATTAACCAGAAATCAGTAAGCACACCACAAAGCCATGTGGTTTTGAAGGCTTGTCAGTTTTATTAACTGTTTTCTAGTATACTTCAAGGTACAGGTTTAAAACCAAATTGTCTAAAGAAACGGAAGTTTTAATAAATTATTTTAAAGAATATTAAGAACCTAAGTAATAAAACTTAATTTACTCAAAACTAACACGGATCAAATTTAACCGTATTAAAATAATTTAGTTTACGATATACCGTAATAAATAATTTATAAAACAAATTTAAGAATAAATAGTATTTAAATTGTTACTTGGGCTGTCTATGACTGCACTCTGCTCCAAAAAGATATTGATAATATTCTCGCTTGGTCTCAGTCCTCTAAGCTATTTTTTAATTTCAGTAAATGTAAGATAATGAGCTACTTTGTAAAACAATATGTTTATACTTTTCATTATAACATGGCAAATATTGAGCTTGATAGAGTTACAGTGTTTAAGGATCTTGGTGTGTTATTTGATGACAAACTTACATTTACCTCACACATTAACAATATTGTAAAAGCTTCTTATAGAAGCCTGGGATTTGTAATTCGCAATTCACAATCTTTTCATAAACTGTCAACATTGAAAAGATTATATTTTGTTTTCGTTCGATCCAAACTGGAATATTGCTCTCAGATTTGGAATCCTATCTATAATAAATACAATCACCTTCTTGAATCATTGCAAAAAAAATTCATAAAATACTGCTATTACAAACTTTACCGGCATTATCCCAGTTTTGATCATAGTTATGATAAATTGTTAGCTCAGTTTAATATGGTGACTCTATATAACCGCAGAAACATTCAGTCTTGTTTATATTTATTTAAATTACTTAATGGTCATATAGATGATCCATGTTGTCTAGATTTTATAATGCTGAATGTACCATGTAGGGGAGCGTGGGGTAATGAGAGCCGGAGGGCAATGAGAGCCCCTGCAAAATAAGTATCTACCAACGTTTAAATCTTTCCAAAGCAACTCGTACATGTCCGTCAATGTTCGTCAAAGTACGTTGGTTCTTGCCGGCCGGCTAGTGGTGCGCATACGCACATAACAGTTGCAAATGTGTTTTCGCCTCCTAGGTTATAGGAGTTTATACAAGTTTGTAAATCACGGTAAGTAATTCAGTTTTATTTATTTTATTATTTCTTGTGTTCATTGCGTAGCTAGATGCATGATTTTTTTTATACATACATTAAGATAGAAGAGTAAAATAGTTTATTTACTTTATTTTTATGAATTTCAAAATGGTGGAATTTCGGGCAATTGGAGCCTAGACGGCTCCCATTACCCCACTACGGCTCTAATTACCCCTTCGTACATTTTATATCCCCTATTCTAAAATGAACGATTTTAATTGTTCTAGATGCCCAGAAACAGAAAAAGAACAACACTAAAAGCTAGTTGGACGTCTATTTCATTAGAAAATGCTATAAAAGTTATACAAAATGAAGGAAAATCTGTGCGCAAAGTGGCAGAGGAATCCGGAATACCTTACAGTACTTTGAAGAAACGATACAGAGCAGCAATTGCCAATGATGATACTTATTGTCGTCCCCCAATGCTCGGAAGAAAACCCGTATTTACCAATGAGCAGGAAATGATCTTAGTTGATCATCTTCTGAAGATGTCAAATATGTTTTACGGTCAAACTAGGAGCCAGTTTCGCAAAGTATGCTATAACGTGGCTGAGACATTTGTTGTTGAGAAAAGGTTTGACACCAAAAATAAAACTGCCGGCAAAGATTGGTTGCAGGGATTTATGAAACGACACCCTGTACTAAGAATCAGAAAACCGGAAGCGACTAGTATCAATAGAGTCCTCGGTTTTAACAAGAATGAAGTTAGTCGTTTCTTTGAAAACCTTGACATAATAATGTCAAAATTTAAGTTTCAACCTCACAATATATATAATATGGACGAAACCGGGTTCTCCACTGTCCATGAACCTGAAAAGATAATTGCCCCTAGAGGACAAAAACGTATAGGTGCCGTGACATCATGGGAGAGAGGAAAAAACGTCACAGCAATTTGTGCGATGAGTGCTTCTGGAACCTTTATACCACCACTCTTCATTTTTCCCCGACAGCAGCACTCACCTCAGCTTGAACGCGATGGACATCCAGGTGCTGTTTATACTTGCACACATAACGGGTGGACGAATGAACAAATATTCCTGATATGGTTACAACATTTTATTTCTTTTGTAAATCCTTCTACTGATAAACCAGTCCCACTAATAATGGATAACCATAATAGCCATGCTACACTAGAAGCATGGGAAATGGCGAAAAAGAATAACATAACCATGTTAAGCATCCCTCCACATTCATCACATCGTTTACAACCCCTAGACGTAACTTTTTCTGGACCTCTTAAGACAGCGTATAGCAGGGAATGTGACTTGTTTTTGAAGTCAATTTAGTTAAAATAACTCCCTATGAAATTGCTGGACTGTTCAACAAAGCGTATACAAAAGTCGCGTCTTTGGACAAGGGAATATCTGGCTTTAAAACGACGGGAATATTTCCTATGAATCCAGCAGTCTTTTCTGAAGAAGACTTTATTGATTAATAAAAAAAATAGAGGAAAGACCCTCAAAACAATGGCGAAGAATAACGCAGCTGATAAATTAAAGAATGCTACCAGAAACCTATTTCACGATGACACTTCGACTGATGAGTCCTGTATTGATGAGGCTACAATTTGCGATGATGACTCTGAGTACTCCGGTGAAGAAAATGAGTGTATCATTTGTTTAGATGTTGGAAAAAATAATGAACTATGGTATCGATGTAGAAGCTGTGGTAGATGGGCTCATTCTGAATGCTCAGGTTCTGATAAACCAAAAGATTTTATTTGTAGATTTTGCTTAAATCTATAAAATGTTCTTTAACATATTTTAGTGGTAAAGCATATTTTTGTTACTTTAATTTTCCTTGTTTAGCATTTTCTTGTTATAATATCACTGAAATTATTGTGAAACTATTAAAATAAGATTGATAACATGTGGGAAAATTTTAGGCTCTCATTGCCCGACTCGTAGGGTAATTGGAGCGAAAGACATTTTTTAGAAAAACGTGTTTTTTTATTACTTACCATATTTTTTTAAAGTTAAAATTCTAATACTATTATAGCTTTATAACCAAAAGACTGATTTAAAGTGATAAAAATAAATGATTATGACAATTCGTTACCGATTTTTAATTTTTTCCTTAGTAGGCTCCAATTCCCCCCCACTCCCCTATAACATCTAGAAACAAAATTACTTTCAACTGTGCTATGGCAAGAACAAATTATGAAATGAAATCTCCAATAAGACGGCTGTGCACTACCTTCAATAATATATCATGCAATATAGACATATTTGGCGACTCCCCTACAAAGTCTAAACAAATATTGTGTAATTACTTTGTGTTTTTACCATAAATATTGTAAAATATTGTAAAGTTGGATACTACTTATACTAATTCTTAATTTAGTTCATTTCTTGTGATGAATATTATTTCAATTTATTTTTTTGTGTTTCTTATACATGTACGTTTACTTATAGTCATACGACTATTTAATATTTATAATATATAATCGTCCTGTAATTGGGATATAATATCCTGTTGGAATGATTAATAAATAAATAAATTACCTAAACATATTCGTTGTGCTAGTCACACGCTAAATTTAATAGCTACGACAGATATAAAAAAAAAACCTTGAAAGACATGCACTGTTGGAAAATAAACATAATAACATCATGCATAAACTTTCTGTATTGTGAAATAAAGCAGGACGACCAAAATCTGCCGAAATAATTAAAGATATATTGGGTCACGGTTTAAGTTACCCTGGTGTAACTCGCTGGACTTCTCTCTATAATTCCTTAAATCAATTTTTAAAGAGCAAGATAAGTTAAGTGTACTATGTGAAAAACTACAGATAAAAACTCTCGCAGTACAAGAATTAACATTTTTAAATGAATACTGTGAAGTATTAAAACCGTTATCGATTGCACTAGATGTACTCCAAGGAGAGAAAAACACTTTCTACTGATATTTGTTGCCCACTGTTGTTTCTTTGAAAAGGAGATTTGAACTTTTGAAATAAGAAAATTTCAAATTGTAACACCTATATTAAATGCCTATCTCGATAGTCTGCTTCATAAATTTTCATTGTTTTTTTTTCATTAAATATTGAAGCAAATGACGCTATTATTGCTACTGTTACATTGCCAATTTTCAAATTACGGTGGACTAATACAGTTAAAGATACTGCTACTATAGATATTAATACAATACCTAAAATAGTCATAAATGCAGCACAAGCAATAATAAACGAAAATGATGATTCAGAGGAAAATAGCACTTTATTTAAAGAGAAAAGTAGTTGTACAATTGAAGCCAAGCTTTTCAATTTTGAAAATGATGGGGATTTAAATAATTCCGGCGAACAAATATCATTTTTAAATACTAATAAAATAGAACTTGAAGTACTAGAATATCTCCAAGACCCACGTACCGAAATAAATATGTTGCACGATTACACAACTGTTAAAAAAATATTTTTGAAACATAATACTCCTTTACCTTCTTCGGCACCAGTAGAGAGACTCTTTTCGTATGGAACAATCATTAACTCACCTCATCGACATGCACTCTCTAATAAAAAATTTGAATTCTTAGTTTTACAAAAAGCTAATAATCATATCCGCATGCCTTTACTAAAGGAGGTATAGGGATCATTGAGATTTTGTGAATAAACATCATTTAAGGTCCCTAGAATCAGATAATACTTATTAAGTAAGGTTGAATACGGGAAAATGTAATAGTCGGTTATAATTTTTGTTCATAATTCTAAACTAATGGTGCCATCTGATGTAAGAATACTTTTATATCTGCTTAACCATAATTCATCACAGAAAACTTACTTACCGACGTTGAAAGATAGTAATTTCACATTCCGCATACGCTTGCTGTACAACTTGTAACCTAACTTTAGACATATAAAGAAAAAAAAATTTCGACTAAGTTTTGAAGGATATGTGTGATTAAATTACGTTACTTGCAGTGATTTAAGGTAGGCATCATTATTTAAGTTGAATTTTGTGACTTTTTCATATATTTTACATAACTGCATGCTATATTACAATTGCCCCATTGAAACGAATGATGAGGTTATTGTAACATAGGGGCAGGGGGTAATTGTATAATAATATATTACATTTACCCCATTACATTACAGGTTAAAACAATGGTTCGAAATTACAAAAAGAAGAATACCAAAGTATCGACGTATAGTAGTGAATCGTTACTGCTTGCTTTAAGAGACATTAAATCTGGACGAACAACAATTTATGGGGCATCAAAATCATACAATATACCATATCCCACCTTAAATACTAGAACTAAAGGACTGAGAGGGAAAATATGTAAAAGTAAAGGTCGACCGCAAACAATACCTTTCGATGAGGAACTCAAACTAGCTAATGGATTAAAAACTCTAGAAAAATGGGGGTTTGGTCTCTCTCGGAAAGAGGTTATAGAAATAGTTGGCAAATATGTAGTTGCAAATGATCTGAATACACAGTTCAAAAATCCCGTTCCTGGTGAAGAATGGTTTGTGGGCTTCAAACGGCGCCATAATTTGAGTCTCAAAGTTCCTCAAAATGTTGAATACGCCAGGAAAAAAGCTATGGATCCATTTTTAATTTATGGATATTTTGAGTTACTTCACGAGACTGTCCAAAAACTTAACTTGCTGGACAAACCTGAAAGAATCTGGAACTTGGATGAAACTAGTCTTTCCATAGATCCTCGTAAAAGTAAAGTTGTAGGCCAAATCGGTACTCCATCTTCCAGAACAATAAGTACACCTGGTAAGGAAAACACTACCGTCCTTGCAATGTGTAACGCAAAAGGTGAGAAAGCACCACCATTAATTATATTTAAAGGGATCCATATATATGATAAATAGGTTGCCCCAGACGAAAGTACATTTCCTGGTACAGTATACGCCGCAAGCAAAAAAGGATGGATGGAGACGGAAATATTCAGAAACTACTTTTTTAATACGATCATACCAACAATAGGAGCTGAACGCCCGGCACTAATAATTTACGATGGCCATAGCACGCACATTGATCCAACCGTGATTGAAACGGCGATTAAAAAAAATATTACAATTTTAAAACTACCGCCCCATTCAAGCCATTTACTTCAGCCCTTGGATTTATCCGTTTTCAAATCTTTCAAATGCAAGTGGGATGAAAAACTAATTACTTGGCAACGCCAGCATGTTGGTCAAAAACTTCCCAAGAAAATGTTTTCGCAATTTTTATGCGAAACATGGAAGTCGATTCAACCCGAAGTTATAATTAATGGTTTTAGAAAAGCAGGTATTTATCCATTCAATAACGCAGTTATTTCCAAAGAATTGTTTTCGACCGCTTCTCTTCAAAGATGGAATGATTATCAAAAACAGAAAAATCAGAATCAGATAGATGAGTCACACCAATGCAGTAGCAATGACATTACGCAAGTAACCGAAAGTTCTACTACTATTTTAGAATCTGAATGCCCATCTACAAACCAATCTACAACATTTGAGGAACTCCTGTTGAAAACCGTGTGTCAGAAACCTGCGCCTGATAAAGAAAAGAAGACCAGAGCAGGACTGGGTTCGGAATTGTTAACAACACAGCAAGTATTACAACGAGTTAAAGACAAACAAACTCCCAAACCTAAAATAATTAAACCATCCTATAAAAGGAAAATATTACAAGATAACTCTAGTAGCGATGAAGAACTCTGCGAAAGCCCTGTGCTTGAGGAGTCTGATAAAGATGAAGAAATTCTAGATGAATTGAGGCAGGCAGATGAAGATAGTGATTTAGTTATTGATACTGACATTAAAGTTAATAAGTGGGTCCTAGTTAAATATTGCACAAAAAAGTCGACTTATCATTATGTAGGACAAATAACTAATAAAACGGATGAAGGATGGAAATTGAAGTTTGTTAAATATTCGAACAAAAAATTTATTTGGCCTGTTGTAATGGACACAGACGAAATCGACGAACAAAATATTGTGCGAATTTTACCCGAACCCTTAACAGACAGAAGAGGTTGTTTAGAATTTAATCTCAAATTTGATGGTTACAATTTAAAGTGATAAATATTTTTTTTTGCAATATACTTGTTTTTGTAATGAATACTTAAAGTAATTTCAGTTTTGTACAATGTTTTAGTGTAATATTTAATTTAATAGTAATTGGAAAATATACGGAGCCTTGCCTTTTTTAAAAAAAGTTTATAAATTTTGTAATTTCCAAAATAAATGCGAAGTTCTGGAGAAAATTTTCCATATTTTCACATTTACCCCATACCTACTCCACCATAGAAACGTATACAGAGTGTAGTGCTTTTATTACATTAACCCCATTTCACCGGGAAAATGTAATACAAAACAGAAATTTTTAAAAAACTGCTGCATATTTTTGTTTCAAATCCAAACGCTTTTTCCATTGTGCAACTATGTTGAAAACAAAATTTAAAAACTATAACAATTTTGTTGAAATTTTGTTTACATCCATATTGAAATGCTATGAGATTAATTCGGAACTATTGAAAAATTATGATACAATTGCCCCTATTCAAGTACTTGGTACTTTCAAGTACTTGGTACTTTCAAGTACTTTGGAAAATAAAAAAGTACTTGTACTTCAAAGTACTTCTTTCCGGTACTTTGCCCAGCTCTGTTTGTACCGTGCGGGTGCTAACCACGCGTCACCTCACGGGCACTCATTGCTGGCGTGGAGAGCGCACCACAAGGTCAATTTTGTGCCATTTGAAATTCGAAATATTTAGTGTCTGTCGCAATTGAACCTAATTCCACAGATTCGCGATTACTGCGACCAGACACTCAGGCACGCGACCACGAAACCCCGAGAATTTATATCATATACCTACTTATATACATTTGAACAATAATTATTGAATCTTTATGTTCTCAAACATCATAATATTTTGTATAATAATTATAAATTATGTAGAGACACCTCCCTAATTTCAAACGTAGTTTCATTTTCTTTCCCACAAATTCAGCACTTTAAAGTTACCTAACTTGAGAAGCTTGAGAAAAGATGCATAAAGAAGACGATCTTAGTATAAATACGGTACTGTGTAGTAAGTAAGGCATTCCTAGTGTAACCACGACACATGTTGTAACTCTATATTACTTAAAATAAAAGTTTTTAAAAATATAATTTCGAGTTCCCAATTTATTATTGGCGCAGTCTTGGTAGGATTGGCAATAAGTTTTTGTGAATCGAAAACCAAGTGTTCAATTCGTCAAAATTCACAAAATCGTCGATTTTTATAGTTTAACTCTGCCAATCTTGAATCTACGAGTCAATCCTGCAATCATCAGCGATACTCTAGAGAAAAGTGAAAATGTTTGAACTCATTCCACAACAATCCACGAGGAATCCTTCTACGGCAGCCCCTGAGCGAAAATCAAGGACCCGAGAAGCCAACTACACCCACTCTACGCATCGAGCAGACATCGATCGAGAGCCAACACACCACCATCCATTGCCATTCCACATCGACGACATCGACCAAAGGCAATAATCAACCCCCTAATGTTTAAAGAAATTGTAGGGTAAGGGCGGGTAAGAGTACGCTCATTCTAAGAGTACGCAGTATCAATATCTTGGAATAGAAAATATCATTCAGCAGGTGTAATAGTCAAAACAAGACGTATTTATGTGTTCATCTTGAGTACAAAAAATCTTCTGTCTAAGGTAAAACAATTAGAAAGTAGACAAAAAACAAAAATTTCGTGTTCCATATTGTTATTTTGGGTAACTTATACATTAATGTCGATTAAATTTAGCTTGACATATGCATTATTTTTCTTATTGAGAGGTTAGTTTTAACAATGTAGTTTAAGAGTACGCAGTAGTGATTGCAGAGGCATCTAACATGTTATAGTAAAATTAATATTTAATAAAATACATGTAAAATCCAAGAGAACGCATGCGTACTGTTATGCGTACTCTTAGTTTAAATAAAAATATTATTTCGTTCTACTACATTTTGAATTTTTTTGCACTATAGATGGGCAATTATAAACGAAAAAGCAATAGACAATTAAAATTTACTTCTGAATTAACGAAGGAAATAAAAAATCGAATTAGTAAAGGTGAATCTAAAAGACATATTGCATCATCACTAAATTTACATGAAGCTACTTTAAGAAAACGCTTAAAAGCGGACACAATTCCAGATTCTCTAGGCAGGTATAAGCCTGTTTTCAATCAGGATATGGAAAAGAAGCTTACAGAACATGTTAAAATGCTTGACAATTTATTTTTTGGTCTTACGTTAAAAAACTTACAATATTTGGCTTACGAATTTGCAGAAAAAAATAAATTACAACAAGTGCGTTCGGTTTTGTAAATCTGATTCGTCGATTCGCTCATTTTTGTCACAAATCGTTCGGAAATATACATTTGTCAGCTCGGTTTGATCTGATCTGCGTTCGTTATTGGCGACCTTGACTGAATCGAGCACATCGAAACGCTCCGTATTTTACCAGAGATTTTACAGAGCTGTCAGTAGCATACGAGGGAACCCGGGCAGCAACATAACCTTTTAAAAAAAATGGATACTTCCTTTGAGTTATCAGTGTTGGACGAAAATTTTGAAATACATCTAATAAACAATCAACAATATTTATTCAACAAAAAAGGTAAATATATATGGTAAGATTACTTCAAAATTACTAAATTGGTTATTATTTTGTAGAAAATACATATGAACTAATACAAGAGAAGCAAAACGAAGACATGGAAACTGAGGAGAAGAAAACGAAAGAGACGGAAAAAGAGGAGAAGAAATTATGGACAAACGATTCCATACTGATGCTTATTAAATTAGTGGAAGAATTTGATGAGAAATTTCAAAACTGCGTCAAAAAACAGATTTGGACAAAAATAGCTGCAATTATGAAAGACAAATTGGGCATCTCTTTCACATGGCAGCAGTGCGACACAAAATGGAAGGGACTAAACAAAATATATAGAGAAGTTAAGGAACATAATAATACTTCAGGTAAAAACAGAAGAAGATGGGAATATTTCGAAGCAATGGATAACATCTTGCATAAAAAACCCGAAATTACTCCTGTTGCTACATGTAGTAGCCAGGCTGGTCTACAAACTAGAGATCATACTACTAATACAAGTAAAAATAGTACTGGCTCAAAAGAAAGTGATTCGGAGGAATCAAAATCTGGGGATGGGAGTATTTTCCCATCATCATTCACAAAGAAAAGAAAAGCTATGGAAAATGCAGTTGAAAGAAGACACAGAGATAAAATGACTAGACAAGATAGATTTCTCGAATGTTTCGAAAATTATGTGGATATACTCCGCAAAGACAAGAAACAAAATGAGTAAGAACTTAATAAATAAGTAATAACTAGTTTTCAAGGAATATATATATTTTTTTATTATCTAAATTACATAGTACAAAATAATCAGAAGCTGTGATTATTAAAAATAGGTACCTAGTTTTTAAGAGAATATGTTTTTTGTTTATTTTTATCTCTCATTATATTTTTATAATAAGAATATGTGATTTATGTTACGAAAAACTGCAATAAAGCAAAATAAATTACCAATGTCTTATTTTTTATTTATACATCATCATTATTCATTTGCAAACCGTTCATTATATCCAATCTTTTAATTATTGCTTCGTTTGCTTCATTGTATTGATGCTCAAGATCAACTATTTCTATTGCATTTGCATTTTCACCATTTTCATTAATCACTTCCCTTATTTCATTTTCATCTACTACTTCTTGTGGCAAATCGCCATTAAGAATGCAAATATTGTGCATAATGCAACCAGATACAATTAATAAGGCAATTAAATCTAATCTCACAGTTTCAATATATTTGAGACGTCTAAATCTTCCTTTTAAATATGCAAAAGCATTTTCAATGACAACTCGACATTGAGATAATTTGTTGTTAAAGTTTTTTTGTCTATTCGTTAAATCACCAAAATTTTTGAATCCAACTAAGATATGTACAGATAATTTATAAGCCAGATCACCTATCATATGACTATCTTCTGGAAAATGTATAGATAAATTTTGGATTCTTTCGTACAAATCAGATTTCCGAAATAATCGCATATCATGTAAAGATCCCGGCTCTCCAGTGTATACATCTAAAAATAACCTTCGATGATCGCAGACTCCTTGTAAAAGAATTGAATGATAATTTTTCCTGTTACAATAAGAATTGGGATGATCTTTTGGTTTTAAAATTCTTATATGCGATCCGTCTATTGCTCCTATGATTCCTATTTGCAAAATAAGTAATATAATTCCTTGTTAAAATAAATACCTGTACCAGAATGTATTATACATACTTTGAAAACCGTTAATTTTCTGGAATCCTCTCATAATGGTTAACGCCCGTTCTCTATTTGGCCAAGAAATGATTTTATATCTTGAATTCACTTTTAATAAATTTCTACATGTTCTATATAGAACATCCCAACAAGTACTTTTACTTATAGCAAATCTGTCTGCAACTGAACTGAATATATACTAATTAGTTTATTTTTGTTGTTACAAATAAACAGTTTTGAAACAAACCGAAATGACTCAAGATTAGATAAACACCAAATAGTGATCATTAACTGTTTTTCAAGTGGAATTGGTTTATGCCCACGATGTATTTCATCATTTGCAATAGTTTTAATTTTGCAAAAAAGGTCCTCAAATGTTTCAGGTGTTATTCTAAAATGTAATTTAAATGTCTTATCGGAGAAACGAGGTACCACATCTTCTGCATAATCATAAACTTTCGGTATATTTGAATTATCGTTTTCGTTGTCACTGTCATCAAAGAACATATCTCTGGCCAAATTTAACGCTAATCCCATTCCCATATCCATTTTATTTATTTTTTGATCCCGCAAATTTGTACATACAATCTAACCTCACATGTTTTTTACAACTGACAGCTCTAACAGATCCAAAACCGTTCGGCAAAAATTTAGCCATCTATCTACTCGAAAGTCACGTGATCTATAATCAGCATCTGCTCGCTCGCATCTGAAAATATTAAACCGAACGCACTTAATATAGATTCAATAAAGTACAAAAACAAGTAGGTAAAGATTGGATAAAATCTTTTTGTAAACGTCATAATTTATCGGTTAGACAACCTGAAAAAGTAAGTCAAGCCAGAGCATCTGGTTTTAATGAAATACAAGTATCACGCTTCTTTGATAATTTACAACAAATGTACGAAAAATACAAGTTCAGTCCAAATAATATATATAATATGGACGAAACTGGCATGTTAACGGTTCCAAACAAAATACCTAAAATAATAAGCCATAAAGGTAAACGATGTGTAGGTAAAATAGTGTCTAGTGAAAGAGGCACACTTATAACTGCGGTATGCTGCTTTAGTGCGGGTGGAAATTATGTCCCTCCATCATTAATATTTCCACGCAAAAGGGAAAAATCTGAGCTAATTGATGGTGCTCCCCATGGTTCATTATTGATTTCCGATTCAGGATTTATAAACAGTGATCTATTTTTGAAGTGGATTGAACATTTTCAAAAACACGTGAGAGCAAATTCTGATAACCCAGTATTAGTTACTAGATAATCACAGTAGTCATATTAACTTGGAAGTTATAAAATTTTGCCGAAAAAACTCAATTGTATTACTTAGTCTACCTCCACACAGTAGTCACAAACTACAACCATTGGACGTTGGATTTTTTGGTCCACTGAAAACTGCATATGCCCAAGAAGCGGATAAATGGATGACAAGTCATCCAGGACGAACTATTACTCAGTTTCAAGTTTCATCCTTATTTGGATTGGCATATGGTAGGATTGCATCTATAGAAAAAGCGCAAAAAGCTTTTCAGGCTACGGGAATATGGCCAATAAATCAACATATATTTACTGAAACAGATTTTGCTCCCTCTTCTGTGACGGACATTCCATCAACAAACCAGGATGAAAATGATACAGTCAGCGATGCAATGGAGATGAGTAATATAGAAATTGTAGTTGAAGATAATTCCATTCTTGATGAACTTCAAGGTCAAGGTATGAAATGAAATGATTCTAAATATAAACCATTTTTAATCAATGTTTTATTATTTTAGAAGAAGGAAGATTCAAAGTTATTGCCACAGCTGATGACATAAATGAGCCGAGCACATCAAAAACAAATAACGATAGTAGTAATAATAAATATATTAATATAATTATTATATAACTAAAATATTTGTTTTAGATAATAAAACTACAATTTCACCGGCAAAAATTTTACCAATTCCAAAATTATCACATGCAATCAAAAGAAAACGGAAAGGGAAACGTTCAGAAATCTTAACTTCATCCCCCTACGAAGAGAAATTACAAGAAATCGTAGACAGTAATAAGTTAAAAACTGTTAGGAAAAATTTAAATATGGATTGTGGCACCAAGAAACAATGTGCTGAAAACAGGAAAGTTTTTTATTGCCCAGGATGTGGAGAAAAATACAAGGATCCCCTAGAAATGGACTGGATACAATGTAAATTATGTAAACTATGGTGGCATGAAATTTGCACCACATATTCTGGACAAAAAATGTTTAAATGTGACAAATGTGTACCAGAATAATATGCGTACTCTTTGTCTTAATAGTTGCGTACTCTTAGATTCATGTACGTCTAAGAGTACTCGTTATTAATAATTATATCCATTTAGAATAAATTTAATTTTGTTGCCAAATGTACAAACCAAATATATTTTCATAAATGATAAACATTTTTTTCAAAATAATTTTTTTACATACCAAAAAAGAAAATGTGCGTACTCTTACCCGCCTTTACCCTACTATTACTGTAAGTAAATTTATTATACTTTTGCACCCTGGAGAAACTCTTAGCAACTCTTAACAATCTAAATATCAATACCAACATGTCACTTCCAGCGGCACAGGGCAACATACTTGCCAACCTAAACAACGGTATTATAAAATTACTGGACTTAGTGCCATGCTTCGACGGTGATATAAAATCACTTCCAAATTTTATAACCACTGTAACTGTAGATGACATCATTACATTAGTTAACCAATCAAATCCATCAGATATCACAAAGAAAATAGTTGTACTTCCTCTTAAAAATAAAATTAAAGGCAAAGCAGCACAAAGCCTCAGAATTACCAGTATAAATACTTGGAAAGAATTAAAAGAACATCTTTTGGCAACTTATTCAGACACTAGATCAGAACATACTTTAATGTACGAAATTACGCATTGCAAACAAACTAAAGATAACATATTATATACCAAATTTAACGAATTATTTTTGATCTACAAAAGTAAAGTAGAATGTAAACACGGAAGTGCAAGTACTAAAATAATTTAGAAAATGCTGTAATAGTATTTTACATTACTAGCCAGGTAAAACGGTTTTTACTGCTGAAAGGAGGAAATGACTGGCGAGCCGTTAGGCGAGCCTGTCACCTCCTTGAGGCAGTAAAACAGTTACCTGGCGTGTATTGTACAATATTTTATTTGTTACTCACTTGTAAATCATATTTAGGATTATAATCAAAACTTGTCAGTTGTAATTGTTGTCATAGATTGTCTTGAATGATATCCCATAAGCCTTGGAAAACATTTTGCAGTGTTACTGTAGCAACGCGGATAGTTTATTTCATTGTTTACTTTTTTCACTGATTTTAATGTGGAAGTCAAAATGAACGGCACGTTCATTTTGACTTCCACAGAAGCTATTACAAAAGAAGCCTTAAGTGTGGTTTCAAGTTTATTACCAGAAAAGTCAGCGGCAAGATATGAACGAGAATACGCCGATTTCAAAGAATGGCAAGAAATAAACAATGTAACTGTTGTGACGGAGAACGTTCTATTAGCTTATTTTAACCAACTGTCCACGAGATTCAGACCTAGTTCATTATGGTCGAAATGGTCGATGTTGAAGAGTTGCCTGGAAATTAAAGAAAATATTGAAGTTCGCAGGTTTATTTTTATATTAGAGATGTTACCGAAAAAAAAAATTCATTTTTATTTGTCATTTGTAGATTTCATAAATTATTTGCGTTTCTGAAAAGAAGGAGTGAGCGTTATGTTCCGAAAAAGGCCAAAGATTTAACCAAGGAGCAAGTCGAAAAATTTCTTTTGGAAGCTCCCGACGACCGTTGGTTGCTCTTTAAAGTTATTACAATTTTTGGAATTTTTGGTGCTTGCCGGTGTGATGAGCTTCTCTCTTTCACCCTCAATGATGTGGAAGACACTAAAAAATATATAATTATTACATTAAGAAATACAAAAAATAGAACAATAAGAAGGTTTACCATCACAGATGATGATTGCAGTTTTCAACCTTGTGTTTTATATAGAAAGTATGCAGCTCTTCGTCCTTCCGGAACAGAGAGTTTACGTTTGTTCTTAACATATCGTAACGGAAAATGCATTTCCCTTTATACTGGTCACCACACTATTGACACACCGCCAACCGAAGAAAATTGCGGGATATTTAGGATTAGAAGAACCAGAATTATATACAGGTCACTCTTTTCGTCGGTCTGCAGCAACGATGGTTGTAGCCGCGGGCGGAGATATTTTAGCACTAAAACGTGCTGGAAGATGGAAATCCAGCGCGGTTGCGGAAGGATACGTGGATGATTGTATCAATCAAAAAATTGAAATGTCAAAAAAAATGTTTCCCTTACGTGAGTCTACAAATGTTGTGCCTTCTACATCGGCAGAATCTGCAGCTAATATTCCTTCCTCCTCTGTGGCTAATCGGTCAGACGCAAGCGACATCACTTCAACCGAAAAATTTAATATAACTGGCAATCATAATTGTACATTTATTTTTAACTTATATGATAATAATAAAACTGAACTTTCAACTGTTAACAATGCAACTACTAACTTGTAAAAATTTTACAGGTTAGCTGTCAGTTTTACAGGTTAATAGGTTGTAAAGGTTGGTTTTCAATGTTAATGTACATACCAAATAAATGACGGTTTACAAGTATGTAACAAATAAAATATTTTACACAATGCTTTATAAATAATTGTAAAGACCCATTTAGACAACAATTATCTGCCAGAAATCCACAAAAATTGTCAGAAATACTTGACCTTATCACCAACACCAGCACGAATGCATGCAAGTTGCGAAAGAATGTTTAGTTTTTATGGTGGTGGGAATAAATGCTAGGTGGAAGTTACCTGTAGGCTATTTTTTTATTAAAAGTTTAAACAGTGAACAGAAAGCTTTGTTAGTAAAAGAATGTATAGATAAGTTGCATGATTGCAGAATTATTGTAACTAATATAACGTTTGATGGGTGTCCAACTAATTTTACAATGTGCAAGAATTTTGGCTACACATTTAATGGCACTACTATACATTCAAAGCTATGTACACAAAACAATTTTGTGTATATGTTTCCAGACCCCTCACACATGATTAAACTCGTCCGCAATACATTCGGGGAAAAGTTTCATCTTTTGGACCAGGATAATTGTTTAATAGATTTTAATTACATTAAAAAGCTGAATGAACTTCAGGAGAACGAAGGCCTTCACTTAGGAAATAAATTAAGACGCCAACATATTATGTTTTTTAAACAAAAAATGAAGGTGAGATTAGCTACACAATTACTAAGTAGGTCTGTAGCAGATTCGTTGCTATTTTGCAAAAATAATTTAAAATTAGAAGAGTTTGCAAATTGCCAGGCTACTGCTAACTTTATAATTTTAATGAATGATGCTTTTGATATTTTGAACTCAAGAACTTTGAACAATAGCCATTTGAAAAAGGCATGTTGCGAAAATAATATTGAAGAAATTAAATTATTTTTTGAAATATTGAAAAAATATATTTTTCATTTAAAATTGAAAGACGGCACTCCAATTTTACAGGCACCCAGAAAAACAGGCTTTTTAGGATTGTTAATCTGTTTGCAATCTTTAATAGGGATTTATAGTGATTTCATTCAAACCAAAAAATTAAATTTTTTGCCTACATATAAGTGCAGCCAAGATCATTTAGAATTATTTTTTGGAAGTATTAGGTCTCAAGGGGGTTATAATAATAACCCTACTTGTAGACAGTTCACAGCTGCTTACAAAAAACTATTAATTCATGCAGAAATTAGGGATGAAGGTGTGGGTAATTGTATACCTTTAGATAGCATCACGATTTTAAAAAAACCTAATAAAAAACCGGAAGACGATATAAACGAAGAAAATGCAATTTTAAATTCTGAAATAATTGTAGAAGAATATGAATATAATTTGGAAGATCACGATTATGCTCTGAACAGCAATACATTAACTGAATTTTCTTCCGAAATAGTTATTTATATCGCAGGATTCGTGTGCAGTAAAATTAGGAGCACTTTAAAATGTGAACCTTGTGTGCAGTCACTTTTAGGGGATAGGGCAGAATTATTAAATTCTTTAATTAATCTAAGAAGTAGGGGTGGGCTGTGTTATCCACACAAAGATGTTGTTAAAATATGTAAAATAACTTGAAAAAGTAATTAGGGAGCATCTTTTCCAACCTAATCAAAAATTAACGGAAATTGTAATGCAAAAAGTTGTGAGAAATGTATTAACTTTAAATTTATTTGATCATTTGGTAACTCATGATACTTCAGTGATGTGTAGTCATAAATTAGTTTTAATCAAATGTATAATTCATAGGTATTTAGAATTAAGGATTCATTTTATTTGTAAAAATGTAAGCAAAGAAGAAAAAATTAGGCATTATTTCAGCAAAATTATTTTATTTAAGGGCCAATAAATAACATTTTAATATTTTATTTTCTGATTTATTCATTCCTCCTATTCCTTTCAAATGTTTAAGAAGGGTAAGTATAATAATAGTAATTTTTTTACAATAAATACTATTAATCGCAATAATTTAATAGATCAGGCAGTACTTTTTCAAAAGAACAATAAATTTTTAAATATTGTATGATGCCATGTATTATTTGCCCTCTAAATTTTTACATTAATTATAAATCGTGATATTTTACTAGATTAACTTTTACAATTATCAGATTTATATGTCCTTGTTTACAATTTTATTCTCAATACTTTTAAATAGTTTGTATTTCCTTTATTATTTACAAAAAATAAATGCTACGCCACTGGTAAGCGCAAACACTAACGGCCGCCATTTTGAGACACCACATTTTGGACGCAACTTGGACGCAACAATTTAGGGTGCATCGTCCTTCCTTATGTCTTTTTATTCAAAGATATGATATAGGTTGTTATTATCACATCAAATTTAATAACTATGGTTATTATTTACATAATAAGTATATATTTTAAACTTACCTTTAAAAAAATTAAATGTTTGTGCTTAATATTGATCATTTTTATGTGTTTTCAATATTGCCAGTCATCGTAGTCAGTATCTCAAGAAAATATACAAATAAATAAAATAAAAGTATTACTTACACTTTAAATAAATATTAGAAGTATATTTAAAAGTGTTTTGCATTAAAATAAAGCAAGTAGCCACGAAAATACATAATAATTTGCGCAACAATAACGAATATGACAGTGGCCCTCTAATGGCGGACAAAACGCGAGCCTTAGATAATTTAGCATAATATGAACTAGATACGAGATGCCGGGAACGTTTAAGATTGAGAGAGATAGCTATATTGGCGTAATATTCGTACTGCGCATGTGCGACATCAAGGAATGTGCTGAGCTCCGAGCGTCCGAGTTATTTTGCTCGCTGGGGCAGTGGGAATTGCGGCTGGCTGCTTTAAATTTGTGTTCGGTGTGTGTTGGTGTTATCCAATTATGAATTGTGCATTTTGTAATAGAAAATCATATTCTGCCAAACTATTTAATATATCTTTTCACCGGTAAGTAATGTTTGTGAATCAATTTTAAACGAACATATTCAAGGTTGATTTATTACACATGAAGAATACGACAGTGTTTAGTATGTTGTAAATATTTTTTGGTATTTTTGTAATAAAATAAATACTATAATATAATCAAATAATAGAGTTTTCAACATGTACGTACGTTTAGACCAAAGTTGTTATAAAAATTAATATGTATTTTAGTTTTCCCAATAAAGAAGACGCCAAGAAATTATGGTTAGAAAAATGTGCTACACATAAATGGGTGTTTCTGAGCACTGCAGCTGTGAGATTATGTTCAGACCACTTCACTTCCCAGGATTATGAAAAAAATGCAAGCAAAAAAGTGTTACGCCTCAAAAACGGAGCTGTTCCTTCCCGTTTCTCTAGGGATCCGTATGTCCATTGTGTTGCTTGTAATGAAATACACGACAAAGAATCTGGCATTTATTTTCATAAGTAAGTAGTTTGTAATTTTCAATGGAATGTCATAATTATTTTTATAACCAAACACGAATTTTATATATATTTACCATGTATTATTTATGATATTATGATTCAGGTTTCCAGAAGATAAAATTTTAAGAAAGAAGTGGCAACAATCATGTGCTGCAAGTGGCTACAATATGAAACATATTTTTCCAGAACATGCGGTATGTTCAAATCATTTTTCAGCTGATTGTTTTATAGCTGAGACCAATGGGAAAAAATATCTGAAATTAGATTCTGTACCTACGCTGTTTTCTATGTCTGTGTAAGTAAATTTTGATAAACGTTCTTGTCATTAATTTTTCAGCTCTATAACTCTTATTTTTATTTTTTCAGAAAACATGATCATTCTACAATTACTACTATTAATAACAATTCATCTCAGTTGTCAAATTTTTCTGAGAAATTGGAAATGTTAGATAATAAGAATGTTCCGGTGCCTACTTCATTACCGTTTGTGTAAGTATATTTTTTCCAATTTATTTGCAATTGTACGTTTTCATGAACTTTTTATTTCTTTATAGGCAGTCTTGTAACAGTGCCGTTCATTCCGTAGAAAAATTTGCTCCAACTGTAAACCCATCAGAGAACTGTTCTTCCCTAGGGCGTGGCGTAAAAAGGTTCTTTATATTTATTCATTTCTTGTTTAAGTAGTGTTATAAAATTGCAACTAAAATATTAATTTTCTTAGACGGCTCAATTATGACCCTAACCCGACACTAAATACATCACCGACAGTCTCAAAGAAAGTGAAAAGATGGAGACCAGCTAGGCCTGGAGATTTTACCGAAGAACACTTCAGCACACCACGAAGGCGTAAGAAAAACTTTCGGATTATGACTTCGATATGTAAGACCTACCAAAGAAAACTTGCTAATTATCGCACTAAAACCTGGAAATTACAACAGAAGATCAAATCTCTGGAGAGTTTGTTGTCCCATTTATCAGATAAAAAATTTATCTCTGAAGATACTGCTTCAAATTTAACTGTGAGTTGTATTTGTAATAGTTATTCACATAATCAGTTATGAAAAGAGTGATATTGTTTGATGACGATAATATTTACCAAAACGAGCGAAACGAGTTTTGCAAATTATGTGAGTCAAACAATAATACGTTTTCATAACGTATTATGTAATATCCGTTACGTAACTCAGTTGTGTAAAGATTTTTACAAAACTCATCTCATATCATTATATGAGGATTATGGTTGTCATTATTCACGAAGATGACGTTTGCGTCACGAGCCGTAGGCGAGTGATGCAAATCATCCGAGTGAATAATGCCCATAATCCCGAATATAATACTATACTTTTCTACTCCTGTAAAATTAGAAATAACGAATAAATATTTAAGAAACAATTTCACAAATTCACAATTTATTGGAACATTATATTTATCAAACAGAACATTAAAATGGTTTTTATTTATTATTATTTATTAAGGGAACTACATATTTATTGGCTATTGACGTGAAGATGTAATCTAAAATTTGTATAATTGGTAAGGTTAGAGACGGAATTATGGGATAATAATATCATACCCATTGTTAAATGACAAAACAGTCAACTGTCAGACGGCCATAGGAAGGGTGATCGCGAGTAGAATTAAAATAAACGGGAATAATTGATTTCTGATTCTCTGATTGGCCGAGAAGAGTGAATTATGAATCCATATTTAACGCGTGAATTATGGCTACTATAATTAATCGAAAAAATTGAAATAATGGGGATATATTTATACAGGAGTAGAAAAAGAAATTTATGATGCAATGAAATTTACTTCCATACTAAACTAACATCAAGTTATCGAAATGACAATCAAATTTTTTACAGGAATGTAAAATGAAGAATGTGCTTATTGGTGATTATATTAAAGAAAGTAAATTTATATGTTTTTTTGTAGGCTATGTCTGGTGACGCATTGAAACAAATTATATCGAGAAGACTTGAAAACAAAAAAACAAAAAAAATTCCTCCCGAACTGCGAGCCTTTGCTCTAACGCTGCATTTTTATTCGCCAAAGGCGTATAAATATGTTCGAAAATCATTTTGTAATTTACTGCCACATCCACGACATTTGTCATCGTGGTATCAAAATGTGGAGTGTCATCCTGGTTTTTCAGCCCAAGCTTTTAAAGCTTTGAAAACAAAAGCTCAAAGTGGTCGCCTGGTTGTAAATTTAGTTCTTGACGAAATTCACATAATGGCAAAGGTAGAGTGGGACGGCAAAGAGCATCATGGTTTTGTAGATCTTGGGACTGATTTTCCACCCCAGGGTGACTACAATCCACCAGGTACATACGCCTGGGTTTTCATGGCCGTAGCTTTAAATGCAAACTGGAAAATTCCCTTGGGTTATTTTTTTATAAAATCTTTAAATGCAGCGGAGAGAGCAAATATCACTAGAAAATGTTTTGTATTACTACATGAAAACAATGTACACTGTAATTCATTAACATTTGACGGTCATAGTACAAACAAAAGCATGGCTAAATGTCTCGGGGCAAATTTTGATATCAAACACGACTTCAGACCGTTCTTTTTACATCCCGTGACAGGCGATTTAGTGTATGTATTTTGGGATGCTGTACATATGCTTAAATTAATAAGGAATTGTTTTTCGGATAAAAAAGTATTATACAATAAAAATGGCGAAAAAATTAAATGGGAATTCCTCGAAAAACTAGTTGAATTTCAAAACAAGGAAGGGTTAGTTGCGGCTAATAAATTGCGAGATCGACATATTCACTATAGGAATAATATCATGAATGTTCGGTTAGCCGCACAAACCCTAAGTGAAAGTGTAGCACTAGCTCTTCAATATTTAGAAGAAAAAAAAATTGAACCCTTTCATTATACTGCAGCTACAACTGAATTTCTATTAAATATAAATAATATATTTGATATTTTAAACGTACGCTATAAGTATCCGAAAAAGAAAAAAACTTATAATTTGGCTGTAAATTTAAAATTATTAGATTCATACGAAGCAAAAATTGAAATATTTATTAACTATTTGACTAGTTTGAAAGACGAGCATGGGATATTCATTATAGATACGACAAGGGGCACTGGATTTATTGGTATGATAATTTGCCTTCAAAATTACTTAAAATTGTTTAAATTTTTAAATGAAAAATTAAATTTTGATTGTTTAATACCGTATAAGATGAGCCAAGACCATTTGGAAACATTCTTCAGCGCTGTTAGAAGTAGAGGCGGATTTTCTGACAATCCAACTTGCAGGCAATTTCGTGCCTCATTTAAACAATTATTAGTAAGACATGAAATTGAAAATAATTCAGGTAACTGTAGTATTTTAGATAGTACTTATATTTTGCCTGTCGAAAATACTACAGTTACGGATGTAAATACGGACGATATTGTAAAAGATTTAATTAGTGATCACGATTATATTAATGTAACAATTGAGTTGTCCAGCTTTGTAGAGGACGTTAGTATATACATTGGTGGATTTGTTGTTAGAAAAGTATACCCAAAAATAAAATGTAAGACATGTAAAAATTCACTCATCACCAATGTGTCACAAAGTGCGTTGATTGACATAAAAAACAAAGGTGGGCTCCTCACCCCGTCAGTAGACGTCATAAAAGTATGTTTAACTGCAGAAAAGATGTTAAGATTATATAAAGATAATGTTTTTAAAAAAAATATTAAAATGACATTAATAACGCAATGTTTAGCATCTCTAAGTGGAGTATTTGACAATTTAAATACGCATGATTATGGACAACATCTACATATATTTAGTAGAGATGAAAATATTTTAGACTCTCATAGGCTACAATTAATTAAGTTAATTTTAAATGTAGATATTGATGTCAGAATGCATCATATTTGTAAAAATATTGTACAGAAGACAGGTATCCGCCAAAAATGTAAAAAATTAGTACAATTTAGACACGAATAAAAATATAAATAAAAATCGCTTCCTATTTCATTATACATTTCCACAGCTATATTGTAGATAAAATACAATATTTATATTATTTACATTAGAAATAAATGTTATTCATTTTTATAACATTAATTATACGTTTCATTTTTCATTTTGCTTCTTTTTATTTCAAACAGGACACCCCTATAGAAAACTTTCCTGTTACGCCACTGCCTTACATTTCTTTCAAATCTGGAGTTTGCACACATCTGATTCTCCGCCAATTTTTTCGTTATCCTCCTTCCTCTTAACAATATTTATATTTGCATCTCTCTCGATCTTAAGCGTTCCGCAGATTGCATTATACAGCATAGGGCTTCTCATATCTAGTTCATATAATGCTATAAGATCTATGACGCGAGCACGTCATGGCCATACCCTGAGTATATAGATACCCTAATTTAAACTGTTTTATAGGCCCATCTAGTTTTACAGGCAACTATAATTTTGGCCGGCGTTTCCAAACCTGGTTCGTCCGAAACAAATTAATTGTCTGTCAGAATTCACCTTAATCGCAATTTCCGTGTGTGATGCATCTTGTAATATTTAACTAATATTATAAAATATAATATAAAACTAAATATGATAAAATGGTTTACAAAAATAACATATGTATAGAAAAAATATTTTTTTTGCTGCAATACCTTCGCTGGCATTTTAACTTTTTTGAAATAGTCGCATCACATACATATAGCATTTTAAAAAAATTCTTTATTCATTCCAACATACTGTGATGTATTCATATACAATAGTAAAAACTCAACACAAAGTTGTAAAGTGTATCACCTTCTGGAAATGTCAAAATTTATTCGGTACCCAAAAAGTAACAAAGTAGCCGTTAGAGGCGCTGATGCTCAAAATGTGCACATCGCCTATATGTGTTTCAAGTGACGTTTTAATTAACATTAAAATTATTTGCTAAAATATTCTCAGAGGTTAATAAATATAAAAAGAATTTATTTCAGTTATGTTTTAATAGAAATACAGACTCAGATTCTAATGCAAATTCCTGCACGGTTTACTGATGTATGTACAGATTTTTTAACCCTGCTGTTCTCCTCGGGTCTATATGACCCAAAATAAAATTTGAGTTTTTATAACTTTTTTATTTTTTATAATTTATACCCAATATTTTTTTACTTTGTCAATTACCTGTTAATTTACTCCTCGGGTCAATTGACCCGAAATTACAACATAGTGATAATACATATAAAATATTAAAATTCAATAATTTTCTTTGCTTCTATTTTTATTTGGCTGATACTATACGTATGCTGAACCAGAAGTAGACGTGTTGGAACAATTGTGAATAGGTGTGAAGAGTGTTAGAGCTTGTACCAGTAGAGAAGGGAAATGCGCAAGTCTAATATTCGGCCAGTCGAATCCAACTCGAAAAAGAAGGGGTGTTACGTAGTGTTTACTTGTATGTTCTTAGTACGCGTTGCACATAACCCAACATTTTTATGTGGTATAGTACACCTTGTACTGCACTGATTTTTTCTTCTCAATTGACACGAGCTCTATATAGGTAAGTAGATCGTAACAACTTCCATTTTATCGCAATTACAACTCAATGTGATATGGGACTGCAGTTCTGTTTGTTGTATTACAGAAAAAAATGGCAAGAAAATATCTTACCGATGAAGACCTGGCGAATATATTGGAAAATTTGTCCGACAGTGATGACGAAACTTCCGAAGAAGAAGATCAGATTAGTGAAGAAAGTAATTATGAACTAGAATCAGATGATGATATTTTAGAAAATAATGTGTCTCAAAGAAATGATATAGTGCATACGGCATAACCTGTTCAATTTGTCCAATCTAAAGATAACACTATAAATTGGAGGTTAGATCCTCTACCACAAAATGGACGGGCCACTAGTGCAAATATTATAAAAGATACACCTGGGCCGACTAGATTTTGCATTTCTAGAGTTCAGGATATAAAATCCGCATTTCAACTAATTTTGAACTGTTCTTTGAAAAATATCATACTAAACATGACTAATATTGAAGGCCGCAGGGTATTTGGTGACAAGTGGCAAGAGTTAGATGACGTTACTTTAGAAGCATACATAGGTTTGCTATTGTTAGCTGGTGTTTATAAATCACACGGAGAATCTACTAAAAGTTTGTGGAATGCAGAAACAGGCAGACCTATTTTTCGTGCAACAATGTCGCTCAAACGATTTTGTTGTATATCACGTGTGCTACGATTTGATAATAAAGTTGATCGTAAAGAGAGAAGACTACGTGATAAACTAGCACCTATAAGAGATTTTTGGGAGAAGTGGGTTGAAATACAGTCAAAATTATACAATCCCGGAGAAAATGTAACTGTAGATGAACAATTGATTGCTTTCAGAGGCCGTTGTCCCTTCAAGCAATACATACCAAGCAAACCAGCGAAATATGGTATCAAAATATGGACGCTCTGTGATAGTACAAGTTCTTATGCTCTGAAACTTCAAGTATATACGGGAAAAACACCGGGTGATGCGCCTGAAAAGAACCAAGGAATGCGAGTAGTTTTGGATCTCACTCATGAACTTAGAGGACAGAATGTGACTTGCGATAATTTTTTTACGTCTTACAAATTGGGGCAAAGTCTTCTCAAGAAACGTCTTACAATGTTAGGAACAATTAGGAGAAATAAGCCCGAGCTACCTATAATGGAAATAAATAAAGATATACATAGCTCTAACTTCTATTTTACTGACGACACAACTGTCGTCTCCTATATTCCTAAAAAAAATAAGGTCGTCAACCTAATGAGTACATTTCATAAAACCAAGCAAATAAGCGACAGAGATGACAAAAAACCACAAATGATATTAGATTATAATTCTACAAAAGGAGCAGTTGACACTCTAGATCAGGTTCTCGCCACATACACATGTAAAAGAAAAACAAATCGATGGCCTATAATTCTATTTTATAATATCATAGATACTAGTGCCTATAATGCATTTGTATTATGGCGAGAAATAAATCCCGAGTGGAACAAAAACGTGTTATTTAGAAGAAGAATTTTTTTAGAAGAATTAGGCAAGCAATTGGTAAATCCTTACATTTTATTGAGAAAACATCTACCTCGTACTGAACAAGCTGCTGCTATAGTGACAAATATTCAACAACCATTAGTTGAAGATACAGCTGCACCTTTACTTACAAGCAGCAACAAAAACAAAAGAGCTCGCTGCAAATTTTGTCCCTCAAAATGTGATAACAAAACTAATATAACATGTTTTAAATGTGCTAAATATATATGTAAAGCACATGTGACCTATTTTTGTCCAAATTGCAGAAAATAACGCATCATTAAATTCATATAATATTTTGTTTCTTTTTATTTCTTGTAAGGTATGTTAATTTCTATTATTTTTTATATGTGACAAATTGTATTGTATTAAGAGCATTCTGTACTAGTAGAAATCAGACGTAAAATCCGCTTCACGGCTATTCAAATATCTAAAAATCTAATGAGTATTTTGATACAAACTAAGCACGATCTGTTAGGGGAAAGATAAATTAAGGTTCCTATGGAGCCAGTTTTATAATTTTATGCGTAGATTAATAAAAAACAAGTGTGAAAGTTTAAGAAAATTGGCATATTTAAAATATAGTTTTAAGCGTATTTAAGAAAAAAAAATCAAAAAGTAACACCGTACAAACCAAGAATAAACATAATATATTGTAATTCAGTTTGAAATTTTTAAATTTAGTGTGTATTTATTAAGATATTTGCATAGCCGTAAATGTACAAAATATCATTTTTACGCAGCAAATTGTGCTGGTCCCTTGCGGAATTTTTAGAAACTTCAAGAAGGGCCTGATCCACAGATAGTTTGCAGTTATTTGTCAAGTGGGTTTGCTTATAGCAGGTACATAGCGAGCGGTCTGTTTGATTTATTGCCCTTGTAAATTTTTGTGTGAAAGTGCAAGTGAAGTGTTTGAGAACTATATCTAAAGACTATTGAGAACTGACATGTCCGATGGCGGCAGCACCATCGGGCCGATCAGTTGCTTCTGAATTGGTACTCGCAGTGTTGTGACATATGAAAACAAACAACAAAAGTAATTTTTTTCACTTAAAATGGGGTTTGGTACCACAGAACATTTTAGATTTCTGGAAGCAACAGCTACTTCTATATGTATTATAGAAGATATGTTAAAATGTATTTATAATTTTATATATATTTAATCAATCGAAATTGATGATCGCAGGTGAGCGAATTATAAACGCTAACCACATAATATTATGTGGAGTATAAAAAATGACGGTATAATGTGGGTAATATCTGCACTTTGTCTGCGAACCAGTGCAATTTCTGCAAAACCACATGAAATCAAAATACATTTAGAGAAAATTTAAAAATTATTAGTGCAGAATGCACGTGTAAAGGTAGATAAAGACCACGAAATATGTAATTATCCGATTTAAAATGACGAGAACAAACTTTCATATGTTTTGTTATTTGTTTTGCACTACGAATTGCATATTCCCATGCTTTTCGTCGATCCATATCCATTTCAACACTTGCTCTTGTCGTAATTTTAACGTTATTTTGGCCATGTTTCGGAAAATTATAAAACCCAATGCCTGTGTCTCGACCAGATCTTGAGAGTGACGTCAGAATATACAACAATTTTATACAACTTTTTCCCATTTTTATTCACATCAAATGATCAAACCACATGTAACTCAAGCATACAGTCACAATATAGTACCAAATCGGAAAATTCATATTTTTCCCACCAGATGTCATGTCGCAGCTTGTCAGTTGTCAATAAACTTGTGTCTGTGCTCCATTTTTTGATAGAAAGGTAAGTTTATGCAAATGTTTGTAAATTGTAATAAAAATTAAGATATACAGGTGTAACAGCTAAACAAGCTACCTCAAATAATTTCTGTATTATTAAAGATACAATAAAATACTATAAGACAATCTAATAGTATACCAAAGGAGACATCCGATTAGGGAGTAAATTTTTTTTTAAAACAAGTTGTTCTCAAGTTACGACACAGAAAAGTTAATTTTTTTAAATGGGATGATATATATTTTTAGGCACATTCTATAGAGTATTTTTTCTGAATTCAACCATGTAATCATTTTATTTCCTAACATAAGAAAAATATTGAGAAAATTTCAATTAAAATGTAAATGAATTTGATTTTTATAGCTATTTTTTAGTGGGTTAAGAATGAAAAACAATATCTGCTATCTGTCAATTTGACTTATTTACGATGAAAATCAAATAGAAATAAATAAATGTATCATCACGGCATATTACCCATTACTGGGTGTGCCAATCTACTTTGTATGCAGATATCGGTAATGATGAAATATTTGTTCCGTGCGGGCGCTTACCCGGCTTCACCTCACGAGCACTCATTGCTGGCGTGGAGAGTGCACAACAGGCGCCAATTTTGTGCCATTTAAAATTCGAAATAATAATAATTTATTTAAAATAGAACATTATGTATAAAGTTATTAACAAATGATAAATGAATGCATGTGTATATTGACATAATATATGACGGGCTCACACTTGACCGTAGTCTGTACTCAATCCGTTTTGAGTGAGACTGTCACTTTGGTTTTGCAATATTGCGCAAAATTATTGGTACCCTACGCTATAGTCCGTTTTTTTTTTGTGGCTATATGTAGAAATAAATATAAAGAATACTGCACTACGAATATTTTGTCTTGTATGACTGTGACTGACATTCGTGACATGTGTCATAGTTTAGATTAATATATTAAATGGAAATATAGCGTATTACGAATAAACTAACCTGATAAATACAAATAAATTAGTGCGTTTAGTCTAACTAAATCAACTAATTTACCGTCAAAATTTATTTTTCTTGATTTGTCTTTGACAGAAATTCCAATGAAACATTTTTATATTTTAAAATATCGCATGTGTATTGAGTTTTCATTTTCATTTATATTCAAAAATTGAAAGTTGGTTATCTTATAAATTAAATGAAAATGAAAGATAAATGAGAACATAAATTAAATTAAACGTAAATGTAAATGACTGCATGAATCCGCCTTTAGTTAATAATACCCATTTGAATGAAGAAAAAAAAAACAGTAGTTTTACAAAAATTAAGAAATATATATTACACAATATAAATATTTATTATTAAAAAATATTCTTTTATAGATAGTTAAAATTTGAAATTTAATTTTAAACAAAAATAACATGTGTTCCTTTTATTATTTCTTTGAAAATTAATGACACCCATAGTTCACCCATTTTTAATTTAATTTATGTGTTTTTCATAAATGAAGTAATTTTTATCGATTCGTAACATTAGCAACAAATAATGTCATTTTGCAAAAAAATCACTATGAAGAAGTTTGTAAAATAATAATATAATAATATGTACGTATTTATAATGAAATATAAAACATTTTGGAAATAAATTTTAATAAAATCTTCCTATCGATTTCGAATCATATGTTAATTTTCAAGGAATGACAAAACCGAATACATATAACATAAAACAATAAATTATAAATTGAATATACAGTATCTAAGCAATGCATAATAAATTATAATTTATTTTATTGAAATTTTTACAGGCTTCCTTATTATTTGTTCTGAAAATGAACAAAGACTCAAGATATGGTAGCAAGAAACGTATGTTTTTGAGTTCAAGACGAAGGAAACATAGGAGTTTGAAACAATACAACAGGTAATGAAAATTAGGAATTGATGTATCAACTTCTGTAATTTTACATCTTTTAATTTTTTAGGAGTCAGAAATTAATTTCCAATCCTGATGAAGGAAATATTTCACCAAATATGAGGTATTTTTATATTATTATTATTTGAAATAGATATTTAAACTTTTTCTTTTTGTTTAGAGAGAATGCAAATACCGTAGATTCATCTTATCTAGAACCTGGTTGCAGTTCCTGGAGTGTTAACGAAATAGATCCAGTTAACAAAGGTGTGTTACACATTATTATTAATGTTCCTCATTCGCTAATAATAAATATTTCAGAAACTTATGACGCTACGGCAAAGAAAGAATCACTAAATATAAGTACTGATCCTCAACATGCAGTAACTGGTCGTAGGATTATAGACATCGAATATTTTTTTCGAAAATTGCAAGAATTATCGAATCATTCTCCCCAGTTTGGATGCTCTTTCAGTAATATTGCAATTATTGGTGAAAAGAGACAGGGCTTGTTATCTGTTTTTAAACTGAATTGTAATATGTGTAATAAAATATTTCATATTGCATCTGAGCCGTCTGGTACAAATATGTTAAATATAAATGCTGCTGCTGTATCCGGAATTATGAGTATTGGTGGCGGAAATTACAATTTAGAAGAAGTTATGGGTTCACTGAACATTCCATGCATGTCGGGAAAAACATACCAAAAATACCACGAAATAGTTTCTGATGGTTGGGAAGAAGCAGCTATAAAGAATATGGAAGAGGCTGCTAAAAAAGAAGCAGAATATGCCATAGAAACAAATTCTGTTGATTCTAACGGTGTGCCAATAATAACAGTTGTTGCTGATGGATGTTGGTCAAAAAGATCATATCGAAAAAATTACAATGCTCTCTCAGGTGCTGCTGCAATTATCGGACATAAATTTGGGGAAGTAATATATATTGGCATTAAAAATAAATTCTGCTGTATTTGTGCGCGAGCAAAATCAAATAAAACAGAGGCAAAGGAGCATGTATGCTACAAAAATTATAGTGGCAGTTCATCGGGTATGGAAGCGGAAATATTAGCGCAAGGTTTTAAAATGAGTCTTCAGATGTACAATATTAAATATGGGAAATTTATTGCGGATGGAGATAGCAATACCTACAAAAAAATACTGGAAGCTCGTCCATATAATGACATAACTGTCGAAAAAATAGAATGTTCAAATCATCTATTGCGCAATTTTTGTAATAAAATACATCAAATAGAGCAAGACTATAAATTCAATAAAACTTTAAAAAGTAAATTGGAAGGAAAAACAATGAGATTGCGAAATGCTGTAGTTGGAGCGGTAAATTTTAGGAAGAAAGAAAATAACATAAATTCTGTAAAAGAATTAAAAACTGATATAACAAATTCACTTTGTCACGTATTTGGTCAACATAAAGACTGTGACGATTACTTTTGTACCAAGAAAAATGAGGAAAATTTCTATCAGACTCTTCGGTCAGAATATCCCGCGGTGCATACGAAATTAGAAAGAGCTATACAACAGTTAGCTTTACATGCAAGAAGCTTAATTCATAATGTGAATAGTAATGTTGTTGAACATTTTAACTCCATAATAGCCAAGTTTGTAGGGGGTAAGAGAATTAACTATAGTGCTCGCCGTTCCTATAAATCTCGCTCTTATGCTGCCGTTGTCTCTTTCAATAGTAGAAGACCACATTATGAACTACATAAAACCTTGTGCCAAGGAAATAGTCCTGGAAAATACAGTAAACTTGTGGAAATGCGAAGAATGCGAAAATCATCAAATAAAATTCAAAAAAGGCGAACGAAAAATAAGCAGGAGAAACAGAAAAATAATGATAAATATTACGGGGATCAATGTGAGAAGCCCGATATATCAGAAGCCGAGTTAAAAGAAGAAATGAAGGTTTATTTAAGTAAATTACAAAAAACAAAAGAAGAGAGAGACGAGTTAGAGAAACTAACATTATTGCAAGCTGGTAGTGGTATTTGGATGGAGGAAAGAAGGAAAATATTAACAGCCTCTAATTTTGCTACTATTTGTAAACGTAGAGACTCTACTAGTTGCGGTAAATTAGTGGAAAAACTATTGTACAAAAGCGATTTGACCAATGTACCATCTCTTCGTCATGGAAAAGAAAAGGAGGCATCAGCTTTGGAATGTTTATCCGAAAAAGAAAAAATTAAAATTAATCCGTGCGGTCTATTTATAGATGAAAATATACCATATTTAGGAGCAACACCTGATGGAATTGTTGATGAAAATACATTAGTAGAAGTAAAGTGTCCATACGGTTCATACAAACTTCATCCTGAAGACGCAATCAAAATGAAAAAGGTAACATTTTGGACTTACGATGACAAGACCAAGACATATAATTTAAACAAAAAACACAGTTGGTATTACCAAATACAAGGTCAGCTTCATATCACCAAACGAAGCATTTGTATATTTGGAGTGTGGACTGGGCATGAAACTAATCCTATAAAAATAGAATATATTAAGAAAAATGAGGAATTCTGGAATAATATGTTTCCACATTTAGAGAAGTTTTATTTAAACTGCGTTCTTCCGGAACTTGTGGATCCTCGTTTTACTAGAAATATGGAAATAAGAAATCCACAATATATCACAGAGGCCCAAACAAAAAAATTGTGTGTAAAAAAATTATTTTAATTTACATTTTTGGTTTGTTCAGGTATATTAAAAAATTAAATGTGAAAATTATTAAAAAATATTTATTTATTTATTCCTGTATCTACCTAATAATAATAATTATAATTTACTGGCGATATTTTATTGCCTGCAGTATGTTTACTTCATGTAAGTGAAATATTCACACTCTAAAATATATTGTAACACAATTTTTCTAAAGTTGATATTTAATTCTTCCAAGAAAATGTAATTTTTGTCTCTAAAGATTCTATTTCATGGGATTAAAATTTGTATGTATTGTATTTAAATATTTTAATCCTAAGTTCAATTATATACAGATGTTTCCATTTTCTTTGGGAAAACCAGGTAAGTAAATTCTAGGAAAGAATGAAATTCTTGTCTTTTGTATTATACTTTGATTTCGAGTAAAATATTTTTATTCTAAAGGAAATACCTACATAATTATATGTTTCTCTCGTATTGAAGAATCTCAGGTACATACATTTCCTGAAAAAAATATTTTTGATTTTCTGATGTCTCAATTTGATGTTATAGTAATTTTGGTATAATAGTTTATGAGAATATTACTGAAATAATACGAAAAATTACAAATAATTACAATATGATAAAGAACTGGGCTAATGTTTATTATTTTAAATAGAAACATAAACATATGTTTTATTTATTACCTAGTTTATCATAGAATTCCATTCTGAATCATATTTTATAATAATTTCAGTATTACATGGTAATATACGAGGCAGTGATATTACTCGTATAGATAAGCGCTGTCTCACGTCTTTTCGCTTTCGTTTGCCTGGACCTGGAAACATAAAATTCTTGACTGAAAACTATCTGTGACCCTTAATAAGCTCCGCCTACAAGCAACAACGTGCTCGGTCCCCTCACATGCCGACCCCGCAGCGCACCACTAACACAAAGTGTACAGAATGCTCTTAAGAAATAAAGTTATTAATACGCAGAATTGTAATTTATTCGGTCTTATTACGCATTTCAAAGTTTCGGGTCAATGTGACCCGAAGGAGTACAAGTATATAGTTAAGCTGAGGAGAACAGCAGGGTTAAGGTATCTCGGGTAATATTAACGATAGAGCAAAACTGTTTGAACATTCCAGAGCCAACTTTTCAAGAAAAGTTTAGTAGTCACCACAAAAAATTTCTATCTTCTTTTGTTTCTGAGCTACAGGCAAAAACTCGTTCTTCGCTCATTTCAAAAATATCTTATTTATTATGACAGTTACAGAAAGATTGTTTTAACAAATTTAACATTTTTTCTGATAGAATAAAATGGCGTAATTAGATTTTTTGAAAACTTAATAATTGTCGATATGTACCACAATTTTATGATGGGAACCTATGTTAAAATATCGCCGTCTTCGATATCTCCCTTGTCGTTAGAAATACAGCATAAGTTTATTAACAGAATTTATTCGATTACTCAAGGAGCATAACGTAAAATTATTTTCACATATACAGGGTGTTGCATTACGGCTCGGCGAGAATTGTTTGTCTTTTTTTAAATGGAACACCCTATATATTTTTATATATTTTGAATTGTATTTTATTCACCTATACGAACATATAAATTTTGTTTTAGTTTTCCACGGCGTTGCCAAGTTATTCCGTTTTTTCTCTAAAAAAGATCGAATACACGCATTGCTTTATAAAGGCTTACTGAAGTTATTTTAATAGTAAGAATTAAGAATTTTCTTTTCAGTATAACTGTAATTATACTCTAGGTTCTGACATATTTTTTTTTAAATGTAATTATACAGGCTGTTCAATAAAGCGAATCAAATCTGCTCAATTTCAAATGACTATAACTCGTCATTTTCAAATGGAACACCCTATATTTTATTATTCAGTTGTGTGTATTTTTGTATTATCTTCATATATTATTAAGGATATCCTATGCCTAAAACCAATAATTTTGGAGATTTTCAACATTTTTCTCTAAATTTATATATTTAACTAAAAATTAAATCTAGTATACCATTGATATTGTTTTTTGAATAAGAAACAATTGTAGTAATGATATTATTTTCATTAGCCTTCAGTAAGCCTTTATAAAGCAATGCGTGTATTCGATCTTTTTTAGAGAAAAAACGGAATAACTTGGCAACGCCGTGGAAAACTAAAACAAAATTTATATGTTCGTATAGGTGAATAAAATACAATTCAAAATATATAAAAATATATAGGGTGTTCCATTTAAAAAAAGGCAAACAATTCTCGCCGAGCCGTAATGCAACACCCTGTATATGTGAAAATAATTTTACGTTATGCTCCTTGAGTAATCGAATAAATTCTGTTAATAAACTTATGCTGTATTTCTAACGACAAGGGAGATATCGAAGACGGCGATTTCGGTGACTCACCCTGTATATATACAGGGTGTTTCCTTTAAAACAACCAGCGCTTTTTTGGGCGAACTAATGACTTTAGAGAAAAATGTTATATACAAAAAATTACCAGGAAAAAGGGCTTAATTTATGAGGAATAATAAATAAAAAATTCAACCAGTGGTTCTCAAACGGTAGAATAAAATTATCTTTTTTTAAATGGCAACCTATATAAATTTTTTGTCCATTAGATAGAGAATTTTTTTCTGATTTCAACAATATAAATATGATATGGGGTTGTATAACAATTATTTCGAGAAAAATGATATTAAAAATCAGAAATAATTTTACAATATTGAAGTAGGCTATGCAATAAACAAATGCAAACAAATGATACAGGTGACAGATAGTTTTGTTACTTACGTTATTAAGTGTTTGTTTTCGTAATTGTTTAATTACTTATTAATAAAAAATGGCTTTGCAGTTGCAATAGTCGTATTAATAGTTGTTTATTTCAATATTGTAAAATTATTTCTGATTTTTAATATAATTTTTCTCGAAATAATTGTTATACAACCCCATACCATATTTATATCGTTGAAATCAGAAAAAAATTCTCTATCTAATGGACAAAAAATTTATATAGGTTGCCATTTAAAAAAAGATAATTTTATTCTACCGTTTGAGAACCACTGGTTGAATTTTTTATTTATTATTTCTCATAAATTAAGCCCTTTTCCTGGTATTTTTTTGTATATAACATTTTTCTCTAAAGTCATTAGTTCGCCCAAAAAAGCGCTGGTTGTTTTAAAGGAAACACCCTGTATATATATATATATATATATTATTTAAAATGTTATATGTGGTGTGACATTCAAAAAAGTTAAAATATCAGCGAAGGTATTGTAGCTTCAAAATATGATATTAAATTAGCCACTAATTCCTGAGTTCGCCAAGATAACACTTTCGGTATGGTTTGAATAATAAAATTATCCGAATTAACACGAACATATTACAAAATCTTCTCTATCTTATTTTTTTCTTCAAAGACACCGGTATCTATCAAAATCAACCCACCAGAAAGTGTTAAACTAAAATATATCAACCATACGTCATATAAGGGTGTTAAAAAAGGGTAAAACATTTTAAGAGCATATAGTACTGACCAAAATGAGTAAAAGCATAATACCAATTTTCAATAGTTTCCGAGTTATAAGGCAGTGAAAAATGAGCTTTTACTGGGTTTTCTTCTACTATCTTAAAAACTATAAGAGATTAAATGCGAGTTTTCGTTTACCTTTCAAAGGTCGTTTTAGATGTGCTTTTGTTTTTTTATCAAATAATTGTACTGTTGTAGCGACCTTGGCCTATATTTAGTTTTCAATAACTATTAGAAATTGAGAAAATATTTCATATAAAATGTTATTGTTTTTTTCCATTCCATTTACTGGCATAGACAAAAAATTGTTCGATCACTATCTTTGGCTGTTTTTCTTCGTTTTTCTCGGAAGCAGTTGTATATCAGACTTGTACTGACTAAGCTTTTTTTACTCATTTTGGTCGAAACTATATATCCTCAAAAACAATTAGGGGAGAGTTGCCAAATGCGTACTGGTTACCTAAACCCAGAGATGTTTACGTGTTGTATAAGCTAGATGCCTAACTCCGTGCGCAAAAGTGAAGCCAGCAATTTCGTGTGGCGGCCATTTGTTAAAAAGGCATGTAAGATCTAAGTATTTTACGTCTATTCAGATTTGTGGCAATTTAAAAGTATGTACTGTACGGTAATACATAACTAATATTTTGAAAGACAATTTACGATTATAAAGTGATCTACTTACGGTATATACTACACAATAGCCCGGGAACGAGAACGAAAACAGGAACGAAGATTTAGTCAATACATTATTTGTATTGTAAAGAACTGTGTTTTTTTAGTTATTTACCATCGAATACATTTAAAACTGGGGGAAAGGTGCAATATTTTGGGTTTTTCGATCAAACCGTATAACAATTAAATGGAAAATAAAGTTAAAGTATTTGTATGTAGATTATGAGCAATATAATTTATGTAAATACATTATTTTATATCTTTTACATTTCCTTTGGAAAATAAACATATATTAAAATCTTGGATTATAAACGTAAGGAGAAAAGCTTTTACCCCAACTAAAGCTAACAAACTTTGCAGCGATCATTTTAAAGAAAATGATTATTTAGTTAGGATGGGAATTTACATTCGAAAATTGAAACCAGATGCAGTCCCTATGATATTTACCGCTTTTCCTAGCTATTTAAAACAAAAAGAAAATAGCAGAAGGGTTTTAAATAAAAAATCATCTAATTATTGCGCTGAAAATTGTTTAACATAGGACCATAATTACGTTCACAAATATAAATTTTCAGTTTTAACTGATTTTAAAAATAATGGAGGATTAATTTCCCCATCAGAAAGCGTTTTTAATAGTTATTTAACTATCAAGTGTGTTAATGAGGGCGATTAATGATCGAGACATTTTAACGCGTGAGCGTAGCGAACGCGTTAATTGTTGAGATCATTTATCGCCAATTAACACACGTGTTAGTTACAATATTTTTTCGTTGACCGTAACTTATTTAAATGGAAAATCTAATTTTATTGACAATTTTTTTTAGGTTAGTAATGGTTGACCGAACGTCAAATTTTATGTCAGAAAATCAATAAGTTTTGTCATCAATTGTTTTCAGTGGGTGCGTTCAGTTTACTTAATGCTAGACAACGCAAGCGGTATTTTATGTTATTTGAGTAATTTTATTCTTTCAAATTCATTTTAAAGGTATGCTACGTGAATATACCTACCTAGTAAGTGTCAAAAGCATGACTTTTAATTCTGTCTACCTTTTTGCTACAACTTAGCGTTAGCAATACATGCTGTGTTCCATGTGATGAACGCACTCAATAAATCGTTTATTAATAAAAAATCATGCATTAATAGGGGTCATTAATGAATGATTTTCAATACATTAAAATAGCCTATTAATAAACGGTCGACGGAAAAATAATTAAAGCTACTGAAACAGAAATTAATATTTTCACTAATAATTTAAAAACATTTTCAAATACAAATAATAATGAAAGAAAAATAATAAATTTTATAATTAATCTTTTTGCCAGTGAAAAAATTTTTTTTTCTCATTTACATTGTGAAATTTCTTTGGATAATAATCACAAAATTGATCTAATTTGATATATTTGCAAGCAGTATATAAAAATTAGATTGCACATTATTGCAAAGTGGTCCAATCATAATCAAATTGTTAGCAAAAGACAAATTAAATAAACTAATATTATTTTCTAATCAATAAATAGGGTTTAAGAACAAGTATTGCGTTTTATTTCACCAATTTAATAACAATTTATTTGTGATAACCTTCATATATCAATTATATTCTAAGTTTTAATTCATATTTACCATATCATACATTAATATTTTGCCTTTTTAACAAATGGCCGCCTCTTGACCTTGAGGCTTCACTTTTACGTGGTTTGAGACATACGAAGTTAGGTATCTAGGTTATACATAAGCAGCTCTGCCTAAATCGTACCAGCTCTTATTTAAAAATTAATGCATTTTGATGCCTCCTGGTGATAAAGATATGAACTTTTATTTATGTCGATAAATTAGGACCAAAAAGTCATTCGCATGAAGTGTTGTTTTGTGAATGACAGAAGCAAAAAGAAATCAGGTAAGTCTGATGTTAATTTTAAACGATTTTAATCGGCTAAATTTAATATAAATCTATAGTTTCTGAGGTAGTCTTATATATTTTTGAAAACTAACTATATTATGTTATTTATTTAGCTCTCTTAAGGTGGCATAGCCATCACAGCTCAACAAGAAAAGATATACATGATAATTTAAAGCTAATTAATTGCGCTAATTAAAATTTTATTGCTTTATTTTTTTAAAAAAAATCTATGGCTGAGCTGGCAAAAACCATATGCTGGCTCAGCCAAAAAAAATAGGGGCATATACAGTATTAATGAACATAGCCAAATTAATTGCTATTTAATTGCTCATTGTAAAACATGTTTTTATTACAAAAATGATAACATACGCTGAACTAACAGCAATAAGATCATTTTTAGGTAACAACAGAGTGCGCCTAGATACAAAATGAGTTGTTACAATAATAAACTGAACTAAAAGCATTAAAACAATAGCTGAATGCGCTGGGAGTATAAAAAGGGATGTTACAATTAATTGCCATAGCTCAACCTAATAAAAAGGGTTGCACTACGTGTTATACCCTTTGCCCTTATTGATAGGAGGAATTTTAAATGCGCTGAATGCGCTGGGACTATAAAAAGGGATGTTAGAATTAATTGCTCTAGATCAACCTAATAAAAAGTTGCAATTCGTGGTATAAACTTTGCCCTAAGTGATAGGAGGTATTTTTAATTAATTGCTGCAATTAAACAGAACTAAAATCATTATGACAACAGCTGAATGGGCTGGGAGTATAAAAAAAGAGATGTTACAATTAATTGCTCTAGCTCAACTTAATAAAAAGAGTTGCACTACGTGGTATAACCTTTACCCTTATTGATAAGAGGATTTTTTAATTAATTGCTGCAATTAAACAACTAAAAGCATCAAGACAATAGCTGAATGCGCTGGGAGTATAAAAAGGGATGTTACAATTAATTGCACTAGCTCAACCTAATAAAAAGGGTTGCACTACGTGTTATACCCTTTGCCCTTATTGATAGGAGGAATTTTAAATTAATTGCTGCAATTAAACTTAACTAAAAGCATTAAGACAACAGCTGAATTCGCTGAGACTATAAAAAGGGATGTTACAATTAATTGCTCTAGCTCAACTTAATAAAAAGTGTTGCACTACGTGTCATATCCTTTGCCCTTATTGATAGGAAGTATTTCTAATTAATTGCTGCAATTAAACTGAAAAAAAGTATTAAGAAAACAGCTGAATGCGCTGGGAATATAAAAAGGGATTTTACTATTAATTGCTCTAGCTCAACCTAATAAAAAGGGTTGTACTACGTGTTATACGCTTTGCCCTTATTGATAGGCCGTATTTTTAATTAATTGCTCCAATTAAACTGGACTAAAAGAATTAAGACAACAGCTGAATGCGCTGAGACTATAAAAAGGGATGTTACAATTAATTGCTCTAGCTCAACCTAATAAAAAGAGTTGCACTACGTGGTATAACCTTTACCCTTATTGATAGGAGGAATTTTTAATTAATTTCTGCAATTAAACTGACCTAAAAGCATTAAGACAATAGCTGAATGCGCTGAGACTATAAAAAGGCATGTTACAATTAATTGCTCTAGCTCGACCTAATAAAAAGAGTTGCACTACGTGGTATAACCTTTACACTTATTTATAGGAGGAATTTTTAATTAATTTCTGCAATTAAACCGACCTAAAAGCATTAAGACAATAGCTGAATGCGCTGAGACTATAAAAAGGGATGTTACAATTAATTGCTCTAGCTCAACCTAATAAAAAGAGTTGCACTACGTGGTATAACCTTTACCCTTATTGATAGGAGGAATTTTTAATTAATTTCTGCAATTAAACTGACCTAAAAGCATTAAGACAATAGCTGAATGCGCTGAGACTATAAAAAGGGATGTTACAATTAATTGCTCTAGCTCAACCTAATAAAAAGAGTTGCACTACGTGGTATAACCTTTACCCTTATTGATAGGAGGAATTTTTAATTAATTTCTGCAATTAAACTAACCTAAAAGCATTAAGACAATAGCTGAATGCGCTGAGACTATAAAAAGGGATGTTACAATTAATTGCTCTAGCTCGACCTAATAAAAAGAGTTGCACTACGTGGTATAACCTTTACCCTTATTGATAGGAGGAATTTTTAATTAATTTCTGCAATTAAACTGACCTAAAAGCATTAAGACAATAGCTGAATGCGCTGAGACTATAAAAAGGGATGTTACAATTAATTGCTCTAGCTCAACCTAATAAAAAGAGTTGCACTACGTGGTATAACCTTTACCCTTATTGATAGGAGGAATTTTTAATTAATTTCTGCAATTAAACTGACCTAAAAGCATTAAGACAATAGCTGAATGCGCTGAGACTATAAAAAGGAATGTTACAATTAATTGCTCTAGCTCGACCTAATAAAAAGAGTTGCACTACGTGGTATAACCTTTACCCTTATTGATAGGAGGAATTTTTAATTAATTTCTGCAATTAAACTGACCTAAAAGCATTAAGACAATATGCGCTGAGACTATAAAAAGGGATGTTACAATTAATTGCTCTAGCTCAACCTAATAAAAAGAGTTGCACTACGTGGTATAACCTTTACACTTATTTATAGGAGGAATTTTTAATTAATTTCTGCAATTAAACCGACCTAAAAGCATTAAGACAATAGCTGAATGCGCTGAGACTATAAAAAGGGATGTTACAATTAATTGCTCTAGCTCAACCTAATAAAAAGAGTTGCACTACGTGGTATAACCTTTACCCTTATTGATAGGAGGAATTTTTAATTAATTTCTGCAATTAAACTGACCTAAAAGCATTAAGACAATAGCTGAATGCGCTGAGACTATAAAAAGGGATGTTACAATTAATTGCTCTAGCTCAACCTAATAAAAAGAGTTGCACTACGTGGTATAACCTTTACCCTTATTGATAGGAGGAATTTTTAATTAATTTCTGCAATTAAACTGACCTAAAAGCATTAAGACAATAGCTGAATGCGCTGAGACTATAAAAAGGGATGTTACAATTAATTGCTCTAGCTTGACCTAATAAAAAGAGTTGCACTACGTGGTATAACCTTTACCCTTATTGATAGGAGGAATTTTTAATTAATTGCTCCAATTAAACTGGACTAAAAGAATTAAGACAACAGCTGAATGCGCTGAGACTATAAAAAGGGATGTTACAATTAATTGCTCTAGCTCGACCTAATAAAAAGAGTTGCACTACGTGGTATAACCTTTACCCTTATTGATAGGAGGAATTTTTAATTAATTTCTGCAATTAAACTGACCTAAAAGCATTAAGACAATAGCTGAATGCGCTGAGACTATAAAAAGGGATGTTACAATTAATTGCTCTAGCTTGACCTAATAAAAAGAGTTGCACTACGTGGTATAACCTTTACCCTTATTGATAGGAGGAATTTTTAATTAATTGCTCCAATTAAACTGGACTAAAAGAATTAAGACAACAGCTGAATGCGCTGAGACTATAAAAAGGGATGTTACAATTAATTGCTCTAGCTCGACCTAATAAAAAGAGTTGCACTACGTGGTATAACCTTTACCCTTATTGATAGGAGGAATTTTTAATTAATTTCTGCAATTAAACTGACCTAAAAGCATTAAGACAATAGCTGAATGCGCTGAGACTATAAAAAGGGATGTTACAATTAATTGCTCTAGCTCAACCTAATAAAAAGAGTTGCACTACGTGGTATAACCTTTACCCTTATTGATAGGAGAAATTTTTAATTAATTTCTGCAATTAAACTAACCTAAAAGCATTAAGACAATAGCTGAATGCGCTGAGACTATAAAAAGGGATGTTACAATTAATTGCTCTAGCTTGACCTAATAAAAAGAGTTGCACTACGTGGTATAACCTTTACCCTTATTGATAGGAGGAATTTTTAATTAATTTCTGCAATTAAACTGACCTAAAAGCGTTAAGACAATATGCGCTGAGACTATAAAAAGGGATGTTACAATCAATTGCTCTAGCTCAACCTAATAAAAAGAGTTGCACTACGTGGTATAACCTTTACCCTTATTGATAGGAGGAATTTTTAATTAATTTCTGCAATTAAACTGACCTAAAAGCATTAAGACAATAGCTGAATGCGCTGAGACTATAAAAAGGGATGTTACAATTAATTGCTCTAGCTCGACCTAATAAAAAGAGTTGCACTACGTGGTATAACCTTTACCCTTATTGATAGGAGGAATTTTTAATTAATTTCTGCAATTAAACTGACCTAAAAGCATTAAGACAATAGCTGAATGCGCTGAGACTATAAAAAGGGATGTTACAATTAATTGCTCTAGCTCAACCTAATAAAAAGAGTTGCACTACGTGGTATAACCTTTACCCTTATTGATTTGAGGAATTTTTAATTAATTGCTGCAATTAAACTGACCTAAAAGCATTAAGACAATAGCTGAATGCGCTGAGACTATAAAAAGGGATGTTACAATTAATTGCCATAGCTCAACCTAATAAAAAGGGTTGCACTCGTGGGATACCCTTTGCCCTTATTGATAGGGGGTATTTTTAATTTATGTATGTATGTATGTATGTATATGTTTCGGGATTTTCAACCCTTACAGGTTATATCCCTAGGATGGTCTCACACACATCTATTTTTATTAAATTTTACAATTGCCACGAAGTTTCTTACGTAGATGTCATGTGTGTTGCCCACCCGCGCAAGCCCTTGTTACAACCACCAGCCGGTGCTAGATAGCTTAGTGATTGCCAAGTTAATTGTATCCCAACTTGGAAAGGTGACGGGAGTAGATTCCGATCAAGATCAGTCGAGAAAAATTCGACCTGTCCCGGATTCGAACCTACGACCTCTGAGTCGAGAGGCTAGCACTCTACCACTGTGCTATCCCGCCGTCTTTATTTGCCCTTATTGGTACGAGGTATTTTTAATTAATTGCTACAAATAAACTGAACTAAAATCATTAAGACAACAGCTGAATGCGCTGGGAGTATAAAAAGAGATGTTACAATTAATTGCTCTAGCTCAACATAATAAAAAGGGTTGCACTACGTGGTCTACCCTTTACCATTATTGATAGGATATATTTTTAATTAATTGCTGCAATCAAACTGAACTAAAAGCATTAAGACAATAGATGAATGCGCTGGGAGAATAAAAAGGGATGTTAGAATTAATTGCCATAGCTCAACCTAATAAAAAGGGTTGCACTCGTGGGATACCCTTTGCCCGTATTGATAGGGTGTATTTTTACTTAATTGCTACATATAAACTGAACTAAAACCATTAAGACAACAGCTGAATGCATTGAGACTATAAAAAGGGATGTTATAATTAATTGCTCTAGCTCAACCTATTAAAAAGGGTTGCACTACGTTTTATACCCTTTGTCCCAATTGATAGGAGCTATTTTTAATTAATTGCTGCAATTAAACTGAACTAAAATCACTAATACAACAGCTGAATGCGCTGGGAGTATAAAAAGCGATGTTACAATTAATTGCTCTTGCTCAACCTAATGAAAAAGGGTTGCACTACGTGTTATACCCTTTGCGCTTATTGATAGGAGGAATTTTAAATTAATTTCTACGAACAAACTGCACTAAAAGCATTAAGATAACAGCTGAATGCGCTGAGAGTATAAAAAGGAATGTTAAAATTAATTGCTCTAGCTCAATTTAATAAAAAGGGTTGCAATACGTGTTATACCCTTTGCCCTTATTGATAGGAGTTATTTTTAATTAATTGCTGCAATTAAACTGAACTAAAAGAACTAAGACAACAGCTGAATGCGCTGGGAGTATAAAAAGGGATGTTAGAATTAATTGCGCTAGCTCAACCAAATAAAAAGGGGTGTACTAAGTGTGATACCCTTTGCCCTTATTGATACGAGGGATTTTTAATTAATTGCTGCAAATAAACTGAACTAAAACCATTAAGAGAGCAGCTGAATGCGCTGAGAATATAAAAAATCTGATGTGGCCAGCACAATACCTTCCGTCAATCCTGTGTATTACGTACAAATTCCATACATAAATTTTCTTGCAAAAGATTCTAAATTTTTGGTATTTTATGATTCCCTTTCTCGGCAACGGAATTCCATACTCCTGATAACAAACAAATCACATGAAATAAGAAAATCATGACACTTGTCAGTTATGGACATAATTAATTGCTGTCATATTGATACGGGTCCCCATATCTGCTTGCCAAAGGCAGCAAAGTCATGTCACTGCACGCGCCCTATACATAATTTTTTTCAAAAGATCCTATATTTCCAGTAAAGTTATTTCATAAACAAACTATGCAAATTGCACTTGACACTGACATCTTCTTCTTCTTTAGTTTTCCCATTCGTTAGGGAGTCGCTATTTTTTATTTTCTTCTTCCACGAATTTTTGTTTTGCGTGTCGTCCTCATTCAGTTCCTTTTCTCTCAAGTCTTCTGCAATACAGTCTTTTCATCTTATATTTGGTCTTCCTATGTTTCTACCACCTTCTATTAATTTCTTCATCTCTCCTCATGACATGTTCAAACCAATGTAATCGTCTCTATTATATCTAAAAACTTCTAACACTAGAGTACTTCCCTTATTTTTTCATTCAATTACTTGCTTTTTATTGATACTGACATCTGTCAATTTGAATTACCTGAATATATTAGCAGTTTCCATGGTTATGTTAGCATAGCTGGCTGAATTATGAAATTTATACGAATTTTTTATCTTTATTATTCTTTAACTCTATATCTGTTGAATATGAAATATAAAATGCAATCAAATCGTATAGAGAATAATATATTCTTTAAGTTATAATAACATTTAACTGAGTTTTTCAAGAAAAACTGTTAAAATCTTCAAATGAGGATACTTCCGGTTGACCAATTATAACCAAAATCTAATCAAGTCTGCATATGGTTGTACGGAAGAGGAATATGCAAGAATTGTAATTTTTGGAATTCTAGTATTGGAGATATCGTGCATGAAACTGCGGTCACATACACACACACATACACACACACGCGCGCATACGAACACACACACACACACACACACACACACACACACACACATACAGACATCATCGTAAAAATAGTAAAATCGTATTGTAAAGACCCTAAAACGTGCTTATTCAATGAAAACTCACCACCGAATTTTTTGACCAAAGACAATACCTTCCTTACCTATAGGTGACGGAAGGTAAAAAGGGATGTTGATGTTAGAATTATTTGCGCTAGCTCAACCAAATAAAAGGGTTGTACTAAGTGTGATACCCCTTGCCCTTATTGATACGTGGGATTTTTAATTAATTGCTGCAAATAAACTGAACTGAAACCATTAAAACAGCAGCTGAATGCGCTGAGAATATAAAAAGGGATATTAGAATTAATTGCGCTAGCTCAACCAAATAAAAAAGGTTGTACTAAGTGCGATACCCTTTGCCCTTATTGATACGTGGGATTTTTAATTAATTGCTGCAAATAAACTGAACTAAAACCATTAAGAGAGCAGCTGAATGCGCTGAGAATATAAAAAGGGATGTTAGAAATAATTGCGCTAGCTCAACCAAATAAAAAGGGTTGTACTAAGTGTTATACACTTTGCCCTTATTGATACGAGCTATTTTTAATTAATTGCTGCAAATAAACTGAACTAAAACCATTAAGAGAGCAGCTGAATGCGCTGAGAATATAAAAAGGGATGATAGAAATAATTGCGCTAGCTCAACCAAATAAAAAGGGTTGTACTAAGTGTGATACCCTTTGCCCTTATTGATACGAGTGATTTTTAATTAATTGCTGCAAATAAACAGAACTAAAACCATTAAGAGAGCAGCTGAATGCGCTGAGAATATAAAAAGGGATGATAGAAATAATTGCGCTAGCTCAACCAAATAAAAGGGTTGTACTAAGTGTGATACCCTTTGCCCTTATTGATACGTGGGATTTTTAATTAATTGCTGCAAATAAACTGAACTAAAACCATTAAGAGAGCAGCTGAATGCGCTGAGAATATAAAAAGGGATGTTAGAATTATTTGCGCTAGCTCAACCAAATAAAAGGGTTGTACTAAGTGTGATACCCCTTGCCCTTATTGATACGTGGGATTTTTAATTAATTGCTGCAAATAAACTGAACTAAAACCATTAAGAGAGCAGCTGAATGCGCTGAGAATATAAAAAGGGATGTTAGAATTAATTGCGCTAGCTCAACCAAATAAAAAGTGTTGTACTAAGTGTGATACCCTTTGCCCTTATTGATACGAGTGATTTTTAATTAATTGCTGCAAATAAACTGAACTGAAACCATTAAGACATCAGCTGAATGCGCTGAGAATATAAAAAGGGATGTTAGAATTAATTGCGCTAGCTCAACCAAATAAAATGGTTGTACTAAGTGTGATATCCTTTGCCCTTATTGATACAAGCTATTTTTAATTAATTGCTGCAAATAAACTGAACTAAAACCATTAAGAGAGCAGCTGAATGCGCTGAGAATATAAAAAGGGATGATAGAAATAATTGCGCTAGCTCAACCAAATAAAAAGTGTTGTACTAAATGTGATACCCTTTGCCCTTATTGATACGTGGGATTTTTAATTAATTGCTGCAAATAAACAGAACTAAAACCATTAAGACATCAGCTGAATGCGCTGAGAATATAAAAAGGGATGTTAGAATTAATTGCGCTAGCTCAACCAAATAAAAAGGGTTGTACTAAGTGTGATATCCTTTGCCCTTATTGATACAAGCTATTTTTAATTAATTGCTGCAAATAAACTGAACTAAAACCATTAAGAGAGCAGCTGAATGCGCTGAGAATATAAAAAGGGATGATAGAAATAATTGCGCTAGCTCAACCAAATAAAAAGTGTTGTACTAAATGTGATACCCTTTGCCCTTATTGATACGTGGGATTTTTAATTAATTGCTGCAAATAAACAGAACTAAAACCATTAAGACATCAGCTGAATGCGCTGAGAATATAAAAAGGGATGTTAGAATTAATTGCGCTAGCTCAACCAAATAAAAAGGGTTGTACTAAGTGTTATACCCTTTGCCCTTATTGATACGTGGGATTTTTAATTAATTGCTGCAAATAAACAGAACTAAAACCATTAAGACATCAGCTGAATGCGCTGAGAATATAAAAAGGGATGTTAGAATTAATTGCGCTAGCTCAACCAAATAAAAAGTGTTGTACTAAATGTGATACCCTTTGCCCTTATTGATACGTGGGATTTTTAATTAATTGCTGCAAATAAACAGAACTAAAACCATTAAGACATAACCTGAATGCGCTGAGAATATAAAAAGGGATGTTAGAATTAATTGCGCTAGCTCAACCAAATAAAAAGGGTTGTACTAAGTGTGATATCCTTTGCCCTTATTGATACAAGCTATTTTTAATTAATTGCTGCAAATAAACTGAACTAAAACCATTAAGACAGCAGCTGAATGCGTTGAGAATATAAAAAGAAATAGAATTAATTGCGCTAGCTCAACATAATAAAAAGGGTTGTACTAAGTATTATACCCTTTGCCCTTATTGATATGAGGTATTTTTAATTAATTGCTGCAAATAAACTGAACTAAAACCATTACGACAGCAGCAGAATGCGCTGAGAATATAAAAAGGGATATAATAATTAATTGCTCTAGCTGAACCCAACAAAAAGAGTTGTACTACGTGTTATACCCTTTGCCCTTTTTGATACGAGGGATTTTTAATAAATTGCTGCAAATATTAGGTTGAGCTAAAGCAATTAATTATTACATCCGTTTTTATACTCTCAGCGCATTCAGCTGCTCTCTTAATGGTTTTAGTTCAGTTTATTTGCAGCAATTAATTAAAAATAGCTCATATAAATAAGGGCAAAGGGTATAACACTTAGTACAACCATTTTTATTTGGTTGAGCTAGCGCAATTAATTCTAACATCCCTTTTTATATTCTCAGCGCATTCAGCTGCTCTCTTAATGGTTTTAGTTCAGTTTATTTGCAGCAATTAATTAAAAATAGCTCGTATCAATAAGGGCAAAGGTTATAACACTTAGTACAACCCTTTTTATTTGGTTGAGCTAGCGCAATTAATTCTAACATCCCTTTTTATATTCTCAGCGCATTCAGCTGCTCTCTTAATGGTTTTAGTTCAGTTTATTTGCAGCAATTAATTAAAAATAGCTCGTATCAATAAGGGCAAAGGGTATAACACTTAGTACAACCCTTTTTATTTGGTTGAGCTAGCGCAATTAATTCTAACATCCCTTTTTATATTCTCAGCGCATTCAGCTGCTCTCTTAATGGTTTTAGTTCAGTTTATATGCAGCAATTAATTAAAAATAGCTCGTATCAATAAGGGCAAAGGGTATAACACTTAGTACAACCCTTTTTATTTGGTTGAGCTAGCGCAATTAATTCTAACATCCCTTTTTATATTCTCAGCGCATTCAGCTGCTCTCTTAATGGTTTTAGTTCAGTTTATTTGCAGCAATTAATTAAAAATAGCTCGTATCAATACGGGCAAAGGTTATAACACTTAGTACAACCCTTTTTATTTGGTTGAGCTAGCGCAATTAATTCTAACATCCCTTTTTATATTCTCAGCGCATTCAGCTGCTCTCTTAATGGTTTTAGTTCAGTTTATTTGCAGCAATTAATTAAAAATAGCTCGTATCAATAAGGGCAAAGGGTATAACACTTAGTACAACCCTTTTTATTTGATTGAGCTAGCGCAATTAATTCTAACATCCCTTTTTATATTCTCAGCGCATTCAGCTGCTCTCTTAATGGTTTTAGTTCAGTTTATTTGCAGCAATTAATTAAAAATAGCTCGTATCAATAAGGGCAAAGGGTATAACACTTAGTACAACCCTTTTTATTTGATTGAGCTAGCGCAATTAATTCTAACATCCCTTTTTATATTCTCAGCGCATTCAGCTGCTCTCTTAATGGTTTTAGTTCAGTTTATTTGCAGCAATTAATTAAAAATAGCTCGTATCAATAAGGGCAAAGGGTATAACACTTAGTACAACCCTTTTTATTTGGTTGAGCTAGCGCAATTAATTCTAACATCCCTTTTTATATTCTCAGCGCATTCAGCTGCTCTCTTAATGGTTTTAGTTCAGTTTATTTGCAGCAATTAATTAAAAATAGCTCGTATCAATAAGGGCAAAGGTTATAACACTTAGTACAACCCTTTTTATTTGGTTGAGCTAGCGCAATTAATTCTAACATCCCTTTTTATATTCTCAGCGCAGTCAGCTGCTCTCTTAATGGTTTTAGTTCAGTTTATTTGCAGCAATTAATTAAAAATAGCTCTTATCAATAAGGGCAAAGGGTATCACACTTAGTACAACTCTTTTTATTAGGTTGAGCTAGAGCAATTAATTATTACATCCCTTTTTATTCTTTCAGCGCATTCAGCTGCTGTCTTAATGGTTTTTGTTCAGTTTATTTGCAGCAATTAATTAAATATACCTCATAATAAGGGTAAAGGTTATACCAAGTATTGCAAACCTTTTCAATAGGTTAAGCTAGAGCAATTACTTTTAACACACGTTTTTTACTCTCAGCGCGTTCTGCTGTTGTCGTAATGCTTCTAGTTGTTTAATTGCAGAAATTAGTTAAAATGTCCTCGTATCAATAAGTGCAAAGGTTATATAAATAGGACAACCCTTTTCATTAGATTCAGCTAGAGCATTTAATTCTAACACCCCATTTTCAGCTCTAAGCGCACTCTGCTCTTGTCTAGAAATGATATTATTGCTTTTGTTTCAGAGTTTATATGCAGCAATTTATTTAAAATTCTTCGTATCAATAGGGACAAAGGTTATACCAATTAAAGAAACCCTTTTGCTTACGTTAAGCTAGAGCAATTAATTGTAACACCCCATTTTTTATTTAGGCGCACTCTGTTGTTACCTAATAATGATCTTATTGCTGTTAGTCCAGCGTATGTTATCATTTTTGTAATAAAAACATGTTTTACAATGAGCAATTAAATAGCAATTAATTTGGCTATGTTCATTAATACTGTATATGCCCCTATTTTTTTTGGCTGAGCCAGCATATGATTTTTGCCAGCTCAGCCATAGATTTTTTTAAAAAAATTAAAGCAATAAAATTTTAATTAGCGCAATTAATTAGTAATTAATTAGCTCTAATTTATCATATATATCTTTTCTTGTTGAGCTGTGATGGCTATGCCACCTTAATAGAGCTTATTTATTTCTATTTAGTTTATAAAACATGTTGATAATGTTTTAAAGTTAGCTTCAATTATTTGGCGGGACGTCTTTTTCCTAAATCGTACCACACTGTGGTTTCCTAAATCGGACCAGTACGATTTAAGATAATGTTATTCAAATTTTACCGCGAAAATAAACGATTTACAATATTTCAATTTTTTTTTAGCATGGAAAAGCGAAAATATTGTGAATGGACAGAAGAACAAATGAAATTAGTAACAGAGGCTTACAGAAATAAAAAATACGGATTCAACGAATGTTCTCGGCGATATAAAATTCCAAAGCCAACGTTAAGAAGACACCTCCAAGGATTGATAAAAAGACCTACTTCTGCATTAAAAAAGGATCCAGTAAAAGGCGTAGGGCTGCACAATCGGCAACAGTGCTTACCAGTAGCCCCTATGAAAAGGATACCGGTTGCCTAAATCGTACTGTTTGCATGATCTTATAAAAGTGTTCATATCACAATGATCTATCAATAAATATTCAAAAAATTATATTAAATTGTAACTTCGATAGTTAATGCATAGATGCAAAACATAATATTTGCTAAAATTCCTACTAAAAAATATGTAAACTGCCTTCGAAATTAAGTGGTACGCATTTGGCAACTCTCCCCTACCCTTTAACACTCTGTGTGTATAAAGACGTGAACCAATGTAAATATACAAATTGTCAATCATAAGTCACTAACAAGAGCGTTAACAAGAAAAATATATTTAAAAGATTCGCATAAAATAAATATTTCATAATGTACAAACTAAACGTAAATTTAATTGTCGAAGAATAAAAAATAATTCATATTTTCCGAAAACATTTCAAACGTTTTGGGAATATCGTGGAACGACTATAGAAAGTTTGTATGTATATACATCCCTCATTAGATTATTGATTATCGCTCAACTTGCAGCAATAATAGAAGTGCATGCAACGCTTTCCATCTTCTCAACATGATTCCATGAGTTTTTAGAAACTGAGCGACAAGCGATTAACAGAAAACTAACAGTTTTTCACTCTAATGTCTAGTGCACACGGAGAAACTTTTATTTAATGCCTAGTACACACGGAGAAACTTTTAGTAAAGTTTCCTGAAACTTGTTTCCCGAAGAAGAAGAAGTTTTGGAGAAACTTTTGCATCGTGTGTTCACACGAGAAAAATTAAAGTTGCCTCAAAACTGATAATTTTTCTCTAAATCTATAGACTCTTGGAGAATTATCTTTTCGAAAGAGAACAAGAAGTACAGGAAATTACATGTAGGAATTAAATTTAACTAAAATTAAATGGAGAAATAAACTGAACTGTATGTGCTTAGAACTAAGATTTCCAACAAAACTAAATTTATGAAGTAAACTAAACTACATAAAATTTCTGAATAAACTACACTGAAATAAACCAATTTTTATAAACAAGAATTATTGTAATCGATGCCAAAAATCAAAGTTTTTGCGATCCTAACCTCTTTTTCTTTACAAATGTCATAATAGATGAGAAGTTAGGTGAACGTTAAAAAGTTGCCATAACCTCTCGAGTTTTAACGGCGCCGTTAACTTTCGGGCAACTTTTCATACTTCTTCTTCTTGGGAAACAAATTTCCGGAAACTTAGCTAAAAGTTTCTCCGTGTGCACTAGGCATAAGTTTCCGAAAATTTGTTTCCCAAGAAGAAGAAGTATGAAAAGTTGCCGGAGAGTTAATGGCGCCGTTAAAACTTGAGAGGTTTTGTGGAAACTTTTTGACGTGCACCTAACTTCTCATCTATTATGACACTTGTAAAGAAAACGAGGTTAGGATCACAAAAACTTTGATTTTTGGCGTCAATTACAATAATTCTTGTTTATAAAAATTGGTTTATTTCAGTGTAGTTTATTCAGAAATCTTATGTAGTTTAGTTTACTTCATAAATTTAGTTTTGTTAGAATTCTTAGTTATAAGCACATATAGTTTAATTTATTTCTCCATTTACTTTTAGTTAAATTTAATTCCTATATGTAATTTTGTGTACTTCTTGTTCTCTTTCGAAAAAATAATTCTCCAAGAGCGTATAGATTTAGAGAAAAATTACCAGTTTTGAGGAAACTTTTATTTTTCTCGTGTGAACACACGGTACGTAGATGCAAAAGTTTCTCCAAGACTTCTTCTTCTTCGGGAAACAAATTTCAGGAAACTTTACTAAAAGTTTCTCCGTATGCACTAGGCATAAAGCACCATGAACAGTAAATGGCTGTACTCCTTCCTGGTCATACTTTATATTCCTGAATTTTTTTTATTTCTTTTTTAATAATAACAATGTTCTACCTACAATTAATTGAATATTAAATTTCTACAAATGATGTAGCGTAACAGCATGAAGCATTGACATTTTTATAATTTCTGCTCATTTTAGTGATAATCAAAAACTGAATATAAATAGTAATATTTTAATGATATATATATATATACTCGTATTTTCCAAATATGTATATACATACATAATAACAATGCATATTTTAACATAAACAGTGAATATATAATATTCTTAACTTTATGGAAATTATTTACATTACTAACAACTGTAATAAATTACATACTTTCATTTTACGTAGCCATAAATGCACACTCTCAAGCCGAGTACACATTGAAACGTACATCGTTAGCTGAAATTTTTGCGAACAAATGTTGAGCAATATAGTTCGTAAACATATGTTGGGAAGCATGTTAGTTAACATGGTGCCCACACTACAATAACAAAATACGTTCGCCACAGTTTTAAGAAAAGGAAGAGATTTTTTTCTTCTGTTAGATTTGCAAACCGAAGACTATAGTAGCTTTAAGTTTCTATAAGAACTTCATCATCAAATTTATATTTAATTAAATTCAAACTTCCTCGCCAGGGCACTAATTCCAGAAAGAGTAATTGTAAACAGTTACATCTACAAGTTTCAATATCGTAATATCATTCATCTCTTTGAAGTTTACCGCATATTCATGGAACATCAATTTTTGTTAGCGAACATTGTTATAAATTAAAAGTGATCTGGGTTGTAATAACCTGGGTAACTTTGAACCGAGGTAGTTCAGCTGTCAACGGGAACGTGTTTATTTCGAGTGGTTAATAACTTGTTTTTGAAATTTTATTGTACGACCATATCAAGAAGAATTAGCAATTTACATATCTCAAAGATCTATGTAACTACGAATTTAATGTAAAGTGAAATTGAAAATTTGGTAGAAAAATAATTTATAACCTCAAATGGAATTAAAAATTGATACCGATTTAATTAACTAATTACAGGATTTACTAGTCAATGGGAACAGTAGCAGTAGCAATTTTTCAGATTCTAGAGACGTATATTCTTAAAAGAAAAAATACCAGAACAGCTATAACAGATTTTGTGGAAAAAGTGGTACAGCAATATTCTAACAGTAAATTTAAAAAACATTTTAGAATATCATGTATCGTTTGTTATAAATTAATAGGTACATATTAATATTTTGTAAATGTATTTATAATAGTAAATAATTTATAAACAAATATAAATATATTTTTTTAGTTTCATTATTTACCTTCACTTACTCTATTTACGTCTTCTGAATTTAATAACAATGAGTATGTATTTCCAAATACGGGATCTTTTATTATTAAATTATTGTTATCAGATATTTCGCGGTTATTTCAAATAATGCACGGAGGTTACTTTGACACCGCTAAAATAGCTGGTGCTTGAGCGGTCAGGGGAATGAAACGTTTAAGTTACTTAGGTTATTTTGATCTGGGTAACAGGAACAGTGAATTATTACTCGAGTTGGGCCAGAGTAACTCAAACTGCTAACTGGAAAGCAGCTTAGTTTGCAAAATGTTAACACGAACATACTAACATTCCACATCTGCTTACAAATATTAGTGACCATGTTAGCAAACTCTGTGAGCTAAGATAACAATGCTCGTTTCAATGTGGACCCGGCTTCACAATTCAACAAAGTTCTTTTAATTATTTATTTTACTTCTCTAATTTAAAATTATGAATATTATACGTACCTCTTTCAATAAAAATAAACAGCTTAATAAATTGTTAAAATCGCAGAATGCGTTCACCTTCCAAGATGCCCAAGTATAACCTAAAACATATATACAGTTCAAGAAAGTAAACAACATAAATTTGTTTAATTGTAAGCCAAAATATTTATTTTCAACAAAAAAATTCGATCTTATTATTTATTATTACATGTTTCAAGCAAGTAAATATTTGCATAGTGCTCGATAAAATTATGGTGGTATTCTGAGCGTTTTCATAACTTCTATAAGAGTTATCTTAAGGAGTTATAGATCTTAAACGTCAGAGTGGTATTCTGAGCGCATCTATAGCTTATAGGATCATCTTAAATGTCTTAAGATATCTTAAAAACTTACGGTCACTGTACAGTTCGCTATAACTTGTCAGAGAAACAAATAGAAGTACAATTTGGTTTGAAAATGAATAACAATTTGCAAATTTTATATTTTGCACATTTATTATCAGAAGAGGAGTATGAACTTTAAGTATTAATTAAATTATTTAATTAAAATATTTATACATTTGTCAATATTTGAGGTTAATTATTGTTACATTTTTAGTAATAACATACGATATCATAAGAAAAAATATAAGGATGAAATTAATACATTTTAATTGCCAAACATTTTAAACAAATGTTTCATCTTACAAGGGAATGTGTGAGAAATATAATTCAGACTTTGCAGCTCCATTATGTCGACCGCACATCTCGAATATCATTTCATAGCAAGATACTTTTGCTACATTACATTTTTGTGCATCTGGTTCATATCAAAGCAGTGTTAGAAATAGCACTTGGGTGACTATGAGCCAGCCAACAATTAGCAAGTTTTCTTTTCCTGTAACATAATTTTACATTTTTATTTATAATATAATTACAATTACCTATCAAACATTTTGAATTCTTAACTCATTTTAAACTGACTGCTATGTGACCATGCGTGACTGTTTGTAAACAAGTTTGACGTAAATCTTCTGTCAATTTCTTAACTGTAACATTCAATCAGTAAAGTTAACCTCAGAAAAATAAATGCTGCGCATATGCAATTAAGAATTTGGAAAACTTGTATTTTTTGTTTATTTTATAGTAATAATTCATTTTCAAATGTAAATAACGTTAACTAAAGTAGTTATAAATAAACTATTACTCCTATTTTATAAATATTAAACCATGATACATGTTTTATTTTCCAATAAGTGGCAAACTTGGTTTTAAGATATCTTAAGGGAGTGTTATAGAAACTCAAGGTTATAGACGCTCGCTCAGAATACGGATTTATGAAAATCTATAAGCGTTCAAGTTATAGATTTGTCTTAAGCTGTAGATCTTAAAAGTTACAGATTTTTAAGATAATGCCCAGAATCCCACTATTAAACATACATAGAAGATTTAAGATGATACTATATTAAAATGAATGAAAATAATATTTACTTTTTAACAACACATTTTACTGCCATAGTAAAATATTTGCGTGCTCATTAGATTTTGAACAGAACAATAAATTAATAAAAACAAACAAACACGAGATGTATATTACACAAACAAAATCATAGCTTCTCAACCACTCACAGACACAAATTATTTTTATAATAAACCATCCGAAGTCATAACTTTGGTTATGGGCACAAATTCTACATCCTCATTACAAGTGTTGCCAATTGTATAATACAAAATTGCTTTCAAGTTTGTTTTATTACAAAGTACTATTTAAAATATTATACATGTTAAATATAACCGGCTAGGTATGCAGCGTTATAATTTTTATACTGCCTAGTACACACGGAGAAACTTTTAGTAAAGTTTCCTGATTTTTTTTTCCCAAAGAAGAAGAAGTTTCGGAGAAACTTTTGCATCAATGTACCGTGTGCTCAAACGAGAAAAATAAAAGTTTCCTCAAACTTGTAATTTTTCTTTAAATCTCTAGGCCTTTGGAGAATTATTTTTTCGAACGACAACAAGAAGTAGGTACACAAAATTACATGTAGGAATTAAATTTAACTAAAATTAAATGGAGAAATAAACTAAACTATATGTGCTTATAATTAAGAATTCTATCCAAACTAAATTTATGAAGTAAACTAAATTTATGAAGTAATCTAAACTACAAAAGATTTCTGAATAAACTACACTGAAATAAACCAATTTTTATAAACAAGAATTATTGTAATCGATGCCAAAAATCAAAGTTTTTGCGATCCTAACCTCTTTTTCTTTACAAATGTCATAATAGATGAAAAATTAGGTGCATGTCAAAAAGTTTCCACAAAACCTCTCAAGTGTTAACGGCGCCGTTAACTTTTGGGCAACTTTTTGTACTTCTTCTTCTTTGCGAAACAAATTTCAGGAAACTTAGCTAAAAGTTTCTCTGTGTGCACTAGGCATGAATCGCCCTGTTCATTTCTTGTTTTGGTCAGTGTCAAACGTTCAAATCTTGCCCATGAAGTTAGCGCAGATGAACTTCGCGCGCTCACAATTTAAAAAGTACACTCTGCAGTACAAATTCTAAATAAAAAATATTAACAATAACTACCTATTCCGATTCAATCACAGTACATTTTGTACTCCGGAGTATACTTTTTAAATTGTAAGCGCGCGAAGTTCATTTGCGCCAACTTAATGGTCAAGATTTAAACGTTTGAAACTGAATGAAACAAGAAATGAATAGGGCGATGTATGAACATTAGGATGATTCGCGTGTTCCCATGTAACCTGCTACATATGATATAATTTTTCTAATTATACGTAAATCTTGAATAGATTTAATTTTCATCAAGCAAATGGGGACTTATGATTTTGACGTCATCGGCGTCGGATCGGCAGCGGACCTCCCTCCACTTAATTTAGAAAGGGACAAGAAATTTTTAGAAAGAGCGAGGTGATATACCATGGCCGAGTCGATCAAATGCTTTCCCTCTTCAGCATCTCCCCGTTGATCCCATAATTTGTTATTTAGACAGCAAAGTTTGGTTAAGTTGTTATGTGTACTCATAGAGTTAAAGAATATTTATTCTTAACTCTATGTGTGTAGTGATTGTTATTAATGAAACATTGCGGAATCAAATCTTTCTGATTCTCACGGACGGAAAACAAATTCGATTTCATCGTTTCAATTTGAAAAAAACATGAACTGAATCTATGTAAACACTACAAATTCCACTGTTGAGAGAGACGGAAAAAAATAATGAAATTTCGTTTAGTGTATATCCACGTCTTAATCTTATTAAAGTCATACATAATTTGTCTCTGGATGTTAAATTATTAAATTAGTTTTCTTTGACGTTTTTTTGGAAATATCTGTATTTCAACTTTGGCATAACTGTGGGATTTAACAAATCATATAGAACATTAAAATGTTCTACTAATAAGCCGGTAAAATATATAAATTTTACAGCATCATTGCTTAATAAATTATAATTTAGTTTCCAATTATTGACAAATTTAATTTCATTTCTCGATGTCTCTACAGCACCAAATAACTTTCTTTCATAATAATTGTTGACTGTTTGGGTACTACTTTCCTTATTAATCTTTATTTCTGTTTGTGTGGAGTTGTTTAGCTTATTATCAATTTTTATATGTGTTTTTATTAATATAAACTTGTGTCTCTTTATTAGTAGACAGCTTTATTAAAGTTGCTTGAGTTGCTGTACTTGTTTTTCCAAAATAAGTTTGATTATGTTTGTCCACTTTACAAACATAGGTTTGCGTCATTTTATTATTATTTTGTACATAACTAAACTTCCTTTTTTATCACAGGTTCCTGTAAATACATTACTAATTCGTATTCAATTTATATTAATCATATTTCAACTTCCGTGTTCAGTCTCAGACATGTTTATCACAGACTATCTAACCTAACGGCTTTCTTTTCAAACAATGGCTGTTGTGATCACGTGGGACCAAATATGGATCACGTGATAAACGTCAAACTTAGAGCTAAATCTTGCTCACTACATAACTATTTATTAAATACTTTTTTACACACTAGATGGCGACCAAAATATTTGAATTGTATAAGTCTCCATTGAGGCGTATGTCAGTGTTCAAATATTGTCTCACGCACCGCTCAACAAAATGGGTAGCTAAACAACCGTAAACAACTACTAAAATATAATGCTTGCTTAAGGTAGTTGTTACTCGAGTGTACCTATTCAAAAACTTGTTCTATATACACAGATTGCATCAAAATAGTTAAAAGCTAGGCTAATATCAAACATTGTAACAGATGAATTTTCTTTATTTTTCCGTAGAAAAGTTTTTTTTAACTGTGCCACTCGCACTAACACATACATTCGGGTATAAATGTAATAAGATGTTTTGTGATATAATACTAATTCTAAACGACAAATCGAAATTGCAAAACAAATTAATATAATTCTTTCTTAAAATTACAAAAGTAGTATTATTCTGTTTAAAGATTTCATGCTTTTCACGTAAAATACCAATTTAAAAAAATATTTTCTTCGAATGTACGTCTGAAATTCCTTTAACCAAAGATCACCTCTAATTCGCTAATACCAAACGGGCGTTGTTAACTTAACTGATACTCCATCTGAATCTGAAACGCTTATACGTGGTTGTCAAGTATAATTCTACCTATTTATCGTATCTTCAGATTATAATTTTCTAGAGGCAATAAAATTAAACCTGGATGGTAAATAATTTTCAAATTTTTAAATAAAATCCATTAGTTAGTTTTCTATAACATACTAGTTTTTAAATGTCGGTATGGATATAAAAGTTATAATTTAAAAAGTGTTTATTTTGCCATTTACTATTCTTCACGTGTTAAAAAGGCCAAATTTAATTGCAAATATCTTAGGTATCGCGTGGGCAATTGTTTTAAAACTTGGAAAGCAGATAGATTATACTTGATGTACTTAAAATTTCAATTAATTCTGGGTAAAATAGTTTCACGATATAACTACCTTAATGCATACATGCTTCGTGCTATAACAGTCACAACGTATCATTCAAAACCTGTCTATGGCAAACATAGAATAACGCAAACCTATAAAATACTTGAATTGCGGAGTTGAGAAGTTGTCTTATTTAAATTGACCGCGTTTTCTGTGAACACCAAATCATTCAACGAAAATGACCGATCGAGGTAACACCGATTTTACAAAATGGTTGGTGCAAAAAGTAATTGTCAGAACTTGTACAGACATGGAAATAAATATTTTTAAATGAAAATTGATATGAAATGCAGTGTTGTTTAAAGGGAAGTATGACAAACCGTAAATACAACAGTTTGATTACTTTTTAGACAAGTTCATAAATTTGCCACAAGACGGCTATGAGTTCATTTTCTTCGCCACTCTAAAAGTAATGACGTCAAAATCGAGCGAGAATTATACTTAAATGCACGTCATTAATAAAAGTAACTAGATGTGTGACATCATGAACTTGTACGTTTACATAGGTTTGAGAATCGCAGGGTGCATACTCAACGCCCAAATATTGAAAACCAGAATTTCATGCACAGAATCATTCAAAACCAGAATATTCAAACCAGAAATGCATGCAGAGAATCATTCAACACCAAAAATTGAAAACTAGAATATTCAAAAACCGAATGAAAAAGTTTAGGCTACCTGTCACTAGATGTCACTACGAAAGCTAGTTCAACGCGTGTTCAATGGTGGTGCAACATATGCGTTGTCGATAATCTAGTGAACTTTAATTTGGTCAAAAGAAAGTAAGTGCACTGAATACATAATACATGTATTATGTATTCAGTGGTTAATGGACATACGTCTGCATTCAATCCATTCAACTGTCAAAAGTGACAGCTACGCTAGTAAATAAGAGAACGTATACTAAAAAACAAATTAATAAATATTATATTCCAAATTAATAACATATGTTTGGTGAACGTTTATTTCTTTTAGAACGAGTTAGCCACTATTTGATAAGGTGATTACAACAGGTATCACAAAAATTTGTGTAAGAATATTGCCAAATGAATTTTTTAAACAATATTAGCTTACTTATAATTTATTAATTTTATTTATAAAATGTCTTTTACAGATAGGAGATTTGTGTCATATTATGTAGCAACTTTCTGTTAAATTGATATATGTATATCTTAAATAATTTCCACTTGTAATACTTTGATGATTTAATTGTGGAGCAAAGGAATGTCAGGAATGTAAATAAATAAATTTACTCATTTTTTTACACATCGTTTGCTTTAAAAAAATATATACGAGCCCAGGTTCATAATAGTTAGCCAGCTTACATTTTCAAGAAATTTTCCACAAAATTCTTTCGTTTACTTCAAATATAGACTAAAAAAGACGGATGATAATAGCTTGACCGGCATTTAAAAGGTTTGGCACAAGACATATGGGACAATAATCTAACAGAAGAATGTGCAGGGCTTGTGAATACAATGCCTAATAAAATTAAAGATATTATTTATAAAGGCGATATAACCCCTTCCCCCATTATTAATTGGTGGAGTACTTAAATAACATATACAGTTTTTGTAAGTTTAAAATCTATATTTTAAAGTAGAGGATAGAAATATCTCACCATTTTTGTAGGTTTTATAATTTGTTTAAATGTAAACTGATTGAACTATTATGAGCCTCGGTTTGTATGAAGAGTATAAATGCCAAATTCACCCTACAAAATTGTATGCACCTCTTACAGAAAATACGTTTGTATTTGACAAATAATTATTTCATAAAGTAACTAAAGTGAACAAAAAAAAAACGATGAGGTGCTGCTGATGAAGCAATTGAAGCTATGGAGATGATCCAGCTAAAAAAATCTGTTGTAGCCAGCACAATATGGTCGTCTGTTTTCTGTAAATACCTATTTTGTATAAATTCCACATAGAATGTTTCATGCAATAAATATATTTCCAGTAAAATTATTCCTCAAACATAATTTTCTGACATCTGCCCATCAATTATATTTACAGAACAGATTCTGTTTCCATAGTGGTGTATAGCAAGATTTATGAGACGTAATTTCTTTATAATAACCAAAATCTAATCAGCTTTTCATTTGGAAGCAAACTCAAGTATATACAAAAATTATAATTGTAGTATTGGAGTTATCGAACCTGAAAATATCAACACACACACACACACACACATACACATACATACATACATCAGACATAATTGTAAAAATGGTAAAATCATATTGTGAGGACCCTAAAACGTGCTTATTCATAAGAATCTCTCCATCGATTTTTTTGACCAAAGACAAAGGTTTGTTCGTTCCGCTACCCTGCATCTGCTGCAAACCGGGAGGTGTAATTTGCTGTTCTATCCAGTGCATGGATGTAATGTTACACATCCAACCAAGATGTCGTAGTGGTACAACAAACTTAAAATGTTCCAAATGTAACTTAGTCAATATTTAATTAATAAAAAAAAAATTATATATACATAATGTACAAGTAAACAGCTGATGATGACTCGCATAGCGGTCTAAACGTCCAAAATATAACTAATTGTACCATTAATAAATTTGTATTGGAATAAAAAACGATCCTACTGCCTCCCAAAAACTTATCAAATAAAACTTATAAGGATCTAACCTCGAAACCAAGTTACTAGATTCTGTTCATTCCATTTTTCCAGTAACTTCCGGTAAAAGGCCGAGGTAGCTGGTAGTGATAATTTTTACAGTGACACATGACTATTAGGAAAAAAACTAATATTTTTCAATAAGTACATGCTATGTAATGTTTCACTTTTAGAAATTGAAATAAATAAATAAATGTCATTGTCATATAAAAATAAATATATCATCACGGCATATTACCCATTGCTGGGTGTCCCAATCTGCTTTGTACACAGATGTCGGTAATGATGAAATATTTGTACCATGCGGATGCTTACCAGGCGTCACCTCACAGACACTCATTGCTAGCGTGGAGAGCACACCACAGGGTTCATTAATATTCGAAATAATTTTTGGCGTCGGTCGGGATCGAATCCGGATCCTCAGATTCGCGACCAGGCATACGGCCACGAAATTTATAATAAAGTAAATTTATTTGATAACAATAGTAAACAATTAAAATAGTGAAGAATGGAATACTATATTTTATTTGAAATAGTCACTAAATTGTGCAAACATCGACATTAAAAATTCAGTAATTGGCACTAAAGTAATCCATTATAAGACGATTCATACAAATGTAGTGTTGCCAACCTTATGATAATTATTATATATGTAAGATAATTTGGGCAAGTGTATGATAAATAGTATAGTAAATTTTTACGTAAAATGATAAAAAATATGTGCAAGACGAACGAACTAAATAATTCCGATGAACAAGTTTCAGATAAAACATATAATTTTGAGTGTTCTCTACAATAACTTCAGTGTCGGAGATTAGCAATATTGAATGTCAGACTGACATATATAACCTATAAAAATAAATATTCCTGTCGGTTCTACAATTTTTCGATTTCAAATAAAACGTAATATGCACCTCGGTACTGAAGTTCCTTTTTATTACTCATATGCTTTATTTTCCTCGGCTATAAGAACCCCGACAAATAAATTCCACATTCGTAATAAAAATAGAACTTCAGTGCCTTGATACATAAATAACTACTTACTGAGTATCCTTAATAAATATAATAGAACCTGAAGTATTTTCTAAAATAAATAATATGGCGGAAACGGATCGATCAGAAAAATAATTTTTAGTCATTTAAATTATTACCACGGCGATAGGCAGTAAATTGCAAAATACAGCATAGCGGAACAAACAAACCTATTTTCCTTACCTAAAAGGTGACGGAAGGTAATAAATGCAAGTAAAAATTCTTTTCAAAAAAATATTTGGGTGGCCCTGAAAAGGGCCGATTTAAATATGTAAAAACACATTTTACATACTGTATTGTGGCGGATGTGACCAGTTTGTGGTTACTGTAAAAAAACAAAGATATATTTGTAAAAAATAATTTAAAATCAAATATACTATAATGGTAATTTTATAATACTAGCGACTGTTCGTGTTCTATGAATTTTTAGATTAACAGTGTAAATGAAAAAGTTGTTTAGAATTAAAATCTACGTCGAATTTGTTTATTTTTATTGTTTTATCTTAATATGATATTCTACGTTTTTTCGCAGTACCAATAAAAAATACATTTTAAAAAATCCTTTGAATTGAAATAATATCTGCCCTACACAATAGGCAACGATACGCAGAATAGAATTCTGCGTCCTAATTACATTAGCACACTCTGCACAAATACACAGGTGGCCGCATGGTAATCACAGTTGTTCAAATTTCAGGACTGGTGTTTTATAAAAAAATATGAATGAGAAGTTCAATACAATACATCAATATTTGCAAAATTTCTGATGCTTCTCCCTAACTAAAAGTTACTAGAGTTAGTTATAGTATCGTTTATCTGGAAAATGAAATAAAATGTGCTGTCAAAATAAATGCCTAAGGCCTCAGTCTTTAATAATAATAATGTTATCCCGCACTACGAGCACATTTTCATAACAAAAGCGCTTTTACGGAGCGCACTTTCATATTGTATTCTTATGAGGATTGTGCTCCATAAAAGCGATTTTATTAGAAAAATGTGCTCGTATTACGAGCCACGCGCCACAGGTTGATGTTTAAAATTTTTTTGGAAGATATTGGCAAATACAAGTAAAAAAAAATCTGATGTGGCCAGCTCATTGCTCATTACCTTCCGTCAGTTCTATGTACAGAATGTCTGCCGCAAGCGGGCCACCATTCCTAACTTTCTTATTTGAATATATTGGGATATTTCATTAAGAATACGAACCAGGTGGAAAAATTTGGAACTAAAAACAAGGGAGCAATTTTATTTCATTCGTATGTTTTTACATACGCACGTAGTTTATATAATGGAAAATAGATAATGGAACTAATATTTACAATTAATTAAACTACTATTATCCAATATGTGCTCTCCCTAAGAAAAAAACAAATCTGTGATCATAACCTAACAACTACTAACTAAAGTATTTAAAATGAAAAATAATTAATCTTCCGCTACAATTAATAAAACAGGATACAAGTCAATATACTCTACCTAAAATAATAATAAACACTGAGAGAAAAGTCAAAATACAAGAAGAATCAAAGAAAAACTCTTGACAGCAATGATACGCTTATGGAAGTTACACAAATGTGCTCCCTTGTTGAAAGTTTAACGTTGGTGGTACACAACGCCATCTCTACATAATGAAATATCCCAATAGCAAAAATGTCATATTTGTATTTAAATAAGAAATATAATATTTAAATTTGAAATAACTCTTTTGTTTTTAATTTTAAAGGCATAGTGATAATGAACTTTTATATTCAGATAAAAAAATATTTTAAATGGTATCATTTTCAATATAGCATTCTATTAAAAAAATATTATTTTGTTGAATAAGTCGCGTATTTGATGTTCAATTGTTTTGCATTTTTCACCGTTAAATTTTTCATATAATATCGCCTAACTTTGTCCTTTTAACCGTCTTCCTATATCTTCAAATAAGAAAGTTTGCAATGGTGGCTCGTTTATGGCAGACACCTGTACGTATTTTACACCAATTCCATACAGAAAATTCCTTCTAAAAGATCCTATATTTCCAGTACATTGCCTTCCGTCAGTTCTAGGTATTTTGTACAAATTCCATACAGAAAGTGAAAGTTTCTAACAAAAGTTTATATATTTCCAGTAAAATTATAATATAAACATACTATGTCAATTGCACTTGATACTGACATCTTTGAATCAGAATTTTCTTAATATAGTAGCTGTTTCCATGGTTATAGCATAGCTTGCTGCTTATGACATTTTATTTCTTTATAATTTTTTTAACTCTATATCCATTGAATTTGAATTATAAAATACAATCAAATCGTATAGAAAATAAAATTTAACAGCGCTTTTTCAAGAAAAACTGCAAAATTCTTCAAATGAGGGGACTTTCGGTTGATGAATTATAACCAAAATCTAATCACGTCTGCACATGGTTGTAAGGAAGAGAAATACGTAAAAATCGTTTTTTTTTTTTTGGAGTTATCGCGGCTGAAATTATCGTCACACACACATACAAACATCATAGTAAAATCGTATTCTAGGAACCCTGAAATGTGCTTAATCATTAAAAACTCACCATCGAATTTTTTGAATAAAGACAATACCTTCTTTACCTAAAGGTGACGGAAGGTAAAAACAATGTAATATTATTAACACGCTTGCGAAATGAGAGCGCCGAAGGAAGCAATTTTTTTATCGTTATTGACTTCCATGTATTATACAATTTTAAGTGGCTCCCATCAAACCCAAACCATAACAAATACAAGCTATCAGTGTCATGGTGGCCACTGTTTTCAAATTTCACATGGTCAAAGTGCTTAAGTTACCGCTGCCATATATGACTAGCTTTACGTAGTCGTGCCATAAATACTGTCCCTAATACAAGGGAGGCTTATTCTACATAAAAAAGAAATCTGATAAAAAATGAATGTGATTTTATTGTTACACAACTATTAATTTTAAAAAAAAACTCAAAATGACCGGCTCGTTCTTTGACACCATAAGCGGTAGTCCAAAGGATTGAGGTCTGGACTTCCAGAGGGCCAATCTTCAACGACAATAAATTCCGGTAAATTCAGCTCTAACCAGCGTTGCGACGACTTCGCTTTGTGTGCGGGCGCTGAATCTTGCTGAAAAATCCAGTGCTTACCAGCGAACAAGGAATCATTCAATGGCTTTACAACTTGCTCTAATATGTCGCTCTGGTAATTTCCTGCTCGCGTTTTTACCCCTTGTTCGCAGAAATGCAACTTCATAACGCCGTCATACGACACCCTCCACCAAACCATCACTGACGCTAGGTGGTGACCCCTTTCTACCTTCGGGATTTTTTCTGCAGCTTCCCGAGAGCTATGGGTATACATTCAATCATTTTGGCGGTTGAATTCTTCTACAGTGAAAAATTTTTCATCCGTAAAAAGAATTTGCCGATGACTTCCGTTTGCGTGTCGCTGGAATAACATCTTAGCTCTCGTGGCTCTTATGTGACGTATGGTCGCTGTTAATCGCTGTCCTGTGCTTCTGCGATAAGTTCCAAGCGAGGTTTCAAGTTTAAGATCTTTCAGAATGCGTGACATGGTTCTAGCGGGGAACTTCATTTCCCTGCACATGATTTTCTGATCCGGAGTGGATTTCTCCAAATTCTCTCGCGAACAGATTTGACGGCTGCTGGACCCCTAGTTGTGCATGGCCAACCGCTCCTTGGTCTGTCATCAATTAATAACATATCGTTGTAACGTTCAATGGTCCGGTAAACAAACTTCTTCGTAATTTTCAGAAGTTTTAACAAATTGAAAATCTCTATTGGTGTTTTGTTGCACTTGTATAGCGCAATCACTGCTACACGGTTCTTTTTAATACCCCAATCCATGTTTACTGCATGAACCAAGGAGGAACGCATGAACTATCGGTTTGAAATTAATGATTTACAATATGTTGACAGATGAAAAAAACAAATGCTCAAGGCACCCTTAATTTTATTTTTATATATTTTTTTATCGTGTTTTATACTCATGGACAGAATTTATGGCACGACTACGTATTTGAATAAAGATGTGAGGTGCAACAAAAAAATAAAGCGGCTGTATAAAAATATATTTATTTTTAAAAAATTAACCAGAATAACAACTTATGAAAGAAACTTAAATTAGACAGAAAAAAAAAAGTTACATATTTAATACCTACTTTAATAATTATTTATAATAGATTGTATTCGTCATGGCATTTTGTGCTTTATAGATAGATCTCCATGCAACCGTTATATGTAATTTTAAATTATTACTTGGAATTATTAATATTATACCTTGCAATATTTTTGTCAATGGTTTCCAACAGATTTTCAATTGTATTAAAGATCAGGTGACTATTTGCAAGTTATAGACACATATTCAAATCGGCTCATTACTCCTTTTTCTTTCACCACTCTCACATGGTTATAAACAGGACAACGCAGTTTCGAAATATGAGTTCAGCATGAAATTCTCTTTCTTATTATGTATTACACGATTTGAGTGAAAGAGTGGGTCACAAATAAAACACACTTCAATTCCAAAGAAATTTCTGTAATATTTTGAACAGATTCATATCGGCAAATTTCAAACCTACTAACCATTCCTCAGCAACAATCGTGCAAATTCATGAAAGGAAAAAAAATCATGTGGAATTCAAACCATGTTATAATGTCTTTAACGGTGTCGGAGTAGTGGATGAAATATGAGAAATTTGCTGATTTGGCATTTGCTAACATTTAGGGAATTGTTACTACATCATGAAATAATATTAAAATATTTTTTTCTATTTTGCATCTGTAACAAAGCTATTACAGCATCCAAAGGAGTTCGTTAATAGCTCGTTTGAGTGTTGTAACAGCCTAGTACAATTTATTTGTATAAAGTTAGTAGCATAGCTGAAATGTTATGTCAAAAAATATCAAACCTCACTGAATAAACGATACTAACGATTGTTAAGATTTTTATTTATATATATTTAGGGCATAAATAGTTCAAAACACTATTAATTGTTGATATTTAAAATATGTAATTTATTTTTATTTATTTATGAACTCTGTCGGTAAATTAGTTCGAGCTATTTGGCGCTGATGTCATAGCCAAAGTTACGCAGGTTGTGTAGTAGTTCAGTCAAAAGCAAAATGGCGGCGGAGGAGAAATGTCAACAAGAATTAAGTGTTTATTTATAAGAAAATAGTGTTTTAAATATAAGATGTGTATAATTATATAGCTTTACACTTTCCACATCCTTTTCAGTTAATTTTATACAATAAAATGTAAGTAACTTGTAAAATTTTTATATTTGGTTATGACTATGAAACTTGACTTTTTTCATTGTTTGTTTTTGGAATTATAAAATGTATTTTCCGTAATTTCACGTATTTCAGGTGGAGTACACAAAAAATCGTCTGTATTCATTTTTAATTTGATATGAATTTGATTGTAAACAACACGAGACAATTTTAAATTCAAACAATTGAATTTTCAAATGTCACATTATTACCAACTAACACAAAATTCCCTAAATTTTGAATTTACGATTTTTTATTTGAAAAGATTATAAACAGCGCAAAATAGAAAAAATAGTATAAAGAACTCGTGTCATAATTGTCGATTATTTTGTTCGTGTAACCCGCCTTTATGAGGCGAATTAACAAATAATATTTAAGATGGGTTCTTGCCAGACTAGAGGTACAATTTAGTAATCGCCAAAAATATAATAAGTAATAATAAATGTTCTTACCGTTGTGACGTTGCTCGTAGAAGAGTAAAGGTTCGAAATAATAATAATGATTTATTATAACTAAGTTTATTGACTAGTATAAAGATGAGTTGATATATTTACAAATGATGGATCCGACTGTATGGATGAATGGTCTTCTTCTGGTCTCTCTCTTAATGGACCTCTCGATGGACTTCTCACCGGACTCTGTCTCCCCATCATCCATACAGTCTTTTATATTACTGTAATGCTAAGTCAACAAATAATTGAGGTGTCACCTAATTACCAAATAAAGAAACAATATTATAATTGCTCCATATTGCTTATTCTGCAATATTAGTGATTACTACTACTGAGTGTAATGACCTCAATTGTGTGGTGACCTAGTCTTACATTCGAAGGTTTGGGCAACTCCGCTACGCGGAAATGATAAAATGACAATTATGACATTCGTTCTTTAATATACTATTTTCTATTTCGGTGTTATTATGTTTCTATAAACGTACTGTTTTGTACTGCAAACACGACGTTTAGAAGATCTATAAGCGTACTATTTTTGGCGCCTTTCATGTTCTAGAGTTGGTAGTCATGCTTTCATAACTGACAGATGACAGGTAACCTCAAAATGGTAAGTTGTTGATAATATTTCAACATATTACTTTTAATTATGGATTTTTATACTTTCTTTACGTGTTAAGACTAGAAATAAATAATAATATTAATTTCACAACCAAAATCAGACCTTGAATCATAAATACAATACACCTTGCAATACAATAATTAATCAATAGTTGACAAAATATGAAATTTCAATTGTTAGCGAGAAACGTTACCAACAAACATAACTAACAAAAAAATACCTAGTCATAATTTGACGTCGCAATTTAAATAAATTTAATCGTAAAATTACCTCAATAGAAAAAATAGTATAAAAAACACGTATCATAAAGCCTGTTGACGCACTCGTCCTTTGTAAAACTCGCCTGGCGGCTCGTTTTCCAAACTTGGACTCGTACGTTAACAGATTGCCTTATGATACTTGTGTTTTAATGTACTATTTTTCTATTTCGGTGTTCTTATGTTTCTATAAACGCACTGTTTTGTACTGCAAACACGACGTTTAGAAGATCTATAAGCGTACTATTTTTGGCGCCTTTCACTTTCTAGAGTTGGTAGTCATGCTTTCATAACTGACAGATGACAGGTAACCTCAAAATGGTAAGTTGTTGATAATATTTCAACATATTACTTTTAATTATGGATTTTTATACTTTCTTTAGGTGATAGGACTAGAAAGAAATATAATATTAATTTCACAACCAGAATCAGACCTTGAATCATAAATACAATACACCTTGCAATACATTAATTAATCAATAGTTGACAAAATATGAAATTTCAATTGTTAGCGAGAAACGTCACCAACATAACTAACAAAAAAATACCTAGTCATAATTTGATGTCGCAATTTAAATAAATTTAATCGTAAAATTACCTCAATAGAAAAAGTAGTATAAAAACACGTATCATAAGGCCTGTTGACGTACTCGTCCTTTGTAAAACTTGGACGCGTACGTTAACAGATTGCCTTATGATACTTGTGTTTTAATGTACTATAGAAGATAGTGGGCTCGACATTTCTGAATATTTTTACGTTATCAAAGTTGTTTGAATTTAATTCAAAGCACAAATTGTCTATAAAAGGAGCGAAAATAAGAGGTGTCAGAGCAGAGCTTTGTACGACGCCAAACCAAAATTAACAACGATTTTATGTGTATTATAGATTGTCATGTAGACATAGCCCATAATCATCGATGTTTGATAGAACTTTGCAGTATTCACGGCTCTCACGAAACGATTTTTTTACGATAATCTTTGTAATCAAACTATGAATCTGTAATGAGAAATATAACATTTATTTCGTGTTATTATAATATACATACTTTATAATATTGGTACTTCGTGTAGAAAATGTAATTGTTTATTTATTAAACGGCACAACGGTTTATTATTCAAAAAATGTTTTAAGTTGCACATATTTTCCGTAGACATGCCTGTACTGTACCTATTATCTAGAATTCAGTTATTCAATCACATCGTATATAATTATCGATGAAGCTGTCATTTTTGACATTTGAAAACGTATGTCTATTATTATTCTCATCTAAATAAATTAAAGTACACTACAATATCGACAATGCATACGTTTCGCAGTGACATCTAGTGACAGGTAGCCTAAACTTTTTCATTCGGTTTTTGAATATGCATTTCTGGTTTTGAATCTTTTGGTTTTGAATAATTCTGTGCATGCAGTTCTGGTTTTGAACTTTCTGGTTTTGAATCTTCGGGTGTTGAATGATTCTGTGAATGCAATTCTAGTTTTGAATATTTGGGCATAGAAGACATTCCCCAAGTTACTTTTGAATAACTGTGGTATACAAAACAGGTAGATGATCGAGATCACCTCCGCAGAGGTTACTTTACTCCTGGTGTATTTTGCGGACTAGCCTTTTTCTAATAAAACGAGAGGGATCAAATTTGGAATTTTCATGACTTTTGTGATTCCTTGTAATATACAATTTAATTCAAACTCGAAATCATCTTCAGAAGATTACTTTACTCTTGGTGAATTTTGCGGACTGGCTATTTCGACTGAAGCGAAAAAGACCATACTTGAAATCTACATTGCTCTTATGTTTCTCTTCCTTATACTATATAATTAAAACTCGAAATCATCTTCAGAAGGTTACTTTACTCTTGGTGATGATTTCGAGTTATAATTAAATAGTGTAGTAAAGAGAAACATAAGAGCAACGTAGATTTCAAGTCTGGCCTTTTTCGCTTCAGTCGAAATGGCCAGTCCGCAAAATTCACCAAGAGTAAAGTAACCTTCTGAAGATGATTTCGAGTTTGAATTAAATTGTATATTACAAGGAATCACAAAAGTCATGAAAATTCCAAATTTGATCCCTCTCGTTTTATTAGAAAAAGGCTAGTCCGCAAAATACACCAGGAGTAAAGTAACCTCTGCGGAGGTGATCTTGATCATCTTCCTGTTTTGTATACCACAGTTAGTAACTAGTATGTTGTGATTTAATACTATAGAACCAATAATTATGACCAGTCCGCTTTTTTGTGGTCCGCAAAACAGAACTTCCCTTTACCTAGCAATAGCTGTTCGTACAATTGATAACAAAAATAATAAAATTAAGGTTATAACTTTTTGATATTTCAACCACGTGAATCAGATTGAAACTAAAACTGCATTCAGCAGAAACCTCCTTGGTCGGTGACCGTTCGGTCAGATGTCTAGCGACCACATAAGTCTGCTGAATACGCCCTCATTTCACTGATAATAACACAACTACCTGTGCAGGATGAAATCCGCCGGATTCTTCACTAACAACAACAACCTACGATACACTTTTGGATCCTACGCAGCAGCGACGGTCAAAAGCTGATGATGGGTGGGTGGTTACCCGAAACGTCCTGTATCAAATTGACTACAGTTTTTTTTTTTTTTAATTTTAGAAATATAAACATAATAAGTTTACTTTATAAAATTATTATTATTATCTAGTCATGATATACTAATTGTTAAAGATAAGGATGAAAAAAATGAAATAAGTTTACGTACGCCAGACATCTTTAGCCATGAGTAAATGTTTTTATTGTTTTTATTTAAATTTTTCACCTGAATTCAATGGTAAAATAAAAAATATAACTCTCAGCACTCCATTTGAAATAAGAAAGCTAGACATTACATGCGGTTAATCTGTGGAAATGTTTTAGATGAAACGGACATATCGCAAGACCCTCAGCCCTTAGATACCAAATTTCTTGAAATAAGTACCTAGTTACTAAAATAAAAGTAGTGAAAATCGTAAATGTCTGTGCGATTTTAGTATGATCTTTATAGGGCAGTGAGAATAACTTAAAACAAAGAAAAATTAATAAATTAAGTGAAAAAAGCAAATAATAATTAGAGACGACAGCAATGTTATTGTTTAAACAAATAGATTTATGGCTTACTTTTTGAATTGATCTTTTATACTCAGATTTGCCAATTATATGTTTCATTGGCAGAAAAAATATAGTTCTCACACTGCCGCAAGATGTCTCTACGTGGTCTCTACTAACCATGAAATAAATAATTCCGGCGCGTTGTTGGAGATAGAATTTGACTTGCGTACTTCACTGTAACTCACTTAGACTTGACATAAATTGGTTTTGCTTTGTGCACGGAAGTATCGTGCTTGCCTGTAAATCAAGGCATTTGCCATTTAGGTACTCTTAATTTATAGTGTATTCCGAAATTGAACCACAGTAACCAATGAAAATGGTTATGGTTTAATCGCGGTTACTATTTTACCGTCACCGAACTGGAAAAACGGAACGTTTTTTTCCTAACATTTGGTAAACCAGTTAACAGCTAACTTCAAATTGTAAAATTTAAGATAAATAGTTGAAATCTATGTAGATAAACTAAATCTTCACACGTGACACGTGCACACAAGTACTCATACGATCCTATACGATAGTAATTGGTATATTTTATATTTTCTGCGTGCTCATTCATTTGTCACGAGATGAGCCAAAATGTAACCGCAGCATAACCGCCGATCTAGCGCTGTTGGCTTGGTTACGGAAAAGTTAAAAGTTACCATTTTTTTCAGTAACCTCGTTCCGAAAATACAACCGGTTACTGAAAAAGTAACCGCGGTTAGCGTGGTTCAATTTCGGAATACACTATTAATTTCCCCGATTTCCTCTTAAAGTTTAGTAGATAAAAACTAGAAGAAATATCCTGCCAGACAGATAATTTTCTGGCAATGTTATGATGTTATGTTGGAATGCAAACCATAATGGTGAAATTTACAAAACTGATTCTAACAAAAGTAATTTCACCAATATTTACATTTAGCATTTTTCGAAGAATTAAAAGTATAGTTTAAAATAAAGTATGTTTCTTCGCGATTTATGCATTATGAGGGGGGGGGGGGGTGCGCTGAAATATAATTTTGCACAAAGGTGCCTTTTACCCACGAAGCGGCACTGTTTTTATCTCCCGTTATCCTTGGTAAGGGAGGTATATAGGAATCGTGCTAAAAATCGCATATCGAGATTTCGAAGCATTCCATGCGTCTAAATGTCATAGCGCCCAAATTCCATAGCGTCTAAATTCCATTCCATCTAAATTGCATAGCGTCTAAAAGATGCCCCCCGCCAATTGCCATAGCGGCTAAATTTGACCTGGCTTATTTCGGCCACTACCAGTGGTGTTGGTAATACAGCAAACTGTAAATATGTCTACATTTATTTGGAATTGTACAACAGATGGCGAGTTTGTTGTGTAGTTCATACAGTGCTACAGTGCGTATAAGGAGGTACTATAGTAGGGTACCTATATACTCAGGGTATGGCCATGACGTGCTCGCGTTTCGTCCGCCATTAGAGGGCCACTGTCATATTCGTTGTTGTTGCGCAAATTATTATGTATTTTCGTGGCTACTTGCTTTATTTTAATGCAAAACACATTTAAATATACTTCTAATATTTATTTAAAGTGTAAGTAATACTTTTATTTTATTTATTTGTATATTTTCTTGAGATACTGAGTACGATGACTGGTAATATTGAAAACACATAAAAATGACCAATATTAAGCACAAACATTTAATTTTTTAAGAGGTAAGTTTAAAATATATACTTATTATGTAAATAATAACCACAGTTATTAAATTTGATGTGATAATAACAACCTATATCCTATACGCTACATAACCTCTAAATCTGTGTCATAATAATAATTGTGTATCTCTTAAATAAATGAATTTTTATTACCTTTATAGATTCATAGTGTGATTATTTAATATTCCTGTAAAATATAATATCACATTTCGTACAAATAAATAGGGAAATGAATTATCAGTATGTTTGACATTGGCTCGCTTATGGCGGCGATCTTGCCTCATGGCCATATCCTGTATATAAAGGTACCCTATACTATAGTAGTCAACAACAGTTAACCAAATAAATACAGTACAATAGTTTACGAATACAACGGGTATGTAATGTAAATGAAGAATATGCACTGAAAGACAAATATAATTCAATATATAAACATAATGTAAATAACACTAATATGAATTAACTATTATCTACCTGTTTCATCAAATTTACCAATATGAAAGTACATGTAATAAGTGCATTTAAATATAAGTATGTAAAAAAATGAAAATTTGCATGTTTATATTTATATTTGGTATGGATTAAAATATAAATCGTTTTATTTAAAAAAAATAATTACTCTAAATTCATACAGATAGCCAGAAAGAAGGTTTACAACTTTATTATTAAATTATAAAATATAAAAATAAAATAAATATATCATCACGGAATATTATCCATTACTGGGTGTGCCAATCTGCGCTTGTACATAAATATCGGTAATGATGAAATATACAGTGTGTCCCCGGATTAAGTATACAAGATGGAAAAGATCTTTATTTCTAATTTTACAAAAGAATGTTATAGGACGAACTTTTTTGCTTAACTTGAAACTCTTTTGTCATTTAAACCTTTAATTATTAATATTTTGATTTCCATCCTCGAAATTAGGAAAGTGCCTTCGATATATGGCTTGCTTAACCCACTTGCAACATGTGTCATGTTTAATATGTCATGTGTGGTTATGTTTTTATAAGTAATACGAGTAATATCGCAAAACTTATTTTCATTGCAATATTTGTATGTAGTTTAATGTATTAAAAAATTGGATAAGAGATACTATGTCTGCCCGTAACATTTGAGGAAGTGCAGAATAGCTTTAAAGAGCTGTGTCGGAGGATTGAGTTATGTAGCGACGAAGGTGGAGGGTTAATAGAATAGTAGATGATGAAGCTTCTTGACTGGATGGGTGTATGGAAATTAATAGATTACTGGATTGCAGTCAAAATATTAACAAAAAAATAACAACATCCCGTCAAAACAGTTAAAATAAATAAATAAAAGAAAATACTCGAAAAGTCGTCAAAATCTTTTAAAAATAAAATAAATATATATGTGAATTTTCGGCACCCTTATGGAAAAAATATAATTTGGTTTTAACAAGTATAGTTCGGAAGTTTGTTATTTTACCGCTAAAAAAATTAAAGAATATTTTATTCATTCTTCTTATTGTTTAGTCTTAAGTTTAATTATTTTTATTGTATTTTAAAATGTTTGTACAGTAAAATTTTTGAAAAATGTCCGATCATGGTTATTTACGAATTGTATGAATTCAGATTTTTGCTCCGCCCATTCTGACAAATTCAGTAGTGTCGTTTGGTTAGTTTTCATGAGGGTACATAAGATACTACTGTTATTTTATTATTATAAAAATATATGTAACAATAAAAGCATTCAAAAATAAGACAACTGGTAAATTTATTAGCAAATGTAAAACCAAATATGTGAAAAAGAAGATACTGACACAATGTCAGTGTCAGTGACACTTACAAAAAAAAACGTTATTCGTACGGCTATGAATCAAGGTAACGTATCTGAATTAATAAATAAACTTACGTTACAGCGAAAGTATTATCAAAAACGAGCATCGTTTTAAAGTGGAACGTCTTAATATAGTCGAAGCAATATGAATTTTTGAAAGACAAGCGTGTTATATCCATCCTTATCGTACACGCTTATAGCCTTTGCAAAGGAAAGAGCTAAATGTAAGCAAATTTGTTAATTCGTTCATTATACAAATAACCTTGATCGGACATCTTTAAAAAAAATTACTGTAGGTATATATAGTACTTAATTTGGGATTGCATGAAACATACGAATACTTTTGTATAGTCTTCTTCAAATCACGACTTATGCATGTTTCGACTCCGCAAATCTAGTCAATGTAGTTGGCGCGTACCAAAATACTCAAATCTTGACTTATGCACCGTACGACAAAGATGGCTGACAATCTCTAATGGTTCGTTCGTTTGTTCACTAAGATTTCATTTTAATATTGTTTAGTAACTTTTTATTTCTTTTCAACGGAGTAAATTAATATTTTAAAAATGAGTTATTAATAATTGATATAAACATTTCGCTTTACAAATAATTAATATGCTATATATAACAAAAGAATATCAATTTAACAGCCTGTTATATGAATTTAAAAAACCAAATTGTTGGTGATTAAATTTGTCATCATTCTGAATTTCAATTAATATTTGTGTTTACAAATATTTAAGCATTCAATACATTACTTATTTGAGTAAAAGTATTGTAAAACAATTAAGAAGGTTATGAGGAATATGTAAAAGAAAAGGCATCCAATATTTTGCATTAGTTATAATAAGCTGGATGAAAGGATAAATAAGTAGTGAAAAAATAATAAAATATTTATTTATAATGACAAAGAAAATGATAAGCTTACAGTTTTAATTTACACGATATTTGTGGTGTGATTAACCTCACTTCTGGGATACTAAAATTTAAAATTGCTATTTTAAATTTATCTCTGTTGCTGTTTAACTAATTTTAATATAATCTTCAAGAGATCAACACAGCATTTGACCAAAATGATTGCGAAAGTATCGTACAAGGAGGATATCGTGATGTCATGATTACTGCTGGCTGGCGTTATATTTACGAAATAAAGGCTGACACATGAGGTATCCAATATTTTGCGCAGTACAGTTATAACAAAGTGGATGAAAGGATAAGTAAGTAATTAAAACATAATGAAATTTATATGTAATTTAACATTAATATAAATTAATATTACAGATGATGTAATTTGCTACCAGGAATATAAGTAACCAATTTTGAAACAAAAACAGATAACATAGAACTTGTTACGAAGAATACAACTATTTTATTGTAAAATTAAATATAATTACCTATAAGATATAATTGGGAACACACACATCGTCCTAATGTTCATACATCGCCCCGTTTACTTCTTGTTTCATTCAGTTTCCTAACGTTAAAATCTTGACCATGAAGTTCGCGCAGATGAACTTGGCGCGCTCACAATTTAAAAAGTCCACTCCTGAGTACAAAATATACCTGAAAATTATTTATTGAATCGGAGTAGGTAGAGTTTTTGTTAATATTTTTTATTTAAAATTAGTACTGCAGAATGTACTTTTAAAAATGTGGGCGCGCGAAATTCTCTGCGCTAACTTCATGGTCAAGATTTGAACGTTATGAAACTGAAAGAAACAAGAAATGACAGAAGGATGTATAAACATGACGCTGCATACGTAAAGCCTAAGATATTGTATATTAGTATAGTTATGTATGTATTTCGTAGAGTTCATAAATAAAGATATTTAGATATTTAAATTAACTTTTATGGTTCTAAAAAAGGTTAAATTCTTTACGTAGTGTAAATATTAATTATCATTATAATAATTCAATAAATTGTTTCATTTTGTTTAGTTTAACTTTGACATTTTAACAATTAAAAAATTAATCTGTTGAAATTAGTAGTGTTTTAATTGGCTAATTCATTTTTTTTTATGGTGGAACTTTTTAAATAATACCTGCCAAATAAATATACACACAGAATGTAGAATGTATCAAACAAATAATAAACAATCACAAAATTACAAATAAAACATAACTTTTAAAATATATGAAAAAATAGTTTATTATCTTTGTTACAGTTTTCTAAATATGTTATAAAAAGAGAAATCGTTACTAAATAATATAAAATTATGAAAAATGTACGAGCCCTGCGCCAAAAGAATTGGGCTACATCTATTTATTTGTTTAATTTTTCGTATAAAATTACTAAATTTAATAACTGAATTTGTTTCTCTGTTATTTAATGGGGTCTCATAGCCATGTGCCTGTGTGTCTGGTCGCGATCCGGGTTTGATCCCGATCGATGCCAAAACTTAATTAGAATTTTAATTGGCACAAAAGTGAACTCTGTACTCTCCAAGCCAGCAATGAGTGCCCGTGAGATGACGTTTGATGGTAAATGTCCACACGGTACGAATATGTCATCGTCATTATCGATATCTGCATAGAAAGCAGCTTGGCGCACCCAGCAATAGGTATGCCGTGATGACATTTTTTTAAATTTAATTTATTGTTTACACTTATTCAACTATTAACCCTAAACTTACTTTTGTATTATTAGAATTAATTTATTGCTGAAACAATACGCGTTATCATTAAAAATGTATACGAGTTGTTGCCTTGTAAGTTAAGAAAAAGATGTAGGCCAATTCTTTTGGCGCAGGGGTCGTACTTCTTCCAATGTTTTCATTCGCGTGTGGAAAATGAGTGTTAAATCGCAATTTCGTAGAAAAAAATAATCAAAAACTTATTTTTTATTCGATTATATCATAATGTTTTGATAGTGTGACTCGCCTTATATTTCCGTATAATCTCAGATATCTCCTATAGAAGTCCGCGTGCCGCCATGAAATTATTATAAATAAACAGTAAATATTATAACAACTTATTTAATATACATTTCAATATGGCACCATCCGTAGAGGGATGTGAAAAAAATTCATAAAGATTGTGTGATCCGTCCTAGGAAAGGAAAGTACAAATCAAATTATAATAACCATACATGTATACAGGGTGTCCCAGAAGTCGACGATCAAACTAAATGGGGTGATAGAGGAGATCATTTCCAATCAAAATAACTATATATATTGTAATGCAATTGTTGATGGTTCAAAAGTTTTTGCAACTTTTGTAGTTTCTCCTAAAAACGGCAAGGCGTCCAATAGAATTATTATTATTTTTATTACGAGACGTTTGTTTCTCTTTTTCTTTTTTATTGTATGCACCTGAAGGGTTCTACTTTCTAATAAAATCATTTTCTTGAACATGAGTACCTTCTGTTAAGAAGAAGTTGTGTATTTAATGTAGATTTTAACGCGGTATAACACATGAGGATATTCAGAGCAGATTTTCTTAAATATTTTTTTTTTCTACAAAGAAAGTATTTCAGTTAAAAATACAATTGAAAAATTCGAGAATTATCTTAGATGCTGCGTCAAAAATAAAACAAAATAATAGTTGTAATAGTTTTTATACAACATTAAAACAAAATAGGGTTTATGAAGCTTTTCATGATGTTTTCAAATTTTACAAAAAGTGTTCAAAATTTCTACCATGTTTTCTAATGCACACTAAGCATCGCCGAATAAAATTTCTTTTTATTGTTCGGAACGCCCGTTGATTATTTTTAATAATGTTGGTAGCCTCTCTTATTTTTTGTTGCAACTCTTGTTCATTCTGACTTTCTGTCATGTAGACTATTTCTTTAAAATAACCCCATAGAAAAAAATCTAAGGGGTTAAGATCAGGGGATCGCGGTGGCCACATAATAAACCCTCCTCTACCAATCCACCGATTCCGAAATTCTGTGTCAAGGTATCATCTCACATCTACAGAATAGTGAGGAGGAGCTCCAACTTGTTGCAGCCACATATCTCGGCGTGTCTCCAATGTCACGTCTTCAAGTAGATAAGGTAACTCATTTTGCAAAAAATGCAGTTTTTTTTCGCTGTTAAGCCTTCCTGGGAGCTTAAATGGACCAATCAATTTTCCTTCAATTATTCCCGCCCATATGTTGACCCCAAACTTGTGTTGAAAGTTGTCATTTCTAACAACTCTAGGGTTCACATAGTCCCAAAAATGTAAATTGTGAATATTAAATATCCCGGTTCTACAAAAGTTTGATTCGTCGCTCCACAAAATCTTGTTAAAAAATTCGGAGTCTTCTCTATGACGACGCAGCATTTCCCGACAAAATTGCACTATTTTGTCATAGTCCGCAGGTAAAAGTGCAGCGCGCACATGGTATGGATACAACTGGCCCTTTTGCAAAACACGATGAACCCTAGATTTTGGAATTTCCAAATGTTTGGATATACGACGAACACTTGTTGACGGGTTCTCTGTCACCATTTCAATTATATCGTCGTCATTGCACTGAAGCGCAGGTCTTCCTTCTCTTCGCGGATTGCCAGGGATTTCGCCTTCTAAGTAAGACCGATGAACATTTTGAAATACCCTATAATCAGGATAGCGTTCTCGATTAGGGTATCGTATCCGATACTCTCTTGCAGCAGCTCGAGCGTTCCCGTCACAAAACCCGTACACGTAATGCATTTCTGCATATTCTCGAGGGGTATAAGACATATTTTTGAGACCAAGAAGAACAAAGTCCAAATGAAAGGAGTATCAAAAACCAAAAAATACGCAAAATCACAAGAATTAAAACAAAGTTTAAGAAACGAAGAACTGATAAATCAAAAACACACAAACAGTAAAGTTATTATCGATATGTCACAGTGCCACAGTGCGTATAAGGAGGTACTATAGTAGTCAACAACAGTTAACCAAATAAATACTGTAAATAGTTTACGAATACAACGGGTCTGTAATGTAAATGAAGAATATGCACTGAAAGACAAATATAATTCAATATATAAACATAATGTAAATAACACAAATATGAATTAACTATTATCTACCTGTTTCATCAAATTTACCAATATGAAAGTACATGTAATAAGTGCATTTAAATATAAGTATGTAAAAAAATGAAAATTTGCATGTTTAAATTTTTATTTGGTATGGATTAAAATATAAAACGTTTTATTTAAAAAAAATAATTACTCTAAATTCATACAGATAGCCAGAAAGAAGGCTTACAAGTTTATTATTAAATTATAAAATATAAAAATAAAATAAATTTATCATCACGGCATATTATCCATTACTGGGTGTGCCAATCTGCTTTGTACATAAATATCGGTAATGATGAAATATACAGTGTGTCCCCGGATTAAGTATACAAGAGGGAAAAGATCTTTATTTATAATTTTACAAAAGAATGTTATAAGACGACCTTTTTTGCTTAACTTGAAACTCTTTTGTCATTTAAACCTTTAATTATTAATATTTTAATTTCCATCCTCGAAATTAGGAAAGTGCCTTCGATATATGGCTTGCTTAACCCACTTGCAACATGTGTCATGTTTAATATGTCATGTGTGGTTATGTTTTAATAAGTAATACGAGTAATATCGCAAAACTTATTTTCATTGCAATATTTGTATGTAGTTTAATGTATTAAAAAATCGGATAAGAGATACTATATCTGCCCGTAACATTTGAGGAAGTGCAGAATAGCTTTAAAGAGCTGCGTCGGAGGATTGAGTTATGTAGCGACGAAGGTAGAGGGTTAATAGCTCGGTTAATAGAATAATTTAATATTTGATTTTTGTTTGAATAATTTAATAAAAAACTATTTTTTTTGTTTATTATTATTATATATAAATGAATTTTTATTACTTTTATAGATTCATGGTGTGATTATTTAATATTCCTTTATAATATCACATTTCTTACAAATAAATAGAGAATGAATCCATCCTGCATAAACTGTTTATAATTTTAATGTTTTGTTATCGTATGGAGACATTTTTATTATAAAATTATGAATATTTTCAATATTTATTCCATAAATAAATGAATATAGCTAAATTATTTATTTATATATTTATGTATAATACGTAACATAATGCTTTTCACTTTGTATTAAAAAAAATCCCGCACTTGCCCAAAAATAAAAACCTGTTGTGGCCAGCACAATAATACCTCTCGCCACTTCCGTTTTTGGTTACATAAGTATAGGGCGCGAGCAGTCATGTGACATTGTTGGCCTTGACAAGCAGATATGGGGGTTCGTGTCAAAATGAAAATTATTAATTTTGTATATATATATGTCAAATGTTAGAATTTTTAATCAAAATTTCGAGATTTTCTAAATTCACGTAGTTAGTTTGTCATACTTGACCTAGACAAGCAGATATGGAGGCGAGTATGGAGGCCCTTGTAAAAATGGCAGTAATTATTTACATTAATGTCAAATGTCATAATTTTTCACGTGGTTAATTTGTAACCAGGTATGAGGAATTTACTTGTCGAGGAAAATAAACCACATGGAATTGGAATATCATGAAATCCAGATGTGCGGGATTAGATTTGCTGCCATAAAAATCAAAAGAAATTTACAAAGAAAGCATAAAAATTAGAAATTTATGGATAGGAGAAAAAATATTCAATCGTTTGCCAAAGAATGTTATGCCAGCATATTTTGCAAATTTATCCGAGAAAATGAAATCTTCTAGTTTGTGGTCCCAGTACTCCATGGTGAGGGCCATGTTAAACGTAAAACACAATGTTGGCATACCAAAATACATGAAATTGTGTGATTTTTTCAAAAAGTAAACATCATGGATATTTGGCAAAAAAAAAATATTATCTTAACAAGACTTCCAAAATATATTAAATATGTCCCAGATAATAAGTATTTATTGTATTAAAGTGATACTTTATTTTGTGAGAAGGTATATTAAACAGTATTTTTTTGATTTAAATTTGTACTTCTAATATTTTTCTGACATATGCCGATGTGGCCGCGGCCAGCACGTCCCAGCTCTGAGCACCGAAGTTTACCGAACGCAATAAATGGAAAAATGCGATTGGTCCAGCAACTGTATTCGGCTAACTTCTGTGCTCTGTGCTGAGACGTGCTGAACGCGGCCTAAAAATGAAAAATTGTCTACAATAATTAATTTGTTGAGCAAGGAAATAAGCGATAGGGATAGCGACAACGATTTTTTCAAAACTCCCTCTAATACATATAAAATTATCAGACTCATTTATTAATTTTTATGATACTAACCACACAAATTTTATAGGTTATGGCAGTATGTATTTATTCCCTAAATATTTTGAGAGTGCCGCTTCGAAATTATTATAAAAAAATAGTATGTATTATAACAAATTATTTAATGTATTTTAATATAGCGCCCCCCGTAAAAGGGATACAAAAAAAATCAAAATTTAATCATTGTTGTAATTCGGAAAAATACCTGCAGAAATTTCATTACACACGGAAAATAAACTGAAGGAAAGGAAAATAAATACAAATAAATTATATTAAATACTTCTATTTGTTGCATTTAATTTTTGTGTTTGCTTTAAAAATTTAAAAATGTATAGAGGTTAGAATTTATGTTTGTGTTATAACTTGTATCATAGATGGCACTGTAGCATAAAGCTAGACTTACATATAACATTAATAGAAAAAAAATATATTAAGACATTAATTGTACTTTGACAGAATTTTTAATAAAAAAAACGTATTTCCCTCACTTGAGAACCACATGCACTACACAGCCATATGGGAGAAAAGTTTCATATGAAAAGATTAATATCGATAAAAGTTCTTTATATATATACTTGTTGATTTTTGTTATTATTTCCTCTCAATAAATTATGAGATCCTTATTTTCTAATAATATTAAGAATATTCAAATAGAGCAAATTAAACATAAAGGTATAGTTTAAACAATGTTCGTCATAAATGTATAATAAAGCAAGCTCAATCTAATTTTTTTTTAGATATCTTGTTTTTTGTTTCAAATGAATTGATATGAAAACAAGTTATTTTTTTGTACCTCTCCTTAGCGTGGCACTGTAACAAAAAATAAGGAGTAATTTATTATAATGTTATTATTTTTATTTATAATAATTCGTAAGCGAAACAGTTTCATATTTCATATAGGAGATATATGAAAAATATATGTATGTATGTACATGGGATACACTGCACAAATTTAAATTTGTTAAAATTGCCGCGTTTTGCAAGCCAAACTTACACTCGGTAAATGTAGTTTCTGGAGAATTTCTTTTGTTAGACCTTATAATATTTTTTTCCCTCTAAATATTATATATTCATATACAGGTGTCCCAGAAGTCGACGATCAAACTAAATGGGGTGATAGAGGAGATCATTTCCAATCAAAATAACTATATATATTGTAATGCAATTGTTGATGGTTCAAAAGTTATTGCAACTTTTGTAGTTTCTCCTAAAAACGGCAAGGCGTCCAATAGAATTATTATTATTTTTATTACGAGACGTTTGTTTCTCTTTTTCTTTTTTATTGTATGCACCTGAAGGGTTCTACTTTCTAATAAAATCATTTTCTTGAACATGAGTACCTTCTATTAATAATAAAAATATTGTTTTGTGAAAAAATTTTCTACCGAAAAAAAGCTACTTGATTTTAAAGTGACGCTGACAGAAAAAAATGTCCTAAAAAAAATTAACCAACTATCAGAAGAAGTTGTGTATTTAATGTAGATTTTAACGCGGTATAACACATGGGGATATTCAGAGCAGATTTTCTTAAATAATTTTTTTTTTCTACAAGAAAGTATTTCAGTTAAAAATACAATTGAAAAATTCGAGAATTATCTTAGATGCTGTGTCAAAAATAAAACAAAAGAAGGTATATGAAGTGACATACACCCCGGTGCAACTTGTATTGGAAAACTGGCAGCAAACAGTAGGCAGTGAGAGTAGTGTACCCAATGTAACAGAGATGTCACTAAACGGTTCATGTCGCTGCTATAGTTTTCAATAAATTAAGTAATCTATGAAATAAAAAATAAAAATTTATAAAATTATTTGTCAACAGTAAAAAATATTGTTCAAAGATATTGTCATTGCTGCATTGTCAAGTATAAGTCGCTGGTTTAAAAATATATATATATTATGGCTTATGTTAAGTAAATAATATAATAATTTTATTTTAGTTTATTTCTGCTAATTTAACTAACATTTTCAGCTTTAATCGTAGTTATAAATTTAAATGTCGGCATCCCAACTGCGAGAATAAATATATGAATGTTGTAAGTGATTCACAGAATAAACACTTCTATAGATTTCCTTTAAAAATACAGCGCGATGTGATATATGGAAAAATGTAATATTAACTTAGATGAAAAATTGTCATATACCTTCATTTGCGAAGAACATTTGTATATAATCTTCCTTTAAATTGTAATCATGGTTGCGTTAATTTTGTTACCTTACTATAAATTCGTTAACCTTTATATTTAATTGATGTTATTGTAGGATGATCATCATAATATGTATACTCAGCAAACTTATTTTACAAATGAATATTTTTTTTATTAGTTTTCTTTGAATTTCTTCATTTTTACAATGTTAATGGTTTTAAACGGTTCATGTAATTTAGATTTATATGAATAAGTATATAGAAGTTAAAATTGAGGAGCTTTTGGGCACAAACAATCATACTGTCTTAGAAGTCAACGTATCGGTGGAAGACCAAGACTGCTGGCAAGACAAAATCAGAGCAGATAGAAAAAAGAAGAATCTACATCCCGAAAATGCATACGATCATTTAAAAAATCCACGCAGAACAACGTTCATAAGGAGACCATGTTGAAATAATGGGTAATCAATATGAACAAGAACTCACCCGGCTATTCCAAGTAATCAAGAATGAGAAGAAAATGCTTTTATTTTAAATATTGAATTTAAATAATGTAATTTGTACATATAATAAAAATAATGAAAATAAATCATTTTTTATTTGAATATACCGAAATTATAAAAATTAAGTAATCACTGTATATTAAACAAATGAAGGTTGACAGGTTCATATGACATATATATATGACATTTACTTGACATGTATTTGACATATGTCAAAAGTAATGTACCCAATGACACCCAGGGGGCAATAGTTCCGTGCTGCCCACTTGATACATTGACTTGCACTTCTCGTTTACCTTATTGTTTTGTGGTATTAACTACACAACAAACTCGCCATCTGTTTCACAATTCCAAATAAATGTAGACATATTTACAGTTTGCTGTATTACCAACACCACTGGTAGTGGCCGAAATAAGCCAGGTCAAATTTAGCCGCTATGGCAATTGGTGGGGGGGCATCTTTTAGACGCTATGCAATTTAGATGGATGGAATTTAGACGCTATGGAATTTGGGCGCTATGACATTTAGACGCTATGGCACGTACTCTCGAGATTTTGGTAAATGACCACGTTATTTTTAATATTTTCACGATGATGTCTGTATGTTTGTGTGTGTGTGTGCGTGCGTGCGTGCGTGCGTGTGTGTGTGTGCGTGCGTGCGTGTGTGTGTGCGTGTGCGTGCGTGCGTGCGTGTGTGTGTGTATGTGTGTGTGTGTGTGTGTGTGTGTGTGTGTGGATCCTCTATACGCTCTAACTCAAATACTATCAATACTGTCAATCGGATAACCGGAAATGACAGTTTACTTGAAGCTCAAATTAGTTTTTCTTCAAAAAATACCTTTAAATGTTATTTTTTCGCAATTTGTTATTATAAAAAGATTATTTAATTTTCTACAGGTTTGCATTAATACGTTTTCTATATATTTTATGAATAAATTTATAAAATGATATAAAAATTATATCTCGGAGCTTATGCACACAACTCCATGGTTACACACAGTTCAGTTCAAATGTATGTAACTGACAGATAAATGTCATTGTCAAAAAAATAACCATTTCAAATTAATAACAGTAACGTTTTCAAAAGAAAATTGTAAATAGAACAATAGTTACATGAAAAGGAACTTAATATACATAATTTCAAATTAATAATAAAAACATTTTAAAACGAAAATTGTAAATAGAACAATAGTTATATGGAAAGGAACTTAATATACATAATTTCAAATTAATGATAAAAACATTTTAAAACGAAAATTGTAAGTAAAACAATAGTTATATGGAAAGGAACTTAAGATACATAATTTCTAGTATTAGTAAATATGCAGGTATTTATTTAAATAAGAAAATAAATAAATATACTATCACGGCATATTACCCATTCCTGGGTGTGCTTATCTGCTTTGTACACAGATTTCGGTAATGATGATGACATATTCGTATCGTGCGGGCGTTTACCATGCGTAGCCTCTCAGGTACTCATTTTTGGCGTGGAGAGTGCATCACACGGGTCAGTTTTGTGCCATTTAAAATCGAAATATTTGATAGCAGGAATTGAATCCGGTTCCCCAGATTCGCGACCAGACACTCAGGCACGCGGCCATGAGACCTCATACTCATAGGTACATGTATTTAAATTAATAAAAATTAAATGGCGGGAGGTTTTGTGTTGGTCACATCAGATTTTTTTCTAATATGTATTTCAATAATAATAAAAAAGTACAGTAATAATTTTATTATTAAGTAATGCATAACGAAATGCAAAATGTATACTTGAATTTAATAAACACTCGAGTGTACCTATTCAAAAACTTGTTCTATGTTCAAAATAAAAATTAAGTTAATGCAGTTTATATTTGCAATAACTTATATTTTTTAACATTATATTATATAAACAGATTGCATCAAAATAGTTAAAAGCTAATATCAACGACTGTAACATATGAATTTTCTTTATTTTTCCATAGAAAAGTTTTTTTTTGAACTGTACCACTCGCACTAACACATACACAAGTGTCGTATTTCAATGTTGAAGAATAACTGTGGCATCGTCGTATCTAGACATTTATTGGTACATTCGGGTATAAAAGTAATAAGATATTTTAAGATATAATACTAATTCTAAACTACAAATGGAAACTGCAAAACAAATTAATATATTTCTTTCTTAAAATTACAAAAGTAGTATTATACTGTTTAAAGTTTTCATGCTTTTCACGTAAAATACCAATTTCAAAAATATTTCTTTCGAATGTACGTCTGAAATTCCTTTAACCTAAGATCACCTCTTATTCGCTAATACCAAGCGGGTGTTAACTTAACTGATACTTCATCTGAAACGCTTGTACATGGTTGTCAAGTATAATTCTACCTATTTATCATATCTTCAGATTAAAATTTTCTAGAGACAATAAAATTAAATCTGGGTGGTAAATAATTTTCTATTTTTTACATAAAATCCGTTAATTAGTTTACTATAACATACTAGTTTTTCGATTAAATGTCATAGTGGATATAAAAGTTATAATTTAAAATGTTGTGTTTATTTTGCCATTTCCTATTCTTCACGTGTTAAAAAGGCCAAATTTAATTGCAAATATCTCAGGTACCGCTCGGTCAATTGTTTTAAAACTTGTAGAGCAGGTACATTATACTTCAGTTGAGATGTACTTAAAATTTCAATTAATTCTGTTGAAAATGATTTCACGATATAACTACCTTAATGGAAATCGGTACATTTGTAAGCCACCTTTTGGTTTGTTCCGCAGTTCATATATTGACATATGATTCCAGGCATTATATTTAACCAGTGAATATTTTATTCTAAAACATTTACAATTATTTTAAATCTTAAAAGTAAATAAATCACTAAATTTCGATAAAAAATAACTTACCTTCTCCAATAATAATAAAAAATGTATCCTTGCGACTGCTTACATAAATATAAAATTGAAAGAACGCTTAAGCGAGTTAGAATGAAGTACGCAAGTTCTACCATCTATTGACGGACGGCGACCTAGTGCTGCCATCTCTTAAAGGCACGGTTGGCAGCGGTTGCCATAATTTATATGGCCCTTGAGCAATCTGGTTACGATAGTATATTATAATCAATGCTTTTTGTATAAATTAATCATTAATATAACCTCTGTATTAGCCATTTTAGAACTATAATTAATATAAAAATCTGATGTGGCCAACACAAAACCTCTCGCCATTTATTTTTTATTAATTTAAATACATACCTACATATTTATGATGCACACCGTATTAAATTCCTTTCCATGTAACTGTTGCTCTATTTACTATTTACTTTTTAAAACATTCTTATCATTAATAATTAGATTCTGACAGTGACATTTATCTGTCAGTTACATACATTTAAGATACTGTGTAACCAAGGAGTTGTGTTAAAAGCGTAGGCTCCGGGATTTAAATTATAGATACTTTTATAAATTTATCCATAAAATATATAGAAACAATATTAATACAAACCTGTAGAAAATTTAATAATCTTAAATTATTATGGTAAGAAAAATCTAGAAAAAATAACATTTAACGGTATATCTCGAAGAAAAACTATTTTGAGCTTCAAGTAAAGTGTCATTTCCGGTTATCTGATTTACGCCAAAATCTAATGGCTTCTTTCCATATTAAAATAAGGTAGAAATACAAGGTTTCAAAATTGTCTGAATGACGCACGCACACACACAAACACACACATATATATATATATATATATATATATATATATATATATATATATATATATATATATATATATATATATATACATGTAACAGGTCATTTTCGAAGCACCGACTTTCTCAATGATATATTTTAATTTTATATAAAGAAATAGACGGAAAATGAAAAAATAAAATACCCCTATTTTTTTATTTTTTTCTTAATTAGTTTATTAAAATGTTATAATCATTTTTACAAGTGGTGCAGTATACGCACTTTTGAAGCACAATTTAGTGTATAGCAATATCAATAGATGTCAATGTAGTGTCGGTATTATAGGAATTTATAATTTATATTTGTAGTCACTTTAAATACAAAAAATTAAACGTCGAATTGAAAACATGTCAATTGTTAATTATGTACTAAAATAGTTTTAATGTTTTAGTTATAAAACAAGTAAATACATCAAATATATTTATTTTCAAAGAAAATTTAATCAGAAATGTATGTAGTAATTGAATTACAATTGATTTATGAAAATTTATTCTAAATTACCAATAATAAAAATCATTGCATAATTCTTTGCTAAATTATATAAAAACACATACAATTTGTCACGTGATATTTACAAAACACATATTTTTCAAAATTGATCTTTTCATTACATAATTTTTAATTGGAATTACATTGGACTGAGTTGAGAATGAAAAATTATTAGTAATAATAAAATAACAATCTTTATTGGCCATAGCCAAAGGCGGGGTTCAGTCAAAGGTGTTCTTCCACCCAACCATACATACAAAGAAATACAAAAAATAAATTACCAGGATGATTTTTTTAGAAATCAGATATTACAAATAATAAATATAAGATTACTACTACAAAAATAAACAATGTTAAGTGATAAACATGTCCTTTACATGTCTACGAAAAGTATACAGGTATCCCACATTAAGTGGTATACCATTGGGATCTCGGAAACTATAAGAGCTAAGAGGTCAGTTAAAAGGGCAATGTTCTGCAGTTTTGAGGGCACATTCAGATTCCGCTGAAAAAAAATTAAAAAATCGAACAGTTTCAAAGTTATTAAAAAAACTGAAAATCGCGATTTTAATAAATGTCAAATAACTCCGTAATTATAAATGATATAAAAAAAATCATGTAAAAGATACATGATTTAATAAGGCAAACTTAAAAATGATGTCAGAATAAAATTTAAGATGGAGGCTTCCAAGATATTAATAGCAACTTTCTTATTTAAATGGGTGCCATATTGGATTTTTGTTTAAAAAAAATACTTCTTTCCAATGGTGCAAGGATTATTGTGTTTTACATTTGTTTTGTCACTAAAATCTTTATTTTTTCGTTATTTTTCACTACTTTTCGCGTTTTTTTGAAAGCATCTGTAATATTTATGTCATATAAATTATTTTAAGTAAATAAATTATTTTATTGTAACTAAAAATATTATGGTCAATAAAAATCATGTGTTTCAAAAACAAGTTTTTTATGTCAGATACCTAGTTCAAGTACATAAACGTTACATTAAAAATATGGAAACAAAATTAAATTATGAACAGGATATGTATGAAATAGCTTAAGGAAAATAAAATACTATTTTGAAAAACTACTTACATTTTTGGCATAAAAACGCGAAATGTAATGAAAAATGACGAAAAAATTAAGATTTTAGGGGCGAAACACAATAATAACCCATACACTATTGGAAGAGAAAATAGTATATTATGTTATTAGGAGTAGAAAGCGGTCTTTTTGTGTTGAACCCAGCTATTGCGGCCGAGGCGCTAGCCGAGGCCAGGCAAGCTGGGTAAAACACAAAAAGGGCGTTCTGCTCCGAATAACATATACTATTTTTTCTTCAAGTGTTTCAAAGAAAACTGGGGATTTTTTTATATTTTTCTAGAATTATTTTAAATATAGCGTTTGCAATTTCAGCCATAGTTGGCTGTGTACACTACAAAACACAAACGATACAACTGTCAAATAACAATTTTTCAGTATGGTCTGTGTTGCTGTGACGACTGCTGCCGCCAGCGGTGAACTAAGGAGCTAACATTTTTTTACTAGTACAATAATGAACAACATTGTTGTACTAGTAATAAAATGAATATCTTCTATAGTGTGTGTATAGTAGCATAATATGAATATTGTTGTACACCTGAAGAAAAAATATTTTTTTCTCAAAGGAATCTGAATGAACACTCAAAAATGCACAACATTGCCCACTTAACCGACCTCGTAGCTCTTACAGTTTCCGAGAGCCCAATGATACACCACTTAATTTAGGACATATTATGAGAATTTTCTCTTAATCTCCTATTATTCTCGTTATTAATCCATGGTTTTATTTGGGCAGGTGTCCGTCTAGATAATTAGGGCAGACTTTTTTGCATCTATTATATATTTTTCTTCTGGCAAAGTAAAATTTTCCAAATGTGCTTTAAATATTTCTCCGGTGTTCTCCAAGTAATCCGTCTGATAAACCTGTCTGTAACATAAAGATAACATATAAGAAATATGATAAACAATAGTAAAAATATGAATTTTCATTATAATAATAAAAATCTGTTGTGGCCAGCACAATACCTTCCGTCAATCCTGTGTATAATGTATAAATTCCATACATAATTTTTCTTGCAAAAGATTCTAAATTTCCAGGATAATTATTTCATAAACAAACTATTCAAATTGCACTTGGCACTGACATCTTCTTCCTCTTTAGCTTTTCCCATTCGTTAGGAGTCGATATTTTTGCGTGTCGTTCTCATTCGGGTCTTTTTCTCTCAAGTCTTCCGCAATACAGTCCTTCCATCTTATCTTTGGTCTTTCTCTACTTCTTCAACCTCCCATTATTAAACTACTCATTCTTGTTCAAATATAATTCTTCAATTCTCCTCATGACATGTTCAAACCAATGCAATCGTCTTTCTTGTATCTTTCTAGAAAATTGTAACACTAGAGTTATTTTATTACCGTATCTTTCCGTGTGTTCCCCAACATCTACTTCAACATCCTCATCCCTGCCACATTAATTTACTTTTTATTCATACTGACATCTGTCAATTTGAATTATATGAATATATTAACAGTTTCCATGTTTAGCATAGCTGGCTGAATTATAAAATTTAATTTCTTTAAAATTCTTTATCTCTGTATCTATTGAATATGAAGTATAAAATGTAATCAAATCGTATAGAGAATAATATATTCTTTAAGTTATAATAATATTAAATGTCAATAAATCAAATTTAACTGTTAAATCTTCAAATGAGGCTACTTCCGGTTTACCAATTATAACCAAAATCTAAACACTTGTTCTTCTGGATGTAAACTTGACGAATACGAAAAACAGACACACACACACACACACAGACACACATACATACATACAGACATCATCGTAAAAATGGTAAAATCGTATTATAGGGACCCTAAAACATGCTTATTCAGTAAAAACTCATCATTGAATTTTTTGACCAAAGACAATACCTTCCTTACCTAAAGGTGACGGAAGGTAAAAATTAAATATTATTTCGTAATAATAATGCAAATGAATGTTTTGGAAAAGTGACGTTAGTATGGACTGACTATATTTCTCCCGCTATCATACTGCTTACCAAGCTCGAGCCATAGTTACGTTACTATAATCCGCCTCCGAACTTATTTCTCGTGAACTACAAATTATTAATTGATTCAAAAATAATACAGACGATATTTTAATTTTTTGTCTAATATTTAAATATATAAATAAAAATTTGGTCACATACCACATATCCCGTTGCCTTATCTGTTTACCTCCATAAAACATAGGATTATAATAAATTGTAATAGTTTTACAATAAAAGTAAATAAAAATAATTTTACAATTGAACTGAACAGATTTTATGCGCTGATATGCGCAGAAGAAAATAAAATGCTGTTTTACTGCCAATAATGCCTTTTACTACCTTAAAAATGCCCAAAAATGCTTAATAATGCCTATATTGCTAATAATGCTCAATCATGCCAATTACTGCTGAAAAATGCCGTAATGCCACAAAAATGTACACCGGATGCCACTGCTGGATGATCCCTGGCTCCGTCCTTATTTATTCCTACCCCATTGTACCTACAGTTAATATTCTAACCGGCGATTGTAAAACTGGCCCTTTATGTTTTAAATTTAAATAAATGAACTTGTAATGCGCATTACTTACCCTGACATTGTTTATATGTAAAATCGTGAATAGTAGAAGAATACTGTTTTAACTCTACAAAAACTATTTGTAGAGTTGTTACTTGAATTCGTATCAAGTAGGCTTGATGAAACACACTTTCAAAACTTGCAATGTGTTGCGTATTTTCCGGGCATCTCATCTACTACTCTCAGTGTTGCCAGGTCAAAAAATAATAAATCACCAAAACAGTTGTGAATTTGTCACCAGATCTTGTATTTTGTCACCAAATTTTTCAAAATTATATAAATGCGGAATTTTGTACTTTTTCAAAAAACATATGTATCCGGTCCGGTCACATGAATATACAAAGAAACATTACACACGTTTTAAAACAAAAAAAATAACAAACAAAAGCAGATAAATAAAACAACGTATACATAAATATAAATAAGCTTTTATCAAAATATCTTTTATAAGAAATATACATAAACGCCATTTTGGTATGTGATAATACATCATAAACAAAAATCAATTATTAAATTAGCACAGTCCGTAGAATCAGACTAGAATAACGGTAGTAAATTTCTACTTAGTAGATAGTAATTAAGAGATTTCAAGTATACATATTATTATGTAATTTTATGAGACCATCATTGATTTCAAAATTGTAGTAACTACTATTATTAGCACTTATTAGCCTTTTGCTATGTAATATTCCGGATAGCACGTTCATCAAAAATCTCCAAATTGTCACCAAAAATTAATAGTTTTTCACCAGTCACCAAATAACTTTAAAAATCACCAAATCTGGTGATAAATCACCAATACTGGCAACACTGACTACTCTGTACAGGAAACTGTAGTTGTTGTCAGACCAGTAGTATAGGTTTTACTGCGCATGACCAACTGTGTCCCCTCCATCTAAGAATACAGCGGTTGTGGCGCAATTCTGTTTAAATTTTAAGTTAGTAGTCGCATCAAAAACAACACGTATACAATAGATTATAATAAATACTAAATATTTATGAAATAATAAATAACAAATTAATAATTTTATATTTACATTAGATATATATGAAACTTTTAAACCATAATTTGTTCATTTCATTACTCTTTTTCTTATGATGAGTGTTGTCAGTTATCATTTGTATGAATGAAATGTTATTTTACAATAAATATTATCAAATGGTTATTATTATTGCCCAATCACGCATTATACAGATATTTTTAACCATGATTAGGAATTTTTAAACAAATTGATCGATTAGTTTTCATAAAGTAGTGAAAACAAAACCAGTGTGCAGGGTGTGGTTATGTCAAATATGTAGTTATACTAAAACAAGAATAAACAAATGGCACTTGTTATTCTACTATAAATAATGCTACAAATCTCTTAAACCCATATTAGAGGAATATAACAGTATTCCTTTAATATGCGCTGTTTTGAATTGTTATTTTACAATAAATATTAACAAACGGTTATTTTTATTGCCCAATTACGCTTTGTATATATATATATATATATATATATATATATATATATATATATATATATATATATATATATATATATTTTAACCATTAATACATTTATTTACTTATATTTGAATTTACACAACCATAATAACTAAAACCAATACCTTATTAATAGCAACAGTAATAACAATTCATAGTGGTCTGATGGATTGAATAGTTTAGTGTTAACATGTGTGAATTGTTAACTAATTCTAATAAAATAGATATTGTAAAATGCGTATTAAAAAAGTTTAGAGCATTCTAAGCCATAAATTTGTGAATTTAACGTTCCTTATAACAGAGTTTTTTTTCTGTTGCAAAAAACTCCGCCAAATTGTATGCCGACATATAATTATTTTACTCGTAGAAAATTTTGTTTTAAATATTGCCGCAAATTATCAATCACGAATGTACCCGATCATCTACGCGAGTATGTCCGACAGTGGAAGATAGCTCAGTACACTGCGTATGCCGCACAGATGAAAATTAAATTACTGGGCGGAGACTAATTGCGCTGTACAGTTTGCGCTGGTACAGAAACTAGAATTCATGTGTCGCTGTCGCTGAAATTTATAGTAAATAATCCATGACTATGAATTATAATGTTTTTATATTATCTAATACCTATTCTGTAATATCTATTTATTAAAATTTGTTAACAATTTTGTGAATATCAAAATTATATTTAAAAAAATGCAAATTATTGAAATGATAATAATAATAATTTTTATTGACTATTTTACAATACATATTGTTTATAGAAAGAAATACGAGTAGAATATAACAATAAATTGTAAATAAAGTATGTTTCATGTCAAGATATTCATATTATGAGTATAAAAGTAGTTTTTTGATGATTTTGAATTTCTTTAGTTCTAAAGGTGTTAAATTTCAGGTAGTCTATTATAAAGATGATGTGTTTTGCGTACAGCAAAGTAATTTTTAATAGTACATCTGTATAAATATTAAATATTTCTTTATTAAAGTCCCTATTATAGTATTTTTAAACAATTTAGAAAGGAACACACGTTCGTCCTGATGTTCATACATCGCCCTGCTCATTGCTTGTTTTATTCGGTTTCATAACGTTCAAACCTTGACCACGAAGTTGGCGCAGATGAACTTCGCGCGCTTACAATTTAAAAAGTACATTTCGGAGTACAAAATGAACCTGAAAATTACTTTTTGAATCGGAAAAGGTAGAATTGTTAGTATTTTTTGTTTAAACTTTGCACTGCAGAGTGTACTTTTTAAATTGTGAGCGCACGAAGTTCATCTTCATGGTTAAGATTTGAACATTATGAAACTGAACGAAACAAGAAATGAACAGGGCGATGTATAAACATTATGACGCTGCATACCTAGCCATTTAGAAAATATCACGTAAATTGTTTAAACAATGGCGATCAAATAGCCCAAACAATTCAGTTATATTCTCCAAGAATACACAGTGAAAAATATTTGCTTTTTTAGACACATACATTTTTACACAATAAAAATGTTTAATCCCCATTAGCCATAGCATTTTTACACAATTTAGAAAGTATTACGTAAATTGTTTAAATAATGACGGTTAAGTACCGAAAACAATTGAGTTATATTCTCTAAGGGCCGGTATTTTCACTTCCGAATAAAGCTAAAGATAAATTTAACCTTCGGATAAATATTTTTGTTGTCTTTTCACTTGCAAAAGAATAACATCTGTTATTCGCGGAATAAGTTATTCGCTAGTTGGGTAGCGAATAAAGGGTTTATTCGTAAGTACATTACATTTCTACATAGTGCAGATTATTAATAAAGTGGATATATTAAATATTTTTAATGATTCTGATGATTGTTTGAACTATGAATGAATAAATAATGCGAGAAATCGAAAACGCACGATCAGATAGCGACCTAACCACACACATCAAGGAATTTTTTGACAGATTCCGATTATGAAAACAAACTGTTCTTATTTTATTATTACAAATTGCGGTTCGTATTTGATCTCAAACAGTGCATACATAGGTAAATCCCTCCTTGGGTAAATCATTAAGATCCTGACATTTGATGCTGGTAAAATATTTTCGGAGTTTGAATATGTATTCTTATACAATGATCATTTACTTCGAACTGAAAGGAATATACAAAAATTATAAGGACAATTTTACAATATACATATAATTTTGTTTACCGCGTATGATTACTGCAATATATTACTTGTTAAACTACACTCTCCCGGGGCTAAAAATGCAGAATGATATAGATGACATTAAGGATGACAAACAGAATTTTGACAAGTGCAGATTCAATTTTTTTTGACACGTTTCATCTTTGTCTGCTAACGTGACTACGCAAAACTCCATCCTTCTCCACTGACACAAATTCACTCTGCAAAGTTACCAATTCACGAATGTTAAAATTATTCGGCAGATAGCTATTTGTTTTTGTCAAATGTGTGAAAAGACTCAATGGAGTTATTCGTTGGATAAATATATACAATAAATTTATTTAACGAATACTTATTCGAAACTTTATTCGGAAGTGAAAATACCGGGCCTAAGAATACCAAATGAAAAAAAAAATTTTTTGACACATACATACATTTTTACACAATAAAAATGTTTAATTCCTATTAGCCATAGTATTTTTAAACAATTTAGAAAGTATCACGTAAATTGTTTAAACAATGACGGTTAAATAATGGAAACAATTGAGTTATATTCTCTAAGAATACCTAATGAAAAATATTTGCTTTTTTTAGACACATACAGTAAATTTTTTTACAGATGTCCGATCAAGGTTATCTACGAATTGTATGAATTCAGATTTTTGCTTCGCCCATTATGACAAATTCAGTAGTGTCGTTTGTTTAGTTTTTTGTGAGGGTACACAAGATATTACTGTTATTTTATTATTATAAAAATATGTTAAAATAAAAGCATTCAAAATTAAAAAATAATTCAACTGGTAAGTTTATTAGCATATGTAAAACCAAATATGTGAAAAATAAGATACTGACACAATGTCAGTGTCAGTGATACTGACAGAAAATAACGTTCTTCGTACGGCTATGAATCAAGGTAATGGTAATGTATCTGAATTAATATATAAGCTTACGTTACAGCGAAAGTATTATAAACAACGAGCATCGTTTTAAAGTGGAATGTCCTAACTTAGTCGAAACAATATGAATTTTTAAAAGACAAGCGTGTAAAGGTACGGTTTCCTAGACGCGACAAGCCGCGGCGGTCGGTCGCCGCGATTTTACTCCGATCGCTAGTCGCAGAGCACTACTGTTTTCCTAGACGCGACAACTGCAGTTCGAAATAAAGCGAATTATTTTACAAAATAATTATATTTTACAAATGTAAATTTCAATTTATAGCAGCATTAATTTTTTTATATTATTTCATTTATATTCTCCTGATTTTCCTATTTTCTCTGCAATCTCCTTCCATATTTCGTCTTTATATATTACATTTTTATACTTATCATTGCTACTATCATATAAAACATTATTTTCTCGAACATCTTCACTTAGTTTCTCATCATCTGCAGCTGAAAATGCTGATTTCGCCATCCGGCCGCCGGCGACTGTCGCGGAGTACTCCTTAAGGTACGGTGTCCTAGACGCGACAAGCCGCGGCGACAAGTCGCGCGAAACCTCTGCTTATAGGCAATAAGTTGGTTCCTCGGCGCGATCGCGACTTCGCGGCAGATCGTCTGCCGCGGCGACAAACGAATGACTGGTATAGTGAGGAGTACTCCGCGACAGTCGCCGGCGACCGGATGGCGAAATCAGCATTTTCAGCGGCAGATGATGAGAAATTAGTTGAAGAAGTTCGATAAAAAAATGTTTTATATGATAGTAGCAATGATAAGTATAAAGATGTAATATATAAAGAGGAAATATGGAAGGAGATTGCAGAGAAAGTAGGAAAATCAGGAGAATGTATATGAAATAATATAAAAAAATGAATGCTGATATAAATTGAAATTTAAATTTGGAAAATATAATTATTTTGTAAAATAATTATAATTATAATATAACAATTGGGTTATATTCTCTAAGAATACCTAATGAAAAATATTTGCTTTTTTAAACACATACATACATATTTACATAATAAAAATGTTTAATCCCCATTAGCCATTTTATTTTTAAACAATGTAGAAAGTATCACAAGGAAACAATTGAGTTAAAGGTTATTTATTCTCTAAGAATACCTAATGAAAAATATTTGCTTTTTTAGAAACATAAATAAATTTTTACATAATAAAAATGTTTAATCCCCATTAGCCATTTTATTTTTAAACAATGTAGGAAGAATCACGTAAATTGTTTAAACAATGGCGGATAAATAAAGGAAACAATTCTGTTATAATCTCTAAGAATACCTAATGAAAATATTTGCTTTTTTAGACACATTCATACATATTTACATAATAAAAATGTTTAATCCCCATTAGCCATAGTATTTTTAAACAATTTAGAAAGTATCACGTAAATTGCTTAAAGAATGACGGTTAAATGGAAACAATTGAGTTATAGGTTAGTTATTCTCTAAGAATACGTAATGAAAAATATTTGCTTTTTTATAAACATAAATAAATTTTTACACAATAAAAATGGTTAATTCCTATTAGCCATAGTACTTTTAAACAATTTAGAAAGTATCATGTAAATTGTTTAAACAATGACGGTTAAATAGCGGAAACAATTGAGTTATATTCTCTAAGAATACCTAATGAAAAATATTTGCTTATTTTTCTAGATATGTTCTTTGTGTACACGTAGTATAAATATAAACCCTAATTATATTTATAAAAATACAATTTTTCTTGAAACCAAAATTAAACACTTTTAGTTCTTGAAGTATGAAAGAATAATAATACTGCAGTGTAGATATTTCCCGGCCAGTACGTACTAGACTAGCCTCCAAGCGAGGTATTATCGCTCGCGCTAGTCGTAATTTTTAAATCTTGCTCTTTGACATTTTGGCGCCTCTCCTTGCGATTGTTGTCACTCGAGTGTACCTATCAAAAACTTGTTCTATGTTCAAAATAAAAATTAAGCTAATGCAGTTTATATTTGCAATAATCAATATTTTTTAACATTATATTATATACATAGATTGTGTAAAAATTGTTAAAAGCTTATATCAAAGACTGTAACAGACGAATTTTCTTTATTTTTCCGTAGAAAAGTTTTTTGTTGAACTGTACCACTCGCACTAACACATACAAAAGTGTCGTATTCCAATTTACTCACACAACAGCACGAGTGTTGAAAAATAACTGTGGCAACGTCGCACTTAGACAAGGACAGAAATATTTGGTTTGTTTTCAGTCAGAGCTTGAATTTTAATTTTTACATATGTGAAAATGTCGAACCGTATACGGTTTTCAGAGGTATAATATCAAAAACATGATTAAAAAAATTGCAAATAGTGGAATTAATTTTGAAACACTAAGTAGAATATATACAGAAAATGGAAGAAAAGGTGTAATTCAATTTTTATCAGAAATTGAAACCGGCAACACGAAACCACGTACCTATAACCAAAAACAAAAGAATTTTAGACAAAGTTGATTTTTTAAGTAAAAATCAATAATTTTGTCTGAAATTCAATTTAATATAAACTCAAAGTTGAAGTTTTCCCACATTTATTGGTACATTCAGGTATAAAAGTAATCCAGATGTTTTGAGATATAATACTAGTTCTAAACTACAAATCGGAACTGCAAAATAAATTAATATATTTCTTTCTTAAAATTACGAAAGTAGTATTATACTGTTTGTACTTTTCATGCTTTTCACGTAAAATACCCATATAAAAAATATTTCTTTCGAATGTACGTTTGAAATTCCTTTAACCACAGAACACCTCTTATTCGCTAATACCACAGTGGGCGTTGTTAACTGACATTCCATCTGGAGAACTTGTACATGGTTGTCAGTATAATTCTACTCTACCTATTTATCGTATCTTCAGATTATAATTTTCTAGAGGCAATAAAATTAAATCTGGGTGGTAAATAATTTTCAAATTTTTACATAAAATCCGTTAATTGGTTATCTATAACATACTAGTTTTTCGATTAAATGTCATAATTGATATAAAAGTTATAATTTAAAATGTTGTGTTTATTTTGCCATTTCCTATTCTTCACGTGTTAAAAAGGCCAAATTTAATTGCAAATATCTCAGGTACCGCTTGGTCAATTGTTTTAAAACTTGGAGAGCAGGTAGATTATACTTCAGTTGAGATGTACTTAAAATTTCAATTAATTCTGTTGAAAATGATTTCACGATATAACTACCTTAACGTGACTACGCAAAACTCCATCCTTCTCCACTGACACAAATTCACTCTGCAAAGTTACCAATTCACGAATGTTAAAATTATTCGGCAGATAGCTATTTGTTTTTGTCAAATGTGTGAAAAGACTCAATGGAGTTATTCGTTGGACAAATATATACAATAAATTTATTTAACGAATACTTATTCGAAACTTTATTCGGAAGTGAAAATACCGGGCCACATACATACATTTTTACACAATAAAAATGTTTAATTCCTATTAGCCATAGTATTTTTAAACAATGTAGAAAGTATCACGTAAATTGTTTAAACAATGACGGTTAAATAATGGAAACAATTGAGTTATATTCTCTAAGAATACCTAATGAAAAATATTTCCTTTTTTTAGACACATACATACATATTTACATAATAAAAATGTTTAATCCCCATTAGCCATTTTATTTTTAAACAATTTAGAAAGTATCACGTAAATGTTTAAACAATGGCGGATAAAGAAAGGAAACAATTGAGATATTCTCTAAGAATACCTAATGAAAAATATTTGCTTTTTTAAACACATACACACAAATTTACATAATAAAAAAATTTAATCCCCATTAGCCATTTTATTTTTAAACAATGTAGAAAGTATCACGTAAATTGTTTAAACAATGGCGGATAAATAAAGGAAACAATTGAGTTAAAGGTTATTTATTCTCTAAGAATACCTAATGAAAAATATTTGCTTTTTTAGAAACAAATAAATTTTTACATATTAAAAGTGTTTAATCCCCATTAGCCATTTTATTTTGAAACAATGTAGAAAGTATCACGTAAATTGTTTAAACAATGGCGGATAAATAAAGGAAACAATTGGGTTATATTCTCTAAGAATACCTAATGAAAAATATTTGCTTTTTTAGACACATACATACATATTTACATAATAAAAATGTTTAATCCCCATTAGCCATAGTATTTTTAAACAAATTAGAAAGTATCACGTAAATTGCTTAAAGAATGACGGTTAAATGGAAACAATTGAGTTATAGGTTAGTTATTCTCTAAGAATACGTAATGAAAAATATTTGCTTTTTTATAAACATAAATAAATTTTTACACAATAAAAATGGTTAATTCCTATTAGCCATAGTACTTTTAAACAATTTAGAAAGTATCATGTAAATTGTTTAAACAATGACGGTTAAATAGCGGAAACAATTGAGTTATATTCTCTAAGAATACCTAATGAAAAATATTTGCTTATTTTTCTAGATATGTTCTTTATGTACACGTAGTATAAATATAAACCCTAATTATATTTATAAAAATACAATTTTTCTTGAAACCAAAATTAAACACTTTTAGTTCTTGAAGTATGAAAGAATAATAATACTGCAGTGTAGATATTTCCCGGCCAGTACGTACTAGACTAGCCTCCAAGCGAGGTATTATCGCTCGCGCTAGCCGTAATTTTTAAATCTTGCTCTTTGAGATTTTGGCGCCTCTCCTTGCGATTGAAGTGCTAGAGATCCGTAGCGGATGAGTTTGTCAAACCCAATTCGACGGTTGTCGGTAGTTCACCAGCTACCGTCCACGCCAAAAATTTGAGGGCGCTGAACGTATACTGCGCATTCTACGATAACCCCTTTCTAAAGAAAACTTTTGATAGGTGACTGTACCTTCTCACGCCGTATGTCACACTGCTACGAAATGGTGTTATCAGAAAGCTGGCAACGTCGCGTTGTGATCGGAAGAGCAAGAGGGGAACAGCTCTAGCAGAGAGCCGCTGAATCCAGCCGTAGTTACAAATTCGCCGTTTTGACGTGACTTATTCCCGCTGTCAATTTTGACGTATAAAAATTTAACAAATTATATGTAGATAAAAAATATGACTTACATTTGGTTTTTTTTGTATTTTTTATATATTTATATTTTTGAAAAACCATATAACGATGTTATAACAGCTAAATTGATTTTTTTACATTCTAAAAATAACATTTAAATTTGATATCGGGAAACAACTCAAATTTTGTTTTAAAATCTGCCCAAAAACTCTAGTTCCAAAATGAAGGCATAATTTATGCCTGCTGTCATTTAAATGTCAATTTTAGGCTGTCAAAAAATCAATTTCGCAGTTATAACGTTGTTATACAGTTTTTCAAAAATATAAATGAATAAAAAATACATTAAACGCAAATGTAAGTAATATTTTTATCTATATATTATATTAGTTTTACCCCCTCCCAGTGACGTAAACATACAGTGTTGCCGCTGCCTCTCTTGCTCGAGTGTTTCTGTCATCGAGTACATTACTTTACACTACGATTACTCTAAAACTGTACGTCAGATCGCTTTCATCGTTTGAAATAACATTCGAATTATGTTAAACTCCTACATATTAGTTTTTTTATTAAAATCTATAGAAGAAAAATGATACTATCAATCAAAACGGTGGTTTTTGTAGCATTGGTCCTTTGCTTCACGTGTTAATATATCTGACTTTCGAGGCGAATAGCTCATTTTCTGTACGTCAGAAGTTTATGAAAAATTAACTGTGCATGTATTAGGTCATTCTTAACACATAGTTAAATTTTTATGAACATCTATAGAAACTCGATTTACTGGTGAACTACCTTAATATGGGGTCTCGTGGCCGTGTGTCTGAATATCTGGTCGCGAATCTGGGAACCCGGGTTCGATCCCGACTGACGCTAAAAATTACTTCGAATTTTAATGACACAAATTGACCCCTGTGGTGCACTCTCCACGCCAGCATTAAGTGCCGGTGAGGTGACGCATGGTAAGCGTCCTCACGGTACAAATATTTCATCATTACCGATATCTGTATACAAAGCAGATTGGCACACCCAGCAAGGGGGCATATGTGCCAAAGTGCTGAGTCCGAGTATGGCAAACAGCGCTATGTGCAACCTACACATCGCATGCCGATAACACAAGCAAAACTCGCCGCGCAGCACACCAGGGGTGAATTAAGGTTCCATTTTTAAAAATACCGTCAGACAAGTCAATAAAAAATGTTGATATGTATCTCATAGAGGAAACTATTTTATATTTTGTTATATTAATTTTATCTTTTCCTCTTTTTCATATTTCTGTCTTAATTGTCAAACGAAATTAACACAAAATAATTTCAATTAACTTCTATCTGATTAGCTTAACAATTTTGATGATACTTTTGTTTATATTTTATTTTACTGATATGACACAGATAATTTGGCTAATAAATGGCTATTTAGTTTGACCAAACATTTGACATTGATATTGAATATTAATACGCAGTCAAATTTTTAAAATTCAATTCGCGTGATATTACTTCAGCTGCAGTACTGACCTGTTGTTCCTTATCATGTCGATAAAACAAATTGTGAAGAATAATATACAATTGCCCAATTTTTTTTCAATAAACATGTGTAGATCAGTATTGAATATTAATAATTTGCTTATTATAATTTTCGGCAAATTTTCAATAAACAAAACAAAAGAGCGAAATGCACGAAATCAGATATATGTGAAATATTTTCACTATTTTCATCACATGAAACACATAACTTGTTTAACAATTACCTATTTAGTTTCAATAAATATGTGGAAAATGGTATTGTATATTAATAATTAACTGCTTATTACACTTTTCGGAAAATTTGCAATGAATTTAGAAAAGAGCGAAATGCACGCAATCAGATGTATATGAAATGTCACTACTATAATCACATGAAACAGATAAATTGTTTAAAAATTGCCTACTTAGTTTCAATAAACATGTGAAAATCGGCATTGAATATTAATAATTAGCTGCTTATTATAATTTTCGGCAAATTTACAATGCACGAAATCAGATGTATGTGAAATGTTTTCACTATTTTAATCACATGAAAAAGATAATTTGTTAACAACTGCCTATTTAGTTCCAATAAACATGTGAAAATATATATTCAAAGGTTATAATAAGTGTGATGTTTCGCAGGATGGTAAGGATAATATTTATAAAACTTATTCACCTTCAGAAGACTCGTTTATTTTACAGTTTAAATACAATACACCTATTAAGACCAATAACCGACTGAGAGTGTGGCCGTCTACGCGCGCCAACTTATCTTTAAAATAAATAATAATTAAGACAATAAAAATCAGTGTTGCTCAAAATGTTCAATACATCACACACTTCCACCCTTAATTTAGAATTTAAATATACATATATTATCGTAATGATTCCTACACTTGTTCAAAATTAGGTCCGTACTGTAACCGTTTCGGACTTTTTAATAATCGTTTAGGTTTTTCATACACAGGTACATTTTCATTAATTACAGAGTTTTTATTGTCACTAGTACCTCGTTGTTCTGAAATTGATAAAGTTGACGAAGTCATATCACTGGGTGAACATTTCAACAATTGATTAGTATGCCTTTTCCAAATTTTATCAATTTCAGGTATGTGGACTAGATATGTATTTTTACAAAGTTTTTTTCTAATTACACCCCTTATCCATTTAACCTGGTTCACAAATCTATAATCCTTAGCTAATATTTCGTCACCTGGCACAAACTGAATTTTTCGTGAGCCCTTAAAATTTAAACATTGTTTTAATTGTTGTTTTTGTACTCTACCTTTTATCTCCTCCCTTTTTTTATCTTTCCAGTCCAGCAATTGAAATCTAGTTCGCAGTTCTTTACCTAATAATAAACTAGCGGGGGAAACGCCCGTGGTACAATGTTTAGTTGTCCGATAATCAAACAAAAAGTTATTTAATAATAAATTTAGAGGTAAATTTAAATTTGAATTATTTCCAATGGCTTTTTTCAATGCATTTTTGATCGTTTTTACTGAATTTTCAGCCGCGCCATTTGATGCGGGATGAAACGGTGGTGACGTTGTATGTTTAATGCCATTTTTTTGTAAAAATAATTGAAATTCTTGGGATGTGAATTGTTTAGCATTATCAGATACAATTATGCGCGGCAATCCAAAACGAGCGAAACAACTTCGCAGGGCTTCTATTGTTGCCTCGGATGTAATTGATGAGACAATGAAAACCTCTACCCATTTTGAATGTGCGTCCAAAATTATAAAAAAATATCTATTTAAAAATGGACCCATGTAATCCACATGTAATCTACTACATGGTTCAGTAGGCCATGGCCAGGGGTTAAGTGCTACTTTTGGAGGGGAATTTCTATTTAATTTACACGATGAGCAATTTTTTGCTAATTGCTCTATATTTTTGTCTAATCCGGGCCACCAAAAATAAGAACGAGCCATGCTCTTCATTTTTACTATTCCCATATGAGAAATATGTAATTCGTTTAATAATTTATTTCTTAAAATTTCCGGAATGATTAAACGATTGTTCCATAGTAAACAGTCATCTTGAATACTTAGTTCATTGCGCCGTCTGTAATATACGTCAATTTCCTTTTTAATGTCAACATCTTTAGGCCATCCTTTTCGCACGTATTTTAGAATTTCATTTAATAATTTATCGTTTTCCATGCCCTCTTTTACAGCTTGAAAATTTATTGGAAACTCACTATTAGAAAAATAATTTATAAAATCTACATCAAAATTTTCTAATTCATTACTTTTTAAAGGCAATCTAGAGAGACTATCTGCACTATTATTTTCCGATTTTACATATTCGATACGGTACCTATAATTTGACAAAATCACCGCCCATCGCCTTAATCTGTTTGCTGAAAATTGCGGTATCCCTTTATTAGGGTGAAATATTGAAAGCAATGGCCTGTGATCTGTTCTTAAAATGAATTCTATACCATACAAATATTGATTAAATTTATTCAATGCAAAAATAATAGCTAACCCTTCCTTTTCAATTTGAGCATATTTTTGCTCACTCTCTGATAAAGTACGAGACGCGTACGCAATGGGTTTCTCCGAACCATCCGGCATTTTGTGTGCAATGACTGCCCCTAAACCATATGAACTTGCATCTACAGTTAATATGATTGGTAATTCCATATTGAAATGTACTAATACTGGGGAAGACATTAAAATATTTTTAATTTTATCAAACGCACTAGTACAATTACTGGACCAGTTCCATTTTACTTTAGCTTTTAATAAATTGTACAAGGGATTTAAAATTGTTGAAATGTTTGGCACAAATTTTGCATAATAATTGACTAAACCCAAAAAAGATTTTAGTTGAGATACATTTTGAGGAACTGAAGCATCTTTAATGGCTCTTATTTTATCTTCAGATGTATGGAGACCATCCTTATCAATGATATGCCCCAGATAAGTGACTTTAGACTGAAAAAATTTACATTTATTTAAAGCTATCTTAAATCCTGCTTTTTCTAATCTGCTTAAAACGTTTTCTAAATTTAATAAATGCTCCTCTGTGTTTTTGCCAGTGATCAAAATATCATCTAAAAATATGCTTACTCCATCAAGGCCTTGTAATACAGATTCCATGATTTTTTGAAATTTAGAAGGTGCACAAGATACCCCATAAGGCAAACGGTTATACTGAAATAATCCCTTATGGGTACTAATTGTTACAAAAGGTTTTGAACTATTATCTAAACATACTTGCTGGTACGCTTGTGACAAATCTAATGTTGAGAAAAACGCACCTCCTTGTAAATTACTAAAAATATCTTCGATTCGTGGGAGTGGGTGTTGATCTACTTCTAAATATGGATTAATAGTAACTTTGAAGTCACCACACACTCGCACGGAACCGTCCTTCTTTAGCACCGGCACGATAGGTGCACCCCATGCACTGTAATCCACGGGTGAAATAATATTTAATGCTTGCAAACGATTTAATTCCTTTTCAACCTTAGATTTAAGTGCATGCGGCAGCGGTCGTGGTCGGAAGAATTTAGGGGTTATATTGTTATTGTTTAATTTTAAGGTAATAAGTCCTTGTTTAAAGGTTCCCAGTCCGGGGGAGAACACTCTCTTAAATTTACTTTTTAAATTTTCTAAATTATTCGATAAATTGACATAATTTATTTCAGCAATACCTAAATTGTACAATTTCAAAAAGTCACGTCCTAGAATGGGCGGACCACCATTCTTAATAACAAAAATTGTTAATTTATTTAATTTATCTTGATATTTAATATTTACATTTAATTGCGCCATTGGGAAAATTTTATTTCCATTGTAACAAAACAAATAGTTATTTGTTGAATTTAATTTAAGATGGCTAAATTTTTGTTGCCACAGAGACTCTGATATAACAGAAACACTTGCTCCCGTATCAATTTGAAACAGAGTGGGAGTATTTTCTACAAATATTTCAACAGTTATTGGTTTTACATTATTAATGCAGTCTAATTGAAATAATTGTAAATTGGATTCTACATTATTATTATCTATATTTGAATTGGATTCTAAGTAATTATGAGTTTGATGTCTATTGTTTCGTTGACAGTTATTTTTATTCTTAAATTTATTCTTCGGACAAACAGTTGAAATATGACCTTTATCACCACACAAATTACACGATTTGTTTCGAAAAAAACACTTATCTGCCACATGATTACACTTGCCACACACTGCACATTTAAGGGGCTGGTCCGTCCTGCGGGGAGACGGGCTGCTGTTCGCTGCCTGATGCGTGCGCGTGCGGATATGATGTAGCCCTGGCTCTGCTTTAACCTGCTGCGGCTCGGTGTTGGCTCTCGCTGCCTCTCTGCTGATGGCGATCTGCATCACCTGGTTGAAGGTCACAGTCTTTTTCTCCTCAAAAAGTCTGTCCTGGATACCACCCGGAAGGAATCCGACGATAAAACGATCTCTTAAATTTGTCTCAATTTCTTCTGCTTCGAATTCACAGTCATTCGCGAGATTTCTCACTCTCACTGCCCAGTTATTAACTGATTCACCAGCTAACATTTGAGAACTATGAAATTTATATCGTGCTGCGAATACCGAAACTGCTGGTTTAAAATGTTTGTCCATTATTTCAATTAATTGATCATACGTTTTAGTTTCCGGTTTATTTGGTATAGATAAGTTGTAAATTAATTTATATGCTTTTTCACTTAGTATATTTAGTAGAATTGCGCGTTTTCTATTAACATCAGTTAAATTATTTGCGGAATAATAGTTTTCTAATCTCGCTTTAAAAATGTTCCAATCTCCGCACGTGGGATCAAACTCGCGCAAATGTCCTACCATCCCGATATTTTCACTCATATTTAAATATTTAAGAATTCCTCGTCGCCACTTGTGATGTTTCGCAGGATGGTAAGGATAATATTTATAAAACTTATTCACCTTCAGAAGACTCGTTTATTTTACAGTTTAAATACAATACACCTATTAAGACCAATAACCGACTGAGAGTGTGGCCGTCTACGCGCGCCAACTTATCTTTAAAATAAATAATAATTAAGACAATAAAAATCAGTGTTGCTCAAAATGTTCAATACATCCCAATAAGTATTTTTTTACTTCGGTAATACACCGGGCACAAGACCTTTACCGGCAACCGAGCCATCGCTCGCCGACACATGTAAAATGTAGGTTCTTAGATGGGAACTTGAGTTTGGCGCGTTAGGTTAGAGTAAGGTATGAGTTGAAAAATAAAAGTATAGCATAAGCACCATGTGTTTTGACATGCAGTAAATTAATTTGGTAGATTATTGCCCGGTTGCAGAAAGGTTCATCAACGCTTTGTTTAATTAACGGGCCATCAAAATGAACAAATTCGAATCAGTTTCTTTGTTCTTATGACATTTAAATCATTGCTGTCAAAAAATCGCGTTGCATTTGTTCGTTTTGATGATCCGTTAATTAAACAAAGCGTTGATGAACGTTTCTGCAACCGGGCATCTATTAACGCTGCATATACTTGAATAATTTCATAATAGCGTAGTATGCTTGTAGGCGTGTAGACTGTAGAGGCAGATAATGATGATGTAAAGTATATTTAGTAAACCTGCCGATCATTTTAAAATATGTTAACCGTGGTTTTATTCCTTATTGAGCCTTATTCAATACCTGCAGCAATTTTCATTTTTTGACTCAGTACCTTAAAATTTGTACCACTCAAACTCAGCTTATCGAGTAGAATCCAAAAATATATTGGGTTCATATTATTTTCACATTCTATAAAACCTAAAATATATACTCGTATATATAAATAAAATTAATTTTAATAATTATTTTATTTTTACAATCTATGGGGCCGCGACTAGTAAATGTTTAAGAACCATTGTACTACACGGAATGTTTGCTGCAATCTGCAAAACATTTCAATATATTAACAGAATTAATCTTGGATGACTAACAGTATCTTGTGGCACAATTTCGAAGCTCTTAGTTCCATGTAAGCAGCGCCATATATACCGACGTTTGAACACTTTTCAAATTTACTAAGTGCTTCGTAAGTGTGGAAAAAACTTGTATATATATATATATATATATATATATATATATATATATATATATATATATATATATACCGACATCATCGTGAAAATATTAAAATTGAATTCTACGGACCTTAAAACGTGGTCATTTACCAAAATCTCAATATGCGATTTTTTGCACGATCCCTATACCTCCCTTGCCAAGGGTAGCGGGAGATAAAGTCCAAAGTTTTGCAAATATATATGCAGAGCTGGGCATACTTCAAGTAAATTACTTCAAAAAAGTACTTCAAGTACTATTTGTACTTGAAGTATTTTACTTGAAGTACTTTTCAAAAGACTTACTTGTACTTACATGTGCAAGTAAAAATCTTAAATACTTGAACTTGGTACTTGAAAAGTGAGACAAAAGTACTTCAAGTACTTTATAAATACTTCAAGTACTATAAAAATACTTCAAGTACATGAAAGTAATTGAAGTACATTTGATGTACTTGAAATATATAATAAGTACTTCAAGTAATACACATGCGGAATACTTCAAGTAAATTGAATTTACTTGAAGTACTTTACAAGTACTTGAAGTACCTGGAAGAATTTTTGTTTTGCAAGTTTGAACATGTGTCATTAGGCTATTGGACATATTCGGCACATGCGTACAGTGATTATAATTTAATTGGTGGATTTGAATCATGAAAGGGAGACAGCAGTATAGTAAATTGTACATGTTAAAAAGATATAGATAGTTATGTTGTAATTTTTCTTGTTAAGCACAATGTATGATTTATGTTATTGTGTTACATACATACTGTGGTGTCTTGCTAACATTATTTGCTATCGTTGTTTAATATTAGTGCTGCTATTGCTGCTGCTGCTGCTGTTATATTTATTTATTTTAATTCCAATATCAAAATTTATGGTTTAAAGTGTTTTTAAAGTATTGCAGCATCCCTGAATTTCTTATGCTGTGCACAGCACGTGACGTGCAGTGAAGAATTTTTTATTATCTAAACTACACAATACACAAATAAGGCAAGTATTTCATTTAACTTAAAACTTAACAATATTATTGTTTATTATTATTTCAAATTTTACAGGCCTGTTTAATCAGTGTTATGATTACGAGGTATGTTATTATATTTTTCATTATATTTATATTATTATTAACCGTTGCTTACTTTAACAGATGAATTAAATGTTAAAGTTACCTAAATTCTAAATTTCTGCCCTGCGATCTAATTTTTAAATCACAAATAATTTCATTGGTCGCAATTCGCAAATCTCGAAATAATTCTTCTTTCTTGTTTACATGTTATTGAAGGATTTCTTTCTGTTTTATATTTCAGTTTTCGTGACATGAGATAGAAAGGGAAATAATACATACTGAAACTGACGAGGAATTGTTTTCTGGCTCGGATTTAGAAGATCCTGATTTTGATCCTTTAAAAGAAATACAAAAAAACAAGTCAAAAATTCGTGATTACTTTAACTTAAGAACAAAAACCACTGGAACTGAATTTAGTGAAAATAGTCCGTCTATGTTAACATCTACATCTACAGCAAATCTTCTATGCGCGGAATTAAGTAGTTCCTCTTCAAGTTCTATTGCAACAGTTTCAACTATAGCTTCAGTTTCTTCTAATCTTGAAATTAATAATAAATTTGAACATTGTCCTTACTTAGATGGTAAATTTTTTAAAATAGTAGGTGATACAAGCAATGAAAAAAAAATAAGCGCGCAGTGTCAGTTATGCATTCCAAAAATATCCATAATTAAAGGGGCTTTGGGTGTTTCGACGAATTTTGTTAAACATTTAAAGAAAGTGCATGTTGGATCTTTTGAAAACTACAACTCTCTAAAAAAGGTTTAAAACGAAAATCAACGGATGATATATCACAATCACTACTACTACCAAAAAAAAAACAATACTCAACAGACTTTAGCATCGTGCTTCAGAAAGTCGCTAACAGTTAGTCAAGTGGAATTTGATCAACGATTACTATCATTTCTAATAAATACTATGTCAGCTGCATCAATTGTAGAAAATGACGCATTTATTAAATTATTTGACGGATTTAATGTATCGATTATGAGCAGATCAACAGCAATGAGACGTATTCATGAGCTCAACAAAAATTCTGAAAAAGATATTAGAGATAAATTAGAAAACATAAATTACGTATGTACAACTGCAGACATTTGGTCTGCTAAAAGAAGTTTTTTGGGGGTAACGTGTCATTGGATTAGTAACGATTTTTCAAGGGGCTCGCTAGCATTAGCTTGTAAGCGATTTTCGGGATCTCACAATTACGAAAAAATTGCGGATCAACTAGAGGAAATACACGCAAAATTTAATTTGGACAATAAAAAAATTATTGGTACCATAACTGACAACGGCTCTAATTTTATCAAGTGTTTTAAAGAATTTGGCATTGCATTAGAATGTTTTGAAAATGATGTAGATTCACATGAAGGTGACGAAGAATCAAAAAGCGACGATGAAGATAATGAAGTAAATCAATTTAGTTTTGCTGAAATTTGTTCTGAAATTGCTGAAGCTGAAAATGTCACGAAAAATAAAGTTTATATATCAATATCTAAACACTTACGATGTGCAACTCACACTTTAAATTTAATAGCAACGACAGATATATTAAAAGCAATCAACAGTAACCTAACTTTGCGAAACAGACACATGAGTTCATTGAATAAATGCAATGAACTATGGAAAAAGGCATGTCGTCCAAAATCTGCAGAAATTATTCAGCAGGTTTTAGAACATACTCTTAGTTATCCCGGCATAACACGTTGGAATTCTCATTTCGATTCAATTACTCAAATTTTAAAAGAAAAAGATAAACTTAATGTGCTATTCGAAAGACTTGAATTAATAAATGGTTTTAGAGATACCGAAATTAACTATCTACAAGAGTATTGTAAAATATTACTTCCGATTGCAATGACACTAGATGTACTTCAGGGACAGAAAAATACTTATTACGGGTTCTTACTTCCATTAAGATGTAAATTGCAAAAAATTAAGTCCGAAATATCCAAATTAACTACTCCAATTCTTGATGTTTGTCTTTCTGGTCTGTTGAAAAGATTCTCTTGGTGCTACTTATTAAATGATAAAGCCAATGAGGCAATTCTTGCTACATTTACGCATCCAAAGTTTAAACTAAGATGGATAAATGGAATGCGTGATACCACTACGCGAGATTTTAAAACTATCCCAAATTTGGCAATTTTAACTGCACAACAACAACAATTATTGGATGAGCCCCAAAATGAGAGAGACCATTATCAGAAAAAGCAACCATCTCTAGATGCATTTTTTGATTTTGAAGAAGATAATGGCAGTGAAGGTCAAGACCAAGATTCATTGCTATTAGAATTAGGAGGAGGAGGAAACTTCCAAATTGGAAGCAAAATTGAATTAGAAATTCTCCAATACATGAATGATAGTCGCACCGAATTAATAAAATGTTAAATGATTATCCCACGGTAAAAAAAATATTTATAAAATATAATACGTATCTTCCTTCTTCTGCAGCCGTAGAGAGAATGTTTTCATTTGCATCAATTATAAATTCGCCAAGAAGACATGCGCTTTCGAATACCAATTTTGAAAATTTGGTTCTTCTTAAGGCCAACGCCAAGCGCCAACCTGCCAACCATTAATGTCAGTTTGAGTTTGAATTTGTTTATAATTTATAAAATAATTTATTTTCATTTGTATTATTTAATTAAAATTAAAAAATTACATGAAAATTGTGTATTATGCCCACATTGCCGCATTCCATATCACATAAACCATAACAATGTCATTAATGAATCGATTCTAATTTTAAATACATATGTATGTTTCGTCATGTCATAACATAATTTATAAATATCAACTTTATAAATATGAATGTACTTGAAGTACCAGAAATTAATTCAAGTAATCATAAAAGTACTTTAATTAATATACATAAATGTACTTCAAGTAATATAAATGTACTTCTAGTACTTTATAGTACTTCAAGTACCACAAACTATACTTGAAGTAATTTACTTCGAATTTTGAAGTACTTTTTTAAAGTACTTTAAACTTCAAGTACTTTTCAAAATTTACTTGTACTTGTACTTGCAACGTCAAGTACTCATAGCATTACTTAGTACTTGCTACTTGAAGTACTTTAGATGAGTACTTTGCCCAGCTCTGTATATATGTAATATTGTATATAAATATGATAATATATAAGTGAAATGTATTAAGATTTAAAGCCCTAAGGCAAGAATAAAGCTATCTAAGTAAATTTTTGTTTGTACGCCTGCAGGGTGTAACAGTTAAATGATCTACCTCAAATAATTTCTATGTTATTAAAGATATATTAAAATACTATAAGACAACCTTATAGACGACCAAGGGAGACAACCGATTACAGAAGAAAATATTTTTTAAACCAGTGGTTCTCAAGTTACAAAACAAAGTTATATTTTTTAAATGGGATGATATACAGGGTGATTCATCGGTCTGTCCTCTCTTTATAACTCTTTTATTTTAAGTCAGATAGAAAAATTCTTCAGATAAAATTTATATGATATATTATTGTCTATGTACGTACTATATGCACTTGTATACAGGGTGCTCCGTTGAAGCGCAACAATATGTAACTTTATATTTCTTAATAGAACACCCTATATATATATTTATTAACTTTGATAGTAAATTAGATTTCCTTTAAAAAAGTATTAAGTAATAAGGGGTCTAAAATTATAAATTAAGAAGTTATTTACCTTTATTCGTTGAATAATAGTTTTGTATCATGTTATTATTAACAAAGTAAGCTATGGATAATTTGATCAATTGTTTCGAATTTAAACAATCAAGTTGTCAAAATACTCTTTATCATCGTTGATGTTGATGTGAAAATGAATAATACAAATTTTAGTATTAATAAAAAAGAATCAAAATTTTGTATTAAATTATGGTTTTTTCCACTATGAACTACTATTTTTTACTCGATTTTTTATGAACGTAAATAACTTCTTAATTTGTAATTTTAGACCCCTTATTACTTAATAGTTTTTTAAAGGGAATCTAATTTACTATCAAAATAAATAAATATATATAGGATGTTCCATTAAGAAATATAAAGTTATATATTGTTGCGCTTCAACGGAACACCCTGTATACAAACGCATATAGTACGTATATAGACAATAATATATTATATAAATTATATTAAAAGAGTTTTTCTATCTGACTTAAAATAAAAGAGTTATAAAGAGAGGACAGACCGATGAATCATCCTGTATATTTTTAGGCCCATTCTATAGAGTACTTTTTTTCGAAGAATTAAAAGTATAGTTTAAACTATAAAGTATGTTAATTCGCGATTTATGCATTATGAGGGGGGGGGGGGGGCGCTGAAATATAATTTTGCACAAAGGTGCCTTTTACCCACGGAGCGGCACTGTTTTTACCTCCCGCTATCCTTGGTAAAGGAGGTATATAGGAATCGTGCTAAAAATCGCATATCGAGATTTTGGTAAATGACCACGTTTTAAGGTCCTTAGATTCCATTTTTAATATTTTCACGATGATGTCTGTATGTATGTGTGTGTGTGCGTGCGTGTGTGTATGTGTGTGTGTGTGTGTGTGTGTGTGTGTGTGTGTGTGTGGAACCTCTATACGCTCTAACTCAAATACTATCAATACTGTCAATCGGATAACCGGAAATGGCAGTTTACGTGAAGCTCAAATTAGTTTTTCTTCAAAAAATACCTTTAAATGTTATTTTTTCGCAATTTGTTATTATAAAAAGATTATTTAATTTTCTACAGATTTGCATTAATACGTTTTCTATATATTTTATGAATAAATTTATAAAATAATATAAAAATTATATATACAATACAAAGTTATATTTTTTAAATGGGATGATATATATTTTTAGGCCCATTCTATAGAGTACTTTTTTCCGAATTCACTGATTTCACTATAATGCTATTTACATATTATTATGTCGTTTTATTATTAAAAGTTGTAAATTTACATCACCGTATATTAAAAAATGTGTACGCATATGCTATTCCAGAGAAAGAGATAAGTAGATAGACAGACAAATAAGAATAGTACTATGTAAACTTTTCCGCGATTTCGACCAAACAAAGTCCAAGTTATAGAAGCCCTATGTTTGCACACACTGGCCTGTATTGCAAGCACACTTTTATAATAAAAGCGCTTTTATGAAGCGCGCTTTTACATTATATTCTTATTAGAAGTGTGCTCCATAAAAGTGTTTTTATTTTAAAAGTGCGCTTGGAATATTGGTCATAGTCTTCGTAACTGGTATAAAGTTTATCAAAATGAAAGATTCATGAACAAAGCATATAAAAATAAATAAATAAATAAATATTTCATCACGGCATATTGTGATGAATGTATGCCATAAGCTAAATAAATAAATAATTCATTGCTGGGTGTGCCAATCTGCTTTGTACAGATATCGGTAATGATGGAATATTTGTACCGTGCGGGCGCTTACCAGGCGTCACCTCACGGGCACTCATTGCTGGCGTGGAGAGTGCGCCACAGGGGTCAATTTTGTGCCATTAAAATGCGATGTACTTTTTGGCGTCGGTCGGGATCGAACCCGGGTCCCCAGATTCGCGACCAGACACTCAGGCATATTAAAGTAGTATTTTGTCGAGTGATGTGCGAGTCAATATTTGAACACTGGCATACGCGCCAACCTAATTTGCTTGATGAAAATTAGAAAAATAATATTATATAAAGTAAGTTATATTTAAAATGTAGTGTTTTAAATAAATACTTTTTCTACTCCCATGCGTGAAGTGAGTACTTCACGTATCAATTTTTATGTGTGAAGCTTGATTTTTTGTACACTGTGCGTGAAGTGACACTCACGCATAGTGTGCGTGAAGTAAATATACACTGTGCGTGAAGTAAATAGCTCAGTTTTAACACATACAATGAATATCTTTATATACACGTAAATCATGTGTTGGTAAATGGCCCGTAGAAATAACAAATTCATGAGAAATGTGTTATTAATTTATAAAAAAATAATTATATTTTATTGCAAGATCGTAGAAAAAGTATAGTATGTAACATAATATACTATTTTATACTCCGCTGTGTAAAGTTTATACTTTACACACTGCAGACAATGTGTAAAGTAAACGATTATCGTATTTTATTTATACATTACAGAGCTACCACCATCAATACATTTAAATTGTTTTACCTAAATTTAGTTTTTTCTATACATTCATGTGGGTAATACTGACAGAACTGCAATATTAACTTCAGATCTGTTATGCGTTAAATGTGAACTCAGTATTTGACAACAGTCACAATGTAGAGGGGGAAGCAACTTCACTAGCGGTTGTAAATACTCCCTCCATATTTATTCCTACCTCCATGGTTCAAATTGTCGTCTGCTCGTCTGTCAAATTTCTAATTTGTTTCAGGAATTTTATTTAAGGTCAAGCCTCGTCACGAAATACTTGAATTCATGTCATAAAGATTGTGTTTACACTCTCGTTGCATAAATAACTATTTTATCAAAAACTTGAAAGGCAATTTTGTATTATATGATTGGCAACACTTGTAATTGTGAAGTAGAATCTGTGATCATAACCTAAGTTACGACTTCGGTTGGTTTACGCTTACATAAAATTATGTGTCTTGTGTGTTTGAGAAGTTTGTGAATTATACATTTTGTTTTTTTTTGTTTTTGTTAATTTATTATTCTGTTCAAAACCTAATGAGTACGCAGATATTGTACTATGGCAGCAAAATGTGTTAAAAAGTAAATATTATTTTTTCATTCATTTTAATATCGTATCATCTTAAATTTTCTTTGTATGTTTAATTTTATCGAGCCCTATTCAAATATTTGCTTGCTTGAAACATGTAATACTTAATAATAAATTTGAAAAGCTTTGTTGAAAATAAATTCTTTGGTTTACAATTAACAAATTTATGTTGTTTGCTAATTGAACTGTATATATTTTTTAGGTTATACCTGGGCATCTTGGAAGGTGAACGCATTCTGCGATTTTAACAATTTATTAAGCAGTGTATTTTTATTGAAAGAGGTATGTATAATTTTCATAATTTTAAATTAAAGAAATAAAAAATAATTACACCCGGGTGAACTAGCAATAGCTTTCCAACAATATTTTTATTAGTGGTCTACCGTTCATTAAAGTGCTGGCAATATACTTAGTCAGTGCATACCAGTGGCGTGCGGTGAAATTTTGGTCGGGTATGCGCCAAGGATAAGAAATGATTTATAATTTTTGTAATTACGATATTTATTGCATACTTTAATATAACATAGAAAAAAATCAATATTAACTAATATAACTAATTATTTGTAAATAAATTCAATTCTTCTTTCTTTTTTACAAAATTCTTGAATTATTTCAGAATGAAAATTATCTTTAGTTTGCATTTCGCATAGTTTAGATTTTTCAATGGACAATACTCCTAAGCTTGATAATCTTTCTTGCCCCTGGGATGATCGTTTGTATGATTTTATGCGCTTCAGTGCCGAAAATGAGCGTTCAACCGAAGCAGTAGAACTCGGAAGTGTCAGAAATAGGCAAGCCAGTTTATAAATTTCTGGCATACCTTTGTTTAGTTCAAGTGAACGCATATGTGTAACTAATTCATGTGGATATTTTTCCTGAAAATCTTTCCATCCATAAGCTACTATTAATTCATTTTTTAATCGGACATAATCAAATGTATCTGTAAATTTCTTTTAAGCAATTAAGTTTCATCTCCGGAAAATTATTTTTAAAGATACTATACTTTGAAGGATTCAATAATTCTAAAAATTCTAACTTTTTTATGGAGTGAAAACGGTCAAGAAAATGAACTATAAGTGCATCAATGATTTGATAATATAACTGTCGATATGAATCTTCACTGCATGGTCCTTTACGCCTTTTCCTAATCTCTTTTATTTCTATATTTAAATTTTGTAATTTGTCATTAACTGTGTTCCAGTATTTATTAAAATTATTTCTTTCGTCGCGAATTAATTCTGTAGTTTCTTCAACTTTTTTAAAACAAAATGATATGTCAAATGACTTCGCTTGCAATATTTCATATAAAACATCTGTATAAGAAAATATTTTTGGAAAAATTGTTAAAAAGAAGCAACTGTCTGCATTTGAGAGGAAAGAAAAAGGCTAAATTTCAGTTTAGTGAGCATTCAAGAATTTTATATTGATGGATATATATATATATATATATACATATATATATATATATATATATATATATATATATATATATATATATATATATATATATATATATATATATAGTTAGTAAACCATTAAAAACACTAAATACCAAAAAAAATTGCCCGAGGAAAGTTATATTTATAGAGATATTGGCATTTTTAAGTAAAAAAATAGGTTAGGTGAACTATATATATTTCTATGTTTAAGTAGGTACTTACGCTTCGGTACGAATAATACTGTTTCAATTAATGTATATTTGCAAAATTTTGGTTTATTTTCCTTCGTTTTATAACATTTTTTCATTTATAATTCTGTGTTCATCTGTCGAAATATTGTAAACTAACATGAAGATAGTGGGTATGATCCTCCTTGGTGGGTATACTGGATATACAGTGGAACTAAAACTGTTTTTTTACGATTCAAAAGTTTGCGTTAGGTATTGTTTTTGTCTGCATTTTTTTAAAAAATTATTAAAACATGAGTGTGCGTTAGGTATTGTTATTGTTAGGATTTTTTTAAAAAAATCTTAAGACATGAGTTTGCGTTAGGTATTGTTATTGTTAGGCTTTTTTTAAAAAAAATTAAAACCTTAGTGTGCGTTAGGTATTGTTATTGTTAGGATTTTTTAAAAAAATTCTTAACATGCGTGTACGTTAGGTATTGTTATTGCTAGGATTTTTTTTTAAAAAATCATAAAACATTAGTGTGCGTTAGGTATTGTTTTTGTCAGGATTTTTTTCAATTTTTTTTAAAACGTGAGTGTGCGTTAGGTATTGTTATTGTCTGGGTTTTTTACAAATTTCTTAAAACATGAGTTTGTGTTAGGTATTGTTTTCCTCAGGATTTTTAAAAGAAAATTGTTTAAGTCAGGATTTTTACAAAGGAAACCACTGTTTTAGTATCACTGATTTATCCTATATTACCGACTTTCATTTTGAACGATGTTCGTGTTATTATGTTTTATCATCATTTTAGGTTAAGTTTATTTTTTACTAAAATATCTATTAATCATTACTTTCCTACCCCACTTTCGTGTTTTAATGTGGTACTTTATTGACAAGTCGTCGGCTCCGGTGGCTCAATGGTTAGAGCAACGCCTCTTAGTCATGAGTGCGCTCGGGGTTCTGGGTTCGAATCCCACTAAGGCATGGATATTTGTGTATGTAAACCCACTCTGTAATTGGGATTTAATCCTGTTGAGGGGGTTTAAAAAAAAAAGTGTACTGTGTCTTCATAACAAGCATTTTTAGTGTTCATTTCATTACAAAAAACACAAATTTATTATAAGTAAAATTTGACTTTATTTTTGCAAAATATTATATAATTACCTCTTTGCGCGCTCTAATTTTGTGTTTTTTTATTCTATTTTAGCTAAAAGAACACATTACAACAAAAAAATGCAATTTTTTAGTTCTCACTAAACCCAAATCGAGCCAAACTCAATTAATTCTGCATAATAGTCGTAAACAGTATTAATTAATCGTGAACTAAAATTCCACCTAGTTGGGGCTACTCGTGGTAATTTCCGAGACATAAATTTATTTAGTGCCTCATTTCTTTTAGGTGATTTAGAAAAAAAAAGCAGATAGTCCCGAAAGAGTTGAAAAAAATATTTTACATTCTGAAATATTTGTAAATATTTGTTGTATATACAGTTTGCACTTTAGCACAAAGACCATTCAAGTGACTTGCCATTACTGCGGCACCATCATACGTCTGACATACTAGCTGATTTCCTATTCCATATTCATTTACACTATTTTGGACATATTTAAATAATCCTTGGGCCGTTTTGTCACTACTTACGTCCACAAATCCAATAAATCGCTCATAAATTTTACCATCCTCTGTAACGTACCGTAGTACAGTGGATAATTGTGACAAATTTGAGACATCAGATGTTTCATCAATTAAAATAGCCACAAAGTTAGATTTCTTAATTTTGTTTTTTTATTTCATTTGAAAGTACTTTGTGCTTATGGATTCGATTAAATCATTTTGTATGTGATTAGATGTTCCTTTAAATATTGTCGATGATTCCATATGAGATTTACGAACACTATCATAATTGCTTAATAAATTTAAAGTTTCAACGTAAATCCCCCGATTTAATGAATCTCTGTTTTCAACATGCCCACGAAATGGCAGTTCTAATTTTGCTAAAAAGCAAACTACATCTATCAATCTTTTTAGGATTCCTCGATTTTTTTTTACATTTTCATTGTGCCTTTCATTTGCTCTCTTCGATTCTTCATTTATTTCTAATTCAATTCTAATTTTACCGAATGTTTGTAATTGTAGAAAACATTTTAAATGGTTTTGTGATCGCGAATGTTTTTGAATTGCAACTGAATAACAATTTAAATTTACAAATCCTTGTTTGTTCCAAACTGTTACATCGGTTGAAAACAAAAGGCATGGCCAACAAAATAATTTTCCAAATGATGCTGATCCACATAGCCAGGAAACTTTTTCATATTCTGTTATATGAAAATGTCGCGTAAAACTTTTACCTTTGTCCTTATGAATCATTTTTAAATTATTTAATTCAGGGGTAGGTTTTCCACTTTTGATAATTTCGTTTTTCTCGTTAAATGTTCTTCTCGAAAATGGCTTTTCTATTAATTTTTTTATAATGCAATCCATAGTTACCTGAAAATATGCGCTATATTATAATATTGTACAAGAAAAACATTAAAAGGAAAATAAATAATCATACCTACATTTGTTCATGTGCCTGAAGAATAACAAATATTTATTTTATTCTGTAATTCTGTAGGGTGGATGATGCTTATACAAAAATTATTGCAGCAAAATATACACGAGTAAGTGATTCATTTAGCGCTTACCGGCTCACCTACAGCGTACACTCCCCTCTCCGTATTTCTCGTAGTTCCTCTAGCGTCGCCCTGCCCCGATCCGTCCATAAGTCATGCGGCAGAGTCTAACGCTATCCTCTAGCCTTTTTCCAGTTATTCATATTATACAAGTAGAACTAAATAAAATTTAAAAGTACAGATTTTATTTTACATGTAATTTAAAGTATTTACACATGTATTATGTAAAAAAATAACATTATAAAATTTAATTAATTCCTAAATACGACTGGGTATGCGCCGCATGCCCCGCATACCCTGACCGCACGCCACTGGTGCATACACTGTCTAGTTGATGTATGCTTCCACTAGCTGCTTTAGTGAAAGTATACATTATTTTATATAGTGCATACTTTATCTAGTTAATGTATTCATTGACTAGTTAGTGTATACACCTTCTTTTGTCACTGTCTACCTAAATCCGAGTTCTGTGCGTTAGGTATTGTTTCTGTTTGTTTTTTTTTTATAAAATTTATATGCCTAGATTGTTGGGTGGGCATGTGGCGTGGGCAACGCAATAATTTATACTTTCACTAAAACAGCTAGTGCAAGCATACATCAACTAGACAGTGTATGCACTGACTGAAATGCATAGAAAAGAGAGTATATATTGGGTCATAGAACGCTCACTCTCAATACAATGCGCAAACCCTTGCATACAGCGCTACAACGGTTGTCCCTGAACTAAATGATCAAATACCGTGGAATTTAAATTAAAAGTTTGAAATATTTTGAAAGCAACTATTTTAAACTACAGTAGTAAACAACTTTATTATTCTCTTATAATAAAATTATTTACTGCTGTAGTTTAATTTAGTTGCTTTAGAAAAAGTGAAAATGTAATAATAATAATTGTGTATACTTCTTTATATTTTATTTATTGTACAATTATAGAATACATACGTTTACATATATTTATTTTTTTGGCAATTTTAAATGTTTTTTATAATATGCTGCAGCCTTCATTTTCATGGTGTCATTCGAATTATTTTTTATTTTTCCGTATAATATACGATTGATATTGTTCGTCCAAGCATATATCATAAATTTAATAATGTTATTGGCAACAATATTTTTGTGTGTTTGACAATTATACAGTTCTAATATCTTCTTTTATATTTAATTCGAAACAAATTCTAGCCATATTATCCTCAAACACTTTAATGAGTTCCGAAAAAAATGTATTAAACTGTTGGTTAGGACGGTACAAAATTCCCTGCTTGTACTCCCTACAAGAAACGAGATCGTCCTCAACAACTTTGCTGCTATTTTTCTTACATTCTTTGCACCCTTTAGTAACCTTTAAAATATTTTTTATAATATATCCACCCACATATTTTTTTACTTCTTGTTGTATTATTGTGGAGCTTCCTGGTCTGGCTGGTTGAATCTGCGTTGCTGTTGATGAAATTTCTTCATCGTTGCACTCCATCGGTACATTGTCCATGACAAAACTTTTCTAAGGCACCTTCCGAATCATCTCTTTCACAGTTGGCCCCCACTGAATGCGATGATATAAAATTGCAAATCAATGATGATTTGAAAGATGCCATAAACGCAGAACATGTTGGATTATTATTCCGAAAACCATGACTCCGAATAATACCAAATAAGTTTTCCAATGGATCCTGGTTAAAATTCCTTGGTATTATAAATCTAACCCCTTCCCCTAACAATTTTTTCCTAAGATATATAAATCCTTTTAACGTGAATATCCAATTTTCAATTGACGGTACTTTTTTAGGATTCATGGTTTTCGGACAAATAAATCGAACTGTTCTTAAAACGGATATGGCTTCATTCCAAAAAGCATCATGATTTGAATTTCGAGTCACCGCACAACGCAGAAACTTTCCGTGTTGAGGTGAAACGGAACTGCCAATATCAAAAAGTTTGTCCATAAACAACAAGAAATCCGCGGTTTCAGTGGCTGCGGGGTCCAATAATTCACTCTTGTTACCATCAGCTAAAAAAAATAAATAATAATACAAGTAGTGAAATAAAGTATTATATGAAATATTAAAAAAAACTTTAAAACAAATCTGATTTATAAAAATATGATATATGAACTCACCAGACCATTCCGCTAATTTCCTCATTATTGCCGAAACTCTCTGGCTCATTACATGAGCAGCATAAGCAACCTTCATCTTCTTTATCTTATCCGGCATCACATGTTGTTCCGTTAGCTTCGGACAAAGTCTTAAATCATCGGAAACCTGATCCATGTTGAACAATTCAACTACATGTTGCCATTTGGCGGTTTTTTTATTCCCCTCCAAATCAGTAAAAACAACGTTTTTTCTCAGCATATTGTTGCGCACCCCTTTCAATAAATGGGGAACATCATAGAGATGCAATACTTCTGTTCCATCAATTTCATACCCTATACACCTGTTTTCTTCATTTCTTCGTTTGTAAGTTTCATTAGTATCACTTAAAAGTGACTTAATGGCACGTACATTATTCTGTCCCTGGTCGGAAACAGTTGCCAAGATTCTCAGGCCTATACTTCGAAGAAGTCGAATTATTTTTATTATCATCTGCTTAAGATTTGTTTTATCTGTACAATTTTCGCAGAGAGTAAAGGCTACTGGTTGCTTGTATTTTTTATGCACCCCGCGGATCATAAAAACAGTTGCATGGTCACAGGGCCGTGCCTGGGTATATGGCCGCCTGCGTGCCAGTCTGTATGGCCGCCCCCAGGATAACATTAAAAAAAACTACTTTAATTTTTAATGTTTATTATTATACACAGGGCATCAAACCGGGAAAAAAATCAGTTTTTGGTTAACCGAAATCGAGAACGAAAAAAAATATTGGTTTTGTTCCCAAAACCGGTTTCTGAAAAGAAAAACCGGCTAAAAACCGGTTTTATGAGATTTATATGTTTGGATGAAATTTAAGAAAAAAAAATGCACAAAATAAACATTTTTTTATTTAAAATTTAAACAAAAATAATAACATGAAAAAAATTATGGTATTGGTTTTATAAACACAGACAAAATTATCAAACATAAAGAACAAGGAATAACCCTTAAATCTATACTAACATATTAGGATAACAAAGCTCAGTGGCCAATGGCAGATCTGGGCTGACTTGCAACTTGGGAGGTATACAAAATAGAATTAATTTACTTACTTTAATAATAACATGAAAAAAAGTAATTATGGTATTGGTATTATAATCACAGACAAAATTATCAAACATAAAGAACATAGGAATACGATAATTTAAAATCCTAGGTGTCGCTCAGTGACAATTTAAAATTATTTGATTTTAAAAATCAAATCTTACGTATTATTTATTGATATTGAAAATAGTAAAGGTTTTTGGTTAATTAACCGGTTTCATAAAATTATTTCGGTTAGGTTACCGGTTAATTAGGGAAATCTTTCAATCTTTCAATTATCGCGATTGAAAGTGAAATTGCTGAATCTTCACGAAGCAATTATTAAATAAAGTACATATTAAAAGTTAATCCTACGGGATTTTTTACTGACAAAATCGTCAATTGCTTCGTGAATATTTAAAGATTCAGCAATTTCACTTTCAATCGCGATAATTGAAAGATTGCTCATACGTTCTTGCGTCATGGAAGTACGTAGGTAATTTTTTATGATTTTCAATTTAGAAAAACTACGTTCTCCAGACGCAACTGATACAGGCATGGTCAATAATAGTTTTAAGCTTGTAGATACATTTGGAAATGAATTTTGTAAATTGTGTTTGTACAAATACTTTAGGAGTTCTTCGGGTTGTTTCCTATCTTTTATAATTATTTTCAATGAAATTAACTCTTCGTATAATTCTGCTCCGTTTATGTCGCACGATTCGCCATCCTTGAATTTATTATGAAAGTCGAAGCAACTTTTTTTTATGTCGTCCTCTCCTATTTCAACAAATTTATATAAAAATCCGAAAGACTGTTCGAAATTGGATAATGTTTCAAATCGGGTAGTAACAGATGAAATGGCTGTATCCAATATTACATAGAAAAAATTAATTTTGAAATTTTCTTTAGCAGTTAACTGAATATCCTCATCTCCTTCATAGTCAAATTGTTTTCGCTTATGGCGTCGACGTAGATTAATTTCAACAGGAAATTCCGGTTGTATTTCAAGTGATTCACATAATTCATCAGCAATTTTCAAATACTTTTCGAAATTTTCATCATTTCTAATACTTTGGAAAAAAATTAAAATATTATTAATAGATTCAGCACATGAAGTAAGATTCCAAGAAACGGTCTGCATCATTTTACTAATAATATTTACTTTTTCTAAGATTTCGTACCATATTACTGTGGAACAAATAAATTTGTACGATTTAATTTTCATTGCCAAACATTTAGCTTCATGTTGACCTATTGGTGTTGAACATTCTTCCGCTAGTTCTATTAGGCTGTCATAAATTTCACCTAATTCATGACGCAGTGGTCTAATCGCCTTAATCCTTGATTCCCACCGGGTTACGCTAACTTGTTTTACTGTTAACGATTTTACATGTTTTTTTAAAATTTGCCATCGAAAAGGTGATCCGGAAAAGTAATTGTATATTGCTGACACATTACTAAAAAAATCCACAGTTGAAAAAGAAACTTTCGCTGCATCATTGACGACCAAATTTAATGTATGCGCGTTGCATGGCATAAACAAAGCTCGTGGATAATTGTCCAAAATTCGTTTCTGCAATCCAATATGTTTTCCAGCCATATTTGATCCATTATCATACCCCTGGCCTCTCATATCGTTAACATTTAATTTAAGAGAGCTTAATTTTTCAATTAAAAAGTCGTAAAAAGCTTCTCCAGTACTTTTTTGAGCTGGAGAAAAACCAACGAAATTTTCTCTCACTTCTACTTCGTCATTTTGAATATGCACATATCTCAAAATTATTGTAATTTGCTCGACATGTCCCATGTCCGGCGTACAATCCAAAATTACTGAAAAATATTTGGCGTCTTTTATTGCTGACAAAATATATTTTTGAATTTGCGCTGCAAGGATACTAATTATTTCATTTTGGAAGCGATTTCCCGCATAATGTGGCATATGGTTCTTTAAAGCAACTGATTGTTGAATGCGATTTATGTGATCTGCCATAACATCATCAAATTTTCCTATCATTTCAATTGCTTTTAGAAAATTTCCATTATTGTTTTCATACAATCTGCTCGAGCTACCTCTAAACGCTAAACCCTGTACTGCCAGAAATTGTACCACAGATATCATGCGTACGACAATTTGATACCATCGTTTTTTCTCTGCGTCATAATACCGTTGCAAATTTTTATCAATTGTAGCTTTGTTTTTTAAATTTAATTCCAAATTTTTCCAATTGGTGCAATTTCCGATATGCAGCGATGTTTTTTCATGACGAGATAAATTATCAGATGTGTGTTGCCAATCATTGAAGCCTTCATTAACTAATTTTATTTCTTGTTTGCCAAATAATTTACAACAGAAGCAAAATATGGAATCCGTTTTTGGAGAATAGATTAACCACTCACGATTAAATTTTTCACCATTTGGCATTTTTCTATAGAAATAAGTTGATGAAAATGATCTTCCCAATTCATTAATTGGATATGTAGATTGTTTATTTTGTATGGGTCCTTTTTCGATTAATATATCCAATATTTTAGTGGTAATTGTTAAAGGCCAGCAAGCTGGATCATTTAAATCCATACACATAGCAAAATATGCTTTATCAATTTCAGCGGTATCGGTATTGTATAGATCGATATCCTTATTATCTTCTGTTTCCATTTCGTCGGTACTACTAGTATTGTCATTAGCCTTTTCATTTTCGACAGATAATTCATTTTCATTTTTATCGCAAAACAAATCATCAATTGGATTTAATTGGCTACTACAACTACTTTCCGGTTCTGGCGATTTTACTAAAAACTTTGTTAATGAGCCAAACATTTTTTTAGCTTCATTTTGCTTTTCCTCTCGCTTTCTTTTATATTGCGCTCCAGACAATCTTTTCGTTTTCCTTTCAGACATTCGTAGGCCTTTAAAAATGTAAATGAGCAGTGATATTAAATTTTAGGGTAGACTTTCAATTTTGGGCCCGGGAAATTTTGGCGGGTCTTTTTGGAGGGAAAAGGCCTTTTGATATGAAATTCTTAAATAAATATTAAAAAATATTTAATAATATTAAAAAAAATTTAAAAAAAAAAATTAAATAATAATTAAAATAAATAATAAAATAGCGCAATTTAATATTAAATTACTTAAAATCTATAATTAATGTATATTTTAATGCGCATAGGATGACACGATAAGAAAATCATTTATAAGCTTTTTAAGTAAAACATATTTTTAAACATAAATATGTCAAGATTTATTTTGAAAATGAAAACGGAGAGGAAAATTCAACCACATATAACTGTTTTCTAGTTCAATGTCAGGTAAATTTCTTCCATTTAATAACAATAACATTGCTATTATAAAAAGGAATCATAAGCTTAATTTAAAGAGTTGCTTTCGGCTACACAAGTTCAAATGCTTGATTTTCCATCGGCGGGTTGTGAGCGATTTAAACAGAGAATCTCGTATGCAAACAAACAACTTTTAATTATTATATAAATGCATTCAAAATGAGAAAGATATTCATTTTTTAGTATAAATTAAGGAAGATTTTAAGTAATTTAATATTAAATTGCACTATTTTATTATTTATTTTAATTATTATTTAATTTTTTTTTAATTTTTTTTAATATTATTAAATATTTATTTAAGAATTTCATATCAAAAGGCCTTTTCCCTCCAAAAAGACCCGCCAAAATTTCCCGGGCCCAAAAAGTGAAAGTCTACCCAAATTTTACATTTTTTGTGTATTACCTTTTTCAGTCTTTGTCGAGTAAATAAACTTTTTATTAAATTTCACCACACGAACACACAACTAAAAGTTTTCAGGAATTAAGCAATTTATTTTTATTCGTTAAATTAAAGACTTTAATAATATCGGATCACACACAGGACACAAATAACGATTTATCCTCGCTAGTCTATAGACTAATACGACTAATAAGACGAATAAGACCGCTTACGCGACGCCGGTCAATTGAAAAAACTATTTCGGCTCGTCGCTCGTGCAATGTTCGAAAAAATTCGGATTCGCTGCATGACTAGGTATATAAATACTACAACGACCTAATCAGTTTTTATACATTTCTTATTTCTGAGAAACTCTTTTTAGATAGATTAGATTAGAGAAACTGTTTTTACTTCGTATCTTAATGAAAACAAACCGATTGTATTTTTGCCCAGTAAACAACTTGTAACGATTTGGCCGCCTCTTAATTTCGGCCGCCTGCGTGCGGTGCACGCAATGAACGCCCGTCAGGCACGGCCCTGCATGGTCAGCAAACGCAGCTTTTCTCTTGTCCCCCAAGTCTTCAAACCCTTCTATAACATCTTTTGCTTCATTGTAGAAAACATTGGCTTTTAGCGAAATCTCATCGATGAGCAGAACACAATTTTTTTCAAACTTCTTTAATTTGCCAACCTGTTTTTTTAAATTATCAAAAATTCTTTTATTTATTCCAGGGTGAAATGGAACCTTCTGCATCATCCTCATTATCGTTTGTCTCGACGGAAGCGCAAATATTTTTGATAATAAACGGTAGCCTCTACCACTTTGTTTCATCAGACATAAACCCAAAATCTTATCATCTGCAGTGAATCGCCTGCCTCTGGGTTTATGCTTCTGCATTCTCATTTGGCACAGTAGAAAATTGTAGGTTGGTTTGTTCACATTTTTTAATATTTCTTGAAAAGTGGCATTTTCGTTAAATTTTTCGGCAGCACTTAATCGTTGTTTAAACGATAAGCATCTTTTATTTAAGACACCGGCTCTTCTGCGCATGGTCGCTGTTGCTTTGTATAATATTTTTTTCTTTGGTGTCAGGTCTGCTTGACTGGAAACATTTAGTTCGCGTAGCAAATTTCGTCGCTTTTTTCCAACTAGAAAAAAAAAACAATGTTAATAAATAATAGTAATAATAATAAAAATTATAATAATAATATATGTTAATCAATTCTTTTTCAATGTATTATAATAACTAATTTGTATATAATCAGGGACCCGGAACGGAACAGAAACAGAAACGAAACCAAAATAATGTATATAATAGTGACAGAATTCACATTGAACAATTAAATTAAATTTTGAGGATATAAATATATCATATTATTCACAAAATAAGAAAAATTGATTAATGTCCAGCTGCACCAACAAAGCTTAAATTTTAAGCGACCCTTAAACAAAAAAATGCATATCATTTTGACAACAATGCATAATAAATTATTTGACATTTCATTTCGATGCAATATTTCAATTTAAGGAATGCTTAAAATTTAAGTTACTTTAGTGCAACCGGACATATGACAATTATTTGAATTAGAGGACATTAATTTCTTACAGCCGTTTAATAAATAAATATTAAAAATGTATACCTGTAGCAGAGCTTGACTGTCCAATAAATGACCTTTTTCTCCGGGATGTCGGCGTGGATGTAACCATTCGTGATTCTAAAAGAAGAAGAAACATTAAAGTTACTATTATGTAATTATAAAATTTGAACTATGACTTCGGTATGTCATATTTCATTTATTTAACATATATATTTACCAGATCCTCCAATAGTTTATTGAAGTACTAGCATAAAGTTTAAATATACATATAATTTTAATTTTTTAATAAACTATGAAATTATTTATATTTTGAGAAAAAACATTATAATCGACTGAAAATCTTACATTATAACAGGTATACAAAATTAAGAAATTGTATTGTTTGAGGTCCGAAGCAAGAATACTAGGAATAGATTATTTACGAAATATTCCACCTGGATTATAGCTGTATATTACTACTTGGGTTTTCTTGGAAACGTACTAATGACTGTGCAACGGAATTAGTTATTATCTCTATTATAGTTTCAAGAAAATCCATATAATGTGAATTTATATTTATGAAGGGATTATGGAAATACAAATGAGATGCTCGAACAAATACAAGAGTTATTTTTCTTTTGTACTTTCGTAGAAATGTATATTCTCGCTTGTTTTTAATACTATAATTGTTTTTGGAAAGTACTTAATCGTACAATCGAATGTATTTTTCTAGAACTATATATGCATATTACATTTTAATATAAATATATTACCTTCACATAGCAGATTTGTATCCATCTCTTTTGAAGTACTGGCACGAGCTTCAGATAAAGAACTTCCTACTGCATCTCCACCAAGCTCTAACAGAAAGAAAAATAAATTGGTTACTAAATATATAGAATATTCGTAATTTCTAAATTATATTGAGTATTACTTAGGTCCAGTTTTTCAATGTCTGGTTAAACTTGTTAATTTAACTGTCTGTATATATCATAGAAAAATTGGCGTATGTGTAGTTTTTTACAATCTATGTTTAATATCGATGCAATATTTTTCTTTTAACTGCCAACAAACCTACACTATAACCTGATAAAAACCAGGCAATAATTATACGAATGTAAAAATTTGTTAATAACCAAGGTAAATAATTTGATAGCAACTAAACTCATGCAAACATTAATAACAAAACCTATCGATGAACATAAGATAATACAATAAATTTGGAAATACTCATAATTTTAAAATAATAAATACCGTAAATAAACTTTATCTGTACACGGTGTTTCCTGAATTTGTCTCACTCGATTATCTCATTTATTATAGAAAATATTAAAGAACGGTAAATAGACAAATTGACAATAGATAAATTGTAGCGATTTAAAAGTTATACTAAACAGCGTGAAAAGTAAACTTTTTACAATGTGGTTTTGTAGAATTTTTCAGCCGCTACATTTTATCTTTCTACCATCTCACTATTTTCAATAATAAATGAGAATCGAGTGAGACAAATTCAGAAAACACTCGTATACCTAATGAAATTATTAAAATTTCTTGACTAAAACAAAATCTATAAAATATTACCTTTCTCAGGCTGTGCCTCGGGTTCACTGATGTTTAAAACACTATAATTGTGTTCTACACTAACATTTTGTATCAAATTCCTCCAATGTGGAACGTAAAATGAATTCCCTTCTTCATCACCAGTAAATCCTAACAAAAATGGGAAAAATATATTAATATATTTAATATATAATTATGTAATTGAAATATATATTTATTAACGCATGTAATAGTTATTTATGCAACAAATAAAAAGTATAGTCTTATTTCACGAATAGGTAAGTTTGACCGAACGAGCCGTAGGCGAGTTCGTCAATTCCTATGAGTGAAATAAGACACTTTTTACTCGAGTTGCATACATTTTTTTTTTACGTCTGAAATATAAGCGTGAAAAAAGTGCCATAGCGTTTCATTATTTCACTCCACAGCGTTAAAAAAAGTTAACTTTTTTTCTCACTTTCATGTATTAAAAAATGACATACTTTATAAACCCATTTTAATTAAAAAAAGTGTAATTCTTTTAACAGACGTAAAAAAATTGAATTATATATCTTATTGGATTTAATTAAAATAAACAACTGACAAATTAGTTACCTGGTAAATAGTATGTAGGTATAGAATACTTCTTCAACTTCTTTGATCCAGAAATTTTGCAGTCCTCTGCAAAATGTCGATCACACATCATGCATAACCGATAAATGTCTTTATCGGCTAGCGATGCAAATCTTGGATTTGCAGCACGTTCAACCCAAATATGAAACTGTTCGACTTCATAAATCGGAAATCTGTGCAAAACCGTATTTGGTAGTCTGCTACCACAACCAGGAACACAACACGAAGCAGGCATTACGAATAAGATAAAAGGAGTTGAAAAAGATAGAAAGGTAGAAAAGGAATATAGGAAATATTTAACACAAAAAAGGAGAGTTGAAGAATGGTTCAAGTTAAAGGAATTGAATATACGAACTGATGGTTTATATGGAATAATAAAATAGGAAAAAAGGTACAGTGGATGATAATGAAACACAAAGGATAACAAAAACACAACAAACTGACTTCGAAACACTGCCAATTGGAAAAACTCGATGTTGACTTTATAAAAGATCGAACATGAATGATTTTGAATTTCTTCCATCTTGAATTTTGTTGGTAAACAAACAACTGTCCTCAATTCGTTTTATCCGAAAGTACACGAACAAACCCGAAGTAGCGCCCGGAACGAAAATGCGGTTGTCCCATGAACTAGAGGAAAGTATTGCAGATTGTATATGGAGTCGACATACCGTGCTGAAATGTATAGGGCTCGGATACTCAGCTGTTTCCAGTAGCCTTGCGATCAGCTGTTCTGGCGCCCTGATATCAGCGCCATTTGTTCTGTCGTAGTTTTCCTTTCCTTAGTGCTAATTCAAAAGTTGGAATCAATTTGCTGTCTTACATTGAGGTGTAAACATTTATTTTGTGCCTAAAGTTTTTTTGTAAACTGTGTTTGAGAATGTCAGCTTATTTTAAAGCATTCAGTAGTGACGTACAAAAATGCTACTTAGATAATATTAAATTAATAAACAACATTGATCCATATGATTGCGACGAAAGTGATTTTTCCAGGAATATTTTAGACTTTATTATTGCAAAATAAAATGCAAAACTAGAAACTACATAAGCTAGCCAATATTTTAAAAGCAGTGCATTATTACTACATATTGCATACAATTATCTACTTACCACAAAATTCACACTCACTCATGTAAACATCTAAAAATAAATATTCTCAAAATACAGACACACGCACACACACAGGATAAATAATGAAAATAACTTCTGAATATTATGCATATATATTTCACTTTATTGTACAAAATATGCTCTGTAATGGGGTAAGAAAAAATACTCAATATTATACATATATTATTAAAATATGAGCGTTCTTATTAACAAAAAACACTGTACGTTTACTCAAATAATATTTAATACATATTCGTATGTCTTTCTTCCGTGCTATTACTTCCTCCTTGAGACGGATGGCATCGTTCCATCTTCGTCTTTTTCTACTTTTAATGGATCAATTTGTCCTACACGAATGTACTTCTTATTTACTAATCATATGAAATCGTATAAATACCTTTAGTATTCCTAGCTGATACTAATAAGAATGTTTTAATTTTGTCTTTTGAGCTAGTCTTGCAACCAGGAATACAACATTTATGTTGTCCACCCATGATTGGCACACACGCACGCACACACACACACACACACACACACGCACGCACGCACACACACACACACACACAAATACCAAATATTAATAAGTAATCACACTTAAATCACAGAAAATTGCAACACAAACGACAAACACCACAAATCATACACGAATACAAAACAAACAAAATGGCTGTACTGTCACTATGACAACTGGGGGCGCCGGAACATATGTTTTCAAGGACACTTAAAACAGCTGTATGCCCGCGCCCTATACTTTAACTGTAACATATACATTGGCTACGCCAACTTCAGATTGTAGGCATACGTATTAGATTTTAAATAACAGTGTAGTAGGTTAAATACTGTTCAGCAATAACAATTTTAAAAGAAGTTGGATCTGTAAGTTTTAACAGTATGTGTGTATTCTATTATAATTTTTTTTTTAAACATTTGTATATCATGCCGTGTAGCGTAAAAAATCAAGATTCTAAATTATACAAAATGCACTCTTATATACAAAAAAGACCATCGTATATTGTAAAATTTGCTACAAAATTTTAAAATATATTACATTTAGTGGTCAGTTATAAAATGGGTCGAAAATATCAACTATACGAGTATAACAACTTACTCGTAGGATGGGTGGAAAATAATATCAAATACCGCATGGGAACATATGCACCGAGATATGCATTATGCACAGTATTTTTTTATCTCATTTACTAAATTATGTACTCTTCCATTTTTTTATATATTATAATCATGGAAGCCAGCTATTAAGTACCATAAGAATTGCCATCCCCTTACTCTCGTAGGAGGGCCGGAAAATAATATCAAATTCCAATTGGCAATATGCGGACAGAATATTTTTTTATATACGGAGAAAGCATAAATTCAAATAAGCGCCGCCAAGCGGACAGAGCTGTAGCAAATGCTATTTAAATAATATTTATAATTGGACAAACATTAAACCTTGTGCACAGATTGATTACTTTATCGAATAATATAGTGTTTCGTTATCGGATACGATTATTGTTCTTTTATGCGCTTCAAATATATTACAAAATATTTTTGTATTATAATTGGGAGACAAATTATAATTATTTGCTAGGATAAATGTGGAAAAAACCTTTTTTTGTGATTTTAAACCGATATATTACGATCACTTAACTCCACGGATTTTGGAAAAAAGGACATTACTTGTACATATCAGTCCATGTTCACGTTATTAATTTGCATGAAACTACCGCTTTCAATTTCTTCATATTTCCTACACATTTGTCAGAATATTGTCTTGTGTCTCGCGGAAATAATATTAGTAAATTATCTAGTATCTTTAAAATGTAATTAAGGGTGTTTAGCGAGCAGTTGACTAGCAGTGTTTTATCGCTGATAATCGTGTGTGGATTATTTTAGAGAAAAATACTCAAATAACAGTATTCTTCTCTAAAAAAAATAATCCACAAATGTTTGACAGCCATTGTTATTAATTTCGGAAATTGCATTAAAACTGGAAACTATTTGGTTTAAACAAATCTGAATCAAAAGATGCCTGCAATCAATATCTCGAGTTTTTTTTATTACCATCGTCAATTAATTATCTATGTTTAGGTTTTCTGTACTTGCATTGCATTACTCTCATGTTCCATATATTTATTCTTTACAAAAAATCATATTTCGCTGATATTTTCGTATTGGTTCAGATTATGTGCTGTGCTGTATTGTTGTTTTTATTTCTTAAATATAAATAAAGTTAATTATTTAAATTTATGATATGGAACAAAAAAAAAAACTTAGAATAATAGTTGGATGGTAAGCTGGATTAAATGGATGATTGGATTTTTTGTTTCCAACAAAATGTTAAGGCTGCCGTCAGATTGCATTAAAACTGAGTTCCATCATATCTCGAAAAGTAGAAGTTTAATTTTATTGAAATAAAAAAAATCGTAGTCGGGATTATTGTATGTAGAGACTATCGTCGAGATTTTTTGGAAATTTCAATTTTTAAAATAAATAAGGGTTGCTACCCCTATAAATAACAAGAATATTCAAAATGTAAACACGACAGTTCCTAGAAACTTACATATTCAATTCATATGTAAAATTTGAATTTTGTATGTTATAGCAATTTTCCGGAGTAGCGGAATTACGATTTTTCCATAAGAGCCTGTATAAAGTAAATTCATAAAAGTTTTCCTATTATCGCATAGATGGCCCGGACAAATATCAAACTTTTTTCCATCACCCACCAAATTTGAATGTTGCTAATAGCATGGAGTATTAAACGACTTTTCAAATACATTAATAAGTTATCCTACAATTTATAATATGACGATGATTATTAAATATGAAATTGCATAAAGGAATAAATTTGCAAGTTATTCAAGTTGTATATAGGGTATTTTCTTTAAAATAACTAGTGCTTTTTTGGGCGAACTAATGACGTTTTTATACAAAAAATGTTCAGGAATAAGGGTTTAATTTATTGGTAATAACAAACCGAAAATTCAACCAGCGGTTCTCAAACGGTAGAACAGAATTATATATTTTTTAAATGGTAACCTTATAATATTTGAATCCATTCGATAAAGATTTTTTTATATTAACGATGTAAATATTGCATAGGGTTGTAATACAATTATTTCGAGAAAAATGATATTCAAAATTAGAAATAATGTTACAATGTAGAAGTAAGCTATGTAATGAACAAATACAAACAAATTTAATGATACAGATGTCTTAGTTAATCACATTGATATTTTAGGTATAAGAAAATTATATACTAGCGTAACCTATAGTTGTGTATTGCATAGCCTACTAATATTAAATTTAAACATTATTACTCAGTTTTAATAACATTTTTCGGAAAATAATTGTTATACAACCCTGTATGATATTTATACAAATAGTTGAAGTTATAAAAAAAACTATCTAATGTCTACTGGACTAAAAAAATATATAAGTAAGTATTTAAAAAAATATAATTTTGTTCTACCGTTTGAAAATCATTTAAATTTTCGGTTTGTTATTACCGAGGTTATTACCTACTGATAAATTAACCCCTTATACCTGATCTTTTTTTGTATATAACTTTTTTCTATAATATGTACAAAATACCATAAAGTTACAAAAAAATTATATGAAAGAATAATCTATGGAACATAAATAAAATTAAATGCAAAGTAAGAGTCAGAATTTACAGTCACATATTTTCATAAAATATAATTAAAAACAATGCGATCACATGTTACTGAATTTATTATACTCATATTTTATTTTTCATTAGAAGAACAATTTGGCTTGCAAGTATAAGGAGTGATTTATCTGTGTAGGTACATAAACGATGGATTTCTCGCAGCTTCTCCTGATGGTAACTTACAATAATTTTTATTTGTGTTTCGAATGAGATTTTATTTGTCAGGTATTGTTTCTGACCAGGGCCGGATTAATAAATTTTGGGGCCTGAAGCGGAATTATAATTGAGGCTCCTACTATACCAAGTTAATTAGGTAGATAATAAAACTGAAGTATAATTATTGATATTTTAAATTTATTACGAAACGAAACAAATTACTTACGGTAAATGTAAATCATAGAATGAAATATAATAATAATAACAAGCATATGAAGTTACGATATGACTTTTATAATTATATATATATATATATATATATATATATATATATATATATATATATATATATATATATATATTATATAATTATAATATCGTAATTAATCTCGTTGCTACATTCTGCTTCTATATTTAGAATAGCTAAAATGCATCCATTCTTTCTTGTGTAATACTGGATCTTAAATATTTTTTCACGCGTTTTAAACATGAAAAGAACGCTCTGCAGCATTGTTAAATAAATATGTAATGAAGTTAAAACAATAGGAAATGTTGATTTTAAATCGACATAGACATCTAGCTTCGTAGGTTTGAAGTTTCAAACATTTGCAATAGATGTCTCTTTATGAACGAAAAAAATCTATAGGTGGATGTAAAAAGAGGGAGCCGTTCCCGTTCTATATTATTGATATTGTTTCTAATTTGGCCACATTGTTCTTAAGAAAATAGAAAGAATAAAATTGGGGCCTCTGTACAATCTGGGGCCTCAAGCGGCCGCTTTGTGCGCCTTATGGTTAATTCGGCACTGTTTCTGACGGCAATTTAACAGAAGTTAATTGTTTACTAAAAATATTCCAATAAGGTTGGACAATAGAAGAAGCTCCCAGATCTAAAGAAAATTGTTTAAAAATATCAGGAAATGAAGTTAAATTGAAGGAGAATCATGACTACGTATAAATTGAAAGAAAACTTTTTAAAATTTACTGTCAGTTAAATATAACATTCTAATAGTAAATTACTGTTCGTGAACATTTCTTTTTTTTAATTTCAGGGCCAATTAAATATTTGTAAAAATGATATGTGCTATTTTGTAATATGTCAATAATAATAATAATAATAATAGCGTGTCCAACCAAACAGAATAAAATAATATAAAATAATAACATTGACAAAATATAAATGTATATGAATTGTTTTCGGACCATTTAAACTTCTAAACACCAATGAACTGCATACATCAACGCTGTTGGATCGACAGCAGCAAGATCACTCATCTGACAGGGATGTTGTAAGATGGGACAGTTAAGCATGTGAGCCATGGTTTGTTGAAGTCCGCATGAACATAAGTCTGAGCCGCTAAGCAGTCCCCATTTTACCATATTTACTCTACATCTTAAGTTAAAATCCTATTCGGATAAAGTTCATCAAAATCTAAGTCAACCTGAAATAAAAATGAATTCTAATAGAAATCAATTTTTACACAGTTATGTCCACTAATATGGGCAATCTCGGGTGACTTCATTTTTCTGCTGTCAAATGTACAACATTTTGTTTCAACAATTTTTAAAATAAAATTAAAAAGTACAATATCTCATACACTTTTCTACGCTTTTTTCATTTTTAAATATTATTTTCACCTGACAGTAAAAAAAATTAAGGCGACTACTAGATAGTTAAATCGATTGTTCATACTAATGATGGTTATATTGTATTAAATTTTACCAATATGTGTGCGTTTTTGAGTTTAAGGCTTGGCCATTCATTTATAAACTCACTCACATTGGCTGCCCTGCTGTTTACGCAATATTATGGTTTGTCTCCATTTTATAATTATGTCCTCCCACAGTTCTGTGGTGTCTAACCAATATTTCACTTCTTTTAAATTATCTAAAAATTGCAAAGAGAATCTAAGAGTAATAATATGTACGATGTATGGTATAGTCTATTCACTGAACCAAAAGACTGTCGTCATCATCTTTTTCTTTTTTTAAATCAGTTTATAACTAATTTTCAGAAGTAATTCTTAAATATTATACAAATATAATATTAAATTAAACTTCCAATATACATAATATATCAATATGTAATGAAATATTTTTAGAATTTAGAAATTATTGTGTTAAACTGTTTGCAACATTTGATGACGAGTCTTTTGGTTCAGTGAATAGGCTATACCTATAGTATTGGTAGTTAATGTTGGGTGTGGATGACGAAGCTTAAGAGGAGAGTAACTGCTGTGAACATGAGGTATGTATGGGTTATGTTAGGAGGAATCTGACGGGAAAAAATTTGGTGTATGAAGAATGTATAATGTTTCAGTCATCTTCAGAGAATGGAGAATTTAGTCAAACGTGTATATGTTGGTGAGATTGAGGGTGCGCATTTGCGAGGTCGTCGGGTTGGTAAGTGGAACGATATAATGGGATATGCTGTTTTTCTCGAATTTTCATGTATAATATTTGATTATTACTACATTAGTTCATATCTGAAATGTCTTCATTTGGTGCGATATCCGAAGAAAACGTTTTTCTCTTAATAAGTCCAGCTTCTCTTAATTTAGTTCGAGCATTTCTGTATTTATCAATAAGCTTCCCTTTATCCTCTCCAGGTTTAGCACGTTTTGAACAAATTTTCGGTATAGGTGCAATATAATAAATTTCTTTTTTTTTCGTTCGGAAAATGTTCCACAATTTTTGTTGCAACTAGTTCTAATTGACTGTTGTTAAAATGGCTAAAAAAATAGTTTATTGCAAAAACATTCAATTATGAGCAGGTACAGATAGAGCGGTAAATACAATAATATTTACCTATTAAATTGAAATAAATATTTAATCAATAAATCCACTAACTCTGATCGGGATTTTCGATCTAAAGTATTATTTTTATCATAAAACCTTTGTATGCATTTACCAGTACACGAATTTTGGAGAACTTTTTCTAAATTTAGATTTTTAACGGGATCGCACAATTCATTATACTCGACCTCCCCATAAAAACTTTTGCTTTGGGCTGTACCAAATACACTGGTAATATCTTCCACAGATATCTAAAAAATTATGTTGATATTATTTATTAGAAAGTTATAGGTATATCTAAATAATTACATTTAGTAAGTCTGAATTACATGTTGAGACAGACACCGTCGACGAAGACGGTGAAGATAATGAAATCGAGCTTTCTGTAATATCCAAATATTCTTTGAGCTTCTTTGAAAATTGTATTCTTATTCCAATCTTCGGAATTAATTCTTTTAGTAGATCAGGAGTCAAACCTGATAGCAGAGATATTATATCTATATACATAGAGAGATTGGAAAGTCAATGTATTTTACGAGGATAGAGGTTCAGAGTCATCTATGAACATGTTGAAAGAACTAATGTACAACTGCGGGAATTTTAAAATTTTATCTGCACTACCATGTATAATAATTTTACTTAGATGAGAATACAAATATTTGGAATAAAAAAAACTCATTAATACAAATATATTTTATTAACAAGAAAAAAAAACAAAAACATTACAAAATAAAACATATAATATACTATTATCCTACTAATACAAATATATTTGACAAGAAAAAAACAAGGTAACATTAAAACATTAATCTATTTTGAATCGACAATATGTACGAATGTAATTGTCAATTACATTATTTGCCCGTTTTTTTTATTGTGAATTTTTTTATTCAACATATTTAAAAAATATTTTAGTATAATATGAGCTATGCATATATTTATTTTTTCAATAACAATATTGTTATGGTCTGGACATGGAAACTCTAGTTTCCATTCCTCTTTGCCCATTAAACTTAAAATTTTAATTATTTTTTGTTTGTTTAAATTTTCCGGTATTTTTTCGAAAATTATTTTTCTTATTCTATCTATTTCTGAAATTATACCTTCTTAGGGGTATAACAATTTTTTTTTTTTTGGGTACCATAATCACGGAGTTGTATTACCGCATGAGTGTCAGTACATGTTGTAGTTGTAAAAAACTCAACACATCTTTGACAGCCATGCGGTAATACTTTCCTGCCAATGAAGCCCGATATGTACGCCGTTGTGTTCGTTGGAAGTCTCTGGGTCAATTCGTACATATCCTTATTGAAGGATTCTGTAGGCCGGGAAGATGGATGCAGGAATGGTGGATCAATAGAAGAAGATGTGGTTTGAAAAGGGTCAGAAGAAGGAGTTAGAAGGGAATTTAAATTCGAACCAGCACTATTCTTCACTGTATTATTAATAATACAGGTCTTGAAGGCTGAAACAAATTGTGAGCATGATGGATTATCATTCTGACCACACAATCCTCGAACAACACCGAAGAAGTTCTCTAAAGGATATTGATTTACAGATTTTGTTAACAAATATCTAAAACCAAGTTTCTTTAGAGCACTCCAAAGTGTCTGGATATTTCGAATTGACACCAGAAAGAACTTGACACAAGGCGGAACAGGTACTGCTTTCTGATGCTCACCAACAAATGATAATTTGCCCAACATAATTTTAGCTTCTGCCCAAAATTCATGATGGGCAGATTTATCGTGGACCCGACAAGACAAAGGACGGGGAGCAATCAAAGTGGAATTGAAGCTATCAAACAGATTATTCATTAGCATACAAAATTCCGCAGTGGCATCGGCGGACAGTGCCCCTATTTTGGAGAGGAAGGTCAGAGCAGCATAAACAGAGCGACTGAAAACTTGGACAGCAAATTTTACCTTCATTTTCTGCTTGCCTTCAGGCGCATGTTAGTTTGGTAATTTTGCTGTCTGCCATATTACCGCCCAGGTCATATAAAGTTTTCAAGTCGCTCCATTTAGCTACTTTCCCGTCAAATATAATGTTTTTGGTTAAGAAATTATTCCGCATACACTTTATTAAATGTGGCGGATCAAAAACATGTATAATTTCAGAACCATTAACATTATAAATGTACTCGTCTGGCCGTCCATACTCCGAACTCAAAGAGCGTACTGCCGTCCTGTTGCTGCTGCCCAGGTCACTCACTGACGCAACTACAACAAATTTTGTTTGCTCGTGAATAGCCTGCACCACCTGCGTGATCCGTGTCTTCAGTACACATGATTTAGCCGTTGCTTGCACAAAATAGAAAGCAATGGGTTGCTTCCAAGATTTATGCAAGGCCACGGATCATGAATACCAAAGCATGATCCGCAAGCTTGTAGCTTCGTTCCTCGGTGATTGCCTCCAATCCTTCGACTTCATCGGACCCTTTGTTGTAATAATAATAATAATTTATTCTTTCCGAGACAATACAGTATGGAAACGTCCATTGTAATTATTGTATACACATAATGAGCAGTACATAGTTGGACACAAAATACAGCAGCATAAAATTATGTGTTAAAAAATTCATCAATGGTGTAGAAAGCCTTACTAATTAACAGAGTTTTCAGTTTATTTTTAAATGATAACATCGTGTTACAATTTTTAATCTCTGGAGATAGATGATTATAGATACGAAGTCCCATTACGTCAGGAGAATTTCTTTTCACATTAAGATTACATAACGGGATGCGGAAATCATTTTTATATCTCGTATAGAAGCTATGATCATGAGTTTCGTATTTATTTTTATTTCTGTGTATAAAAATAGCAAGTTCAAGAATATATAAACTAGTCACCGTTAAAATATTGTATTTAGTAAATAGTGGTTTACAGCTAGTTCGGGGAGTAACACCCGCAATACATCTAATCACCCTCTTCTGGTGGATCAAAGCTGTAGATAAAGTGGGTCTGGAGGCCCAGAAACAGATACCGTACCGCAAGCGCGCTTCGTATTTCGCTCTATAAAACCAGATGACATATTCGATATTTACTGCGGTTTTCAGATGTCTGATTTGAAAGCATATTGAACTCAGTGTTGCTAATATATTCTCTAGATGATCAATTCCGCTTAAAATTTCATTTATGGTAAATCCGAGGAATTTACCTTTGGAAATTTTATTAAGTTGGAAATTGTCAATTTTAATTTCAATTTCTAAGTTCTTTTTATTTTGTGGTGTTCGAAATCTAATAAAATTAGTTTTACTTAGATTTAAGTGAAGAGAATTATTATTGAACCAGTTTGATAATTTATTTATATTTTCATTACAGACAGTATGAAAGTTATTAGGGCTGTTTGGTATGATAATAGAGGTGTCATCTGCGTACATTGTTACCGCGCAAGTCTTGTCTAAAGTCGAGCAAAGGTCATTTATATATAACACAAACAAAGTTGGCGAAAGAATGCTGCCTTGTGGCACGCCGATATCAATTTTTGTGGGTGATGAGTTAACTACAGTGTTACCTGAATTGCCCACCCAGTTTAGTGAGACATATTGTTCCCGATCTGCAAGAAAATTTGAGATCCACTCTAGGGGCATACCTCTTATACCCATCAAGTTAAGTTTATGTAGCAATATTCTGTGATCTACACAGTCGAACGCTTTTGATAAGTCACAGAATATTGCCACAGGATTATTTCCCCTGTCAAGATCAGAAATGATATTTTGATAAGCGTGTTGTATGGCAGTTATAGTAGAGCAGTTTTTTTGAAAACCGAATTGGCAATTGCTAATTATTTTATTCGTTTTCAGAAAACAATTTAGTCTACTTAAATAAGCATATTCGAAGACTTTCGAGAAAGAAGAAGGTAGTGCTACTGGTCTATAATTATTCATATCTGTTTTACTATTTTTTTTATGAATAGGTATAATTTTGTTTTTTTTTCAGTATTTGTGGGAAGTTGCCTGTCTCAAATGAAAAGTTGATAAGATACGTGAGTGGTATAGCTATGACGTCAACCGCAAGTTTGATGAGAAAACTAGGGATTTCGTCAAACCCTGCTGACTTTTTATTTTTTATCTTGTCAACTATAAGCGAGTGGAGTTCGTCTTCTGTGTAGGGTGTAAGAAAAAGAGAATTACTTATAGAACTGGTAGTATTACATGTGTTTGGGTAATTATCTACTTTAGTCTGAGCCACTACATTATAGGGTGCTTCTTTAAAAAATAGGTTAAAGTTTTCCGCAACCTCGGTAGGTTCGTTTACCTTTGAGTTATTGACTGTGATATTAATATTAGAATTATTTTCATTTGGTTTTGAATTAGATTCACTTCTAATGATATTCCAAACTGTTTTTGAGATATCAGATTTTTTGATTTTATTTTCATAAAAATCTTTTTTGCTTTTGTCCACCAGAAGTAGGTGACTACGCTTTGTCAGCTTATACAAAGGTTCTAGCTGTGGAAAAGATTCTTTCAAATGATAGAGGTTTTTTAGTTTATTACTGGACTCTATTAGTTTATTAGTAACCCATGATTTCTGTTTGCGATTCGTGGTAATTTTTTTTAGTGGAAATATTAAATTAAAATAATAAAGAAAAATACCGTGAAAGCAAGTGAAGGCGTCATCAATATTACTCATAGAATATATGTCCGCCCACTCTTCCTGGGCTAATTTGGAAAGAATGGTTTGTAGATTTTCCGTTGAAAAATCCCTGACATAATGGACCTTCCTATCTGGTATCGTGTTAGCTATGGCATTGACCACTATAGTTCTATGATCAGATATGTGGTTCAGAACATAAATAAAATAAAATTGGTAAAAACATAATCTAGGGTATTGTTACCCCTGGTCTTAGTGTGTATGACATTTACTAAATTAAAATTGCTTAACATATTACATAAGTGCTTAAAGTATTGCGAATCCCGTACTGGATCTACGTTAAAGTCCCCGCTCAGAATTAGATTAATTTTTTTATTGTATATTGAATCTAAAATAGAGTATAATTTATCTACACAATTAAAGAAATAACTTGTACGACAAATGTGGCCGTAGCGATACCTCGTCGAACATCAGCAAACAGTACCTGTCAATCGGATGCATCATCTCGGACTTGCGATTAAGGTACCCAAAAAGTTTGTTATTAATCCCGGGCTCCAAAGAAATATTACTGAGGCTCCTGTTAAGAGTCCTAGGGGTAGGCATTGGCAAAATCTTGACCAAACTCCTATACCCTCTAGGACTATTTTTGTACAATGCTACATAAAATGCCTTTTCTTCATTGCTGAAGCGCCTGGCTGCGGGCTTCTTACAATGGTTCCTAACAACACTTTTCAAAAATGTTTGTTGAATTGGATTCATTTTCTGTAATGATTTAACAAAATTAACTTCGCCGATGTCTTCTGTGAAAAGTTTCCTAGGATTGGCCGTCCCCTTCTTTTCAATAGTTCTAAGAATTTTTCTAATTTTAATATATTCTCCGTACATTTTCCGCTTTCTCGGCGTTAGCTCCTGTTTATTTTCAATCCCAAATTCTTTTAAAACGCCGTAGGGCCTTCTTTTTTCTGGAAAAAAAAATGTAATATGAATTTGAATATGATTTTTTTTAGTAATTACTAAATCGAATGGTCTCAAAAAAAGCATCCCCTAAAAGTTTATATTTAATAATCATTTTTTTTATATTATAAATTTTTAATATACTACTACTTCTATACTCTATCCGTTTTAACTATGGCGTGGTGTAAATATAGGAGTAGTTTGATCTTGTTGTTTGATTGAATAATATCGGGGTATTATCCAATCAGAAAACAACATCAAACTGCTCCTATCTTCGCATCACTCCATAGTTACAGCGGATAGTTTATATTGCTATATTATATTTACTCGTCGGAATTCATATGTTATTATAAATATAACTAAACAGGGGTTATTTTTGTGAACATCTTCAGCTTGTTTCTTTCTGAATTATTGTAAAAATAATCCTTGTAAATAAATGATTTACTATAATACAAATAAAATTGGTTAATAAATAAACATTGTAGTTGGCGATTAACATATTCCGGGACCCCGATATAATGTATGTTCAAACTGGGTATTTTTCAAAAGAATGAAGTAATAAGATATTTTTAGCAAAAATATGAAATACACTGGAATAATACCTACTAAAATAAATATAAAATGAAGAAGTGCAATAATAAAAGTAATATATTTTACACATTAATATTTATACAATAATGTAAAATAAATTTAACTTATTGTAAATATACATTACAAATATATAGTTCCGCCACTGTAACAAACTAATGTAAAGTGAATATTCAACATAATTTCCAGGTTTGAAACAAATAGCTCCATACGACAAAATGACTTTTTATTTGTTCGCAAAAGTAGTAGAAAGTAAAGAGATTAAAATATGCAATAAATCATACAATTTTAGAATTGAAAAAAAAATGTTATAAATAAATAATAATATAAAATATTAGTTTGACATAGCGATGGAACTGTAATAATATATGGTAAATTAATAATATGCCTGATAGGTTTGACACATTAATTTCGTTTTCTGAAAGAAAATATGTAATATAAGATCGATAAAACTGATATTTAAGCGAAATTCGTCTCTGAATTCTTCACGTCTTTTTAAAGAAAACCAACAAATGATTCAATAAGGTTTTCAAAACCCCAACTACTTAATAACGCGGATATGTCTTCCATTTCCATACCGAAGAAAATGGTATATCTGTTAACAAAAACACCCTATAATTTTGTAGCATAGGCCCCGTGGTCAAACACTTTTCTCGCGTGACATTTGCAATATAACATACATAATTACTATCATAGTTTAATAATATTTTGTTGCACTTTTCACTATAGGAAGTACTACGACTAAATTACGCTCTACGCCAGTGTTGCCAGGTGCAACTATTAAATTTTCCCCATTAGAGGTGAAAAAAATCCCTAGTTTTCTCTATTTTTAGTAACTAATTTATCCCTAGTTTTCCCTAATTTTAATGTTAAATTAATCTCTTAATTTACCCTAAAAGTACACAATTATGAAAATATTTCAAAAATTTATAATAAATAAAATTTCAAATTTCTATTAGCATTATGTTTTATTTATCAAATACATATAGTAACATATGTATTTTTATAAAAAATATCACATTCGATGATTAGTAAATTATTGCACAAATATAATTTAATGTTATGGTTATAATTTATAAAGATTATCACTCTTCATGAGTGTTAAATGTTCTTTTGTTACAACAAAATTACTACAAGTATAATTTTTATTTTTTAATTATTTATTACTCTTACAGAATTTAGTGACATTGATCCAATTTTATTTCTTTTTTTTGTTTTTAAATCTGTGACAATAGCACAGATAACCAATAAAACCTACTATAGATGGTAAACTGCCATGTTAAGGACGGGACTGCGTTTAGTGCTCTCTGCCGTGTGGGACGAAAACTAAATCCATGCATATAGGCTACTCGCAACATAGTTAAGTATTGCGTATTGTTTTATTTTGGATTTGTCCGAAGTAAATAAAATGGAAATACGGGGATACAACATAAACATTTATTTAAGAAATACATATTACAAAATTTTTTTACAATTTATATTTCTTATATTTATCATGCATTTTCTTAGCTTCAATTTGAAATACATCTAATGTGCAAATGTCAATGTCGCTAACATTTTTTTTACCTTTAATGATATCATTTTTTTCATTTATAAAGTAATACATTATAAAGGTGCACATTTTTTAATTAGCATGTCCTTAACATAATACTTATGGTCGTCGCAAGTTAAAAAAGAAAAATCAACACTTTCTAATATTTTCTGGCGAATGAAATGCAATACATTCCTTTTTTCTAAATTATTTTTTAAAATATTTATAATTAATGTTTTAATTGTTATAAAACATGTTGCTGCCGAAAATGTTGGATAGTTTAAGCGGGAGTGCTCGTCATATTCCCTTGCTTTAATTAAACCGTGTTGAATTCCAACATTAATAGTTTGCAAGTCGTTTTTAGACTCCGAACAACTTTTAGTGTATTTGCGAATTGATTTCAATATAAATCCAGTGCAATACGACGATTTTTTAAGTTAAACTAGCCTGGGAAATATTTACTAAATTTGGCTGTATATATTCATCAGTATTAATAATTCTATTATCACTGATATTGTCATCTTGGATTAGTTCACGTAATGTGCTGAGTGCACCTTCTGAGATATCATCCTCACAATTTGAGCCAATGGAATGTTTAGCAGTAAAATTATTAATACTTAATGTTTTAAAGGTTTGAATGAAAGAAGAACATGTTGGATTATTATTTCTAGCTCCTTGACTACGTACTAAACCAAAATAATTTTCAATTGGGTCCTGATTTAAATTACGAGTGAATAAAAATTTAATTTTATATTCCTGAAGTTTTTCCCATAATAAAATCACCCCGCGAATTGTTTTTGCAAAAATTTTCACCGATGGTGGCATATTTTCACTGGAGCCGTCTTTTCCAATATATTTCATAGTATTTAATACTTGTAAAGCATCTTTCCAAAATAATATGTGTGTCGATTTCTTTGTTAAAGCCGCTGTTATCGGCTTTCCGTCGACGCCGTGCAGGGTGCTGCCATTTAAACTATCGAACAACTTGTCGAAAAATAAAAATACTTTCGCCGTTTCTTTCGCTGATTTATCCAATCCTTTTGTACCTGAAAAGAACAAATAAATAAAAATGTATTTTAACAGAGTAACTTATTTTTTATTGATAATCAAAAAATAATTTTAAAAGTAATATAGTATTCCTATATATGACACTATTTAAGTAATGAAAAATAAATAAATGAGTAACTAAAAGAAAAAGAACAATTTAAAATATATGCTCGTTTCCAATAGAGAGTACTTTTGTAAAGTGTTTTTGCCTTTGGAGTTAAATCCTTTTGCCGCGTTGTGGATACCGATTTAAGTAGACCCATACTTGCAATAGAATCTGTAAAAATATGAAACAAAACTTTCAAAGAAAACATGTAATTTTATAAATAAATAAATTTAATTCAATTTTTCTACGATCGATAAAAAAGTTGACTTTCCAAACGGTTACGGAAACTAATGGGTGTATTCTGTATAAATAACTATTGTAATTGGCAATAACCTTCAGAAATTTGAGTAACATTTGTATGACTGAATTAAATAATTATTTACTTTTTTAAATACATACATATATAAATAGATATTTAATATTTCATTGTTGTTTATGAAACATACGAGCTCAATTCCAAATATATTCTTACCACCTGTAAAATATACTAATATAAAAAATCATTTATGTACTATAATTGTCGTTATATCTGAATTCATTTTAACATTATTTATTTCGTTAGTGTATTGAACGTAAATCTATTATTTTTTATTTAATTGCCCATTACAACAATAATTTAACTAATTGTCAATCTAAGCCAAATGTATGGAAACATTTTGTGGTTGGGCTTTGGGCTCGTATAATTTCATACATAGGGTAAATCATACAGTTATTGGACAGTTAAGGAATTTTTCTTTTCAAATATTTGTAAAACCCGATGTAGACAGAATGCGAAAAAGACAGTAACTCTATTAAACTCACTTATCATTTCTTTAATTAAGGCACAACTTTTGTTTCTTTAATACCGCCGCGATTTTAAGTTTTCTCAAAAAAATTGAAATAGTGCAAAAAAACATAGTCATTGGACATTTTTTTAAATATTGGACAGGGTTAACACATTTATTGGACGTAAAAATATTGTCACATTTTAATTGAAAATATCGTTTGTTACTATATATTTGACAAAAATTTAAGTTATAATTTTTTTTTATTGACTTTGATATACATTAATCTATTTAAATTCTTTCATTGCATTATTATATTCATTAAACAGTTCTTCGATTTCTTGATCGTATTTTTTGGTCTCGTCCAGTCGTGTTTCTTGTACATTATTTGTATTTTTAATTTCATCTCCTTTATGTATATTTTCGTCGTCATCTATTCCTTTTTCTCTCATCTCTTTTTCCTCAGTTCTGATTACTTTTTCATTTTCTTTTTCTATATATTCACTTTCTACTTTCTTCTGTTCATCTTCATAATTTTCTATATTGCCTTCCTCTACTTCCTCGTCAACAGTGAGAGTTTCAGTTACACTGTCAGTGTCGGAGTCTTCTTTGTAGCAATTATGGCATAAATAAATTTCATCTTCATCATCAGGAATATGAATCCTGTGGGACTTTGGCACACATAACTTATGAAATACTTTTTCACAACTATCGCAAATTAGTTCACAATTTGGTTTTATAATTTTCAAACAAACAACGCAGGCTTTTTTTACTCTACATTTCGCTTTTTTAACATTACATGGCTTATTCACTTGTCGTACTTGCCTTTTTATTCCTTTTTTCGTAGTCGATTTTTCCTGTTTAGCAGCTTTTTCAATTTCTCGTATTTTCTTTTTTTCTTCTTTTTTCCTTTCACTCATTTCTTGCAAAGCACGCTTTTTCTCAAACATGTCTTGGTATATTTTAGCAGTGATTGCAAATGGAAATCTTTCAACTTTTTTTATTCCTTTTCGTTGAGGTGCATTTGGCCTAATCAGATAATTTCCCAACAAATCTGACTGTATAGTTTCAGCTATATTACTTAGCAATGGACTTGCTGTTCTACTTGTACTCGCAACAGGCGATTGCACCCTACTGCAAGGATCACTTTCAGATTTTCTTTGTAGCACTTTTTCGTTAGAATCTATACAGCTATCAAATGCTAATGAACTGGTGTTTGTTTCAACATCGTTTGTAGGTTCAAAAGTATTTGCTTCAATGTTGATTATTTCTGGAATTTCAACAATATCCATTTCACCATTGTTTATTACAAGCAGTTTATCCGTATGTGCAGAGTCGTCTTCTGCAGGTATATGTGCAATACTTTGAAGAACATTTATTGTATTGCTACATGTGTCAATCTGTTCAGCAGTATTATCATAAACCGATTTATTCCTACTTTTTTCTTCACGCTGACTTTCATAATACTTCCAAATTCTATATAAATCAAGAAAGTTGTCGTCTATTTCGTCGGAAAAAAAATGCATCAAAACTTTTAAACTTGGCTACTTTTTCTTTTCCCACAATATCTAAAAAGTAATTATATTCCATTGTGATATCTGGTACAGGATTGATATCTGGTACAGCATTAAGATTTTGTGTATCGTTTACTGAACCTAAACATTTTGAAAAGTCAATAGCGTCTGGATTAAATGGACACAAACCGCATGCTTTAAATCCGTTTACAAGTGTTTCAGGCTTAATACATTTGTTAACCACTTTTTCTAGCAGTGGTGCGAAGGAAACTTTATTTAGCACTTGATCTTGATGATCAACATACCATTCTCTCACTGCTTGTCGCCAAGCGATTTTTATTGGCCTGAAGACAGCAACATCGGCTGGCTGTAAAATCCTGGTTGCATTAGGATATAGTGCTATAACTTCAATTAGCAGTTCTTTGCACAACATACTTAATTCATAGGTTAAATGGGATTTATGTCCATCCACAAAAAGAATAACTGGAAGTGTTACATTCTTTTCGATAAGATATGGATGAAAAACGTTTGCTATATATTGAAAAAATGTATCTGCAGTCATCCATCCATTGTCGCTACGCCCGATACCCCACTCCGGATTCACAGAGTTAGTAATTTTTTCTGGTATTCTCTGATAAGGGTAAATTATCATAGGGCAACAATGTTTACCATCTGCTGAGAACGTAAACATAACAGTAATATTTTCTTTTGAAGAACCGTGGTCAATACTATAAACATTTTTGGCGCCTTTCTCAGCAAAAACCTTCCCAGTTGAAGGACATATTTGAAATCCTGTCTCGTCTCCATTGAAGACTCTTGTAGGGTCTTTTATGACATCTTCCAACTTCTCTTCTTTCATATATTCTTCTATTTCCAAAAACCATTTTCGTATGTCTTTCTCAGACACACAGGAACTTGCCGCTGTAACGGCTTCGCTAGTTCTTTTGGTTATATCCGGGTGACGTTTAAGAAAAGCCTTTATGAAATAATTTGCAAATTAGATGTACAAAATTGAAAAATATGTAAATTTACCTTTAGCCAACCGTATCCGGGTCGATTGTTTTTGAATGGATGTTCTCTGGGATTTGATATTAAGAATTTCTGGACACTTAGTGTGATGTCATCTGGTTTCCTAGGGAAACCTTTTCTGGCAAGATCTTTTATCCAGCTGTATACCACGCATTAGAAAATAAATAGATAACACTTTCATTTATCACAAGTATGATGAAACGTACCTCACTAAAGTATTTTCTTCTTCAGAAGACAAAATCGGTGAAGGGCCAAAACTGTCCTTATGGCCGGGATTTTTTACTCTAAATTCAATAGTTGATTTTGGAATGCCATATTTTTTGGATGCAGCTCTATATGAACTACCATTATGAACGTCGCGTATGGCTAAATCAAGTTTGCACATGTCGTACCCTCGTTTTTTGGACATTTTTAAATTCGAAAAATAATTTCCTCTAATATTATACAATTATTGGACAAAAGAATATAGTTATTGGACAGATGTCCAATGACTGTTAGAAATGAACGAAATTAGAAATAAAAATTACCGTAAGCACAGGACGTAATAACTATTCATTAGACACTGCTTTGAGCCATGTTATAAAATCTTAGTTATTGGACGACTGTCCAATAACTGAAATTTTATATTTCAATCTATATAGTCATTGGACATTAAATGTTACGGTTTTACAGTAAAAGAGAATGATTTATCGTTATCTAGAGTACTTATTGAACCCTTAACTATGACTCTACTAACCTAATGTTGCCAAAAATATTATTTGCAAACTAAAATATATCATTACCTTTACACAGAATCCTTAAGATATCGTTAATATTTACTAACAACTTCACATCATCCAAACAGTCAACTACATATCATGGCCGAAAGTTGGCGCAGACTCAGAAACTAATGTTCCAATGGCGGGGGAATAGTACCTGCAGCCATCTATACGTCCAAAGTCGTACTAATGCAATTAGATACCTTACTATGTTACGAAAAAGTTGATTTGTCCAATAACTATCTGCTGTCCAATAACTGTATAGTTTACCCTATTTAAAAAAAATTAATGTAAGGACTTTACTTGACGGAATGTTAGTTGAAATAATTCTGGAAAGCCCATCACTTTCTTCATTTTCATGAGAAACCTCCAACTGTGAAGTACCAGGTAGAAACAGTAAATTGATAGGTGATAATCCGTCGCCAGATTGTTTCTGCGAAATATCTGGTTCAGTACTGCCATGCGAAAGTGACTGAGATTCTCGGACATCTGCAATAAATATATGTACATGTTTGTACGAAATCATTACTGGTTAACATATTTGAAAACGATTTAAAATTATTTTCACATAAAAATAAACAAAGAATTTACAGAAAATATGAAATATTTATACTGTAGAACTTATAAACTTGTATTTGCATATATTGTTACCTATTTGATTTTAAAATAATAATAATTCGTACCTGGAAGATTTAATGTAGGAATTGCATTTTTATGTAGATTGGGATTGCCTGCACTTTTGCATTTAGGGTCGAAATGAGCAAAACAAACTCGTTTTTTTTCGTATACTTCTTTGGCGTCCATATTATTTAAAGTTTCTATTCTTAAAATATCCAACCAAATCTTGAATAGATCCATATGTGTCCTAGGTGTTGTGTATTCACACAGAAGACACTTTAGTAATCACACATACAATACTACTTGTATTACAGACTTTATTGTAATACCAAAAGACATACAGTATACCATTAATTATGACACACAAGGCACACCATGACTCACATGGCAGACATGTTCTGTTGTTAATCATGTGGTTTGTTCACCATGCCTTCGTCTCATAATTCTATAAATACATAACACTAGGATTCAGAAAACGATGAATTGTCACACCTAAAAATCAAATATGCACATTTTAATTTTATAATATAACTTCAATTATGTATCTACATAAAGCGGAGTTAACGCAGTTTACAGCAAAATATTGAAAATAAACGTGTATTATTTCTTTCTGATAAACGTAATTTAGTTACTGTAATTTGTAAATTTTGACTTAATCAAAAAATAACGGAGCAAAGAAATGTTAATTTTCATTAAATGTCCCGATAATTTATGTCAAGTAAATAGTTGATTACATGCTATGTAAAATTAACTACACCATCAAAAGTTTCACTGATATATAAAATAATAGTACTTACCAGTAACAGTGCAATTTTGTACACAACACTTAATTCTATGTGGAGGCATCGTCTATATGTAAGAATATATACACAATCACTAAACACAAATGAAATTAAACAAATAAAACTTCTATAAACCAGAAACTGAAGTTGTCTACTTGACTGAATTTCAAATAATGACGCATAACAATAAGCTCAATGCGCAAGTGACAACTGAATACCGGTATTGCAGGTAATTGACCAAATAAAAGACTACTAGCGCCCTCTCTAAAGTGGGACGAAAACTATATACGTAGTATCAAAGTCTCCCATAAGACTTTCCGCAACCTGGACAATAGGGAATGCTCTTTCTGTATCCGCATTGGAATGCGGAAATGCCATAACAATGCGAGCAAGTTTACAAATATTATAAAATGCTGGACTATCATAAATTTTTTTTATTTTACTTAGGTTGAACCAAAATGTTTCTATAGACAAGTCTTTTAATTTTTCCTTTTCCTCATCATCAAAATGGAATGGCAGTTTTCGCCATTCTATTTCTACACTATTTTTGTCTACTATTTTTATGGCATCTAATAATGTGGACAAAGATTTTCTTGTGTTCGAAAGAGCATTTTCTGGTGAAATAAAATCTAAAGAATTATAAATGTTATTACTAATGGGGAAACGCATTCTTATTTCTTTCGCTGCAGTAATAAAAAAAATCAGGACATGCCTTTCTTATACTACCAATTATATCATTTGGTAAATCTTTAATAAATGTGTTACATTCTCCTCCTAAATCCTAAATGATACAAAGTGATTAGGATGGTCATAATTAATAGCAAAATGATTTATAAATTCAGGTTTTATGAAATGAACCAATATTTGTTGTAAATTTTTTCGACATTCTTTAGCCAATATATGTATTAATATTTTTTTACCTCGAAATAAGGCATTAAAAGTGTTCAAATAATTTAATATATGTTTTAGAAATAATAAATATGTTTTAGTGCAATTATTGTTTAGTTGATCCCATATGAACTATGATCTTCAGTGACTGCTACAATAAAATATTTTTTTAAAACCTCCCAATATTGTAACACTCTAGTTACACATTTATGTAATGCCAACCATCTTGTATTTGATAGTTGCAACATTTTTTTTTATTTTCTAACTGAAAAAATGCCTGAATTTCACTTAACTCCGCACACCTTTTTGAACTTACCGAAAAATAAGTAGCGACTGCTCTTAAAAATTCTTCCGGTGATCTTGGCAATTTCAAACAAGCTTTACTGGCAGCAATTGCCGAGGAATGGCAAATACATGGAATAGTGAGTAAAAAATCGGTATCGCTTTCTAAACGACTTTTAAATGAATTAAATTTACCTGTCATTACGTTTGCATTATCACATGCTAAGCCAACTATATTTTTTATTGGAATATCAAATTTGTTAAGGCATTGTTTAAAATTATTGTACAATTTTTCTGCAGAACAGTTTCTCGAATCTACAGTAATTAGTTCAAGAATATCTGTACGCAAATGGCCCTGTGTATCAATAAACTTAACTACAACACAAAGTAACTTATTTAAAGAAATGCCAGTGCTTTCATCAACTAATACACTAAAGTAGGTATCACGCAAATAACTTACGAGCTCGTCTGTTTCTTTTTTTGCTAAAACATTGTTAATTATGCTCGTACACTTTGTCCGACCAAGTTGAACATTCTGGGCTATTTTGGAGTCCGGAAATATATTTTTTCTACTCCTGCACTGAAAAATACAATTTTCTGGATTGTTTTTCATGTTGAAAGTAACTCTTTGCAGCACTAGTGCTGCAAAATTTTGCAGCACGCTTCGGTATCCTAGCAACGAATTTTACTTACAAATGCTGTATAGAATGTTTGTTGTTGTCATAGATACGCATCACAAATATAAAAATTGAAAATAAATGTCAAATTATTTTTAAAAAATAATTCTTTATTTCCTTATTTTTTATCTTGCAGGAGTAGAAAAAATAGTGTGTATAACACGTGTTGAAAGTCCTTTGTCGAACACAAACGATTGCAACCTTCGCTTCGCTAAGGCTGCAACTTTCGTTTTGGTTCGACAAAGATAGATTTTCAGCACTTGATATACAAATAACTATTTCAGTAAAGGTGTAAGGTGTTCTATTGCGGAAAATGCTACATTATGTTCCCCAAAAAAGTTTGCAAGTTTAATTTCAGCATTTTTGACGTCTGTTTCAAACTTCACGTCTTCTTTGCTTTGTTTACAAAACATGTTCAAAATTGTATGAGATTATTAATTTTTCTCATATTCTGTTGGTGTTTCTGAGTTGTGGAATGCTTTAGCAATTCACTTTTACCACCAGTTTTCATTATGCAGCCATTCTTCTCTAAATTTTTGTGTATGTCATAATTTTTCATCTTCTTTAAGTTTATCACGAATTTTCCTTTGGCGTTGTATTTTTATCTCTAAAAGTACATTATTGTTACACTAATACAGTGTATTATAAAAGCAAAACTTACTCATTATTATTCATTTCACCGATATCTTCACTTTCAGCCATGTTGGAGGTAGATAAATAGTTTTAATTCAATTATTTTAACTGATAGTTGACAAATAAGAGTAACAAAAGACAACGACAATCAGAAAACATGTCAAATGAAGTGGACGTGACACGTGCGTGAACCAGGGGGGTGAAACTGCATACAGAAACGTGATAACAAGTTTTCAATCTAGTAGCGTTTGGAAATACTTCCTGACCCTATCATAGATGGCTTTAGTAGTACAGATTTTACAGGGATTCTCAAACTTTAATGTCAAAATACTATAAAAAGGTAACATAAGTTTGAGAACTGCTGTAAATTTCCCACAATTCTCTATTGCATCGTTCGAAATTATTTGACATTTAAAACTGTTATTTGTGAATTTGTATCTTTATTGCAATATATTACTTTATCATTCAATATATTCTCGGTAAGTATATTAGTTTCCATACTAGCATTATTATACGGGGGTGATATAAAATACAACAACAAATTAATAATTTTTCAGAAAAAAATCACATGAAATATTTGTAACTCCTGCAGTGAAGACACATTTTTGCAGAAGCTGACAGTGCCCAAAAGAAGAAATGGTTTATGTAAGTGGACCAGGAGAATTTACATCATGGTGGTGCTCTTAGATATTTACACCGTAGAAGAGAAGCAAAATATTACATTATTAGGCGAAAGGACGTGAAGCTTCATAAGATTCATCAAAGAATGTTGAAATAGTATGGTGTCAGTTTTAAGAAAAAATGAGTATAGAAGACGGTACATTTGTTAAAAAGTGGACGAACATCGATAACGAGGTTAATGAAGCAGTGAATTTCTGGCAGACATTTAAAGTAACATCCCTTTTTTGAAATAATATACCTCTTGTAATAATAATAATTCAAAATTTTGATTCTTTGAGTAGTATGTTCTTAAATTTTAATAGTTGTCGCCGTGTAGTTTGAGATTTGTAGTTATTTATTTATTATTTGATTTAAATAATGTAATGTATATATTTTAAAATAAAGACATTAACATATTAAGTACTGTAATTTTTTTTTTATAGTTCAAGATATATTTCACATTTCTTGCTAATGTCTTTAATAAATTATCTATTTTCGATAGATTTTTTATTAATTACATTATCAAGAAATAAAATTTAAAGATTCGAATAATTCAAAATGAATTCATATATCCCGCCACTTTCTCGGCTGTCAAATTTAGTTCTCTGACCTTTTCATAGACGGCACTAAAACTTGTTATCACGGTTTATAAGGGAGATACCCAATCTTCTACTATATATTTTCCTTAATCTATGGCGTGAACTGAACGAACGTCGTGTTGGAACTTGAATCATGCTTGAGGGTACGTTCTACGCATCTACGGTGATCTACGGATTGAGCAGATGAGGAGGCTGATTCTAAATCAAATTCCAAGTTATAAATTAAAACAAGGTCTTGTAATTCTACACGTAGCCACCTAGTGAGTTTTTATTGAACATGGATATGACGTCATGAAATTACAAGATGTTGGAATTAATTCCAACATCTCCCGAGGTGTTGTTTTTACAATTGCACCTTGTTTTTCCTGTGTTTGTGTTATTTGATGTGATATAGAAGATAACCTAAAATTTGAAAGATATTGAAAATATTTGTTTTACGTGAGATTTAGTAAGGTATGAAACAATAAATATAATTTTTTTGATGAAAAATAGTATGAAGAATATTATTTTATCTGAAATATTGATTGACATAATTTTTTATAATAATTGTACATATATATTCTAAGCGTTATTATTATTTTCAGAATATGGCTATGCTATTTGGTCCATTTTTGGCTCTTCAGATGTTGGAGGATGAGGAACGTAGAAATGCATCTCGTTTATTGCGAAGGACCATTCGGGATGCCCAAGATCCCTTCACAATGACAGAGGCATTATTTATAAAAAAATTTAGATTAAATAAAGTAGGGTGTATGGATCTTATTAATCATATGAATCCATTTATGGATGCTGGTCAATATAGATCTAGAATTCCCTGCATGTTTAGAGTAAGTAGTTTATTATTAGTTGTATTATATATTTTGTTAAAATAAGATGTTTAAATAACTTATGAATGATTTTAATTTTAGATTCTAGCAACATTACATTTTTTTGGACTAGGTAGTTACCAACGAGGTGTTGGAAACAATCTTTGGGCCTGTTTAAGTCAACCAATGGTTAGCCGAAGCATACGAGAGGTGGCAAATATAATGATTCGTCATTGTATGAAACGATGGATTCGGTTTCCATGGAATAATGATGAAAGAGCTATTTTAAAAGAAAGGTTTAACGTTTTCTAATAAATACTACAGCAACATTTTTAATTATAATTTATGTGTCAGGTTCCGGCTACATCATACGATGCAGCACATTATTGGGGTAATTGATGGTACACATATTGCAATTGTTCCTCAATTAGAAAATGAAAATGTGTACGTCAACCGAAAAGGATACCATAGCTTGAATGTTCAAATTGTAAGCAGTTTGTTTTGTGAATGATTTCTTAAATAAATTATCTATTTCAAATTTCAGATATGCGATTCTAATTTGAATATTATAAGCATCATTACAAAATGGCCCGGTGGCACGCATGATGCTTTTGTATGGCGGGATAGCAGAGTGGGTCATGCATTACGAGCAAATTTTGAAAATGGTGACACTGAAAGCAGACTTATAGGTAAAAACAGAATATTACAATTCAGAGAATATGTTTATTGAAATTATTTCTTTCAGGAGATTCTGGATATCCCTGTTTGCCGTGGCTGATGGTACCAGTACCAAATCCAGGAACAGATGAGCAGGTTCAGTTTAACAACTGTTTTAAAAGAGCACGAAGTTGTGTTGAAAGGTGCATCGGTGTGCTGAAAGCACGATTTCGTTGCCTTTTAAAGGATCGCACGTTACACTATACTCCTAGAAATGCTGGTCGAATAATTTTGTCTTGTGCAATTTTGCACAATATTGCATTGCACTACCGTGTGCAAAATCCTCATCCAGTTTGGGATGATATACGAGGTGTGTTCAAAAACTATCGCGAATTTTGAATTTTCGCGGGTTACGTATATTCGAATTTCGATCTTTTTGTGGCTTTATGTTGGTACTCATGTCTCTCACTTATGTCGACAAGCTCGGCCATTTTGAATGTTCACTTACTTGTTGACAGCTGCTTTGCTTGCACGTGTTTTGGATCGTCTTCGATTTTTACCTAATGTGCTTATTCGTTAAAAACTGACTATGAATTTTTTGACCAAGACAATATCTTTCTTATCTAAAGGCGACGGAACGTAGAAAAAAATAATTCATTTAAAATTTGTCATTGTCATAAAATGTTTTTATCAAAGAAGTTATTTCATTTCTACTCGTAGAAAATTCAAAATTCGCGATAGTTTTTGAACACACCTCGTAGATTTGGAGGTGCCTCATTTACCCCAACAGTTATTAGCACCTACAGATGTTGCGTACCGACAACTTGGCCAACAATCCCGAGAAGATTATATTCGAATGTATTTTTAAGGATATTATGTAAAACAAAAATATTTATCTGATTTTATACTAAATAAAATTTGAAGTTAAAATACTTCATAAATAATTTGATGTTATTGGATTTCAAAGTAAAACAAAGAGGTTTAACATACATATATATATATATATATATATATATATATATATATATATATATATATATATATATATATATATATATATATATATATATATTAAAACATTGATCAGTTCTTTCAACAAGTCATTTGTAACAGCCTTCTCCTCTACCATGCGTCTGTTTATTTCGACTAGGTCACCAAGCTTGTTGCTCACCGTCTTCAAAACTTCCATCTGCTCTCTTCCCATTAAAATCATCTGTTCTGCCGCAGACTTCGCAGAAATCCCACGTTTTGGGGTTTGATGAGGTGGTTCCGATGTAGGTTCAGGCGTTGTAACCGGTGTTACTTCTGGTGTTGTTTCCGGCGTTTTTAGAGTAGGGCTACATAACTACAAGACAAAATTAGTATGATTAATTAAAGAAAAAACAACAAATCTCTTGTTCATAAATAATCTTTATTATTTTGTTGCATTTAGATGTGACAGTCAAGTACAGTAATTTTAGGTAAAACCTATTATAAATGCTGTGGTCCCTATTGTTCTGAAAATTACTTGCAACTAGGGAATAATGGTATTGGTTACGACGTTTATTAGTACAGGTGAATCGAATCACAAACAATTCTATGAATTAGATTTGGGTTTTTACGTCCAAAATATCTCAAATACAAGAAAAAATTATTATTATAATCGCGAATATGATTCTATGAATGATTAAACTGTAATATGCTTTTATACAACAATACCAACGTTTACTATGTATCAAATTGTTAACACTTACTTCACTAATACTCCTAAAATCGTCTTCCAAATAATCCACCGACCAGGATGTACTTGGAACTGGTTGTGGCGACAGTACTTCGTCGCTCTCTAAAATAATTCCGTCTGGCCCTTCCACCCCATAGACGGCTTCTTCCGACAAATATGAAATAACTCTTTCTTCGAAATCCGTCAATTTGGACGTTCCTTTCGGTCCTCCTCCAGTTTTTTGACGATAGTTTTTCATTTCGGAAGCCTTCTTCTTAGACCTGTTTTTTAAATCAGTCCAGACCTACACATTATTAAAAAAATTAATATAAAAATTAACAACAAAAATTATTTTATAAATATTTCGTGATAATATGTGAGTAATTTGATGTATGGTAAATAAAACATTTGTATTGTGGAAGCTTATTTATTTGTAAGATATAGCAAAAGAAATTATTTTTATAGGATGTATATGCATCAGAACAAAGGACCATAAAAATACCAAAGTCTGGAAAACATGTGAAAAACAGATGTGGAAGAAATTTTGAGAAAAGGACAAAGCAGGTAGTAAGGTCTGAAAGTTACAGAACCTGAAGTTACATAGAATTGAAGTAAGAATTTTACAAAGCTTAGAATACAACAAAATATTAACACTTATGTTAAAATATATACATATAAACAATATGTTTATGTGGGCAAGAACACCCACAATATAATGAATATATAATACCTATATATCTCATTGGACATAGTTTTTCACCGTAATGTGTTATAATTATGCAAGTTTTTAGTTATAAAATGTATACTTACTCGTTGCCATTTTATTACGGATTTTTTTGGTCCTTCACATCCGTTTAGTTGGGCAGCTAAAACCTCCCACATGCTAGCCCATGTTTTGCGGCCTTCCACTCCCAGGAGTTTGCCTTTTCCAAAGGAAGTATGCTCTTCCATGAAATCCATCAAGGTAGCCTTTTGTACTTCGGTTACCTTAACTTCGCTCATTTTTTTGTCAAAAATATAACAAAACTAACAAAACAACAAAACTAACAAAACAACAAAATTAACAAAACAACAAAACTAAGAAAACAACAAAACTAAGAAAACAACAAAACTAATAAAGAAAAACTAACAAAATGAAACAAACTATTTAGCAAAATCAAATTCTTGTATTACACTGAACTGGCGCTAAAAGAATGAAGATCTACCTCCTAAATTCAAATACACAACACTTTCCCCTCCCATTTCATACCAAGTACCAACATAGGCTACAAAAGTCAACTACCAACCCAAGAACAAAAATTCCCTATTAATCACTACATGTTGGAATCTTTAGAATCGCACGCTTCACTCTTGTAATTACGTCATCAAAAAACAAGAGCTGGGTCTTGTTTTCATTTAGAATCGGCCCCGAGCAGAGCTCGTTGGTCACTTGACGGATTTCACAGATGTTAATCTAATGCCGAACGCTCCAGATTCATAGTTTAGGCGGGAAATTATAATACACACATGTGTAAGTAGGGCTGTTTCGAATTTTGGTATTTCCTATCAATCAGTTGTCACTTGTCAGTAGCAACAGAAGTAAACGGTGAGTGAACTTATTAAAAAGTTTTTCATTGTATTAAAATATTCTATATTTCTAAAAGTTTTCTTAGTAGTTATAAATTTAATTCTGTAGGTATTATTATAAAATAGATAAAGGCATTAACATGAGTACGGACGAATTCAAGATGATAATAAAATTTGCATATGACATGTTTTTCGAAGACAGTGACGATGAAGACGAAAGTGATATAATACCGAAAGTCAGTAATTATTACGAGAGTGTTATTCCGAAAATGGCAGGCAGTGTTTTTAAAAGCCACTTTCGATTAACAGAAACTACCTTTGAGAAGTTGCTTTTATATATCAATATGTTTGTACCTAAGAATGAACAGTGTGGACAACAGGAAATATGCATAGAAAAACAACTACAATATCATCATATGTTAACTATCATTATTCTATTTTTAGTTCCGTAGCAGATCGATTTGGAATTGCCAAATCTACCTGTTGGTCAGTTTTGTATAGGACATGTAAAAAACTTTTATGTGTAAATAAATAAAAAGAATTATAGCCTGGCCTATTCACGATCGAGCTCTAAAAATTATGGATACCTTTCAACAGAAATATAAATTTCCTGGTAATTATACATTTATTTTTAATTTTATTATATATTACTGTAATCATTTGTACATATTCTTGTTATTTTTATAAAAAAAGGTACTGTTGGATGTATTGATGGGTGCCACATAGCCATTAAAGCTCCTAAATTAAATCTAGTTTCCTATATTAACCGAAAAGGAGTCCATTCGGTCAATTTGCAAGCGGTGTGCGACTGTGATCTTCTATTTACTAGCTGCTACGTTGGAGAAGTGGGGTCCGTCCATGACGCTTGTGTATACAGAAGATCGGATTTATTTAAAAATATTAATGATAATATGATATATTTTCTAAATAACAGTCATATGCTGGGTGATCCAGCATATCCTTTAAGCGAATATTTATTAGTTCCATTTAAAGATAATGGGCATTTACCACACCGGCAAAAAAAAACAATTTTATTTTATCAAGTGCACGCTGTACGATAGAGCGAGCATTTGCATTATTAAAAGGACGTTTTCGACGATTAAAATATTTAGAAACTGCAAGAATAGATTTGGTATCATTATTAATAATGTCTGCATGTATTTTACATAATATATGCATACTAGAAAATGATATTTTAGAAGAGTATTCCGAAAATGATACTGATTGTAACAATATCAATAGTAATAATACCGAAACATCAAATGGAAATATAACAAAAAGGAATAATATTGTACAAACTTTACCAATGCTCTTAAAATAAATTTGTATGGTTGTGGTATCTGATGTAATCATTACTTTTAATTAAATATAAACATGTTCAGGTACAAAATTTAATAAAAATATATCGAAAATATAAATGTTTTCTCTATAACAATTAAAAACTATTTAAAAAAACAAAAAGTAAATACTATTCTAGAAAACAAAAAAATACTATTCTAAAAAAAAAACAAAAATTAAAACTATTCTAAGAAAACAGAAAAACACAGTGTAAATAAATTATTTAAAAAGTAGAAAAAAATACTCCTATTTGTTTATAAATTTTTCAAATAAATCTAAAAATCTATCCTGTCTGGTCATTTTCTCCCGATGTCGCCTTTCCACAGCTGACTCTGAACTTGAAAATTTTCTTTTTCGAGGTGTATGCGTAAGCTCTTCATTGTCAACATTTTTTCCAAGCTGAAAAATAGTTTAATTAAATATCTAATTTATTATACATCTAAGTAACGTTAAATACCACTCTTAATCCGCCCTCGCTGCTACATGTCGCCACAGGCACTACTTCTGGTTTCGTGGCCATAAAGCTGTCCATTGCCTAACAAAAAAATATTAATAGTGAAAAAACTATTCTACATTTAATTAATAACTTCTTACATCAAAGTACTCCCATGATTTTTTATCATTTCCACTTCTGCCGTTGTGATCTTTCACGTTCTTATATGTTTTTTCAAACCTTTAAATTTTGTGTCACACTGCGTTGCTATGTATGTTATTTTTGTTTTTGTTTGCATCTCTTCTGCAATTTTTGTCCAAACCTGAAATGTGCATATTTGTATAATTATGTGTCAAATACGAATTCTTTTCATACACAACTTACCGTTTTTTTCAAACTTGTTTCAAACAATTTATAATTTCTTTCCACTATATGTAGAAATAGGAACGTATTTGCTTTTTCCCATATTGCATTGCTGCTGGTGTTGTTGTAGCTGTTAAAGTCTGGAAAATTTAAATAAAATTATGTTTAAATTTAATAATATATTTTATCATTACCTTCATCAATTAATTCTTTACTCACTGATGGGGATACCGGCGATGGTGAATATGAGCTTTCTGAAAAATGTTATATGATGTGTTTTGCGAAATTTTTACAACATATATTTTCTTGCTTACCTATAAATTCGCACTCTTTATGGTCTTTCTCCACATGTTTTTCCATAGTTTACATGAAACAAGCTTTAAATGAACACAAAGGGCACATTTACAAATTTAATTCTTTGTTCATCCTGACTGGCTACTAACGTAGAACTGAGTCACTTACTAGTTCAAATTTCTTGGAACACATCTGGTGACAACATGGTCAAAAATTCTAAAGGGGGTATCACACGTAAGCACATACGCGCAACTTGTCACAGATTTTCCACAACTTTGTTTATTTCATGCAACTTTTTGCGTATGATAAAGCGACTAGTTTCATGCGACTAGTTTACGAACATGTTTGAAAACTTCGTAGACAAGTTGCAGATATGTGCATACAAACGATGTACGCATGCGCCATAGAACTTAAAAGTCCCTAAACACCCGTGTTTATGTTTTGATGTAAAGTTTAAAAATGTGTGCCACAGACAATCATTAGGAGACATATTTGGAAACGTTGATAAATGTAATTAGAGATGTTTCAGAGTTATGGGATATGAGATGTGTAGAAAAACGTTACCAACATTAAATATGTAAATAACCTAAAATATATAGAACTCTGCGCACGTGTGATAACAAGAGTTGAGTATTTTGAAAAGTTGCGTCAAAGCAGTTGCAGATATCTGCATACGTGTGATACCCTCTTAAGAACTACCCTTCGCCGGTTTAAATATTTGTTCGCCAATATCTGCGCGGGAATTTTTAACTGACCCGCTACAGAAATGACAGTTCAAATTAAGGCTTATACGCATGCTCAGAATCGAGAGCTCAGGATGCTCGATGACCAAGCGCCGAGCACACAAAGCGAGCTCTAGATGCTCAGCGAGTTCAATGCCGAACGCTATAGATCGCTCTGATGTTAATGCCGAACGCTATAGATCGCTCTGATGTCAATGCCGAACGCAATCGAGGGCTCTGAGCGCTAGAAATGTTAATGCCGAACGTATCCAGTATTAACACCCTGTATATATATATATATATAAAATCGGCGGGGGAATACATTGTTTAATACATGATATAAAAAATTGTTATGTCCGCATATTGCCAATTGGAATGTTATATTATTTTCTATCCCTCCTACGGGTAAGAGGATGACAATTGTTATGGTAATTAATAGCTGGAATCCATAGGTATAATACATAAAAAAAATCTGTTGTGTCAGCACAATACCTCTCGCCACTTCCGTTTTTGGGTACAGAAGTATAGGGCGCGAGCAGTCATGTGACATTGTTAGTGTAACAAATAAAATTTGTCCAGTGGCACCAAAATTTTAGTTTCATGAAAACGCCTTAAATATGCGAATTTTTAATAAATGAAACTAACATTTTTGGTACCACTGGACCAATGGACATATTTTATCTGTTACACAATTATTTTCGTTAAAAATGTTATTTAATTTAATTATTAAGAATAATATCTTATACTACTAATTTTGAATGTATTTTTGATACGGATTTATCAATGTAACCTTCCGTGACAGTGGACGATTTCCATTCATCGTAGTGTTTGATGGTCATTGGCCAATAAAGTTGCCGAAGAATATCTCTCACTGTGGCCAGTGTAGGACTTTGTATCCGGTAACTTAAAAAGAACTAATTTTCAGCGGTATTCTCGACAATGTAATTCCGGTTAGGGCGTAAAAACATAAACTTCCTGCAGATGTTAATAACTTTACAGGGAATCCTTCTTCAATAATAATTATGAAACTGCGAGAAACATTTGTCTCCGTATCTGGTATAGAAACATACAGATATAATCTATCTAAAAATCCTCAGTGCTCAATGTTCAGGTTCGTCAACTCGTTACATCGGCCTGCCACTCCCATTATTAGTGTAACCTACAAAGATTAAAAATAAGTACTAAATCACACAATAAAAGGGAACTATTACCTTCATCAAGTATTCTTCATTGAGTGCCTCCTTCATAAATTGTTCTATATGTTCTCTTTTAATGACTTAAGATAAACAGTTTACCATATTTTGAAATATCTATGTTTTTTGCTGCTACACCCCGTATTTTCTCCAGCTGGAATTTTACAGTCCATGATCCGTTCATTACATAACAAATATATAAATAACACTTAATTCGCAATTGTATTATTGTTTTAATTATATAGTTTTGAGTTGAAACAAGTATATATAAGTTTTAGCGGTTTCAGCAGTTAAATCCAGTATTCATCTTCTATTCGGAGTTTCAGATTACAAATAAAGGTATAAAACTAACATTTGGTAAGATAACTTTAGCAGTAGATGAAGATATCCAATCCAATAGAATATTACTGTGCACATCATATCTCATGTTTCGTCCAATTTCTATATATAATGGCATTTAAATAGTATTGTTTAACAAAGAAGACTGACATGAAACAAACAATAATTGTTTTCGTACTATTTGTCTTTTTGAATATAAAATAAGTAAAAAATGTAATTTTACTTTCTTATGTTATTAATTTATTAATGTTTATGAATTCTAAATTGAAACTATTTCTAATAACTACATACTTACCTTAACATTCATTTAATACGTTTAGCTCTTACTTAAAATAAAATATAACAAATATTCCGTACAAAGCATTTTCATTCGAAGTATATCTTCCAATGTACAACATATTTTTTATAATGAAGAAAATATTATTTTAATAATGCATTTAAATTTATTATTTTTATTTATGTTATGGTTTTGCAATTTAATATTGTTTGAAATGTTAGAAATAATTTAAATACCACGTACAACAAAAGTTACGAACAGTATTGGAATGGAGTAATGGTGAACGAACATTGTCCCCACAAGCGCACTAACTTCAAAGTGGTAGAGATTTGCAAAAGTTGAGATTTGAATAAAACAGGATAAAAATTTTGGGATTTGAATAAGACGAGGTAATATTTTTCGAGCTTTGCAGAGTTGAAAAATGCATGTTGTGACAAAAATAAGTCAATGTAAAACAATTCGAATTTTGACGATTCGTAAGATGTATAAAACGTGATTTGATTAAGTCAATGTATTCGAATGTTGTGTGTACTCCGTATTATATTCTGGTACACGTAGTTACAAATAAATATGGATCAACAGAAGTTATATTACATATGATTTCAGAGGATACATGTGTCACTCCTGGCAAAAATGAGAAATGAATATTTTTTTATGCAGTACGAAGACGAAGGATGTGTAAATAAATTTATCGGCTCATACATAAAGCAAATACAACTATATTCTAAAATTTAATATAATAGTAATTTCAGAATATAATTATAAAGCAAGCAGTCTCAGTAGAGCTAAAGAATAGATTTGGTTGGAATAAGTATTGGGATCTTGGAAACTATGAGATAGACTTAGGTTAAATGGGACATCTGGTGCGCCTTTGGGAAGCCATCTTAGGTGTCCTTTTGTTTTTCCAAAAATTCTCATACGGTGCTAGATAATGGCGTAAAACCGATTTTGGCCGAAATTTTCATTTTCAAATAACTCTTAAACAATAATTGTTTAAGCTGCCTCCTTTTTGCACCGGTGTCTTCAATTGGTAATCAAGAAAAAAATGTTTCAAACAAAAAAGTTAGATATTTTATTTATGACAGTTAAAAATAAATATATCATCACAGCATATTACCCAATGCTAGGTTTGCCGATCTGCTTTCTACTTTCTACACAGATATGAACTCGAGATCGTTTCTTATTTGGTGTAACTACCGGTTCACAATGATCTGTATCTTTGCATAACAACATTTTTTCCATTTTTTCCCTCTTTCGACAGATATTAAATTAATGGAATTTGGAACCAATTGTCACAAGGTGTTGATTTTACTAGCTTTACAAATTTATCAGCCTTATTTTTGGGCCAATATAAAATTCCTTCGCTTTCCCATGCTTCTCTAGTACGATGCTTAATTGTGGTTTTTTCTTCTCAATAGTTTGTACAATTTATACATTTACAAACACTTCTAAAATACATACTATACCATAATAATTCTGTTTATGTCAGTTACAAAGTAATAATAAAATGAAGGGCACAGAGGAAAAACCATCAGCGTCACAAAAACTACTTTTTACAGAAAAGAGAAAACAAAGTTTACAGACTCATATTTTATTATTATAGTTGGAAACTAACATCTTTTGTTGTATTATCTAATCACATACTTATTTGACAGCAAAGTAATATTACTAACAAAGGTGTAACGTAAGCTTCTGGATTCAGAGCGGAATTATGCAACATAACTCACATGTGATTTTACAAAATCGATCACAGTCCAGGACTCTGATCGTTTTCGAATGTTTTAAAGCAACGCAACAGGCTTATTAGTGGAGTAAGTGTGCAAAATCATAAACAAAGTCGAAGTAGTTCTTGACATTTTTAGTAAATGAACAAATGTTAATTTCTCTTGTAAACATAAACAACAACAAAATGTGTATAAAAAAACTTGGCATTTTCGTTTTACACTACTTCTTTGCGCCTTTCATCCTTGTTTGCGCCTTTACACTTCTTCTTTGTTTCTTCTTTTTTGGCGTCCCTAAAAATAGAATGTATTTAGAATATTAATTACGTTTACTGTTGTTGGTATTACTCTTCTTTGCGCTTTTACACGTTGTTGCAAGTTGTGTGAGCGGAAGGGAGTCATCAGAATCCTCTTGGTCAGGCTCTTTGGAAATCTGTTGGAATTCTTTGATAGGACGCGGTTCGTCAGAATCCTCACACTAAAGCACTGGGAGAATCCACTAACTTATTGAAGAATGCGTGTGATTTTATGGTATAAAATTGCTGTAAGTGCTTAATATCCTTGAGCTTGAGTTCGGCTAATGGTAAAGGCCCATTGTACAAATTTGGCAAGGCTGGATTGTGTTCAATGGGTGTGGAGTCCGGATTTTTAATAGCACTGTTAGTAAACAAACCATTATAAGTAGGTTTATATTGTACCAAACTGCAATGTTCCTGAGTCACTCGAAACACTCTGATTGGCCTGGTACGGAATGGGCACTTGGCTTTATAATAAACTGTCAAATGTTCTTCCCAATTTTTGAACATCTCTTGTTTACAATCGATCACAATAAAAGGTGAAGGTTTTACTCTGCTAGCTGTTGCGTATAATATCTCTCCATTCGTCAGATGTTTCGGCCAAAGATTTTTGGTTGATTAATCCCATGTTTTTGTCACACTCGAGGTACGAATGTCCTCGTATAGGGAAATAAACTTCAGTAGTTTCAAATCTTTTCAATACTGTGACCAAATAGTGCAGAAAACGAAGAACGGTATAGTTCTTGTTCTGACCACCATATGAGTCACAATGTCAGATATTTAACTGACTTGCTACAAATGTTATTTGCAAAGTGATACAGCATAGAACATACATCATTTGACCCTTTTTTTGCTACAGTTTGATCGTATGTATAAAAAACGGAACGTCCGTCGGAGAGTACATGAATGTTAAAATTGTAAAAGGACAATTGTCTGCGGTAGTATACATCATTGGTACTTATGTTTGGCACCGGCAAATTTTTCTGAAAGTCCATTGTTACGGCTTGTATTGTTGCATCTTTTATTGCCTTTTTCCTAGCTTGCCTTTTTCGTTTGTAGAACATAATAAGCCTTTAGCTTATGCAGTTTCATGTCCACTTGTAATTTCGTCAACTGGTTTTTGATCTTCTTTAGTTTTTCCTTATTGGTCTCGTTTGAAATAAGGTCCCCTTTATATTTTTATTCATAGATTTTGTTTTTATCACATGTGCTACATGTATCGGTTCTGGGATAACCGAACGAGATGTTGAATTTCGTTGAAAAAATTTCCCGAAATTTTTCATACGAGAGCAAACTTGCTGAATGCTTTTCAATGTACATGCTGTGTAACTTCTTAATATTCAAGTGTTCCGGCAAATAAATTTTGCTGCTATCCTTAAGACTATAGTGAGCTTTTCGACCTTTCATGGAAATCAAAAACGAGATTACACACTGTGTTGTGTCAGGAGAAAGTTTCTTCGGACGATTTTGATGCCTTCCTCTCTGATCCGGTTTGAAGACTCCAGTATTTACCAATGATTGTTTGATTTATTGTACTCTGCAGTTGGTTATTCCGTGTAAAGATAGGAATGCTTTGTAGCAGAGAGGTATTTCATGAACTGTTCCATCTCTAATAACTCTTACACGATATGCGTAAGAACTATTATTAAAGCGAGCTTCATTTTCTGGTTTCCTATTACGTCTTCGCTGTACTGGTATTAAAGAAATTAACCCACTAAGGTAACTATTCTGGTCATTGTAGGTATCATATTCATTAAATTTATTAATCAAGATATTTCTTTCCTCCTGAGTAATATTTTCAAAATAAGTCAAACGCGAACACTTACAGTCTTCCCCAATAACATAAACTTTTACTTTAAGTTTCTTCGAAACATCCTTAATACGTCCAGTTATAGGTCTTTTCTTCGGCTTTAAAATATTGTTACTTGGGCCTTCACCCTCACTTTCCTCACTAAAGTCCATATTTTGACAAGTGGGAACCACAAAATAAACTACCCACAGTCTAATTACGTAGTCAACTGCATGTATAAACATGCATCCCTGCTGGTGCAGTAATAATAATAATATTTATTACTCAAACAGGTACAACCCAAAACAAGTAAATGATATGATAACAGGTTACAGAAAATTACATACAAAATATATCAATCTCATCAGAAACAGAATTATAAAAATAACACATTACATGTAAAGGTGATTTGTACAGAACATTAGAATTAGGAACGGGAAGATAAAAGCTTTGATTGCAACGTGAAGAATATCTGGGTACGCGGAAATCTAGCATGGCTAATAAGTCTGGACTGTCAATTTTATTATGTACAATTTTTCTTAGGTAGGTTAAAGAGACATTCTTGTGTCTGGTTCTAATACAGTCAATATTAAATGTCTGCAGTATTGTTTCAGTTCTAGTGAGATGATCGGGGAAGACTTGAAAGTATGTATACCACAGATACTTTAGGAATCTGCGCTGTAACTTATCAAGTTTGTTTATATGGGTGTCGTAAGTTGGAAACCATATAATTATGCAGTATTCCAACTTGGATTGTATGAACGCAAAATATAATGATCTAAGAGCAGCGACACTTGAAAACTGTTTACAGTTTCTAATGACAAAACCAAGAATTTTATTTGCTGACGTTATAAGATTGTCTAGGTGAAAAGTAAAGGCGAGTTCTGGATCGAAATAAATACCTAGATCTTTAATAAATTCAGAACGAGATAAAACTTCAGAATTAATTCTATAATTGTAGAGTATGGGAAACTTTCTTTTAGTGTAGGTTATCACCTGGCATTTACTGATATTAAGTGCTAATTTATTGGCGTTGCACCACTCTGACACAGTATTTATATTATTCTACAGTTGGTTACAATCACGAACATGTTGAATTTCTGTGAATTTTTTTACATCGTCTGCGTATAGCAATACCTTACAATTTAAGTTAATAACAATGTCATTAATGACAAGCAAAAATAAAAGGGGTCCTAGATTTGATCCTTGAGGCACACCGGACTTAGCTACATAATATCTAGACTTATAACCATTGTATGATACGTACAATTGACGATTATTTAAATAAGACTCAAAAAATTCTACGAGGTTATCATGAAAATCAAAATTATAAAGTTTATTTAATAAGTTAACATGGTTTAGCTTATCAAACGCTTTAGAAAAGTCTGTGTAGACAACGTCTACTTGACCTTTTTTGTCCAAAATTTCTGAGACGTATTGAGTAAAAATACATAAGTTGGATGTAGTTGAACGTTGAAGCATAAAAGCATGTTGATAGGGAGTTATGTATTGTTTCAATTGCGGAAAAATTTGGTTGTAAATAACAATTTCAAATAATTTCGCGAAGTTACACAATATAGAGATAGGTCTATAATTTTGGACAAGTGATGAATCACCAGACTTTAATACCGGACAGACTTTAGTTAACTTCCAAATATCTGGAAATTGTCTGTTAGAAACGGATTTATTAAATATATAAAGCAACGGAACTAATAAAGCTACAGCGCAGTCCTTAACTAAAAAACTAGGAATTTGATCATATCCTGCAGTTAACGTGTTCTTGATCTTATGGCGGGCTTGTAGTAAATCATTCTCTGTAATATTGACATTTACGTTATGTGACATATTTAAATTTAAATTGCTGGACACTGCACATTGACTTGTGTTAGAGACAGGCGAATTTGAATCGTCGTATACACTGCTAAAGTATTCGCGGAAAAGTTCTAAAATTTCCTGTGGATTATCTTCGGCTATATCATGTAATTTCATGTTATTAGGAATTCGAGAAGCGCCTCTTTTGTTTCTGTACAAAAGACCAGAAAAATTTAGGATTAGATGTAACAGAATTTTCAACATCAGAAATATAGTTACTATACGAGGTTTTTATTAAATTTTTAAGAATATACTTAATGTCCTTATATTTGTTACAGAAATAGACAGAATCCGTTTTTTTATACTTCACATAATATTTCGATTTGAGTTTAATAGGATAACTCTTTTTCTGATGTTTGTATACTGGTACATATTTATCAAAAATACCATACAATAGTTCATAAAATTTATTACAGGCGTCATTAACATTGACGCACTCAATGACTGGAGACCAATCACAGTGCAATAATTCTGCATAGAGCAAAGAAAAGTTAGCTTTTTTAAAGTTATACGATTTAATTTGGTCATTTACATTGAATTTGTTATTCTTGTTGCATTCAAAAGCTAAATCAATGGATAATGGGGGATGATGTACGTCAATTTTTACAAGAGGCACATCCTCGCGTAAGACTGTAGTTTGTACATTTGTGAAAACAAGGTCAAGTAATCTATTGTTACAATTAAGAACGTTATTACATTGCTCCAATTCATTGAATGCCTCAAAATTAATCAAATGATCTCTTAACATATCATTAGACTGAGATAGAATATAATTTGGCACATTAAAATCACCTAATATGACAACATTTTGACCGCTAACGCAAAAGTTTTCGAGGTACGAAGTAAGTTTTTCTAATGCAACAATGTTAGGAGTTTCGGGAATGTAACATATAAATACAAAAAGAGTACATGTGTCTAAAAAACATTTACAAGCTAACATATCAAATGTAATCAACTCTGTTTGAATAATAGACAAATCAAGTTGTTCGATTTTATATGAATTTTTAATAGCTAAAAGCACACCGCCACCACGAGAAACGTTCAGAGACGTAAAATTTCTGTCTTTCCTTAGAACAGTATAGGAATCAGGGGGAAATAATTCCGAGTTTCTAATGTCGGGATGTAACCACGATTCAGTTAAACCAATAATGTCATATTCACAATCAGAAACAGAGTAATAAAAATCATGCATTTTATTTTTAATGCTACGAACATTTTGGTAGTAACATTTAATGATGTAATTACGTGCGCGATTGACTGTTGAAACGTCTATCCTAAAAAATCACTATTCTTATTTTGATTTTGATTAATTCGTTTACGGGAAACCAGTAGTATGGACTCTGATCGGTTTTACATGGAACCACGTGGACTTTGATCGTTCTTACGCTGCATATGATTTTCTTAAAAATTCCCTACAGCGACTCTGATCGTTTTTGCCTAAAACTACCGTAGTCATCTGAAAGCTTAGGTCGCGAACTACAAGTTGGCGTTAAAAACGACTTTTCGACAAAAATGGACTCTGATCGTTTTTCCCCTGTGCTCTTCAAATGTAATTGCCGTATAAAATTCTGCGCAGCAAGTAACAAAGGCATATAGTGCCTATTGCACCAATTTTATAATGATATTGTCATGTAGCTGTTGTATTACAGTTAAACAAAAGAAATACAATAAATTTAGATCTTCAGTTCAAAATATTGTTTTATTAATACCCTATTATCAGAAGTCAAAAAAGTTAGTATAAAACCAATATGTTTTATAATACTTACCGTAATTTCTTGTATAAAGTATTATAGAAATATTTTTATAATAGTTATATGAATGTTCGAAAAGGAGTACCTAACGTTAAGGCAGACATTTTTTCTCTTATTTTTAAATTCAGTACGACGCCATTTTGTGTAATCTAAAAATATTTGAGAAAATCTTTTAAATAACTATGATAATAACATTTTTCGTAACATAATTTACTACCCTGATATTATCTTACATATTGATAAAGTATATGATGATATTTTAGTAAATATTAATTTCTAATTTTTAAGATTCAAATTTTACAAACATTTGTTAAACAGTAGAGAATATAATTAATTGGAAGTATCAATTTAAGTCTCAACAGAAAAAAATTCTCACATAAAATTACTGTTTTTTATGAATACAATGTAGTTTTACAGATGCATTATTTTATATTCATTTATTACTACATGTTCATATCCAGGAGACATAAGCACAACATCAATACTTTCATATAATAACTGTAAAATACCTATAAAACCATGAAGTGTGTTAAATTTATGTAGTACAACAATTATATAGTAATTCACACTGCAAAATGCAACGCTGGAAAGTATTAACTAACAATTGTTAAATAATAAATGTACGAGTGAAATCCACAAGGTTTTTGCTATAACTAAACTGTAAAATTTACTATTATAAAGAAGACATACATTTTAGGGTACTATTGCAGAGTAAAAAGGTTTAATAAAAGAAATTACTATAACTTTTATATGACTTATACTTTCCTTAACCCATTAAGTCCCAACTCAAATCTAAAATAAAAAATATATATTTTCCGATAAAATCATGTTATTTAATCATACAATAACGGAACAAAACACATATCATAACAATAATTTTATTTGTTTATGAAATAGAGCTATGTACCTAGGTACTTGTTTAAGTACAATGTGACGAAATGGTATTATTTGGTGTGGTAATTTTCAAAACAATCTTTTTCAACACAAAGTGTTACAATACACTTTTTGCAGCACCATTTAACCCGAGAATGGCATATTGGACACCTTAATTGTTTTGGAAGTTTTTTCGGAAAGTGACCTACTTTCATACTTGATGGAATTGAAGGTGAGTTTCTTCTTCCCTCCTTTGTTGAATATAAATAATGGCTAGTTACATATCGAGTAAAATCCAAGACTCATTTTTTCCTTTCCTTCTGCACATAATAGATGTAGTCGCCAAGAGATTGTCATGGAAACATTTATCATGTGCGTAAATTAGCACCACCACCATTTTTTTTCCTCTGATCCCAATTCGGTATGTACTTATCGACTGATCATTCAAATTCACTCCTCCTATTCCAGTATTGTAATGTTTAAAAAGTAATGGCTGTTTTCCTGAAAGTGATTCCTTTTTGGCTCTTGACCATCTTTTGACAGTGTTGAGCAGTTGTACAAAATCATAATTTGTTGCAACTGAACAAGCGTTTCTATCTTTCCATTTGACCAATAAAATTTCGTTATTCTTATCAAATCGATAGTCAAAGGAACCTCTCTCTTTTTTGCCAATACTGTTGCGGATTCAAGTGGACATTTTTTTGCCGATTTTCCCGAATTGTACCAGTAGCTCGTATTTCTTTTATTTTTAACAATTGTAAAAGTTCAATTGTCGTAAAGTAATTATCAAAAAACGCTATATGATCTTTTGGATCTTCTATACATTCCAGTAAAAACAGAACAACATTTGGTCCAAGACCAAGCGATTGTTCTTCTTTATTGTCAATGTTCTTCCGCAGTACGTATCAAATGCATAGCAGTATCCATTGGAACTGCAAAGCATCCATACCCTGAAAACGAAGCGTACAGGTTTTCCACGGATAAATTGCTTTGCTCCATGGTGACCAAAATATTTCACCATGGCCTCGTCAACAGATAAATTGGTATGAAATATTACCCACTGTCGAAACTGCATGTTGAGAATATTCATCATGGGGCGCAGTTTATACATTTTATCGTGTTTACGTTAGGGTTATCTGCTAGATGAATGTACTTTTTTATTTCAAGAAATCTATTTCTAGACATGCATTTTGAAACAATGTTAACGCCTAAATCCGCATCTAAAGACCAATACATTTTCTGGCCAGGCACTTTGTGATACCCGGAGAATAATAGTATTCCAATAAAAATTTCGCTTCGTCCGTGATACTATCAGGTTCGGGTGGTATCATCACCACGTCTACTTCATCTTGAGCATATGTGGATATTGCTTCTGCCGCCTCATGAAGACCAGCAAATGATCGTCTTCCATAAAAATTAGCAACTGGTACACTATTTTCATTCTCTTCCATTTCTGTAATAATTTTTATCTTATAATCTAGTGTACATATATTGGCCCACTGTACTTGTTCAAGTACACTCACTTTTAAATCTATCTTAAAATTTACAAAAATAAGTTAAATAATGATTTCCAAGTTTAATCACATAGTTAAGATTTATAAAATTAAGTTTTATTTCAGAATAAAAAAAAATAATTAAAACTCATAAAAATAAATATAAAATGTATTCCTTACTCACCTTGAACAAAAAATTTACTCACTTTACTTGATCTTGTTAAAACTGAGCACAGATATTCATAGTAACCTGCTTCAATGCTGCCATAAGCTAAAAGTTTTCATATTACCCCATAGATGGTTCTGAGCATCAGAAAGTAGTGTACATAGTACAGCGGTACATAATGGGTTAATGAAAGCTTTATTAATGTATTCATAATGGCTGTATGAACGTACCCAAAAAGTGCTTATTAGTTGCAAAGCGGTTATGTTCCTCGCTTTAATATACGATAATAGTAGCGCGTATTTAGGAGGTTTAACTGCTGTATTACTGTTTATTAAAAGTTTTTACAGTTTCTTTAAATAACTTTTAACTCTTATTATATAGCTCGGTTGCTGTTCTCAAAATCTTTATAATGTTTCTTGTGTTAGGGTAAAAACATAGTGAAGCGACGAGGCTAGAGAGAGTGCGACGAGGTAAGCGACGTGGGTGAGACTACAGTACATAGTACGGAGACAAAATTTGCGATTTTCTGTACGACATTACTAAAAATGTTCTCAGACAGTGAGGATGAATTTTTATATGACAATGCATCGGTACGCTTACTGTTATCAAAACAGGGACTTGGGCAATACAGGGAATATTCAGTACACCCGATTAATAAGCAGCGAAAAGAACTGGGGCAATATTATACTTTATTTAAACAATTAAAAAAGCATCCTGAACGATTTTTCGAGTACATGAGAATGGATATTACCACATTTAACTATATTTTGGATGAAATATCGCCTCATTTAAGAAAGAAATGGACAAATTTCAACCAACAGCCTATTCTGCCCGAAGAGAGATTGGTGGTTACTTTAAGGTGAGTAAAATTCGAAATCCATTTTGACAGTTTTTATTTAGCAATATAAACTTAAGCGAAACAGATATTCACTAACAAAAATTACATATTCAAATAGAAAACAGAAAAGTATTCGAAATGTTGTCATAGATGTTACCCTTTAACTCTTTCAGTCTCAGAAAATTTACCACATTTTTTACCTGTGCGTCACGGAAAAATAAAATACATTATTTTAGAAAAAAAAAAATTTAATGACAAAAAGTACATTGTGTTAATATAAGATAAATTTAATTAAACATCTTCAACGGCTCCACGGTGTCCTGGGGGGGTGGTACATAGTTTGTACCACTATGACTTTGAATGAAAATCTTGGAAACAAGTTTTGCTCTTTGACAAGCAGAGTGGTAAATTGCATACAGAACATATCCACTCAGTACGCACTTGTTTCTTTTTTGTGCTACAATTGGCACAGCGTTTTCTTGTACTACGAATTGGCTGATGAGCTGAACTCTGCAATCTTACTTCAGCAGGTACCGTCGGCTTGTGTTTCTTGAGAGTCAAGGACGGACCATTATCAGTTTTTTGTCTCAATGATATTAATTTTTCTGATAACAACCCATCGATTACCCGTCTACGGAAATCTTTTTGTGAAATAATATTTCCGTGTTGTAACTTATACAGTATGAATGAGTTGCAAACACATACGTCTAAGAAATGAAAAAAAATGCGATGCCACCATTTATGGCTCTTACGGTTTATTTCGTAAGATGCTTTCAATTGGTCGAACTTGTCAACAAAATTCATATTCGCATTATAATCAATTAAAACTTTAGGACATGGCACTTCAATCACTTCTCCATTTCTTTCTCGCCGGCGTACAGTCGACGTATCCTTAGGATCATGAAAGTTTGATAATAAGTGGACTGATCTTTTATCTTTCCATTTATACATAGATAATCCAGTATTGCTTATTTTCCAATCAAACTCACCCCTGGATAATTTTTTGTCTTCTTTCATAGCTGGAATATTTTTCCTAGTAAAATTGATTGTTCCACATGCATGAATGTTTTTATTTTTCAATTCCAACATTAACTTGTAAGAGTTGAAATAATTATCGAAATACAAATGATGATTTTTTCCTTCAAGTCCTCGCACTAAATCTTTTACAACTCGCCCTCCTAGATTTTTCTCCACAGTGTCGTTGACTTTACCAGTGTATATTTCGAATCTATATAAATATCCGGATTTGTCTGCCAAAGACCAAATTTTATAGCCTCTTTTTATTGGTTTTTTGGGCATATATTGTTTTAGTGAGCTTCTGCCCTTGAACCTTATCATAGACTCGTCAATTGCCATACAATGATTCGGATGGAGACACTTTTCGAAGTTTTCTGCCAGTTTGTCTAAGAAGGGGCGAACTTTGTATAATTTGTCATATTGAGCGTCGTTTCTATTTGGCAAAAGGGCATTGTCATTTAAATGAATATTGCCTAGAAGCCAACTAAATCTATTCACTGGCATAAATTGACTCACGTACGCATCATGTAAATCCGGACTTGAACTCCAATAATCCTTGTAACTGGGCAATGATTTAATCCCCATTAATAAATTTATCCCCAAGAATGCTTTCATTTCAATTAAATTAGTTGACTGAAATCTTTTCCCAGAAGCCTGATATTTCTGAGACGCATATAAATTAGTTTGGAAAACTAAATTTTCAATAATGTTGTCGGAAAATAGTAAATTAAAAAATTTGTATGGAGTAGGATCTTCAATTTCTTTCACAACTTCTGAAACTCCTGAGTAATCGAGAAACTGAGGAGGTGCAGCTACATTGAAACAATGACCCCATTTTGGAGGCATGTCAGTAGTCGATTCGATAATTTTCAAACGAAGTTGGCTCAGAGGTATGTTTGATTCAGAATCGTCAGAGTCAGAATCCTCAATTAAATTATTGTCCTCTAATTGTATATCATTGTCCAATTCTACACCGGCGATCAATTCTGTGTCATCTAAATCGTCATCAATAATTGACTCTTGGTCAGAGGGTATACCTTCATATACGGGCAGATCTTCGTACTGGGTTGCTAAAAAGTGTTCTTTTGAGCAACCTTGTACAAAGAATGGCAATTCCTCGTCCATTATTCTACAAAACATAATTCTATGTAACTATATTTTAAAACATAGAGGTACATATAACGTACCACCGTATTTTTGTCCAAAACTAAAAAAATATGCGTAATTTTATATTTACCCGTATCTCCGTCTTTTTTTATACAACTAATGTGTTCCTTGATATAAAAGTTTAAAGATAAAACCAACTATGTTCATTAAAATCGATTAATTTATAAATGTACACTGAAAAACCAAGTGATTGACCTTATAACAAGCTTACACAAGCATGAAGTGCATTACAATAAAACGCACGTTATTCACATCGTACCTTTACAATCACATAAACACATTTATGGTGGTGGTACAGTTTCTAGCCTACTAGTAAGAATGGAAATAATATTTATCTAAGTGGTCCAATTTACGTACCACCATGGCGCGCTTGCTTGAAAAAAAGTGGTACATACACTGTACCGCTAATCCTAAAAGAGTTAAAATAAATTTTCTTGGAAGGTGGGCCTGTTGCCAAAATGATCATAGTTGAACGTTTCCATTAATCGTGACGCTGGATTAGACTGGTAGGCATATTTTTGTACCAAATTTTGCACTTCATTCCTAAACTGTAGAATATCGTTATCTTTAATTTTTCTGACATGCGGTAATAGGCTGTTAAAATATAATTGATGCTCATCTTTTGGTATTTGCTTACTTTGATCGGTTTTCTTTTTTACCAAAAACTCCAACTTCTGTTGTTCAATAGCTACTAGAGCATCAACTTGATTTTTTCGCTTTCGAAGTCTGTTGGCAATAATTGTTCTTGGTTCACTGTGCTGGTGTGATGATGATGATCGAGATGACGTTGGGGTTGGCGCAGTGTGAGATGGCTCATCATTTTGACTCTCTTCAGTATTTTCATTCAACTCATGGTCGGAACTTCCATCCGACTGTGTCTGCAAGTCGTTGCAATCAAGAGTTTCACTGCTGCATTCTGGTTCCTCTAGATTGCCTGTTGTCTGCCGTGGTATGAATTGGTCTTTCAAAAATAACAGACTTTTAAAATGGGGCCAATGTGATTTAGCAGCAATGTCTCCAGGATCTCCTGAACGGGATTGCGGAATTTTTTTTAGTTCTCTACGAAAATAATCTCTTAAATTCTTCCATTTTGTGTGTGCTGCATTCACTGCAAAAACAACCACTGTTTAGCATCTTTTATAATTAAAGCATATTTTTATTACAGGTATTTAGCGACAGGAGAATCATTCAAGAGCCTTTCTTTCACATTTCGCATGGGAGCTACAAGTGTTGGGAAAATTGTAAAAGAAACTGTGAATGTTATTTGGAACGTATTTCAACCGATTCATATGCCCGTTCCAACAACAGAAACTTTTGTGAAAATTAGCACCGAATACATGAATATATGGAATTTTCCTAACTGTTTAGGGGAATTAGACGGCAAGCACGTGAAAATTAAATGCCCTAAACATTCAGGAAGCATGTTTTTCAATTATAAGAATTTTTTTTCAATTGTTCTTCAAGCGGTCTGCGATGCCAATTATAAATTTACAATGATAGATGTGGGTGGTTACGGTCGACAAAGTGATGGTGGCACCTTTCAGAACTCCACTATGTCCAAATTATTGTCTAGAAACCAACTGAATATACCGGCTGATCAGTGCTTACCAAATACCGACATTTGTATGCCATTTGTGTTTATTGCAGATGAAGCATATGCTTTACAATATAATTTACTTAAACCGTATAATAAGGACGGATTGACTCCTGAGAAGTTATATTTTAATCAGCGATTATCCAGAGCACGAAAAACAATTGAATGTTCGTTTGGTATTCTTTACGCAAAATGGAGAATTTTATCAAAAGCCATTGAAACGGATGAAAAACTTGCTGACGTTATCATTAAAACAATATGTGTCCTACACAACATTATTATTGATAAGGAAGACGTTGAGAAGAACTTAAAAATGGTCATTGAGAATATTACAAATAACAATTTTTCCGGAATTCATTGGAACATCAGAGGTCGTGTTTCTAACAGAGCTGTTTTCATTCGTGATACTTTCAAAGATTATTTCAACGCTTTTCCTATTCAATATTTGTAACTGTACGAAAATTTGAATGTATAATAAATTTTTCAGAATATACTTGCCTGTGATTTCACATTCCTCTGCTATTTCTTTCCAAAGCTTGTCTAGTACATAACGGTTTCTGTGATCGGGATGTGAAGCATCCCATAAAGCCCTTCTGTTAAACATTGAGTTAATTAATTGTTCAGACACCATCATTGCACTACACCTATACCTACAATGCTACAAACTACATGAATGGAGCATGTTTCAACTTGTTAAAATCGCCGCGTCACACGCCCTAAACAATTCCGAATTTTATCTCGTCGCATGCCGCCCCGCTAGCCTCATCGCACGACCCAGCGATTACCTCTTTACTATGTTCGGGTGCATTTGAATATATAAACAAATTCAAGTCGTGTCGCTTACCTCGTCGCACTCTCTGTAGCCTCGTCGCTTCACTATGTTTTTACCCTTAGTTGGGCGGGAACGCGGTATAGACGGACGACAATGGCATACACCAAAGTTGCGGGAACATGGTACGAACTGGTAACAGTGGCACACACCAAAGTTACATGAACGCTGTACAATAACAGTATCGGCATACAGCAATACTAACCACGGATATTGCTATCTCGTTTAACGATGGCACACACCAAAGCTAAACGATGAAGGCAAACAGACAAAGTAAAATTTTCACCAGCCCAAGGCTCAAAAGACAACAGTTTGTTGGCACACACCAGCAGCTTGATCTTACTCGGCAGAGCACATACTTTATGAATAAAACTGTCGTTTGGGACCGTATTTATACCCCTAAAAACCGTTAAAAACAACCAAAAAGGTTTAAACACGATTTTAACCATCTTGCAAATACTCGCCATGCTCGAAACCAGCAATACCCAGCGCGCTGGTTAAGCATTCTAGTCGCTCGACCACGCAGTACTTGACATGCACAGACAGCAACTGTAAATATTGACATTGCAAAAATATTTATAAATACAACGCAAAAATATTTATTTACAACAATAGGCGTACAATACTATGTATTCATTGTATGTATATTTTACATATTTGCAAAACAAAATAATCTAATGTGCCCAATACAATATCTTCCGCTATTTAATTTTTATTAATTAAATACGTATAGGGTCTCGTGGCCGCATGCCTGAGTTTTTGGTTGCGAATATGGGGAACCGGATTCGATCGCGGCTGACGCCAAATATTTCGAATTTTAAATGACACAAAATTGACTCCTGTGGTGTACTCTCCATGCAAGCAATGAGTGCCAGAGGCACTAATAACATAAATTGCTGAAAAATAACATTTAAAGGTATTTTTTGAAGAAAAACTATTTTGAGCTTCAAGTAAAGTGCCATTTTCGATTATCCGATTGACATCAAAATGTAAGGGCTTCTTTCCATATTATTCCCCTGCCACTTCGGAGAAAAAACCCACTAAATTTATACCCAGAGGAAACTAATTGAAAATATCCCAAAAAAAACCTTAAATAACTCACACCAGTGTTTTTAATAACGCGGTCGCCTGGCCAGTCTCCACTGTCCCACTGGTTGAATGGCTGCTTCTTTGCTCTCGAACGTCACCTTCTCTGTCCGCTCGTATTTATACATGGAACGCAGCTTTCGCCCTTGCGGCGGATGTCCACAATGGATGTCGGCGGGCTGGTTGGATGACATTCTCGGCACCTCAACCGGCAGCCACCGGTTCAGAACTTTCCAACCGTTCATGTTGATTGGAGACAGCACCTCAATTGGAACAGCTACAGGTTGTGATGTGGGTCGTGGTGGGGTGCAGCACTCTCGGGTCGGGTTACTGACGGCCCTATCCGGACTAGGATCTAACAGCTCCAAGAAACGCTGACCCAAGCGGTCTCAACCGACAAGATGACGGGCGTCCTTGGTACATTCCGAAGAAGGTGGCGGTCGGCGCAGTCGCTTGAGACGCCCAAAATGATCTGGTGGGATGCTGTGAGTATCATCGGCTTTGGTCGGATCGTCAAGTTCTCTCTCTCTCTCTCTGTTTGTCTCTCTAGGCATCTAGATTTCGCTGCCGAAATTCAAATACGTCAGTGAGTAGCCAGTGGAATCATGGTGGTAGGTATTGATAGCGTAGGTTAAGTCGGGCAGTTAGTCATTCCACATTTTCTGATCCCCGTCGCAATAAATCGCCACCATGTATTTCATTACTCGAAAGACACGCTCTACGGGATTAGTTTGCGGCGTGTACGGGAGTGTTAAATTATGCCGGATCCCTAGTGCCTCCAGTTGTCCTCGATTAGTAAATTCAGTGCCGATGTCTGTTATCACGGATTTTGGACATCCGTATTCACATATGACCAACTCTCGGAAAGCCTATACAATATTCGCTGCGGTAGCTCTAGGGAGGGCTCGGCATTCCACAAATTTTGTCAATCGATCCTGGAATGTCATTAGGTACAAATTTTAGGTGCCGACATATTTCCAGCAGTCTTCGCTTGGTCGAATTTGAAACGCTGTCATTGGCGACATGTCCGCATATATCGTACAACTTTCTGGCTCATGCCAGGCCAGTGGTACCTACGCATGATTTGATTGAGGGTTTTGGTGATACCCATGTGACCAGCATGCGGAGCGCCGTGGTTGGCTTTGAGGATCCCGGCGCGATTGCTTACGGTAACACAAAGCTTCCACTCTGTGCCACAGTCTTCCGGCTCATTAAGGTCGTTGGGGTCCCAAAAACGGCGGTATAACTTCCCCTACTATACTAGGTATCGACTTGATTAATGAACATCAACTCAACCATATTAATTTCCTCGCTGGTTAGGGGTTGCCAAGATAGTGTATCTGCTAACTGATTTAACGAGCAATTTCAATTTTCGATCTGTATGTCGAATTGCTGGAGAAATAACGCCCATCTTTCCAGCCTACCGGAGAGGCTGTTGCAACGATGTAAATATAGTAGGGCCTGATGATCGGTAATGACGGTAAACTGGTATTCTAGGTAGCAGCGCATCTATATACCCCCGACTACTGCAAGATATTCTTGTCGGTCTTGCTATAATTTTGTTCCACCCGGTTTAATGTGCGGGTTGCATAGGCGATCACATATGCGCGACCATCGATGCGTTGCAGTAAGGCTGCTCCTAATCCTTTATCGGATGCGTTCATTTGTAGAATGAACCGATGTTTAAAATTAGGGTAGTGGTTAATGTGGATTTTAATTGCTCAAATGCGCCTTGCTCGTTTTCCTTCCATTTCCATATCTCAGATTTCTTTAACCCTCTGATGCATGACGCTAAAATTTTACATCTGTACATGAAGTGGGTCAGTTTGACCCAATAATTTTTTTGGGTGATAATATTAAAACAAATTAAATTTAATTGACTTTTATTCAAATAAAAAGAATTACAGTAGGTACTATTTGTGTGATTATAATGGGTATTATATTGTTCTTTAAAGTATAATTATAAAATAAGGAAATTTTAAAACGAACGCTTTTGACAAACTATTCTACTATGCTCATTACAAATATAGATTTTACATTTACAACAAGTTTTTGATGTTTTTCTGTCTGCTTTTGAATCACATAATGCACACCGTTTTCTTTTACTGCCTTCAGAACTTCCTGATGGTTCAAGAACTTCAAATTTTATTCCACATAATATCATAGCTTCTCTTACATGATGTTTCAGCATTGTGTTAGAACTTCTCGTGACCATATATAGCATAAACAATTGTTTACATAAATCTCTCAAGAAAAGTCTCCTCTTATGTGTAACATTAAGTGCGTTCGGTTTTGTAAATCTGATTCGTCGATTCGCTCATTTTTGTCACAAATCGTTCGGAAATATACATTTGTCAGCTCGGTTTGATCTGATCTGCGTTCGTTATTGGCGACCTTGACTGAATCGAGCACATCGAAACGCTCCGTATTTTACCAGAGATTTTACAGAGCTGTCAGTAGCATACGAGGGAACCCGGGCAGCAACATAACCTTTTAAAAAAAATGGATACTTCCTTTGAGTTATCAGTGTTGGACGAAAATTTTGAAATACATCTAATAAACAATCAACAATATTTATTCAACAAAAAAGGTAAATATATATGGTAAGATTACTTCAAAATTACTAAATTGGTTATTATTTTGTAGAAAATACATATGAACTAATACAAGAGAAGCAAAACGAAGACATGGAAACTGAGGAGAAGAAAACGAAAGAGACGGAAAAAGAGGAGAAGAAATTATGGACAAACGATTCCATACTGATGCTTATTAAATTAGTGGAAGAATTTGATGAGAAATTTCAAAACTGCGTCAAAAAACAGATTTGGACAAAAATAGCTGCAATTATGAAAGACAAATTGGGCATCTCTTTCACATGGCAGCAGTGCGACACAAAATGGAAGGGACTAAACAAAATATATAGAGAAGTTAAGGAACATAATAATACTTCAGGTAAAAACAGAAGAAGATGGGAATATTTCGAAGCAATGGATAACATCTTGCATAAAAAACCCGAAATTACTCCTGTTGCTACATGTAGTAGCCAAGCTGGTCTACAAACTAGAGATCATACTACTAATACAAGTAAAAATAGTACTGGCTCAAAAGAAAGTGATTCGGAGGAATCAAAATCTGGGGATGGAAGTATTTTCCCATCATCATTCACAAAGAAAAGAAAAGCTATGGAAAATGCAGTTGAAAGAAGACACAGAGATAAAATGACTAGACAAGATAGATTTCTCGAATGTTTCGAAAATTATGTGGATATACTCCGCAAAGACAAGAAACAAAATGAGTAAGAACTTAATAAATAAGTAATAACTAGTTTTCAAGGAATATATATATTTTTTTATTATCTAAATTACATAGTACAAAATAATCAGAAGCTGTGATTATTAAAAATAGGTACCTAGTTTTTAAGAGAATATGTTTTTTGTTTATTTTTATCTCTCATTATATTTTTATAATAAGAATATGTGATTTATGTTACGAAAAACTGCAATAAAGCAAAATAAATTACCAATGTCTTATTTTTTATTTATACATCATCATTATTCATTTGCAAACCGTTCATTATATCCAATCTTTTAATTATTGCTTCGTTTGCTTCATTGTATTGATGCTCAAGATCAACTATTTCTATTGCATTTGCATTTTCACCATTTTCATTAATCACTTCCCTTATTTCATTTTCATCTACTACTTCTTGTGGCAAATCGCCATTAAGAATGCAAATATTGTGCATAATGCAACCAGATACAATTAATAAGGCAATTAAATCTAATCTCACAGTTTCAAGATATTTGAGACGTCTAAATCTTCCTTTTAAATATGCAAAAGCATTTTCAATGACAACTCGACATTGAGATAATTTGTTGTTAAAGTTTTTTTGTCTATTCGTTAAATCACCAAAATTTTTGAATCCAACTAAGATATGTACAGATAATTTATAAGCCAGATCACCTATCATATGACTATCTTCTGGAAAATGTATAGATAAATTTTGGATTCTTTCGTACAAATCAGATTTCCGAAATAATCGCATATCATGTAAAGATCCCGGCTCTCCAGTGTATACATCTAAAAATAACCTTCGATGATCGCAGACTCCTTGTAAAAGAATTGAATGATAATTTTTCCTGTTACAATAAGAATTGGGATGATCTTTTGGTTTTAAAATTCTTATATGCGATATCGTCTATTGCTCCGATGATTCCTATTTGCAAAATAAGTAATATAATTCCTTGTTAAAATAAATACCTGTACCAGAATGTATTATACATACTTTGAAAACCGTTAATTTTCTGGAATCCTCTCATAATGGTTAACGCCCGTTCTCTATTTGGCCAAGAAATGATTTTATATCTTGAATTCACTTTTAATAAATTTCTACATGTTCTATATAGAACATCCCAACAAGTACTTTTACTTATAGCAAATCTGTCTGCAACTGAACTGAATATATACTAATTAGTTTATTTTTGTTGTTACAAATAAACAGTTTTGAAACAAACCGAAATGACTCAAGATTAGATAAACACCAAATAGTGATCATTAACTGTTTTTCAAGTGGAATTGGTTTATGCCCACGATGTATTTCATCATTTGCAATAGTTTTAATTTTGCAAAAAAGGTCCTCAAATGTTTCAGGTGTTATTCTAAAATGTAATTTAAATGTCTTGTCGGAGAAACGAGGTACCACATCTTCTGCATAATCATAAACTTTCGGTATATTTGAATTATCGTTTTCGTTGTCACTGTCATCAAAGAACATATCTCTGGCCAAATTTAACGCTAATCCCATTCCCATATCCATTTTATTTATTTTTTGATCCCGCAAATTTGTACATACAATCTAACCTCACATGTTTTTTACAACTGACAGCTCTAACAGATCCGAAAACCGTTCGGCAAAAATTTAGCCATCTATCTACTCGAAAGTCACGTGATCTATAATCAGCATCTGCTCGCTCGCATCTGAAAATATTAAACCGAACGCACTTATTGTTGTAATGGTCTCCATGTTGGGCATCGAATATAATCCAAGAATTAATTCCAACAATATCAAGTATATTGCTGAAAATAACCATTGGCCAGCGTCTGGATTGACGTTTACAAGAATAAGTTCTCGCTTTTTGGTCAAGAGAGTCAACACCCGATTTTGTTGCATTATAATAATGAATAATTTCTGGTTTGGTTTTGCGCCCATCCAAAATTGTTTTATCGTTGTGCATAGTATTCAAAAGTATTACACATTTGTTTGGCTTTGTGACATAACTTACTAAGGTAATATCTTCAGTGAATCCAAACAAACTTGATAATAAAGCTCTACTTTTATCAGGCTTCATAAAAGGTGGGATTTCTCTCTTGTTTTGGCGCAAAGTTCCAACCAAAGTTAGACGCTTTTCTGACAATCTTTTTGCAAGCGGTATGCTCGTAAAAAAATTATCAGTGGTCACGTTGCGCCCACTATTTTTTATTGTTTCAGTCAATTTATCCACAATAGTGAAGCCCAGATTTTGTTGGATTGGCTCACCTGGCGGACGGCCCGTATAAACTATGCCATCAACCGCATACGATGTTGCACTGTCGCATATCCAGAAAATTTTGATTCCATATTTTGAAGGTTTGCTGGGCATGTACTGCAAAAAGGACATCTGCCCCTAAATGAAGCTAGTTGTTCATCAACCGTAACTCACTATCCCGGTATAAATGATTTTTTGCAATTTTTTATAAATTCTTGCCAAATGTAACTTATTGCTGCCAGTTTATCGGTCTGTAATCTGGTATTTCTTGTCCTTTTGTCATCAAATCGTAATGCAGATCTAATACTTTCAAATCGATTTACAGACATACACGCTCTATAGAACGGACTATGTTCTTCAGACCATAATTCTTTCGTGGATACGTCCAAATTTTTTTCGACACCAGCAAACATCAAAGCAGTCATTTCTTCAACGTCGATTTCGCGCCAATTTTTATTTGTTCTCTCTCCTTCTCGATTCGTGCAAATACATATTTCATTGATCATATCCTTGGTTATGAACAAATTGAATGCGTCTCTAGGCGTTTCTACTGATACATTTTGATTTGGACCAGTGCGAAAATTTATAATATTTTTCTGAGGTGCTCTACCAGATTTTGGCGGATTTTCATCCCAAATCATTCCAGATTTGGATAATTTATCTCTGGCAGAAAATTGAATAGCTCGGGAAGAGCTAGCCAGTTCATATTTTAAAACTGATTCCGATTCAGGATTGTATTCCGGGTCAATTTCGTTCTCCTCCAATTCGTCTACATAATCGCTATCGCTTTCAGTATCAAACACTCTAATTTATTCATCGGATTCATCCTCTTCACTAGAAAAATATTGTTCATTTACATCCGACATCTCTTCAAGTTCTTTTTCCAAGTCTTTGTCTGTGAGATAACGAGTCATTTTATTTCCTGAAAACATAAAACCGAATAATATGTCAAAAATACAAAACAATATAAATATCAATAGCGGTATAAAATATGAAGATTTATAATCCTAATATATCCTAATCCTTTATCGGATGCGTTCATTTGTAGAATGAACCGATGTTTAAAATTAGGGTAGTGGTTAATGTGGATTTTATTTGCTCAAATGCGCCTTGCTCGTTTTCCCTCCATTTCCATATCTCAGATTTCTTTAAGAGTCGGGTCATAGGGGTAATGAGATCCGAAAACCTGTTTATGAAACGGCGATATCAAGATGCAGCCCTTACCTTCCGTACATTTCTAGGTGGCGGTATTTTTATGACGACCGCTACTTTGTCCAGATCGGTTTCGATATCCTGGCTCGATATGACATGCCCCAAATATGTAATTGACTTCTTAGCAAAATGACACTTCTCGGTATTTGTTTTTAAGTTTGCCTCACGAAGCTGCTGAAACACTTGTCCTAAGTGCTCTAAATGCTCCTCCAAAGTCGAACTAAATACGACAATGTCGTCCAGGTTTGCGAACGAGTCCATGCTCGATCTGATTACCCCGTTTAGCAATCTCTGAAAGATAGCAGGCGCCGTATGAAGCCCGAATGGTATGACTCGGAATTGGAAGAGCCCCCTACCCGGAACGGTGAATGCGGTAAGGCTTGCTGGCTTCTGTGAGCGGAACTTGTCAGTACCTATTTATCAAAGTCTATTGTGTAGAAGTACTTGACATGGCGGAGTCGATCGAGTATAGAATGGATAAATAGTAGCGTATAGGCATCTTTCTCAGTGACTTCATTAAGCCGTCTGAAGTCAATGTAGAAACGGTGTTTGCCATCACGTTTCTTAACTATCACCGTCGGTGAACTCCATGGACTTTTAAATGGTTCGACGACCCCATCTTTCAATATCCGGTCAACTTCCTTATTGATGACCTCCATCATTTTGGGCTTCCGTGGATATGTGCTGTTCAGAAGGATGCTATTTGTCGGCGATTTTCTAAAATGCTATAAGCAACATCCCGTATATGCCGGCTATTACGCGAAATCCAATTTATTTGAATGATTGCATTGAAAATGGATAAAAATAATAGTTATTGTTGCGTTCCACAGTATAAATCGTGGAGGATGAGATCACCAGAAATAACATTTCATAAATTTCTACAAGTAGATCAGTGTTCTGTTGATTTTAAGATAAAAAGTGGTGGTTGTAGTTAAGCGGATAGGCAGAAAGCATGGATTCTACGTTTATTAATTATTGGAAAACCAATCAGCAAGTCGATGAAAGTTTCTAGTTTACATTTTGAAGAACATGATTTTTTGAAACGTATTTATTATGAAAAGTTTTATGATAATGAATTTGCAATTTATATGTTATCTTTGTTTGTTGTGAACTGATTAAATAATTAAAATAATTTACAGCAAGGGAAAAAAATAGCTGTACCAAGCCAAAATCAAATCAGAATAATGATCGTAATGCTCTCAAGTGGGTTCCGTAGAAGAAATCAGGTCAAATTGAATGCGGAGCCGAGAAACTATGTTACATGTGATGATCGCGAAGAAGTGTCTAATGAAGAGCTCGATGAGCTAGTGGAGCATATATCTGAAGAAATTGGAGTTGCTAATTTTCTGATAAATCATTTAAATCATTCATAGAAACAAGGGCCTAAAGCTTATCGGGATTTTCAAGTACAAGTGAATACTCCTAAGAAATTAACAATATGTAATTTAATATTATCTAACTAGTCTGTAAGTAGTTTCACAAGATTACAAAATTTTCACATACTTGATTTTATATTAAAAATCATATCCCTCGTAACATATAGATATTAGAGTTCATAAATTAAATGTAAAAGAACATGTGATTTAGACAACAAAAATGAAGTGCAATTTAAGTTACACCATACTGTCCATGTTATTTGGTATAAAAGTAACTCAATGTAGAATGTACATAATTAAAATGTTTAACATTTTAGCTAAAGTTTTAAAGCCATTAATAAAATTTCCATCTATAGAAGAAATAAGAAAAAATATGCTCCTATGCAAAAAAAATGAAAACCCCTTAAAACATATCCAAAGTATTTCTTGGTTAAGTTAACGGTTACCTAACATACCAAATTCGAATATAAAAATAAACAGATAAAATAAAAATAACTTAAAACAAATTGAAATCTTGATTAAGTATAAGGTTTAACATATCTACAACATGACATGGTCAATGTAATGGTCTTTAAAAAAGATCGCTATATCATTGATATTCTAGAGATCGACAAAGCATACATGTAGCTCCTTCCTAGTTAATTTGGCTTTTTCGCATAAATGTCTCATCTTGAAAATATGGTCTTGTATTCCTCTTCCCGGTCTAAAACCGCACTAGGTATCTTCTAGCGTATTTTCTACCGCGTCTCTCACTCGATTTTCTAGTATTTTGGCGTACAATTTTCCTATTACACTAACAGGCATATTCTGTAAAATCGAATCGTTACCATAACGAAATCGTTATTATGAAAATCGTTATTTCTACTTAACGATAATCGTTATCTTCGTATCCGTATTATGTAACACATTTTGAAAAATAATAACCTTGGGATCAAGTTAAGAACTTTATTTCCTAAAATCAAATCGTCCCCTTAGTACTACAACTAGGTAACTCGAAAAACGTAGTTTCGAGAAAATTCAATTTGAAGTTTCCTAATTAAATTATTAATTATTAAAGTATTTTACATAAGTAATCGTTTTTGTCTTTGGGGTTTGTCGATAGGATGTAAAACGAACTATCTTTTCTATATACAAACATAAAATAATATTTCGTAATTTTAGCAAATTTCGGCAAAAAAATAAAATATCTAGTTATAGCACTAAGAAAAATAATTTTTATTCTGAGATGTCATTTTTACAGTATACATACTTATAAAATAGTAACAAAATTAATTTTATTCGTTATCGCTAACTTTCTGAAACTTTATGTCTTCCCGGTTTCTCCTGGTACGGAAGGTTTTGGTAATAAGCTTCATATTCACTGGGAAGTGCAGCAGGTGTCATTTGGAATAATGACATAAGGTCATTATACTTTTCTTTTTTTATGGGAATTTTATTTTGGTATAAAGGTTTTAATGCACCAGAAGTTCAGGAACGAGATCTTGCTTTTCTGTTGCAGGTTAAAGTTCTGAATTCTTCTTCGAATTTCTCTTTGAATCTTATTATAAAAGGTCTACATTTTGAAAAATTTAGCCAACAAAACTTTTGTCAACTAACGGGTCCACTGTTCTCATCTTCTTTCCTAAATATCATATTTCGTTCCGTATGGTTTTTCCAGTCCAATATTTGTTCATGGTTGACATCATGTACAATGTATGGTTTGTCACCTTTTCTTCTCGCACACTGAGCAATCATTTTCCAATCTGGAGGCCAATTTGCTTTACCGACCCTTTTTAGTTCGGTTAAAATGGCAGAGTGCATAGAATCGCACTCCATTTCACTATGGCCTACTACTAGAAACATAAGATCTATATTTTCCAAGTATGGAATTTCCTGAACAGCAGTAAGGCACATAGCAGCTACAAACTTATTAAGGTTTTGACCGCCACATCGATCACTATAACACAAAATGTGTTCCACAGAATTGGGTAGTGATTTGAAATAGGTGTAAAGGCAACTTGCTATTTCACAACTTGCTCGCTTTCCTTCAACTTCTGTCCACATAAAACAATCGCCTTGTTTGGAAGCTACGTTGTAGATAGTGAAGTTAAATGTCTTAAAACGTTGCTTATAAAACAGATCATTATTTGTCGGATCAGTTGGTACCAAGAGCACTTGTTGTAAATCAAAATTGCAAGAAATCATTTTCTCGTCCGAGTTCTCTGCTGTCGGTTCTTTTTTCTTCTCGAGCTCCATCATTTGCCACTAAGTGGGTTTGATAGTCAGTTTCCAATGAACTTTTTTCACTTCCAGGAAGATTATAAGCCATGCATGTCCGGCACTGGTCTTTTCTTGGTCGGTAAAAGCCAAGGTTATATTCTTCTGAAAAAATCTTTCTGTACAATGAAGAACTCGCAATTGGTAGATTTTTTTCTTCGCATTTTTTTTGTACAAGGAATACATTATAGTTATGTTCAGATCAGATTGTAAATACTTTCTTTGGGTTTTTGCACGGCAATAATGCGAGGAAACTACGGGAAACTTTTCAATATGCTTTCTTACGCTTCGTAATATATCAGGTGATTATTATTATTAGTATTATTATTCAACAGGACTATGCCCCAATTACAGAATAACATCATAGAAAAATACATATGAGAAAACATACATTTATCAGATACTGCTGTGAAGGGTTCCATATGATACTACCATAATTTAATTTACTTAAAACTAAAGAATAATATAAGGAGTTGTAGCAGGAAATATTTTTGAATTCATATGTGATTCGTAACACGAAACCTAAGGTTTTATAACAATTAGTGATCATTGTTTCGATATGACGTATTAGAGTCAACCCTGAGTCCAATAATAGACCAAGATCTTTAACAAGAGTAACACGTTGCAAAACCAGATTATCCATATGATAACTGAATGTGATATTTGTATGTTTCCTGCTGAAACTAATTACTTGACATTTACTGACATTAAAATTAAGCTGATTTTTGACAGACCACATCAGTATTTTGTTAAGATCGAATTCTAATGAATGACAGTCCTGTATATTTGAGATTTCACGATATAACTTAAAATCATCTGCGTACATTAAACAGTGACTGTACTCCAATTCATTGATTATGTCATTCACAAACAGTAGGAAAAGAAGTGGCCCTAGGATAGAGCCCTGTGGAACCCCAGAAAATGCTACAAATTTTGAAGATTTATACCCATTACAATTTACATACTGCAAACGATTATTTAAGTATGATTGCAACAAAGAGCACAAATGACTGGAAAACCCTATTAAATATAACTTATAGAACAAAATTTTGTGATTCACAGTGTCGAACGCCTTCGAAAAATCAGTATAAATGACATCGACCTGTTTTTTATCAACCATAGCATCATATAAATATTGTATAAAGTTGAAAAGATTTATAACAGTTGACCTTCGAGATACAAAACCATGCTGAAATTGACTAATGTAATTGCTTGTTTGAGTTTGAATTCGTTGATGCAGAATATATTCATAAAATTTGGAAAGCCAATCTAAACATGAGACAGGACGGTAGTTAGTAATTTTGTTTTTATCACCCGATTTAAAAATTGGAATAATTTTAGACATTTTCCATTTATTTGGAAAAATATTTGTTTTCAAACTTAAATTCAAAATTAAATGTAAAGGATATAAGAATAACTCGGAACAACCCTGAAATGATGTAACTTTCTTCGAGTGCTTGCCCCTTTTATCTTCTAAGGAAATATTTTCTTGTGTCCTCTTCTGCATTGCAATATCAACAACTCCTTTACGAATACCTAGTGTGTTGATAAATATAGTTTTACAGACTTGTAATTTGTTATTATTCCGTGACAAAAAATAGACAATTGTACTTTTACGCCTAGATGAATCAAGGCGATTCATCTTTCGTGTGCCATTTTTTTCTCCTGTTTTTCTGTGTGACTGTGAATGAAATCTCTTTTTCGTTCATATGAATCCAATTTATAATATCTCTGAAAAATCATTAGCCTTTCATCCTGTGAAATTTTTTCGCTACACCTGCGTTTACAATTTGCTGCACAAGGGGGTTTTATTGCAACTCCAGGTACATGTTTACCTTTAGAAGAAATATAACTTTCACATTGTTGTATTCGCATCTTCCTCACATTTCTTTTCCAGCCTTCCTTATTTCTCATTTTTTTTCGCGGTTTATCCGTTCTTGATGGCCTTTCTTCCATACCTGTAGCGCTTCTTAAATTACTTAGATTCCCAGGATCATCTTCGTTATCAGAAGATTCGCTTGAAGAGCTCGGATTATATTCTGAGTGGTCGGGAGAATAAGCATCAATATCCGACTCCAAATTATCAGATGGTAATAAATATGAAGTACCAGCCGACTGATCCATAGGTGTAGATACATTTTCTACACTTTCAGTTTGATCTACATGAGTAAAAAAATGTATGTTATCTATTTAATGATGATAACGGTTGTAAAGTTAATGAAACTATAGAAATTCTTACCTGAAATTACCTTCGACACCAGGTGTTCTTCCTTTAAGTTGGGCTCAACAATTAGCTGTAGGTCATTACAATTTTCAGAAACTGAAATTTACAAAAAGCAATAGATTGATAATTATCACCCCAATATTAAAAACAATCGAAAACAAGGTTATTTTTAATATAAACTTCTGATTATTAATAATAATAAATAACTAAACTTGCCTGTATTATGTGGTGCTTGCTTAACACGTTCACTGTCCCGTGAGCCACATATGGCTCATACTTGATGCTTGCTCCAAGTCCTGTGAGCCATATCAGTTTCATACATACAGTAAAATTTATCTTGAAGTTTGTAATGGACTTGAGGTTTTATTTAAGTAATATACCTTGGACTTGGTAGAGTAATTTTTGTGCTACACGCCAATGTAAATATGAGGCATATTTGGTACATGGACTCTTAGTAAAACTTTGGTTAATATTATGTTTATTTCAAGTATAAAAAAATACAAAAATAATATAAATCCATTGTATAACTTAAAACAAAAAATTCTCTTGTTTAGAAAACAAAACAACAAAAAATTACAAAGCTATCTAGTGCCTTTTATTGTAACATGTAAGGCAAAATGCTTGTTCACATTCACTGCACATTGTAGTTACTCTTTTAGCTTTCTTTCCAGCTTCTTTTGAATTTAGACCCTGGTCTTTTTGAAAGCAGTAGCATCCGTGGCATCTTTTGCGTAGTACATTTCCTGCACTATCTTTTATTTCTTCTAATTTGTGAACACTTTTCCTCGTTTGTTTTGCAGGTGGTTCAGAAGGACATCTTTCAGGGATTTCCAAAAGGCTTTTTATGATGGATTCGGTAAATTCCAATAAAGTTATTTTACTATTGGTCATAGATATAAACAAAACGTGACTGTTCACAAGCGTGGTATTACATATTAGCTCGATAGCAATTTTTTTGTACCAGATCAACGATTTACGAAGAGATGAGTAATAACTTGCTAACTGATCTGATATATCTACACCTTGTTTACCTTTATTGTATTCCACAACTAGCTTAGGTTTAAATTTCCTGTTACCTTTTCTATCCTGTCCAACATCTATCATTTCATCACTATAGCACGTTGAAAGCATCAACACGTCTCGCTGATCTCTCCACTTGACAACGGTAATGTATTGCTGCTGAGCACTACAGATTTCACCTTTGTGAAGTTGTTTCTGTACGACTTGTTGATCTAAACCTCTTCTATTTTTTCTTACAGTTCCTATCAGGTTTGTATTATTGTCATATAAATATTTTGCTAAGTCGATACTAGTGTAATAATTATCGGTAATTATCAAACGACCTTCATTTAATAAATCTTTGGTGAGATTTATGACTGTCGATGCAGGGAGGTCCAGATCAGGAAGTTTTTCATTGGTCCCTGAATAAATAGATACGTTCCACGTAAAACCCTCTGGTGTGCATACTTTGAATAGTTTTATGCCATACTTGTTAGCTTTTGAAGGATTGTATTGCCGGAAAAGTAACCGTCCTCTAAATGGTATCATAGTTTCATCAACTACCACTATATCAGCCGGTCTGTACAAATTCTGTGTTGTTTTTATAATTGCATCGAGCAACGGCTTTATCTTATAAATACGGTCAGAGTGCTCTTGCAGATTATCGACAAAATGCCAGCATTTGAGCAATAAAACAAATCGGTTGTAGCTTAGTGAAATACGATGAAACAAAGGATGGTAATAGAGATTATCTTGCTTCCAGTAACACTCAATCGATGGAAACTGCAGTATACCCATCAGAAGAAGCGTACCTAGTGTAATATTATTATTATTATAATTATTTCAACTGAAAGAAGTAGAAAAGCTTACCAATAAAACGTTCCATTTCTGCACTATCAGTATCTTTCCATCGGGATAAACGACATGAACGAGACATTCTTCTTGTCTGCAGAAGCTGTGCTGCATATCTGTTGGTTTCCAAAACCATGAGATCAATAATCTCCTGATTTATGATAGTCTTGTAAATGTCAATCGGCTGCATCTCCTGACCACTAAATTGAATTTGCTGTTGACATCCCGACTGTCCCGTAAATAGAAACCTCGAAATGTTGATAACTTCAGTAAACCAAATTTTTTCGACATTGTCAGCTTCAGATGTTTCTTTAGTTATATCTAAAGCAGGGCTCTCACATTCTTCTTCAACTGACTCTGCACTCTCTTCATCAACATTAGAATATTCATCTTCCGAAGAATAGTTTGGGTCGGCAATATCGTCATCAAATTCACTTTCAACGTCACTAAGATTTTCAATTACAGTATGTAATTCAGCTTCACGAAGTGGTCTTTTTGAATTCATTTCTTTTAGCTTTTGCGAACAATAACCAAACAGCACGATACTGAAGAATACAACTTACTAAATGTGCACATTGAAAGAGAAGCATGCGCAAACTTGTATGAAACATATATGACTCATTGGACGTTGTGCCCTCAACATTATGACCCCAGAGTCCAATGAGCCATATATGGTACATGGGCTGTTTTTATGGGGGACTGACGCAGCTTATAACTGTTATAACATTGTGGACAGTGAACGTGTTAAGTGCTCTTTCTATTATCTTTTTAGTTCTTGTTGACATTTTTCTAAATAAAAACTATCAGAAAACAGTGCTTGTAAATGCCTAAACTTTAATACAAAACTAGATATCTTAAGCAGTCGGAGGAAGTGGTTGATGTTTAAGTCAAATTATTTGCTGCTATAACTAGATATCTCAAGTTACATATTAGCATACATAGATATCTCAAGTAATCAACTAATAGCACGAAAATTTTGCAAAATCTTATACTTATTTACTTGTTGCTACTGGATTTCTGCGCTTTTAGAATCAGATAGAACTTACCTAGTTATAGCACTAAACAGAGCGGAAAAAATTAGACAAGACCATGTAGATAACTCAAAAACCCCAAAATTCGAGTTACCTAGTTGTAGTACTAAGGGGACGAAATTATAATTTTAAATTAAATATCTAAAATAATTCAATATAACTCACAAAACTTCTAGGTTAGATTAGTTCTGGTTGGAGTCTGCTGTCAACCTGTCAGCTGTCGGACCATGGAGCAATCCAACACTACGTCACACTTCGTTCCAATATGGCGGCAGAGGGCAAACATTGAGCTGTCATATGCTGTTTACATGTTAAATGCTTATGCTTGTCTTGTGCTAAACTTTTATTTTTGGGCGATTTGTGTAAATATTATAGTATATATCGATTCAGTAAGTATTCACACTAGTTATTTATTAGTTTTAGAAAGCGTTTTATCCACCAAAGAATGTTAAAATGTGAAAATAAGTTCGAGCATTTAATTTTCTCGAATGGATAAAACGCAAATAAAACACACGTACAATAACGTTTTATCCACAATTAAACTTTTATCTAAAACCAATTCATTTAAATTACAATAAAGTTCAAAAATTTAACGGTATTTCTCAAATAAATGACAGTGTCAGCGGTGTTATTTGTAAATGGTTGTCACGCATATCTTATTATAGTATTAGGTCCCATTATACAGTTGAAATGGGCATAAATTATGAGTCAATTATGGATAAAATTATTTATTATCTTAGGAAGAGAAATGAAATAGTCTTTTTGTAAATTTTGAATTTATAGGCCATGCCTACTACGTGTATAGTTGTTGGATGCGGTAATAGATACAACAGAGACTTAGTGTCTTTTTACGCAGTCCCTGCTGAATCCAATCACAAATATTTGCACCATTTGAACGATTTAAGTAGGGAGAGAAGATCAAAGTGGATAGCTGCAATAAAAAGAGGTGATTTGACGGAGAGCAAATTAAAATATCAAAAAGTTTGCAGCAAACATTTTATATCCGGTAAATATATGAAGAATTTGAAATAATTTTTATAATTTATTCTCGAATTTATTATTTTATGTAGGTAAACCAGCAGCATTAGAAGATAGAAACAATCCAGACTGGATACCATCCGTATGTATGGGTCACGAGTCTCATCTTGTGGCTACGTCTGCAAATGCTGTTGCAAGATTTGAGCGGATGAAGAAAAGGAAGCTATCTGCAGGTGTAACAGTAGCAACACCTATGGTCTGTTATATTACTTAATTTTTTTAACACATACATGCACTTCATAATTGGTAGGATACACAAGTGAACGAATGAATGAATATGGTGTATATAAAATAATTTGTAAAGTATCACTTGAATATCAGGAAACGGTGCTGGGTTTTGTTTTTGATAACTAAGCTATACGATTCAGTATATTTTTGAGCAGAAAGACTTCGAGTAAATATTCTTTAAATATGAAAAATGTTGTTAATAGGAAAGATTGAATTAGTAAAGCTATGAATTTATTTTGTGTAATACTCGCGGTTTAAATGTTTTCGTATTCTGGATATTCAAATATTTTTTTATTGAATTTTGTATGGATGTTTGATTGTATATGACTAGAATGATAAATGTTTATTTACAAGTATGTGTGCTACACAAATAGTTACAAAATAGCATAATAATGTATGTTGTATGTATATGAATTTATGAATCTTTATTTTGTAATTGTTTTTTGAATATTTTTCTTTGTAATCTTTAGGTCAGGTGGCAGAACTTCCTTGGCTGAACCTTGTCTTTGACGTTTGTCAATAAAGTTATTTTTAATTGTTATTATGTAGAAATATTCAAATAAATCTGTGTGATACGAATGAGAATCTTAATTGTTATACATTTCAATTTTTAGAAACGATTGGTTAATTTTTATTGATAAAATATAATTTATTAACAAAGTAAAATATTATTTAGGAACCAGAAGAGCTTCAGCATGCAGAAGAACAAGAAATTGCAACTGGAGTTCATGTTCAGACCGAATTAACGTCTGAATTTGTTAATAAAATGGAACAGGACGCAGTTTTTTTAAACAAAAAAATTTATGAGTTAACTTGCAATTTTAATAAATTATCTCTTACAGAAGAATCATTTAAAGATAATAATGAAAAAATACTGTTTTACACTGGCCTATCTTATCCCCTTTTTAATATAATTTTAAAGCGCATTAAGCCAAATTTACCGAGTCACACAAATAACACTTTAGACCATTTTCAGCAGTTTTTGTTAACCATGATGAAATTAAGATTAAATACGTCATTTAAAGATTTATCATATAGATTTGGAGTTAGTCCAACTACAGCTTCTTCTTGTTTTGAGAAAACTATAGATATTCTCTACTGCAAATTTAAAACTTTAATCGTATGGCCAGCACGGGAAGATAGAAATAAAAACATTCCATCCTGTTTTAAAAATGTTTTTCATGACAAAACAACAATAATAGTAGATTGTTTTGAAATCTTTATTCAAAAGCCTTCAAATTTGCTTACTAGAAAACAGTGTTGGTCAAATTATAAACATCATTATACAATTAAATTTTTAATAGGTATTACACCGCAAGGTACGATTTCATACATCAGTAATGCTTGGAGGGGACGGATTCCCGATAAACAAATTGTACAATATTCCAATTTTTTAAACTTTATTAGTCCTCATGATGTTATTTTAGCGGATAGAGGTTTTTTAATAAAAGATTTAGTTGGCGTCTTACAAGCAAAAGTCACTATACCGGCTTTCACGAAAGGGAAAAATCAATTACATCCGTTAGACATAGAAGACACGCGTCATATCGCACATGTAAGAATACATGTCGAAAGAATAATAGGGGTAATCAAAACAAAATTTCACATTATGCATGAAATAATACCTATAACCATGATAAGTAATATTTCTAATAATTTAAGTATTTTGGATAAAATTGTGACTGTTTGCTGCGTTTTAATAAATTTAAGTTCACCGATCGTTCCATCTTAAAGTAGTAACACATTAATTTTAAGTAAAGTTTTGTTTTTTATTTACAAATTTTATTAAATGTTTTTACAGGAAAGATTGTATTGTATCATATTATAATTAAGAGAAAAAGTAAATAAATATAAATGTACTTTTATTAAAATATATTTTTTCATAATAAAATAAAATTTTACATACATGTGTCTATGTCTAAATTCATTTCACCTAATGTACAATTATCACAAATCCAAATCTCGTCTGGTACATCTTGAATCCCAACGCAATTGAAATGAAACCACTGAAATTTACAATTCTCATTGGAACACTTTATCATGGGTGTTTCATCATCATAAGTGTCACAAGTACACCAAGTGCAAATACTTCCACTTCCTGTTTTTTTTGTAAAATACCTGCCTAGTATTTCAGGTATTATTACACTGCTATGAAATTTCAAAGCTTTCTCTACATTTTCCTTTAGAAAGGCATCCTCTCTGTGTATTCTTTCAAGGAACACCTCCCGCGGAGACCACACTACGAAATCACAATAGTTTGTGTCAGACACAAACATTTGAAGTTGACTTTGATAATAGTAGGAATGTTTTTTATTTAAAATAATTTTGTTATCCAATAAAATTAGGCAGGTATTCTTCTTTAATGCGAACTCTAGTATTGTCATATTGTCCTTCAAAACGTAGGGGCACTTTACCTCTAAGCATCCTTTTCCGCAGCAAGCGCAAGAAATGAGTCGATCAGGAGATGCACCAAGTTGGCAATATTGTGTGCTAACTAGAAATCCCACTTCTTTTACCCTCTGGCCTGTATGTTTTCCGGAAGTCTGCTTCACATATGCATTTACAGCATGAATTTCATGAGTAATACCCCAAGACGTAGCCTTTGTTGTAAATAAAATCTTTGCCGGATAACATATACTTTTTATTAGTGACAGGGACGGTTGTTGTTTGTTGTAGTTGCAGCACATTTTAAATTTTGATGCTGTTACTCGGCCAGACCTTTGATGGTACCTATAATAAATTATATTTACTACACATTTTATAAATTTATAATAGTTAATATACCATTCTGAAGAAGAACTTTGGTTCCGTGTGCTTCTCTCAATTTCAACAACTTCTCCTGCAGAAAGTTGAAACTGCAACGAAGTACTAATTTGAAGTAATTCTTCGTACGGTTTTGCCTCAAACTCTGCGTTATACAGGTCTAACACATTGGGCAACATTGTAGGCTCCAGATTCATTCGGCTGGCAAAAGGCTCTACAATTCTACACAAAGCAGAACTACATCCGGCTTCTTCCAGTTCTGATAACAGAGAGACAGTTTCTTCATCATTCAAAGGTGAACAGTTGATTTCTATAGTTTTATTTTTTCTTAAACCCCAATTAATATCAGCTACAGTCACAATTGGTACTTTGTCAAGTGCAGGAACTGGCCAAACAGCTTTCAAATCTGTGCACGAAGTACCTTCTTTTATTTTATTTGCAAATTCTGTTGCAAAAAGTACCGCGGCGATATGACTGCAGGCTTCGCTATTGCCAGCCATACATGTGCAATGAGCAGTACAAACACTGCCTTCTGCCTGGGTTACCACCCAAACCTTTAAAGGTTTGTCATTGCCCCTTTGTGAATGTTGCACCTGAAAATAATGAAATATTTTAATAATCTTGCGTGGCATGTATGCATCGAAACTTTTACCTTTCCAATAAGAACAAAAAAGTCATCCAATTTGATGCAGCCCATTTTTACAAAGCCTGCTTCAAAATATTTATAGGCTTCCAAGGATTTGTAAGCTTTCATTTGCTGTGCAGTGTAACTACTGTGGGTTAGTACTAAATACGACACAATATCCATACTTGACACTGGAGGAACAACATCTATTCCAAAATCTAAATTTTGGTCACTAATTGTGAACGGATCTACATAATTAATAATTTTTATTTTCTCCATATACCGAAGTCCAACATCTGGATGCTCCTTCTCCAACATTAACAAATACGAACTTTTACTATCCATATTGTATTCTGCAAAATGTTTATATTAAAGTTAAATTACACACATTACTAAAAATATATAAACCAATAGTATAAATACTTACAAAAGAATAAATCACCGAATACAGTCACTCTCCAATTTCACACGATCATGTGGGTTAAGTGACAATTGAGTATTTCTTAAAACCACCTTAAAACACACAACAGCAAATCAAGGAATGAATAGTGAAATAAATAACTATTGTGAATACTTACTGAATCGATATATACTATAATATTTACACAAATCGCCCAAAAATAAAAGTTTAGCACAAGACAAGCATAAGCATTTAACATGTAAACAGCATATGACAGCTCAATGTTTGCCCTCTGCCGCCATATTGGACCTTTAAATGGTCACGTGTTCTGGATTGCTCTATTTTTTTCTTTTTGTAGGTTATGCTAGAGCAACTACTACCATCTGTAGACATATTGGGAAGCTTGCGCTAGGCGCTACGAATATAAACTTATTAAATTATTTTAATATTACCTTGCAGAAAACTGTAATATGACTGGTTTTTGAGATCACTATTCAACATAATAGCAATTTTATTTTGACATGAATAAAAATACTGAATTATTGACAAAACGTTTAGATAACGAATGATTTTTCCAATCGTTAAGAAATAACGATATCGGTATCTTTTTTTCGTTATGTAGAATTAAATTATTGTTTACAGAATACCACTTTAACGATTATCGTTATGATAACGATTTAACAATGAAAAATGTCATAACGATCGTTTACAGAATAAGCCTATTAAACGATTTTCGTTATTACCATGACGATATAACGTTTTACCGATTCGTTATGTCATAACGATCTTACAGAATAGCCCTATAAGTAGCGTAATTCCTCTGAAGTTCTTATGGCCGGTTGCACCACGAATACATAACTACTAAGTATTCCATAAATATGTTATGTACTCCTTAACCGTTGCACAATCCGAAATAATGCTTATGTATTCCTTAAATATCCCTAACGGTTCCTTAAAATTAAACGACCAATTTTGACGGTTTAAATTTATGATTGGTTTTTAATATAACATATGATTTGTGTGTTGACCAAAAGATAATAAATATGAATAATATATATGATATTGTGGACGATCTCGACGACATAAATGAAATAAATATTTTCAACAATGGTGATGTACGTCAAATATACGAAAGAGCCGATAACTTCAGAAATTTAACCGAGAAAGAATTTTTCGAACGTTTTAGGTTAACAAAAAATACCGTTTTATCTATTTTAGGATTAATTGAACATAGATTGGAATATCCATATGACAAGTAATATTACGTATTTATATTGCAGTATAATATATATTTAAAAATTATTTTTCTTTTTTAGAAATAACTCTGTGTCACCAATGAACCAATTATTAACTACGTTAAGAGTATATGCTACAGGAGGACATCTATTAAGTTTAGCCGATTTTGGGGGTATGCACAAATCAACAGTATCCAGAATTTTAGTTCGCGTCTCAACGGCAATTGCCGCATTGAAACCACAATTTATTAAATTTCCTAATACAATAGAAGAAATTAACAAAACGCAAAACGATTTTTATGATTTGTATTCATTTCCTAGAGTGATTGGAGCCATAGATTGTACCCATATTAGAATACAATCACCAGGTAATAGTAGAAAATTTAAAAGTGTGATAAAAAATTTAAATAAAATAATTTTGAAAATCATAGGAAAAAATGACGCAGAGCTATTTCGAAATCGAAAAAGTTAATTTGCTATAAACTGCCAAGTGATTTGCAATGCACAGAAAATGATAACGGGTATAGTTGCACGCTGGCCTGGTGCGACGCACGATTCTACAATTTTTAATAATAGCAATATTCGTGCAAGATTTGAAAATAATGAATTTCCAAATAGTCTTTTATTAGGTATAACAATCACACCCTAAACTCTTAAATTAATTACATTTTTTCTCTCTTTATCTACAGGCGACAGTGGCTACCCACTAAAAAGTTATTTATTAACACCGTATTTAAACCCGACAACACCAGCACAACAATTATTGAATGAGTCACATATCAGTACTAGATCAATAATAGAAAATCTATTTGGTATTTGGAAAAGACGCTTTGCAATTCTTGCGTATGGCTGCAGATTAAAGCTCGAAACTACACTAACAATTATAATATCAACGGCAATACTTCATAACATTGCAAGATTGATGAATGAACCAGAACCAATTCCTGGGCCAGAAGACGAAAATCATGTTTTGCAACAATTAGTAGATGACGGACAAATACCGGAATTGCCGTATGTTAATAATAGGAACAATGCAGCTATTGGGATTGATGTGAGAAATAACTTTGCAAATAATTACTTGGCAAGATTGTAAAAAAAGTATTTACTAAATTGAAAGTTACAAACTAAACAACTATCATAGTTATTTTGTAAAATTAAAAAAAATAAACAAACATTTACAAGAATCAATAATAATTAAACTTGTTCATTTAACAATTTAATTCTCCTCAACTGTTCTTTTTTTATTTCAATTTCCAAAGAAATATTAGTTTTCATTAATTCTAATAATTCCTTTGTCTTGATATCGTTTTCTTCAAATGCAATCTTTTGACTTTTAATAAAATCCATTTTTAGTTTTGCCAAATTCGTGTAATTTTCATGAATGTTTTGTTCATCTTCAGGAAGATTGGGTCTCCGTCTTGTGGACCATGGAGTTTTCTTTAATTGTTTCTGCCTTTTTGTTTTTAATTTATTGTTCACAGGCGTACTCATATTTACTGGGGTCCAGTCTCCCCAATCTACATTTAAATTTTCTTCTACGTTGACTATGTTAGGCAATGCATCATCCTCTACAGCACTTTCCTAAATTTTATGAATATTAATAATAATGAAACAAAAATATAAACAATATAATAATAGAAGTGTAGTACTTACTTCAACATGAGTTTGATCATTTTTATCAGCAGTAACCAGTATTCCTTCTTTATTAATCACAAATATTGCTCCACCATCATCATCAAAAGCATTGTCTAATCCAATTACAGACTTTGGATTCATTATATTTAAAGCTAAATTTTGGCATTTGTCAGTAATTATAGGTTTGGTTCCTCCGCCAGTTTTAATACTTTCCATTTTTTCATTAGCTACATCTTGTCTTGTTTTCTTTTTAATTATCATAGTATCGTTTTAATGATTCTGTTGTTCGAAAACTGCAATTTGGAGACTGTGCATTGAACAACTTTGTAATTTCTTCCCAAGCTGCTTCTTTCTTTCTATTGTTTACCATATCTGTTTTTTTTATTTTCGATAATTTGTTTAAAATTTATCATAATTTGTAATAATGTTTCCTTCTCTTGAATAGAAAAATTCATACTACGAACTCGTTTCTTTACTTCTTCTGCCATCTAAAAAAATATATTGAACTAAAATACAAATGCAACAATATTTGGCAATTAATAATAATGTGACTTACCTTAATATTAATCAGAATTTAAACGAAACAAATAAAACTAATGAAAATGGAAATAGGTTATTATCTTTATCCCTTTAAAATTGACACACAGTCTTAGCAACAGGTGCATTTCAATAGCCCCCCCACATCATTTTTTTAAAGATGTTTTTTCGTAAGTAAATTGTGCTAGGTTTGTGCTGAATTGTGCTGTATAATAAAAGTTTTGTGCTGGTCTCGTTCGACTCAAAATAAATTATTAAATTGGAGGGGCTAGTGAAACACTGAGCCCCCCACATAATATTTTAAAAGATTTTTTTTCATGAGTAAAGTGTGCTAGTTTTGTGTTGAATTGTGCTGTATAATAAAAGTTTTGTGCTGGTCCCGTTCGACTCAAAATAAATTATTGAATTGGAGGGACTAGTGAAATACTGAGCCCCCCCCCCACACAATATTTTAAAAGATTTTTTTTCATGAGTAAAGTGTGCTAGTTTTGTGCTGAATTGTGCTGTATAATAAAAGTTTTGTGCTGGTCTAGTTCGGCTTAAAATAAACAATATAATTGGAGGGGCTAGTGAAATGCTCAGCCTCCCCACATAATATTTTTAGGATTTTTTTTCATGAGGTAATTGTGCTAGTTTTGTGCTGTATTGTGCTGTATAATAAAAGTTTTGTGCTGGTCGAGTTCGGCTTAAAATAATCAATTAAATTGGAGGGGCCATTGAAATGCTTAGCCCCCCTACATAATATTTTTATAGATTTTTTTCATTACTAAATTGTGCTAGTTTTGGGCTGTGTTGTGCTATGTACTAAAAGTTTTGTGCTGGCCGCGTTCGGCTTAAAATAAATAATTAAATTGGAGGGGCTATTGAAATGCTTAGCCCCTCCACATAATATTTTGAAAGATTTTTTCATGAGTAACTTGTGCTAATTTTGTGCTAAATTGTGCTGTATACTAAACGTTTTGTGCTGGTCGCATTGGGCTCAAATTATAATTTAAAATGCAAAGTACTACAAGAATGTTTTTTAACCCAATACACGAAGATAACTTCTGTTATGGAAATGTTCTTTCGATAATGGAAATTATTAAATGCCCTTAAAAATGGGATATCTACTGATATTTCAATTGAACAATATCCCAACTTTAAATCATATTATTAGTATTTTGCAGTAATTGATTGATTGATGGATTGGTCCGATGTATTAGGGTTTGACCATCTGGTAATGTTTCTAGGGTAACTGCCACCCAATATTTATAATTTTTTTCCAGCGTTTCTTTGTTTACTTTCATATGTGTTGTCCACCCGGTGTAGCCCTTTGTCCCTTGTTACTTATATTTTGGCGACGCCTGATAGTTTTATGGTAGTCAAGTTAATTGGAATGGTAATAGATGAGAACATGAGAAATTAAATTTACGAAATAAAATTAATTTTTTTGCATAATAAATTATAGAGCGAACTAAACAAAAGTTGCATACCATACTAACAATATAAATTAAAAAGAAAATGTCTAAGAGAAATTATACAGGCAACATTTTTATTAAAGCTATTTAATTTTGGAAGATCATTTTAAATTAAATTTTTACCGTACTATTTTCATTAGAACAAAATTTTACCAAATTTGTGTTTGATGTAAAGAATTTTTAATACAGTTATTTAATTTTTTGGCTGAAGATTTTAAATTCGCACCATACGTTATTTGCTGAGTAATGTGTCGAGTTAGTGTATTCCTATCGGCGACTTATATGAAGCGTATTTTCGTAAATTATTGTTTACTTATACAAACATGCTTTTTTACTACATGCACGAAGATAACTTCTGTTACGAAAGTGTATATTGTAATAATATATCATCAGAGTGAACTTAGCAGTAGATTCGCAGTAGCGGATTTGGCCGAAAAATATTGTTGGACAACCCTGATGTTCATTAACGTTCGCCTGCCTTTCGTTGACGATCGCTGCCGTTCGTTTAAATTTATTTCAATAAAATCAAAAAATATGTTAAATATCTAATTCAGTAAGTAAATTGTCATTTGGTATATTAAATCAGGAATCCAGGGTACATAATAATAATAACAGTTTGAAAATATACACTTTAAGAAATATTACTGGCTCATCATTAGCCTGAAAAGAACACGGACAGACTGAATCATTTGCAAAATGATTGTTGCATTAATAAACAATACAAAAATATCAGTTGGTTAAATAATTCAGAGGAATAAGGTACGTTATAATAAAACTGAAAATTTATACCTCAACAGGCATTGTTTGTTCATAGTTATCCTGAAAGAGATACGGACAGAATAAATCATTTTCAAAATGATTGTCACATTAATAAACAATACAAAAAATATCATTTGCTTAAATAATTCAGGGGAACAGGATACGTAAACACAATAAAACTTTGAAATTTTATATCTTAACAGATATAATTGGCTCATAGATATCCTGAAAAGGATACGGACGGAATAAAACATTTACAAAATGATTGTTACGTTAATAAACAATACAAAAATAATTCAGGGGAACAGGTTACGTAATAACAATAAAACTGAAAATTTATATCTTAACGGATATTATTAGTTCATAGTTATCCTGAAGAGGATACGGACAGAATAAAATATTTACAAAATTATTGTTACATTAATAAACAATACAATTTTTTTTAATTTAATTTGGATTCACGGGAACAGGGTACGTAATAAAAATAAAATTTTGAAAAATTATATCTTAACAGATATTATTGGCTCATAGTTAACCAGCTGATATTTTTTGTATTGTATATTAATGTAAAAATCATTTCGTAAGTGATTCGTTCTGTCCGTATCCTTTTCAGGATCACTATGAGCCAATAATATCTGTAAATTTTCAAAGTTTTATTGTAATTGTTAATGTAACAATCATTTTGTTTGTATCCTTTTCGGGCTAATGATGAGCTAGTAATATTTGTTAAAATGTATATTTTCAATCTGTTATTGTTATTATGTTCCCTGGGTCCCTGATATAGCAAATGATTTACTGTACTTACTAAATTAGATATTTAACGTGTTTCTTATTTTTCTTTGATTTTATTAAAATAAACCTAAATGAACGGCAGCGATCGAAAACGAACGGCAGCGAACGTCAACGAACGTCAAGGTTGTCTAACGCTATATTTTGTTCGAATCCACTCCTGCGAATCTGCTGCTAAGTTCACTCTGATTAATATGTCCATTTCTAAAGTACTATTTCCATTCGATTTTGCTAAATTTGTGAGTTCATGTGATAAAAATGTTCGTAAACGATTGCTTACTTTCTTAAGTTTTTGATAATTAGGAATTAATAATTTGAAAAGTAGCATTTTGGTTATTTTCTCTATTGCTAAAATTCTACTTTCATAATAAAAGCCATGAATTGGTAATTTTACCAATATTTTCGTGTATTAGCAGTAACGGAGAAACGCGTGGCAAAATTGACATATTCAAATCACGATAACGAACATTGAAGCTTGAAAGATCAGAGTTTATTTATGGCTTGAATTATATTGGCTTGATTTTTTAAGGAATGGTAAAAATTCAGTTTAAGTGTCACAATTTTTAATATCAACAAAGGATATCTACTTACATAAAGAGCATTCTAAATTTTTGAAAATGACGTGTGTGGAATAATCATTGGAATGAATTTTTAACAAATATTTATTCAAAGTAATGCAGTATAATAATACATTTGGCAATATTGTTTTCTATAACAGTTGACTGTAATGAGACTTTTTAAGAGCAGTAAAATTATGGTATATCCAAAGGAAATACTACATACAGTAAATAAATTAGGTTTGATAAACTACCCATCTTAATTTTGCATGAGAATTAATGTAAATTACTTAACTTAGTAAAGTTATAACGTAATTAGGAGGAATAATGGAAGAAACACATTTTTAATAAATAGGCCTTATTTTTGTCAAAATTAATGTGTACCACTTTACCACAAAAACTTTTTATTTAATTAATATGTTTATCTTGTTATTGTATGCTCCAAACTCCAATAAAGCATATTTATTAATAAGGAGGTGCATTGCGATAATATTAATATTCAATATTTATTTTTTTAAATAATAATACAAAAATAATTTCATTTACGAATGAAAAATATCATAAACATTATTGTAATTACTAATAAATGTAGTGTTTTATATACATACATACATATGTCCAGATTTAACTTAGAAAAATACAAACCTGAAATATAATAAAAAAAAATTATAATGTATAAACTAATAAGTGAGGAATGATACGTGAATTTAATAAATAATTCATTTTCTTTTCCTGTAAGTCGTCGTAAATTTCCCATTTGTTGTTTAGTCGTAAACAATATGCTTGAAAATGTCCTATGGATTTGTGATCAGTACTTTGATTATCTCCAGAATATCCTATAACTCCTCGAAGTACGTAGCAAACATTAAAAACACGTATATTTGTTTCTATATCTTGAAGCTTTACACTTGATATATGACCAAGATTAGATATTTCTATAAAAAGATATCTTGTATTAAATAATGTGTCGGTATTTTTATTGGAATTACAAATCTCATTAAATTTTTCATTTATTTCGGTGCATTTTGTACTTTTCAATTCCTCTGTATAATTTATAACTGATTCTTTAATTTTTAAAAAGTTTTTGTTATTTAGTAGAACAACGGCATGATTTTTTGTTCTTTTTTTAAACTGAGAACATAATTTATTTGAACAGTGAACAATTCTTGAACACGAATAATCTAGTACTTTATGTTCTGTTAATTTCTCTAACAATCCAGTTACTGTACATACATTTGAGATTAAATTTACGTTATTTGGCAGTTTATTACTATCAAATAAATTTCTTAAAATGTCGATCCGTGTTCTGTAAGTTTGTAAGTTAATTGTGTTTGTTAATTTTTTTATAAGTTTGTAAAATGAATATGTTAGATTGGATACACTGGAGTCAATACAAACCGAATCGACCATATCTTTAAAATCTGGACTATCACAGTAAGCCGATGTTAAAATTTGTACAAGTGAATCGAAAGCGCAAGTATTGTTTGCAAGAAATTTTTTTGAATCTAGTTTAACAGGTTTAAGTTTAGTGGAATTGCCATTTTTTAAAAGACATATTGGTAGTACTTTTATGTTAGTACTTAGATCAATATCTTGCCACTCAATATTGGGTTCTAAATACGAAGTTCGCGGTCTTTTAACTGGAGTAATTGCCTGTCCTCTCCAATTTTCAACTTCGCACATTTCTCGAATTACGATTTTTTCAAAATTATTTTTTTTAACACATGTCATGCACGCCCGGTTTTGGCCATAGCCTTCTTCAGAATTAAATAAAGTCTGGGAACAACCATCTAAATTATGAATCGGGATATTGCAGTAGTAACATTTGTGCTGACTATCAGCATCAGGATAGTTACCAAGTAAACAAGCTGCACATGTATTATTACTAACCATATTTTCGGAATTTGGTGTATTAGTCGTTAGAGTTTCATTAGTATTTACATTTGTTTTTAAGTTTGATGCTGTATTCATAATTTGAGGAATATTTGCTACACGTTTTGATTGGATGGTGGATAAATTTTGTGCGGCAGCAGCAGCAAGTTTCATTGTACCAGTTAATGAAAGAATGTGATGGCACAAGAATTCATCGACTCTAATTGGCAAGTGTTTGTTACAAAATATTCGATTTTTAATGTCATTAAAAGAGCTTTCAACAGGAGCACTACTTCCAGTGAGAGAAACAGATTTTTTAAAATAAGGCAACATAATGGCTGAGCACAGCGGCAATAATTTAATTAATCGTAAAATATTATCCACTATTTCTGGGAGATATTGCATGTTATTTATTTATTTATTTATTTACATGATTACCCAACAGGCAATGCCCAATAACAGGATAAAAAAGCACAAATATACAAATATAAAAATAGACAAAAATACTAATACAATTAACTTAAAGCAAAAGAAATTTGTTTAATATATTTCACTAACGTTGTGGACTCTAGAAGGAAAATATCAAGGCTAGGAAATTTAGTTAGATAGAGAGAACACATCCGATGAATAGGTGAAACAAGAAAAAGATTAGTACGAGCAGATGGTAAGTAAAAGGTCATAGAGTTTCTTGTTTTAATAGCAGGGACGTGAAAGTTTAGTAGGGAGAGACAGCGAGGATCGTCAACACCACCATGTATTAGTTTAGAAAGATAGAAAACGGAAGTATTCTCCCGACGTTCCATGAGACTGAGGAATTTGAACTCCCGAATCAGCTGTGCATAAGAGATAGTGCGTGTTGGATAGGCGTTGAAAGTTTTAAAATAAATATACTTTAAAAATTTCTTCTGTACTGATTCAATTAAGTCTTGATAATATTCATAGATCGGATTCCATATGACCGAGCAGTACTCAAGTTTAGAACGCACGAAGGAGTAATACAAACTATATATTGCAAAAGTATTGTTGAATGAACGAGTGTTCCTTATTATAAAGCCCAGCATTCTAATTGCAGCTTTGTACGTGACTTCAATATGTTCAGCAAAGGTTAGTTTTGAGTCAAATTTTACTCCAAGATCATCACAAGTGGTTGTACGGGTGAGAACTACATCATTGATTACATAGTCAAAGAGCAACGGAGAAAATTTTTTAGTATATGAAAGTACCGAACATTTATTTAGATTTAATCCTATGTTATTATCAATACACCACTGATAAAGACTATGTAAGTCATTTTGTAGTAATAAACATTCATTAACTGACTTTATTGAAACGAATATTTTTAGGTCGTCTGCAAAGAGAAGCTTCTCACAGCTGATGACTTCTGTAACGTCATTAATAAAGAGAAGGAAGAGTAAGGGGCCCAAATTCGAGCCCTGTGGAACGCCGGAAGAAGGGATAAAGGGACTGGAAGTATGGCCTTGGTATTGTACAAAAAGTGAACGGTTATGAAGGTACGATGACAGGAGAGAAATGAGGGAAGGTGACAAGGAGAAAGAGTGAAGTTTACGTAACAAGATTGTGTGGTCAACTCTGTCAAACGCCTTAGCAAAATCAGTATAGACACAGTCAACTTGACCCTTCAAGTCAAGAGTAGTGGCAACAAAGTGACTAAAGAACATCAGATTGGAGGCTGTAGAACGTTTCTCCATAAAGCCATGTTGACAAACTGAGATGTTTCTTTTAACTTTGGAATATATGGTATTATAAATTATCCTCTCAAAGACTTTACTAAAATTAGGAAGTATAGCTATCGGTCTATAATTTTTGATATTAGTTACATCACCCGACTTATGTATTGGAGTGATACGCGTGATTTTCCAGATGTCAGGAAAGGTGTTGGTGGAGATGCACAAGTTAAAAAGATGATGTAAGGCGACAGACAGAGGATAAGAACAATCTTTAATCAAAAGGCTTGGGATTTGGTCAGGTCCACAAGATAGGGAAGATTTAAGTTGTTTGATAGAGGCTTCAACTTCAGGAACAGATACAGAAGAGAGTGTAATATTTGAGTAAGATAAAGTAAAGTTAGAGACAGAGGTATGAGACGTGTTGGAAGGAGATGAGTAGACAGATTTAAAAAAAGATGCAAAAGCGTTAGAAATATCATCCGGTGTGGACAACAATTTGTCATTAGATGTCATTGAGCTACATTTAGTGGATTTTTTCCTTTTAGAGTTCACAAAGCTCCAAAATTTGTTAGGATCAGTCTTAATAGCTGTCTCACAAGAATTTACATAATCATCATATGATTTTTTAATTAGTGACTTTATTTCTTTCCTCAGCGAATGGAACTTAGATTGATGAGATGAATTATGTGGAAATTTGTGTGACAGTTTTCTAAAACGTTCTTTAAGCTTAGACTTATTAATGATTTCTTTAGAGAACCAGGAGGATAGGTTTTAGTCGTGTGTACTTTGAGTGGAACGCATTGGTCAATGAAAGAATAAAGTGTACTGTAAAAAAAGTCACACGCTAGATTGACATCTGTAAAATTGTTGAGGCAGTTCCAATCAAATTGATCTATTAGGTTGTACAATTTAATATAATTTGCTTTTTTAAAATTATAAGACAAAATTGAACTGGCACGGGGTTTCACATGGTTCTCTAAATTAAAATCGATAACAATATTAAGAACCGGATGATGGGCATATTCTTTGTCAAAAATATTGTCAGTTAAACGAGTAACATTACAAATAACATTGGAAATAACAACGTCTAATAATCTGTTATTAACATTCTTAATATTGTTATATTGTTTAGCATCTAGAAATTCCAGTACATTCATAAATTTGTTAACTTTTGAATACACAAGACAAGTGGAGAGTTCAGGGATGTTGAAATCTCCCAAAATAATAAAATTATTGTGTTGTAAAAATGGTAAATTTTCAATAAAGTCTAGGACAGTATTATATTGGGTATTATTCAGTGAGGGAGGAATATATAGTGCAAAAACAAATAGAGTTGTATTACTGTGGGTAATTTTGGAACAAACTATGTCAACATTCACCGGGAGTATATCTGTGTAGTCCGATAAGTCGACACTCGTGGATTGTAGCTGACTGTTGATGAGAAGTAGTGTGCCCCCACCCTTGGATAGTCGACATGCGCTGAAGTCTCGGTCACTGCGAAAAACTGAGTAGGATTCAGTTGCTAATTCAGCATTTAGGACGCTGCTAGTCAACCACGTCTCCGTGAGCGCAATTATGTCGAAATCACATGTTGCAGTAGTCGAGAGAAGCTGGGAGAGTTTGGAGTTTAGGCCTTGAACATTCTGATAGTAGCATGTTAACTTCCGTGTAGATGGTGGTGAAGACAAATTATGCAGTGATTGCTATTTGGTGCCTAATATATTGTCTTTAAAACGTTTAAAAGTCTCTTTAAAAACATGACACTCTCTACTAGTAGGAACTTTAGTTTTGTGAAGGTCATTGTATTGATGCATTTTAGTACAGTAGATTGGCATTGTTTGACATCGTGGTTATCCGAACACTTGGCACAATGTGGTTCAGTTCTGGAGCAATGTTTGGAAGTGTGATGATAGCCACAACATTTAAAGCAACGACGCAGTTCTATTCCATCATATACTGAGCAGTAATCATAGCCAACAAATACATTGCCATAATTTTTAAGGTTGCGATAAGTGGAAATATCAACCTGAATGAGTGCTTGAAAGACTTTCGTGTTTTTTTTAGTAGGTTCAAGTTTTAGTACTTTGCATTCATAACCACTCGCAAAGCAGGAACTGTTCTGTTTAGTAAGATGCTCAAGAAAAGATTCACTGCTGATCTTATCAGTCATCCCGACAATTCTCAATCTGGGATTAAGTACAGGTACTTGTTTGACATCATATTTATCATTCAGGTTGTTGATAATGAGATCCGCCAGTTTTTCAGAGTGTTCGGTATTAATGAACGAAGAACCATTGTTTGTATGACGCACAGAGTTTAATGTAATGTTGGACGAGACAGGATTTGCTGTTTTCAGTATGTCAGATTTGGTGAGAGCTGCAGTTTGAGGTCCATTTTTAGGTTTGAGAATAACTGTTGGTTTAGGAGCAGGATTGTTCACAACTTCAGAGAATGTCAATGGAGAAGAGGAGGAGCACGCATTGTTGACGCTACTGGAGACTACCCGTAGTTTGGATTCAATTTCAGCTGATAAATTCGTTTTAAAAGAATCCATACTGCTGGAAATTAAGGTACTTAAATTTTCCTTAATGGTGGGCATAATTTTATCCAATAATATTTGCTCCAGGTTTGATGTTAGGGACGCAAGTTTGTCATGCATGGTTTTGAGAAGTGTCTGCTCATTGGATTGCTGCAATTTACTGACAGCAATACAGTTAATTCTGCAATTAGGGCACCAAAAGAATACAGATTTGGACTCAAGTGCTCGGCATTGGACTTCATTTAGGTCAACGCATGTAGGGTGAAACCACTGGTCGCAGACTCCCTCACACCCAATAAGGTTGTCGCTTCTTCGGGACTTACACAATGCACATTTGTTCATTTTAAAAGCACAGAACAAGCATAATTTAAAAAGAGTCACGACACATACGGAAAAAGGTAACACGAACACTGCTAATTAAACAAGAATATAATGGTTTGTCAAGGTTTAAAAACGTCTTAAGTTAAGTTAATAAAAATTGCAAGGACGAGGTTAAAAGTTAGAAAATTCTGGATCACCAGGAGGTGATGTAGCTCCGAAAATAAAATCACTGCATCACTCACATTAAAACGCACATAATGGTAGTAAATTAACAGCACAAACACTTTAAAAACTGACAGAAAAACACAAAAAAACTGCGACAATATTGACACGCGTCCGCACTCTACGACAACAACAACAATTATCGCGATCTCCTTCAGATATTTTAGTCTTTACTTCTGTTACTAGCGATTTACCCCAACTACCAAACTCATTATTATTTGTATCATTTAGTTCTTGCTCGTCTTCATTAATACCATTTTGGTATTCTTGAATAATATCTTCCATAAAAAAACTCTGAGAACCATATGAAATTATATCTCTTAAAAATTTTTTTTTTCTTCGCATTCTGTCATTTTAGTTGCATTACTTATTTTATTTCCTTCCGTTTCACTTAGAGCCACGGTTAAAACTGCAGTTAAAATTTTCTCAGCAATACTAATATTATGTGCTTGTAAAACTTGCCCAAGACTCCGTATGTAAAATTGACGAATTCTTCGATTTTTTTCTTTTAAACAATTCCATCCTGAAATTAAATGTATCACGTGCGCGACATCACAACGGATATATGAATTTGTAAATGATTGATTACCGTTATAAAATAGTAATTGAAAACATGAGTTGATGTATTGAGTAAGACTTCGAGAATGTGTAAATATTCGAACTAAACTTGACAGTAAAGCAATAGACATATCAGCTACCACTTCATCAGGAATAATAGCTCCGTCTTTAATCCAAAATGCAAGCCAGTGATTATATACTATCCGAGTCATGACGCTCTGACAGCATATTGCAAACTGAATATAGTTTAAATTATTTATTATTTCAGCCTTTACTTTGTGATACATTTTGAATATTAAGTTTTAAGTTTAAATAAAACAAAGTAACTTTGTTGATATCACTTATTTATTTAACACAATTTTTGTTACTAGTTTCGACCAGTTCGGTCATCATCAGACAATGAGTACAATAAAGTTTTTCATGCGAATTTATACAACGTAAAAGTACCGTTATTTACAACTATCGAAGAGAGGGGAGTATATTAAGTCTGGTCGTTTAGTAAAATTTTATCTTTATCATCTTTATATTTATAAATTTCTAAGGATTCTAGTAAACTAAGTTTTTTGCCTTTGTTTGCAAAATGAATTGGTATTATTTCTATATCAGGCGAATGATTATTTTCTAATAGGTGACAAGCATAAGTTGAATCTGTTTTTTGAAGTTTAAATGATCTTAAATGTTCTTTGAATCTAATTTTGAAATTCCGACCAGTCTGACCAATATACACTCCTTTACAATCTTTACATTTTAGTTTGTATACACCAGATTTTTCTAAAGCATTCTTACAATCTTTATTATTAAAAATACAACTTGATAATTTTTTGTAGGGTTTAAAGGCGACAGATAGATTTGATTTCCTTAATTTTTTTTCAATAGTTTCACTAATTGTTCCAAAATAAGTTAGAGATACGTATTGTTTTTCTGAGTCTGGTTTAGATTTAGGATAAATGGATTCTAAGGTAAGTTGTTTCTCTTTTTTGTCGATTAAATTTTGGATGATAGTGTTAGGAATATCGTTATTATAGGCTATTTGTTTTATAGTTGCAATTTCTTTATCAAAATTCTCTTTATTTAAAGGGATAGAGAACGCTCTGTGAATCATTGAATTGTAGGCTGCAATTTTTTGTTTAAAACAATGTTGTGAATTAAAAGGGATTGTAGAGTCAGTTGAGGTGGGTTTCCTAAATATATCGAACACTAAAGTATTGTTAACTTTGCTAATAGTTAAATCTAAAAATTGTAGTGAATTATTATTTTCAATTTCTTTAGTGAATTTTATGTTGGGGTGGATGTTATTAATAAATTCATTAAATTTGTTTAACTGTCTATCTGTTCCTTTAAAACATACAACAATGTCATCTACGTAGCGATACCAAAATAGAATATGTTTTTTACAAAGTTCTGAATTTAAAATAATATTGACAATATTACACATGAATATATCTGCAAGAAGTGGACTTAGCGGAGAGCCCATAGCTAAGCCATTATTTTGCTGGTAAATTTTGGAATTAAATTGAAAATAGTTATGGCTAACAATTAGTTTAAATAAAGATAAGATATCCTGAATAATTACAATGTTGATATGTTTTTTATACAGTATTTTTTCTACAAGAGCTAAACATTCAGAGGGCGGAATATTAGAAAACATGTTGGTAACGTCAAAGGATACTAATTTACAGTTATTCGGTATGACCTTGTTCTTAATCTTATTAACTAAATCAACGGAATTTTTGACCGACTGTTTATCTTGGAAATTTGTAAGCGTTTTAAATATCCTATTAACTTCAATAGCTAACTGTCTTCCAGGGCTATTTATGTAAGAGACAACGGGTCTTATGGGCTCGTTGTCTTTGTGTGTTTTTACTAAACCATATAATACCGGTGCTGAAGGATTCATATTGATGAGTCTGTTACTTTCTTGATCAGTAAATAAGCTTTTACAGTTCCTTAAGTACTCTTTTAATTGACACTGGTATTTGGCCGTGGGATCTGATTTAAGTTCAACTGTTTTCTTTTTTGAAAAAATCTTCAACTTTATTTATGTAACTATCTTTGGGAAGAATAACTATTGAATTACTTTTGTCACTTTTTGTAACCACTAAGTTGTTATTTTTAACTTTTTTATTAAAACTACAAATAGTTTTAGAGTCCGAATTACATTGAACGGTATCACATTTTTTAATAATATTACAGATTTTATGTTTAGGAATTCTTGCATCCGTTAATTTCTTTAAAGCTAATTCACATTCGACTGTTAAAGTTTCTTTTTTATTTTTACATTTAACTTTAGGTGCGAATTTTGGTCCTTTATTTAAAAACTTTATTGTACTCATTGTCTGATGATGACCGAACTGGTCGAAACTAGTAACAAAAATTGTGTTAAATAAATAAGTGATATCAACAAAGTTACTTTGTTTTATTTAAACTTAAAACTTAATATGAATATAGTTTCTTACTAATAGTATCGTGAACAGTAATATTGTACAAAAAAATGTGTCCAGATTTTAATGAAAATGGTCGATCTAATTTTTTAATTCCCCCAGTAGCATCTACACTTATTTTTGAACAAATTGCATTTTCACAATAACTTCGATAAACGTGAATCTGTGCAGTAGTCCAGTAATGCACAAAAAATTTATCCAGTCCAATGTCTTTTATGGCGCAATTATATGGTTGGCTATATTTTGCCTGCAAAATAGCCATAATTGGATCTTTATGTAACCGAGTTTTAGATAATGCTCTTGACTTTGCTATTCTTAAAGCATTTGCTGAAACAAGATGACTTGGTTCGCAATCGCCAAAAACCATTAAATCATTCGCTTTTAGTTTTCGAAACGAGCTAGCCGATGGTTGAGTAGACAGTAAGGTGTTAACAAATTCATCACGTATTTTTCCTCTCAAATATCGCTTGTTTCTTCCACAATGTTTAGTTCTGTAATTGCCATAATAAATACAATTCAATATGGGTCTTTCATCAGTCAATGGTTTATGGGGCAAACTGCCTTCAAATATAGAGAGACATTCTTTACATTTCCCTATTATATTTAAGTACTTATTTCCATCTTCATAAATTTTTACTCTTTTAAATGATATCGCACATGGTAGTTTGGTGTGATCCCAAAAATGTGAAGATATAATGTGGGTCCATTCATAACTGGGCAGAGTTACATAATTTCTTGAATTAAATTTCCCACGGCGATACGTCTTAATTTCAGGCTCTAATTTGCCCCATTCTTGAATAGATAATGTTATAGTAAATTTTAAAATTTCAGACTGTAATGCGTTAGACGATGAGGACGACTCAGATGATTCACTACAAGTACTATTATCATTATCATAGTCTATGAAATTTATGTCACTGTTCTGATCATCTTTTTTTGTACACGGTAATTCTAATATTTCTTGAACATTATACCTGTTTAATAATACAATTGTATAAATAGCCTTCGCTGACATAGAGAAATTCATTTCTTTTCTAATTTCTTCCCAAACTGAATTTGATGGCACTGCTATTTTGTTATCAACGCATATACATGATTTATATTTATGTAGAATACTTATAAATTCCTCCCTTGGTAATTTAGGTCTCGGCATTTTTCCTAAAATATATTTTGAGTATGTTAAATACATAATGAGGTCTTCCACAAAAAAAACTTGTACTTTTTTATAAATAATTATTGAAGATTAGCTAATTTTAAACACTTTTGACTAAAAAAATTGTAAAAATATAAAACTTTTCATTCAAAATTTTAATAAAATAAATTCGCGGTGTTAAATGTAACGTCAGAACTGCAGAAATGTGTATAGTCACAAAAAGCGAACATAAACATATTTTTATTATTATATATTTATTTTTATGCTTAAATTCAAGTCAATATATGCCTATACAGGTTGTTCCATTTAAGTGTGCCACCATTGCTATCTCGAGAGCTATAAGAGCTACGAGGTTGGTTAAATTAGCAAAGAACCACCATTTTACAAGCCTATTACAATGAGCAAAAAAAATTTTTTTTCGACCAGTGGTTCTCAAAATACGGGACACAACTTTCTTATTTTAAATGAGAACTTTTTTTTTAGCTGATTCGATAGATTATTTTTTTCTGAATTCAACGGTATGAACATATCATATACTAATATAACAAAATAACTGAGAAAAATGCATGTTAAATTTATGTGTATTCCATTTATATCTGGCTGAAACAAGAGTGTTATGGATAGAAAACAATTTTGCTCATTGTAATAGTCTTGTAAAATGGTGGTTCTTTGCTAATTTAACCAACCTCGTAGCTCTTATAGTTCTCGAGATAGCAATGGTGGCACACTTAAATGGAACACCCTGTATACTATAATAGAATGTATAAAATACTTATTTCATTTAATTAATTATAAATACGAAATATCTCAAGACATGTGACAGTTGTAATTTGCAAGGAGGATGTACTTTAACAGAACATGAATCTACACATCATAACATAACCTAAAAACTTGTATTAAATTTAAAATAAAATATTTCTAAAATCTGTGTAGTTTTGAGATATTTAACAAATGATAAATTAATTCGTTAACTCAATTTTTCAAGACAAAAATAAAATTAAAAATAGTGGAAGACCCCATTATGAGTGCACAAATTTTAATAACAATCAACTTTAAACATTAATGCATACTTTAGAATACATTTCAACAAAAAATAGAAAATGTAACAATAAAATCTTGTAATTAATAAACACAATCGAAAAATAAAATTTTAGATAAAATTCGTAGATAAAAGTTAAAAAAACACAATTTTAGTAATACTACAAAGCCAATTTGAGCATATTATTTATTGACTCCTGCACTACCTACTTTCTGTATGAAATGCACGTCACATGGGCATAATACGACCTAAACATCTGAACCATCTGAACATAGGTTAACTCCTAAATTTGGGGTTCCCTAGATTCAACTTTAGTTCTAACCTTACAACTACTTTTTTCCTAATAAGTACTTATTATGATGATATTATGGGTAACTCACCTTTATCAAATCAAATTTATTTATATATTTTTAATTCTCTCCTTTGGATATCTCACAATTTTACAACTACTCTTCAAATATCTTCGTACAGTCAACCGTTCTGATAGAAAACAGTGCTGCCATATGTATTATTATAGGTACTGCAGTGAACATTTCAAATTATTTTAAACAAAAATTTGGCATAATTTTATTCTAATGAAAATAGTACGATAACAATTGATATATTATTACAAATTACACTTTCATAACAGAAGTTATCTTCGTGCATGGTGTTAAAAAGCATGTTTGTACAAGTAAGCAATCGTTTACGAAAATGCGCATCACATGTCTCCGGTAGGAATGCACACTAAGGCTTCATTCACAGCTCTTAACATAGTAATTGTTTTTGTGTTTGTCTTTGTCGACAAGTATAGACAGACCATTTCTATATCTTAACATAAACATTGTTTCAGCTTTATGTAAGTTCACCTGCCTGTATAGACTATTGAACATAATTATATTAAACACATTTTTAAAATACAGAATATTAGTACATGGTAGTAATTGGTTTGCGTAGCTTGTGACAATTTTTGTTTAATGTATAATTGCTGATATAAAACCAAAATAAACTCTTTTATAGATGTTGTGAACGTATCAGAAATTTTTAATTTGAGTGATTTAAATTATAATATTAATTATAATTTCAATAAAACAGGGAACACACGCATCGTCATAATGTCCATACATCGCCTTGTTCATTTCTTGTTTCGTCCAGTTTCATAACGTTCAAATATTGACCATGAATATGGCGCAGATGAACTTCGCGCGTTCGCAATTTAAAAAATTCACTACACACTACAATTGTACATGAAGATAATTTATTCAATCTGTTAGGTAGTGTTATTGGTGGTATTTTTTAATTTATAATTTGTATTGAGGAGTGTACTTTTTAAATTGTGAGTGCGCGAATTTCGTCTGCGCCAACTTCATGGTCAAGATTTGAACGATAGGAAACTGAATGAAAAAAGAAATGACTAGGGCAATGAATGATCTTCAGGACGCTGCATACCTAGCCAATAAAACATAACTTAATAACAGTTTAAAATCAAAATACGAAAAATCAAATAAAAATTAATTAAAGGCTAGATATAAAATATTTAAAACTTCATTGCTGACAGATGACATGACAACACATGATTTTTGTATACAAAGATCGCTACAATTTTTCGGTCCAACAGTCTTTTAAAAGACTTTTCTCATCCCGTTCTTTAAAACTTCGTTAACAATGACCATATCTGAAGATTATTTTCTGTCCCTTACAATACAATCAACATTTGTCAATAAATTAAACTATTACTAAAATAGAAACACGAATAACGTATAGCCCGAATTTAAAATGATCTTCCAAAATTAAATAGCTTTAATAAAAATGTTGCCTGTATAATTTCTCTTAGACATTTTCTTTTTAATTTATATTGTTAGTATGGTATGCAACTTTTGTCATGAAAAAAATCTATAAAATATTATGTAGGGGGGCTAAGCATTTCAATGGTCCCTCCAATTTAATTGATTATTTTAAGCCGAACTCGACCAGCACAAAACATTTATTATACAGCACAATACAGCACAAAACTAGCACAATTAACACATGAAAAAAATCCTAAAAAATATTATGTGGGGAGGCTGAGCATTTCACTAGCCCCTCCAATTTTATTGTTTATTTTAAGCCGAACTAGACCAGCACAAAACTTTTATTATACAGCACAATTCAGCACAAAACTAGCACACTTTACTCATGAAAAAAAATCTTTTAAAATATTGTGTGGGGGGGCTCAGTATTTCACTAGCCCCTCCAATTTAATAATTTATTTTGAGTTGAACGGGACCAGCACAAAACTTTTATTATACAGCACAATTCAGCACAAAACTAGCACACTTTACTCATGAAAAAAAATCTTTTAAAACATTATGTGGGGGGGGGGCTCAGTGTTTCACTAGCCCCTCCAATATAATAATTTATTTTGAGTCGAACGAGACCAGCACAAAACTTTTATTATACAGCACAATTCAGCACAAAACTAGCACACTTTACTCATGAAAAAAAATCTTTTAAAATATTATGTGGGGGGGGGGGGGGGGGCTCAGTGTTTCACTAGCCCCTCCAATTTAATAATTTATTTTGAGTCGAACGAGACCAGCACAAAACTTTTATTATACAGCACAATTCAGCACAAACCTAGCACAATTTACTTACGAAAAAGAATCTTTAAAAAAATGATGTGGGGGGGCTACTGAAATGCACCTCTTAGCAACCTTACTCATATCTTTAATTTTATTAAAAATATATATGTAATGTATCAGAAGAACTTTAAAATGTCTTTATTCGTATATATAACATTATAGAATTGACAAAATATATCCAAAAATTTATTTTTTCGTTAATTATTTTTAGATCTGTCATTTTAGATCACTTGATTTTGGATTATGTATTCGTTAGCTAAGGAACACATGAATTTGATTCATGCAACAGAATGAAAATTTAAGGATTCCCTACGTTTATGCAATTCATAACTATGTATCTCTTTATGGAACGTTGGTGCAACTGGCCATTACACTTTTTAGTGGCCCTTTTTTGTAGATTGGTGTTATTATCCCTGTCTGCCAATCAATGAGTGTTTTTCCTTCATCTTCAGCCATGTTTAGTATTTTTAAAAACATTCTTAGACCTTTTTGTTCCGTATGTTTTATCATTTCCGCTGATATTTCGTCATTCTCTGTTGTTTTCCCATTTTTATGTCTGTTTATTACTTTCGTCATTTCTTAGATTGTGATCTCGTCTGCCTTTTCTTTTTTCTCTACTGCGTCTGTGGTGAAGTTTTCGTGTTGGAGATTAAGAACATTTTCTTCACTTACCAATAGCTCCTTGAAATATTCTCTCCACCTTCGTAGGATTTTCTCTTTTTTATTTAGAATAAGACCATTTTTGCCTTTTATATTTGGGAGAGTTATTTCCTTCCTTTTACTCATGTTTTTTAACGCGCTATAAAAAAGTTTTTGGTTTGACTCGTACTGGTTTTGTATTTTTTTTACCAAATTCTATGCAGTTCGCTTCTTTTGCCTTTTTTTACTAAAATTTTCACCTCATTTTTAACATTTTTGTATTGTTCCAAGTGCTCCATCGATTTTGTTGCGAGATACCTTCTCCATTTTGATTTTTTTATTCTTTACTGCAGGTTTGATTTTGGTTGTCCACCAAGGTGTGTTTATTGCATAATGTTAAAGTTCCACATGCCTCTTTCGCCGCCTCAAGAATGTTATTATTGAAAGAGTCTCACATTTCGTGTAATCCCAGAATATTTTCTTTTCCTTCAAACTTTTCATTTAGTATTTTCTGATACTTATCTTTTACGTTATCATATGTTAACATGTCAGCTTTAAATTTAAAGATTAAAAAAATTAAATAATAATATTACAAAACCTTAATATAATATGTAGTGGTCATAGTCGCTCTGTTGATAAATCATACGATTTATTCGTTTTGATTGACGAACATCAATATGTTGACATTTGTTTGGTTTTAATCTGGCCCTACGATCCGATATTATTAAACCCGTTTTTGAGAAAATTCGTTCAGAAGGAACTGACTTAGCAGGTATAAAAATAGTTCATAACTATATGTAGGTACTAAATGTTTTTTTTAATCCAATACTCAATTGTATTTGATTTAATATTTTGTACTGGGTTTTCTAAATGTTGCCTAAACAAAATCATTGCTTCAGAAGTTGCAGAATTATTATCTTTTAAGTCCGGTAATCTTTTCTGAAAAAAAATAAATAAGGACGGAGTGGATCGTATAACATTATGGTCTGCTGCTGTTGAAGCTACTATATCAGTTTCAGCTTTTGATGGGTAGTATTGCAATATACTGTTTCCGTCTTTCTTAATTCACGTATTTCTATCTACAGAGCATTGTGTGCATTTTCAGTTAGTCTAAATGCATCCTTCTTGAATCTAGGGTCTAACAGTGTACTTATCATTATAGAACTTCTAATTTAATACGGAAATAAACGCTTACATACAGTCTTTTTAAGTCATAAAAAATATTTTTTAGCTGTTTCAGTTTTTAACATAGGTAATGCATTTAACAGTTCTGAATATAAACGACATACTAGCGGAATTACTAGTGATCTATTTGCTACCAGATATTTGTTCTGTGGCTGTATGAAATGGTTTCAATAACAGAACAATTTTTTCTAGGACGGAATATTCTTCGAACTTTAAATCAGGTGGTGACTTCGGTAGATGAATGACAGCCAAAGTAAGAGAGTCGCATATATTAATTAATCGTATCATTATTAAAACACTGATCCATCTTGTGGATATATCTTTTAATAATTTTAGATAGATACATAATTTATTGTTTACTGGGAACTTATCCTATACAATATTCATACAAAATGAGATACATCTAATATTGAAACATAAAATTTAATTTAGTATTCGCTTTTATATTTAAATATAGTGTAAATAAGTATTTGAGAAAGAAACAAATTTAATAACCATAGCAACAATCATTAATCAAAGTTTTAATACCTATACATTTCATGTAAAACGTTTAATTATTACTACCCTCAACAATCGGAGAACAAAAATATTATAATTTAGTATATAATGACCGTTGACAAAATCAAATAAAATACCCAAACAAACCTAGTTTATCATACTTTTATCTGTAATCAATTAATATATAATAATATAAAATATTTCACAGAGCGACAGAATTAGTACCCAAAGTCAGTATGTTTACAAAACATACATACATTACTTATTTAAAATTAGTTTCTGTTATTCATTCATAATGAAACTCCTCAACTTAAATGCTGATAATGTGTAATTAACAATGTTTTCAATTTTAGATTCACTCAAATTGTTCAGCAGCATATAAAATTGAAATAGCTTAAGTTTAAGTTTTCGATATAATAACGTAAGTAACTGTTTATGATTGGAGAGTAAATTGGGCAATGTAAATAAAAATATGCGAAATTCTCGGGATCATGAAGGTTATATCTTGTAATAATTTTAGAGGACCATTATAATTTTTTTCTTGTTGCCTACTTAATGAATCCATTGCTAAAGTACTCTTTTTAAAGTATGTACTTTATTAGTATTGCATTTATTTAAAATCTCACCTAATTAATCATTTTTTGAAATCCTATTTTCCCAATTTATTTGTTATTAATCAATTAATCATAAATATATTGAACTGATATGTAATTTTATGCACGAGTAAAATGCGATACATTAATAAATATGTACTTCTAAATGTTGCTTTATATTTTGTGCTATATGACTTCCAGAAAGATTGCAAGTTTCTAAAACGGCTTGGGATAATTGTTTTTTTTTTTTAAACAAAGTGACTTTTTTCGCCAGTCTCTGATTCATTATCTTCTACATGTTTTGTTCTTCGATATTTCACTCTCATGTGCACGATACAAATGATCACGTAAGTTTCTTGTGTTTCCACAGTTTCTGTAAACTTTTTCACACAACAAAAAGGTGACAAAACCGGGGTATAATATATCTTCTACAAAATAATTCCATACGAAAGAAATTTTTCTTTTTCCGGAAAATTCCATACGTAAAATGAAAATTTATCTTCTCACTCTTATTTTAGTCTTTTCTAATTATAATTTAGGAATTACGTTACCCTTAAACTTTTTTATTCAAAATTCAAATGTCAAACACACCAAAGTAAATAAACTTCACCATCACAAGATAAAATCCACGAAGAGAATCTATGTTTAGTTACAGCGCAACTTCCGATATGCAGTATGCACATGCGTATAATCGAGTTCGTTCTGATTCAATCAATAGGGGAATGTGTTGTACCTTGGGTCAATTTTTATGTTTTTCAAGATAACTTTTTTTTTCTTAATATTTGAAGTAAAATCACCAGGACATGAAATACATTAATCATTTTACTAATTATTTATTGTACCAAAATTCGTATTTACGATTACATATATTCAAAAAATATATTTTACCCTACTAGTGCAAAATGGTCCAAGGTACAAACTACTCCTGTACCTTGGACCATTGCATTATGTACCTTGGGTCGGTATTAAAAAAAAAAAAAATACATTTTAATAAAAAATAACAGAAAATTCATTTGTTTAATAAAAAATAATATAATTTTATTCAATTCACATTATAGCTACTAAATTGTACATCGAATTGTAATGTTGAAACATTGCGAGCTGTTCCCCCTACACTTTTGGGAAATGGAAGTTTGCATACAATGTCCTCGCGTGCAAAATCGTATGTTTCTGTGGAGTTTTTTAAAAATTTATTAGTATCTGGAACTTTGCGTAAATATTTAACTTCATTGTTGTCTTCCTCGCAACTAATTATTTCCGCAACGTAATAACTAATTGTCTTTTTTCCTGCGACTTTCATTAAAACAAAGTCACCTCTACTTATAGTGTGGTTTTCAGGAATATGATCCATTTCTTTTTCTTTTAATAGTTCTTCGTCTTTCGCTATGATGTCCTCTAGAGTTTCTCCATCACTGGAACTAAGTGAAATATTATTTTCTGATTCAGATTCTGAGACTTTTCTTTGCTTTTTCTTTGGTTTAGTTACTAATAGTCGTTTGGTAACTGTTTGAACTTTCTTCAAACTCTTTCCCTGTTTTTGAGCCATTATTTCTTCTTTTTCCGGTGTATCAGTGAGTATACGTGACTTTCCTTTTGGTCGTCCTCCTTTCCTTTTGCGAGCTGGGGCCTTTGGATAAGGACGTAGCATTTCAGGTGTTATAGGAGGGCTACTATGCAAAGGAGCATTTGAACTAGAAGGAACAGCAGAATCAGCACTGTTCGTGGCAATTTCTTGTTGCTCTTCAGGATATGTGTCAGTGCTTTGGGGACGATCGGTAACAAAAGTAGTTAAATACTCGTGCTCTTCAAAAATATTTTCATTCAGTGGAAAAGTCCGCTTACTTCAAAACCCTTTTGAATATTTGAGGAGTTGAAAGCTCTTGGATATGCTTTGCCCACAAGTTCGGCTATTTCGTAGATTGTAATAGGCCTGGCAGGATTCATTACCATCCATTCATTACAGGCCGAATTGTAATATGTCTTCAGAGGTCCAAATACTGTCCTGTCAAGGGGTTGCATTTTTTGACTGGTGTGGGGATGAAAAGTTAACATAATTATGCCATTTTTTTTACAATAATCAATTGCTTCAATGTTCACGTTGCTATCATGGTTATCTAAGATTAATAATACTGGATCTTCAACTGCAGGTTTTACGTGCTTTTTGAAGTGTTCAAGAAATTCTAAAAACAGTTGTTCATTAGACCATCCTGACGGATTTGCACCCCCGATACTACCAACTGGACAACCTTTTAGCATATGTATTTTAAAATTAACCCTCGGAAAAATTAGCATTGGTGGAATATGATTGCCGATTGCATTAATTGCAGGAATAACTGTGACATTCTGACCACGTACACCACTAGTCATTTGGCCAATTTGTTTAATTCCTTTAGGTCCAATAATTTTAGGTGGAACATGTACGGTTGTTACGCCAGTTTCATCATAATTCCATATTTTTTCTGGTGGAAAGTTACCACGGGATAAAATGTCCTTGCAATTTTTAAAAAACGATGATACATTTATCTTATTGAAGGATGTTGATCTACCTAAACTTGTAGCCTCGGGTTTTCTAAGCGATAAATCTGGATGTCTTTTAAGAAATTGTCGTAGCCACTCCTTACTGGATGTTTTCTGTTCGTTCCAAGACTCGGGGTAGTTTTTCTTTTTTGCAACAGCAAATTGATACGCTAAATTTCGATCTTCCCTTTTTGTCAAACCATAATGATGACGTGCAGCAATTAGTAGATAATCCTTTGATTTTCCTCTTCAATATTGAAGACTTGTTTAGTATTGTTGCCAGCTACATGTTCGAAAACTAAAGCTCCAGACTCTTTAAATGATTTAACGTGTCTTATCAATGTGGTTTTAGATATATTATATCGCTTTGCAGCTTCCCTTATTGATAATTCACCATTAATACATTTATTGGCAGCACAGGTTAAATTTTCAGAATTTATAGGGGATCGTTTAACGCCAGATTTACTTCGCGGCATGTTCAATATTCTCTATCTGGAAAGAAAAATTAATTATAAATAAAGTTTCTAAAATATTGTACCTTGGTCCGGTCCATGGTACAAGATATACCAGTGACCCAAGGTACAAGTTTGCATTACTTCAAACATTTTTACGCACTAAAGAGTAAGGTTAAGGGTGAATTTAAAAATACAAGTGAACCTAACAAGTTAAGGCAACAACCGTGCACTGTATAATAATTAAAAACAATAATATATATATATATATATATATATATATATATATATATATATATATATATATATATATATACAAAACTGGATGATAACTGATTATAATTACACGAAATACTTACATTATAGGTGAAAAAACACAAACAGACAACGTGTTCCACACGTTCACCATTTATGACAATTTTCAAACACTGCCATCTATGATACAGTAGAGAGCATTATAATTCTATTACATATTACAGAAAACTCGAATATATAGACACTACAAACTACAAGGTACAGACCTGCCCGAGGTACAACACATTCCCGTACAACCAAAAATTAATCTGCGTATAATAATGAAATTATTTATTTTAGAATAATACTCGTATCGTATTCGATAATATAAAATTAATGTCGATATTTTAAAACTAAACATCGATAGTTCGATAGAAAACTATATATACTATCGATATATGCATTGTTACTATCGAAAGTTTATCATCTCTAGTTCGATGCAACAAACTTATCACATACATTCTAAATTGTTCTAGTGCCTTTTTCTAATTATTAATTCCAGTATTAACATAAGTGTCGACTGATTTAAGTTCCGGTTCAGATAATTTAGGCAGTGGAGCCTTTATTTCTGTAATACTTTTGAAGCAAATCTTGTAAAAGACTTTAATTTTAGTATGTAATCCATGATAACTCTTTCAACCATTTATTCCGAAAATGCCTATTCGAAGGATTAACTAGAGGATTAATTTCTTTATTATGAGCGTTACTTGCTGATGCTGTGATGAATGCATGCTAGATATCGCCGGTAGAGCAGCAAAATGTTCATTTGCATTGCTAGATGTTGATGGAACAGGATCATCTCTAAGATTTTTTTACTTTATTTAATTTGAAATACTAAGTAGGTATTTATCTCGCACATACACAATAAGTAACAAAACTTATTCACAAATAGGTCAATATATTAACACTAAGACACTATTATTAGAGACTATGTATAGTGTTTTTTTTCTACTGTAGACGAACAACGCACGTATCTAAAACGTCTTAGCTAGACCCAGTTCAGTTCAACAATGCTTGGACGCGCGCTATGCAGTTAGAAATAACCATGTTGCGAACGAATTTACAAACGAGGTATTTGTTGGACCTCGTCTTGCGTCGTTCCCGTTCGTGCTCAGATGAGTACGCGCCTTAAGCCGGATTTATAATGAGGTAACAAATAATAATAATCACGTACTTCGAGTGCTACTGCACTCGCACCGTTATGGGGACAAGTTTGTCGTGCGATTTTCTGTTTGTGTTAGCTGAATCTGTCATTATTTGTCCTTTTCTTCTTTCTTTCTTCCATGTTTTATTAAACCTATCTTTTTAATTTTATCCTGTTTGTTTACTGGTGCATTCTTCCATAAGTCTTCTTTTCTGCCTTTAACTTATCTCTAAAACGTCAACTACTTCTTCCTCCTGGTCTTCGAGCGATTGTAGTAGGATGGCTGGGGGATAGAGGTACTTCTGGATGGGTTTTCTTCGGGTTTTAGGTACTTTTAAAAGTATTTCTCGGAGAGGGTTTGGTAGGGTTAAGGCTGGAGAGTGTGAATTTACTTTGTATCTAAATAACCCGCTGGGTAATCGAGACGTTTACCAACTGGTAGATATCCAGCGTTGTGTACTACGGGGGCTGGCGACATATCGGTCGGTAGGAATTAATTTTTGAGGGATTTTTGTTGGATTTAACGATCTGTGATATTTTCCAGGTGAAGATCAGACAAAGAAATGTAATGGCAGTTGCGGGAAGCTATTTAAGAACCATGTTGGTAATTCCGTCCTCTCCTGGGCTTGTATTTTTCGATCTTCGGATGAGGTCTTAAACTTTTTCTTCCGCAACGTTAACATGTCAGGTCTTGTCTGGGTCGTCCTCTGGGTATAGAGAAATGTGTGGAAGTGGATCCATGTTGATACGGCCCATGACTCTAGTAACATCTCGGAAAGATTCTTCATCAAACCTATCATAATGAGGAATTTGTTGCACCTCCTTCATCATATCAACAAAAGCGTTAGCTTTATATTCCTCCGACGTCAAGATGGCACCTTCGGTACGCAGTGGGAGATTACCTCTGGATTTTTGACCAGTCAAAGCTTTGAATTTATTCCAGAATTTGCTTCCAATCCTGTAGTTCAAGAACATGTTCCATTTCTCTTATTGGTGCAAGATCAGTTCCCATCTGATTTTGGCATTCCAATAATTCCATTCCCTTTTGACAATGGGATCATAGTTGCGCTTTATTTGGCGGTATAACTGCCTCTTGAAATTGATCATGCGCCGGATTCGCAAAGGAATGGAATGCTTGTTTTGTTGGACTTTTTTTTGGGAATAAAAGTCTGGATAGCGTCTCGACTGTGGTAAACTTCTCCACTGCTACTTTGATTTCTTCGTCTCTCACTGGCGGAGCTGGATCTTCCGGAAATGCTGACTCGATGGAGTAGGCGAAATTTTCCCAATCAGCCTTTCGATAGTCGATGAAGATTCTTGGAGGTGGAGGTGGTGCTGTGTCCAGGAAGAATGCATCAACAAGTAGAGGAACGTGATAGCTTGTGACACACTCCTCTATGAATGCTGTGTGTCCAACATGGCCCGCGACATCTGTAGTTTAGACAATATGGTCTAAAATGGACGATCCCTGATGCCCTGCGAAGGTGAACTCGGGAGTTGTCGATGCAGTGTAAATTTAGATCGTCTACGAGGTGGTACAGTTCTCGGCCCTTTGTGTTAGAGACCGTGTCGCCAAACAGAACATGCCTAGCGTTGAAGTCTCCCAGCAGAATGGTGCGTGGGGTCCGTGTTGCATATTCGAAGACTTCCAGGGGGATGACGTCTGCGGAGGGAATGTATAGCACGATAACTATGTAATACACTCTTCTCTTCGGTTCGAGTTTGACTACCATTCCTCCAGCTCCTATAGTTTCACCTGCTCTGCGATCAGGTTTTGTCGCACCGCCATCCGAATGTCCACATGCTTTCCTGAAAAATGTCCTGCACCCTATAACTTGTATGGCATGCTTGGTCTTGGTTTCCGTTATGCCGAGTACAGGCACTTTCTCCAGTCGCATCATTTCTTCCGTGAGGGTTTTCTTTCTCCTCTAGCCGTCGACGTTAATAGTCCCTATTCTTAAGGATTTATTATCCATTAAAGAAAGTAATCAGAAGAGGTTTCCTTGTCGCAGTTGAACATAAACTGCTGTTTGCAGACATTGTGGATATCAGCATCAATTTTTGCTAAGAGCGGGAAAAGGCTCTTGATTGTCCGTAAATGAGAGGGTAGCATGGCGAGACGAACAGGTGAAAAGATTGGTTGCTGGTGGGTTCCTTCTGTGGCTAGGTGCAGGGGTGCTGTTTGCATACGTATTCGGTGAGTTATGGGTTGCGTCTGAACTCGATCGTCTTGCTCTCTTCCTTCCTTGTATGATGAAGTTGTTGTCGCCTGTAGGAGAGCGGTTCATGACCATTTTGAAGTCTAGATTTAACACAGTTAATTGCTGTGTATTCAAAGTTTAAATAGATGTTTTATTGTTTTAATTGTTATTGTGAATGAAGTTCAGCATCAGCTTATTTGGTAAATTTTAGTTCAATGCTAACGTCATATGTGGTTAAAATTTGGTTTGAAAAAATAAATAAATATGATTTCGTAAAACTAATATTAAATTAAATCATAGGATATTATTTTTATTTTATTTTGTTATGTTTTACAATTTTATTTGCTGAACACACAGCCAGGCGGTGGCCCAGTGGATGCTTGTCCGCACGAGAACACGGGTCGGCAGTTCGAACCTCGCTGAAGCCCACTTTTATTTATTTTGTTTATTTGAATTATATATGTTGCAGAATTTTTAATTTCCGTTTATTAGGTAATTGGAATCGTTGTGATTCCCATTTTAAACTATATTTAATTTTAACATTTATTAAATGTTTTAATAGATAGATAGATAGATAGATAGATAGATAGATAGATAGATAGATAGATAGATAGATAGATAGATAGATAGATAGATAGATAGAAAAAAATCACTCAAAAAATTGATTTTGTTGTTAATTTAATCAGCGGGACGTATATACATATGTATATCAATTTTGATTATAACAAAGCATTGTTGATTTACAATAAAGAAAATTTGATTACAATAATAAAAATATTATAATAGTTGCCCTTACCTTTTAAATTTTTATGTAAACTAGAAACTAAAGGACACTGCCAGAGTATCTACCTAGATGGAAAATTATTAATATATATGATATTTGCAGACATCTTACAAAAAATGGAATTTTAAAAGAAAAAAGTGTACAGTTACAGCCGAAGAAAAGCAACAAAATATTAACGAATTTATAAAACTGAATGAAACCAAAAGGGAAGTGGCAGCAAAAGCAATGTTACTCTGAAGAGGTAAATATAAAACAAGAAGAATTGGAATGGAAAAAAGAGGAAAGGCTGATAAAGAAAGATATATTAGATATTGAATTAAAAATTAAACAAGAATTAAAAGAAACCATGGAGAAAAATACACGCAATAGAAAAATGTATGATTTATTGGAAGAGGAACAGAAGTTGAAAATTGAGATACTCAAGTGTGAATTACAAAAAAATTAAAACAACTTCATTAAAAACTAAAATGTTAATAAACATGGAATTTTAATAATTGTTGTATCTGTTTTCATAAATAAATAAAACTATTCTATGATTTATTTATTGGTGAGTTTCATACACCTGTTCATTTAAAGATTTTGGAAATAATTTATATAATTTTGTCGTACAAGATTATGACTTAAGTTAACATGGTCGATCTGATCTATTTGTTCAAACATATTTATAATTCCGTCGTTTTCTTCGATAAATTCTGTATTTAAAACCGCAATATTATGCAAAACAGCAGTGGCAAGTACTATTCTATGTGCTAATGCAATTTTACATCTCATCCCAATACTTAAAACTGGACATCTTCTCTTCCATATGCCAAAGGTTCTTGCAATAACTGTTCTTGTTAGTATATGAGCTTGATTATATCTTTCTTCCGTGAAATTAATTGGATTATTAATTGGCGCCATTAAATAATCTAAAAGTGGATACCCACCATCTCCTAGAAGAACAGTATTCACAAATTCATTGTTTTCAAATTTTTGTTTTATTGAAGAATTATTAAAAATTATGGCTATCGTGACAAGACTCTGGCCAACTCACAACTAAGTCCATTATATAGTTTCTGCTATTACAGATTGCTTGTACATTCAAAGAGAAGTACCCTTTTCTATTCCTATATACTTCAGCATGTTCACCACCTGTAAATAATTATTTTTACTCATCCGAAATGACATACAAATTAATATTTAATAACCTGGGGATTGAATTGGAATGTGTGTACAATCTATGGCTCCTATTACTCTGATGAATTTAGCTATTTAATAAAAATCTCTTTGTGTATTTACTTTATCTTGCTCTGTATTCGGAAATTTAACATACTGTGATCTCAAATTCACTAAAGCATTTGTAATTTTTCTTATAATGCGGCATGCAGTTGATTTATGTAATCCAATAAAATCTCTCATAATAATATAAAAATTTCCAGTAGCATAGAACTGAATTGTTAGAAGTAATTGATCACGGATAATTATGGAATGATACCTGAAAATACCAAAATCCCAAAAGAAAGATTTATAACCTTATAATTGTGCACTTTTTAATAAGTTTAGTGTTGATATGTACTTACTGCATATTTTGAGGGTCAATAATATTTATTATTTCTTGTTCTAGGCGAATAAATGTATTTTTTTTAATGCGAAATCTATGATAAAATTCTTTTTCATCCCATTTTTCGAAATGATTAATTCTTTCCCGTACAGTATACATTTTTAAATTAATTATATCTTCAAAATCATCTGCATCATCATTGAAAAAATCATATAACTCTTCCAATTCCATAATTATCTTAATTAATTAACGTAGTAGAAAATGTTTGAAATTTGTAAACGTCAAGTTTTATTAAAATATTAGGTTAGAAATCCGTGGTTATCTTCCTAACGGCAGGCATTTAACGTGTTTAAATTTATCAGATGCCACGCCCCCTTCTGTGATACGTTTAACCTTAACCGCGGTATAACAAACTGAAATGACACTCGTTTAACGTAACCAACTCATAAATTTATCTAACCGGAACTGAAAAAACCGGGCCTAAGAGCTGTAGCTGAACAATCTTTAGGAAAGGCTCGCTTGGGATTTTAAGATACTTTGGTATATTTTCGTTATTATCATAATCACGAAACACAGTTAGTAAAATAATTTTGTTATCTAAAGTTTTTTTAAACATGAGTGTACTAAATAGCCTGCAAAATAATTTATGGAACACTGTTCTACGGAAAAAGATGAGGTATCACTTTATTTTGTTCTGTGGCAGATGTACTAGGCATAGGCATAAAATCATTTTTGCACATTATTTAAGTATCAATCTCATTAAAATCGGTTCGTAACTATGCTGTGTCAGGTTCTGGTATATTGTTTTCCAGTTCATCAAGAATAATTTCTTTATCAACATTTTCACAATTTGGACTATCTGGGGCCTGTTTCGCGAAAGTTACGTGTTACTTATTCACTAGTAAATTTTTATCAATCTGTGAAAAATAGGAAGTATAAGTGTTTCACAAAGCAAAAAATAGGAAGTATAAGTGTTTCACAAAGCCAAAGTTACAAGACTAACAATAACTTGTGAATTTGTGAAAACGTTTTTACAGATTCAGTCTTGTGATTTTAGGCATTTTCAAAAGTTACAAGTTTAGTCTGGCGAAAATAAAAAGTCTCACCCATCTCAAGAGGTATGTAACATTTTGCGCTGTCAATAAATTTATAATTTAAAGTTAATTTGTGTAGGTATTTATTGAAACTTGCCATGTGGGACTCTTCTTTTGAGGTGGAATATAAAGAAAATGCTCGAAAGTCTTATTTTTGACAACTGTATTCAATTCTTAAGTCCACTAGGCGTATTGTGGAAAATTCGTTTGGCATTTTGAAGGAGAAATTCTCATGTCTTAATTACCTATGTGTGAATACCAACTTTGCCTGTGAAGTAATCAAATGTTGCTTCACTCTGTGCAACATTGCAAGGACTGAAGAGGATGCTAGACGTGTCCTAGAGCCACCAGTTGCAGAACCCGATGAAAGAAATGACGAGGTAGATGGTGAAGATGCAGATCCTGCAGCAGGTGCAAGAAGACTTCAAGCATTAATAGATTTTTTCAGATAAACCTATCAGGGTTTTTCGTTTTTACCTAAATGATTTCTATATTACTTTTAAATTTGAGTAAAACATTTGCGAGAGTAGCTTACTTAGTTATTTATAAGTTCTGAAAAAAAGTATTTGTGGTTTGAAATTTGACAAACAAATTTAATGTAAATACGTTTTATTTATTAAGTCTACATATATATATATATATATATATATATATATATATATATATATATATATATATATATATATATTGTTAGACGTAATTCGTAGACGCCCGTAAGTGGCCTCCAAACCTCCCCTGATAGCCACCCTGTCACCACCAAAAATCACTCGCCAAAAATGAAATGATAGAAATAGTAATAATAGAATTCATCCGCAACACAGATAACAACGCTCTGCCTGTGCACGTGTTCCCAGTGAGCGCGCCAAGTGCTCGTTCCCCCTCTCCTCGCCTGTCTCGCCCGGCTCCTAGCCAATTCACCTCATGGGCCATGGCGGGCCGCCAATTCATCTCATGACTCCGCATTTTTCTCCCTTACAATATATTTACAAAATAATAATTGTATTTGAATTTCTGTTTCACCTTCCCAATATATTATTGTGCAGCAGGAAACATTAATGTAAAATTTGAGGGGGGCAACCCCAATTCCCTTTCCATTTTCAATATATCCAGGCTTTTTAAATATGATTCTTTCTTCATTATCTCAATTGAGAGTTTAAGTTTTTTCTTCTCATCTCGGATTCATTGTCAAGTAGTTCGCGTGTTAATGGTGACTTTTTTGGTCGAAGAGTGTTGATTGTGGCAGGAGTTGAGGGCATTTGTCTTGGCATTTGTTCACTTACATAAGCCTCATTAACTTCATTTTCTTGGCCTGCATCTTTAACTAAGGAGGCCATACTTTCCCATGTCTCTTTGGAAGGAAGTCCTGTAACAAGTGGAGTGTGACGACCAAGAATGTCAATAATTAAATTATCAGTTTCATTCAGTTTGTAGTCTGGCCCTCCTCCACTTCCAGTTTGTTTCCGATTGTCAATTTTTTTCTGAAAAGAATAATCGCAGATAAAATATACCAAAATGTATTATATTCACTTTACAAATTAATCTGCAAATATACAATGATTTTTTTTATAATACATAGTTCACAAGGTAACTTTCTGTTCATTATAAATATTGTGCTAAAGCAATTTATAAATATTTAAAAATAAAGTAATGACCACAACTAAAATTAATAAATAGGTGCACCATTGTATAAAAAATTATATATCAAAGGTACTTACCACGGTATATTTTTTAAGATTTTGCCAATAAGTGTCTCGAGTGTATGTATAGTCCTTGTTAGCTGGCACAATTCCTAACGCCAAAGCTTTCTCGTGAATAATCTTCCACTCTTTCACTTCGTCCTCTTTCGTCTTCTCTGAGAAAGCCCCAAATAAGGTTGCCTTCGCGGCCAGCACATCTTTTAAAAATTTTAACGCCTTTTTTTTTAAAGACATCAACTTTTAACGCTTAGGGGAAATATACATGTAATACTTAACCTCACTTTGTAACTTGTTACTTGTTTCACATTTGTAACTAATTTTCAGAAGTGTTAAAATATTTCATGAAATACTTGTACTTGTAAACTTGTTATTACAGGTACCTGTAATTGTGAAATTGTGGCTTTGTAACTTGTAACTTTCGTGAAACAGGCCCCTGGAGTGGACATTAGTATTACAAAAATATTTTGCTGTAAAGCTGTTCTAAATTGTTTTGTTGTTGGATTGTTGTTGGAACCACATCTGTACCTAGCAACTGAGAATAAATTTTCGATCGGATCTTGATTCAGACGTGATGTTAAGAGGTAACAAAAGCCTTCATTTTTAAGATCCGTCCATTGATTTAGCACCGCATTAATTGTCTGAATTAAGCATTCAAAGCAATATTATTTTTTCTTTGTTGTTCTTAGTAAACGTTTTAAATGTGCTTACCCAATATGTAGATATATGTAGTAACTCTACTATATCAGTTTTTAATGACGATAGTCCAGACGTATTTGGATTCCTATCATTAACGAGTTTACTATTCAATGCATCAAATATATCGTTCATTTGTTTTACGAAGCTGGCTGTTTTGCTAGTTAGTTCTTTTGTAGCAATAGCTGTTTTCATGGATGCGGAAACACGGTTACTGAATATTTGAGTGGCTAGTTTCACTTTCATTTTTTGGAAATCATTTGGGTTTATATGTTGATAGGTAATTTTACAAAGTGATTTTGCACTACTACTTCGTTGGTCGATATCAAAAAGATTTGTTATGTCACTCCATGAAACAGTCGCCCCTTCTACCTGTATATTGTGATTTAAAAGTGTGTTTCGGATATTTTTAATTAAATGTGGTGCGTCATAAATCGCATAATTTGTCCATTACAAAGAAAATATGGTTCATCTTTAGTTGCGCCTAAATTTTTAAAAGTAGCCCTATTATTCACCCCTTGGTCGCAGGTAATTCCGCGAACCTTTAAATCAATTTTTAGAAGACGTGTGATGATAGCAGGAACATACAATAGGGCACAAGCTAGAGTTGTCCTGTATAATCGTCCATCATTGATGCTGTAGTTCGCCTTCAAGTGCTGATCCGCCTCGCCACTCTGCAACTGCGCCACGATTTCTTGAGCTTTGCAGTCTTGTAGCTGTACTGTCAGGAACCAATCGTCTTCGCCTATGTTTGCTATGTGCACTGCAACAGGATTTCGACTTAGAGCATCGACATGCTGCATTTTCTCGCCTGGAAGATACTCAATCTCCATATCGTATTCTTGTAATATCAACCACCATCTCGCCACGCGTGGCATCAAGTCACGCAATGTTGCTCTCACCGCCGAACAGTCAGTCACCACCTTGAAGTGTACGTCCACCAGATACACTTGAAATCGTTTCACCGATTCCACGATCGCCAACGTCTCTAGCTCGTAACTATGGTACAGCTGTTCATGTTTGGTTGTCGCCCTGCTAAAGTAACTCACCGGTTTAAGTTCACCATTTGTCTGCGCCTGTAGAAGGATTCCGCTCATACCTAGTATCAGTATGCAGTTCCGTCGCCGCATCACTACAGTAGGTTGTCAAAATCGGTATGCTTATTAGTTTATTCTTCAAGTTATCGAATCGCCTGCTGATCCTCACCCCAATGCCATTCTTTATCCGTCTTTGTTAGGTTAGTAAGTGGTTTCGCCAGCTTCGCAAAATCTACAAATTTTCGGAAATAATTCGCCAAACCAAAAAATTGTCTGACGTCGTGTACATCCATTGGTGTTGGAAATTCGTCTACCGCCTGTATCTTCCGTGCACTAGGTCGAATCCCTCCAGAAGAAATCTCGTGCCCCAAGTAGTCTAAATCTGTTTGCAAAAATTTACATTTTCCCAGATTAAGTTTCAAACCAGCTTTTTCCACCAGTTCCAGAACTTGCTCCAATAACTTCAGCCATTCCTCTATAGTCGCCGATGGAATGAGGATGTCATCCATGTACATCAGTACATCACTATGTTGCAGTCGCCCAACATTTTATTGAGGATACGCTGAAAAACCGCCGGAGCGTTTGCCAGTCCGAAGACGCAGACGTACTCGTACTGCCCGTCTGGGGTTATAAACGTCGTTTTATTAATTGACTCTTCATGCATTGGCACCTGGGTATCCTTGCGCCATATCTAAGGTAGTAAAATATCGCTTACCCGCCAGTTTTTTCAGCTGATCGCTGATGAGTGGTAGAGAATACCTGTCTTTTACGGTTACCCGATTCCGCTGGATTTCCTCGCTCAATCGTCACTGCTACCGGGATGGCGCCAGCACCAGTAAGAGTGACTGAGCTCTTCAGCCTGAAGACGATCTTGTCCTTCGGCTCCGCCTCCAGTGTGATGCGCCTAATCAGGTCACTGGGATCCTCCTGCCCGAAGTACACCTATCCGTTGTGGATCGTCAACGTGACGCCTGGTGCCGTGAACACCGGTTGCCCTAAAATTATATCAGCACCACACAAGTCGCAACTAGTCGCCAACGCCTCAACATGTACTGTAACACCATCGATTACTAAGTCTAAAGTTACTCCAAACAATACCTTAGTAACGCCTTCGCCAAAACCTTTCAACAATGTGTTGTTCGCCTGTTGAGGTAACGCCAACCTGTTTGCACACTCAATGCTAATGAGCGACTGCTGACTCCCAGTGTCAACGAATACAGTACGAGGGTAAGGTGAAAAGTTCTCGGCTTGACAATGAAAGACTGCAATTTTCAGTTAAAACATGATTTTATTTTTCTATATAATCTCCCTTGACTTCAACACCCTTGGTCCAGCGTTTTTCCAACATCAGTATTCCTTCTCTGAAGTGAGAGTCTGGAAGGCTGTGAAAATATTTATTTACGGCCGTCGCAACTTCATTGGATGCGAAGCGCTTCCCAGAAACAAATTTCTTCAAGTTTGGGAACAGATAGAAGTCTCACGTCTCATTAGTTCGTATGACAACTTTTAACTTGTTCTCTCAAGTAGTTTGTTCACACGAATTTTTGTAATGGACGTTTTGCGTGGTTTTCGTTAAAATGGATAAACTTGAATATCGTGCGGTCATAAAATTCTTCGTTTTGGATGGATTAACCCCTAAGGAAATTCATTCGAAGTTGATAAAAGTTTACGGGGACTCCTTCCATGTCAACCGTTAGAAAGTGGGCAGCTGAATTTAAACGTGGTCGCACATCCCTCGAAGATGACCCACGTGAAGGACGGCCAAAAACCGCTACCACACCGGAAACCATCGTAAAGGTGCATGATACCGTGTTGGACGATAGGCGAGTGAAGGTGAGTGAGATAGCTAAGGCTATGGGGATATCGGAAGAAAGGGTACGAAACATCTTGCACAAAGAATTAGAGATGCGGAAGCTCTGTGCAAGGTGGGTGCCGCATTTGCTGAATGCTGATGAAAATCAAATGCGCAAATGACATTCGCAGCAATGTTTGGACCGATTCAATAAGGATCCGACCGATTTTGTGCGGCGATTTGTCACCATGGATGAGACATGGGTCCACCACTACACGCCAGAAACGAAACAGCAGTCCAAGCAATGGGTGGAAGCCGGTGGTTCAGCGCCAAACAAAGCGAAGTCGATCGCATCTGCCGGAAAGGTCATGGCCACCGTGTTTTGGGATACGAAAAGGATCCTGTTAATTGATTACCTTAAAAAAGGCAGAACAATTACAGGCGAAAATTACTTCAACCTTCTTGACCAGCTGGATGCCAAAATTCGCAAGAAGGGCCTAGCTTGAAGAAGAAAAAAATCATCTTTCACCAGGACAATGCACCTGTACACAAGGGTGCGTTGGCGATGGGAAAACTGCGGGATTTGGGATACGATTTGCTCGGCCATCCCCTCTATTCTCCTGATTTGACACCCTCAGGGCTGATTAGAATGCTACCTCTGGGTCAGGCCGAGAACTTTTCACCTTACCCTTACCTTTTCGCCTTTTAAAGTTACCGCCAGCTTTCTGAATGATTTGTTTAAAACTATTGAGCTCACCTTATTCCCGCCGGTGTGTTGAGTCCCTGACTCCGCCCGTGTGAATGATTCGCCTCGCCGTATCCCTGGACAGTCAGACGCCATGTGACCAACTCGTTTGCAACGGCTGCAGCGTTCAATCCTTGGCTTTAAACAGTCACGGCTCAGGTGCGTCGTATACTCCTGACAATTAAAACACCGCATTTTCTTTATTTCATGGTGCTCGACGCCTTGCCTGGCAGGCTGCTCACTAGGTGATACAAGCCTGGAAACTTTGGACCTGGTGACATGGCTTCCACTGGTACTTGGCACGCCTTGTGTCGCCAACCTCGTCTTCGTCTAACCCCGCCAGGTAACGCGAATAGAGTTCCTGTGGTGTTTTCGCCTGCACACTCCTTGCCCCTGCCCTAACGCCCACTATGCTCGCACCTTGATCATAACGCCAACTTAGCATGAAAGTAATCCATCATAGACTCACCTGGTTCTTTATTTCGCGTCATCAATTCCGCCATTAACGCCGCGTAGTCATGCTGCCGTGGGAACGCCTCGCGGAGGGACGTCTTCCACTCTGCCCACGAACGCCCATAGTTCTCCAGTCGGTTGTACCATTCACGAGCGGCGCCCTTCAGCTTCGCCTGCATGAAGTACGCGCGCTCGTACTCAGTCCACCCAACAACACCAATTTTCGCTGAAACGCGCCACACCCGTGGTCTATCCCACTCCTGATTTGTTACGAATCAAATAATAATATATTACTAAACAATAACTCAAAGTTTATTGTCCCACAAAACAATACAAAAATAAACAAAATAGGAAAAGAAATACAATATCTAATGGGTAATTTCCAGTTGTGCATTAACCCACGAACCATAAATACCATTGCTTGCGTTCCGGGTTTTCCCCATTCCCAAATACACCCATATTTTCGTAGCCCTCGATGCAATCAAATACACAGTTGTAATCAACCTCACGTTTTATACTTATTTCATCAAAAAGCAACACAAATTGTTTTTCATTGGGGTTCCATAACAGATACTTTATTTTTTAATTTCAAAAATAAATTCTCATCAATACCTGGTTTCAAATTGTATACCTTCACCCAAGATCTTACTGTACTTACTGACGGCAATACGAATTTTAAATTATTTCTTAAAAACTTATAGCATCCGGGAGATTTATAATAAAGCGATAATGATATATTTTTTCTGCTATAGTCCAGGAATTTCCTTTCTTATGGTATATTTGCATGTTTATAAATGTTTTTCGATCTGCTGGAAAATTCGAAATCATGTCTTTTATTACATTTTTAGATTTTAGTTTTGATAAAACAATTCAAATACACACATCTTCCAGTAGAAACCGACATCTCCGGAGGTTTCTGGAATACGATTAAACAAATTTTATGAAGATGTGCGTTTGACTTTTTAATTGACCACTGTCGTAGTAAAACTAAAGTTAAATACGTTATCAAAAATTGTTACGAAAAACCAAAATTCTGAAGTGTAATTTTTAAATGTAGCTGAAAATGGATTATTTCACCTTAATCAAATTAAGAGAAACTAGTAAAAAAGCGAAAGTATACGCTTAATAATAAATATTAATACAAAAATAAAATTGCTATTTTTGAAAGCATTTATCTCATTTGAGATGGTCAATCGATATTCTCCAACAAGAAAATAAGTAAATATTATTGTTCAAATTTCATAAGAAATAGTTCGACTTCGAATATAACGTTACAGCATACAAATAATGAATTGAATATATACATTAAAAATTAAATCAATGGAATACGATTTAATGTTTTTAAAAAGATTTTATTTGATGTACAAGATACAATAAGAATGATATGAACTTAATCTTTCTACAGACCGAAATAAACTCTGCTTTACATGTTGGAGATGAGCTATTTAACTCCTTAGGTGGTATGACATTTATGCTGTATAGGGTTTAATGTTACATAATGGAAAGTTACCAAGAATGATGCAACAAGGGCTGGGCATCTACATAATTCCTCCCCCTTAAGATGAAAGAATACCTGTTGGATATTCCATAGGTGTTGTTTCAATTGTTATTTCACTACTTTTATTCTGATTACATAAATTATGTTTGTTAATTTCTACATAAATTTTATAAACTAAGAACATGGCTACAACTATGCGTACAATGTATAATATTATATCGAAAAATATTGAATGTGACTCCGAGTTATGGATTTCATTTAAATGTGTTATTTGTTGATTTGGAATTTTAACTGATTCTAGATTTTTTATATTCAGTGTCTTATTAAGGATTGTTATTTTTATTTTGTTCAATATTTAAGTTAATAATTTTATCATACTTGACATTTTTAAATAATTTTTGCTTGTTTATTAAACAGTTTTTTATTGAGTATATTCCAGCAATTTCTTTATCTTGAACTTCGTGATCACATTCGATATTTATTACATCTTTATTAGGTACAAAGAGATATACAATATTTGAATTTGGTATTGAAATGATTTCGTTGTGATTAAGTACTTTAATATATTTGCAACTAATACTATTTTTATTAAAATACAAGTTTTCTTTACATTTATTTGCTAGGGAATTTTCAATATTACAAATATAAAGTTTATCTTCTACCAAAGTACATTTATTCAATTTATTAATGTGTGTATTAGTTTTCGAGTAATAGCCAGGGGTGATATCTAAAGTAACGTAAGTGTTATTGTGCAAAGTAGGAATAGGGGTGATTTGTAGGAGTTCGTTTTGTAGAAGGGGAATAGGAATGTCTATTATTATGTTTAAATTAAAATTTTCATATTTACAATAGGTTTTTACTAACTGTTGGTTTTGCCAATTTTTGATTACAAGGTGTTTTAAACTGCTTAATAATAATTTATCAATTTCTTTTTTGACATCTTCTCTCAAGAGAATACCAAAATATAAAGTGTTTGTTTCACAAAAAGCAAACGTGGTTTCGATTTCGTTAAGGATACTTATTAAATTTGTGGCTGCAAATGTTAGTTGCGTTATTATATTTTCGACATAGAGTATATCGTTGGTATCTATTATTTTTCCTAAAACAACATGCATCTCAGTAATTTTATTTTGAATAATTTTATTATTGGAGTTGATTTTTTCAACTTGTTTATTGAAATAATCTGAAATATTTTTATTAAAGGTAATTACTTGATTTAAATTGTCTTTCAAAATATTTTCATTTTCTTTAATTAATTTCAAGGCGTTGTCGTATTTTTCTTGATCAGTGGCCTCTAAGTTTCCAGTGATACTTGTTATTATAGAACCGATTCCGTTTATATGTCCACGTTTTTCTTTATTGTCGTGCAAGAGAATTTGTATTTTACTATTTACTATGTCTAAAAAGTTTTCTAGCATAAAGTTATTACTTAAAGTTTCTACATTTTTCTTATTATATTTATTGCCTAATTCTAATTTTAGTTGATTATAGTGGTAAGTAAGGTTATTATATGTTTCCTTAATTCTATCTAAATTAAGCTTAACATAGATTTACTGAGGCAGTACTGCAAGCACGCCTTAATTATTAATAAATGTAGTTGTTTAAGAATATTTATTTGTGGGCATGTATTTACAATTATATTTTTTATTTCGTCTATTTTTGTGATATTACATCCCTAAGGAGGTAAAGGGATGGCGCCATGCAGACGGGCAAGTCTGCAGCCACTTGAGGCTGCGACATAGGTTTCGGTAGGGCATCTGGCATTCCATATGTAATAAGAGGCGATGACAAACTTACGATGTTCTAGAACTTTCCATCGTCCACCCAACCACCCACACACACCGGCGGCGGGGCGAGGTAAACCTTACCCCCGAAACACTTTAGATCGGAATGAGGCAAGAGGGATATTTTGGTTTAAATACTGGGCCAGAAATCGTATTCGGCAGTCAAATTTAGGCAAGACTCACAGATACCGGACCTCTGGCGTGGTTCACACGTTGAGTAACCTGGGATTCTGACATCACCGACTTTTTACCTCTGGCGTGGTTCACACGTTGAGTAATTTAAAGTTCGGACTCAACAAAAATTTACACTTGGCTTGTCTTCAAGTTTAAACTCGACCACGCATCCAATACCTTATCCTACTTTCCCCCATCCAGCTGCTATGGCTGTCAGGCACGTTTGGGATTCCCCATTTTTCCCCCATCCAGCTGCTATGGCTATGTGAGGCACGTTTGGGACTCCCCATTTTTTCTCCACTCAGCTGCTATGGCTATGTCAGTCACGTTTGGAATCCTACTTTCCCCCATCCAGCTGCTATGGCTATGTTAGGCACGTTTGGGACTCCCCATTTTTCCTCCACTCAGCTGCTATGGCAATGTCGGGCACGTTTGGAATCCTACTTTCCCCCACTCAGCTGCTATGGCTATGTCAGGCACGTTTGGGACTCCCCATCTATCCCCCCATTCACCCGCTATGGGTGGGTATGATTTATTGTTGTCACAATGATATAATGAATTTTTATCTATATGATCTGATATTGGTTGACAATCAAACGTAATTTTGCGGGTCGTTGCTTTGCAACCACGCAAGCTCAAGATGTGTGCCGTATCAGCACCGAACGCTGGCATGTCCACGTTCACTTGGGTATCACTTAACAAAACACCCCCGACGAGTGCGACACAGGTACTCGTCGGATCAGACAGTGTGGAGACTCAGTCGCATACTCTACAGACGTCTCGGTGGCGCCGAGCGTCCTGGTCACAAGGTGAGGCAGCTCAACTGCGAACCTAGATAGTGTTGCTAACCCCACGCTATCCATACAAAGAATGGCCCATCGGCGTCGCCGAGTGTCCTGTTTAATTAAAGGTGAGGCAGCTCAGCCGCGAACCTAGATACTGTTGCTAACCCCGCGCTATCCATACAAAGAACGGCCCATCGGCTCAGCCGAGCGCCATGGCAGTTCACAAATGCGTTTGCAATTGTCTATCAATATACAAGGTCTAATTAACGCATTATTTTCAATGTTGCTAATATCAAATTGTTGGGACAACCTGTTTTGTGTTTTTGGATTAATTTGTTATAAAATCATTTGTTTAAATTATGTGTAGATGACTCTCTGTGCGAGGTTTTAGCTGTGGTTTTCCTCGTACGTAAGGCGTGTGCCAGAGAGCGGACCATTCCACAGCAGGGTGTCATGTTCAAATCATTACACCCAATCATATTTCTCATATTATTTATTATTTGCTATCATTATTCATTTTCAATAAATGCACAAAGATGGACATATTCTGTCTGCTTTTTGGAGAGAACATTATTCTTTAATTGTATCAATTACCTATCCCGATTCCCCCACTTTTGACAGCTACTCTGTATTACGAACGAAGTAAGGGTTACTTATTAAATATAAACACAACGTAGGGTAAGTACAACCTTGAGATAGAAGAGGCCAGGTATGTCGCCTTACAGTACTTATTATTAGTTGAGATTAGTGCATTTCCTAGTTTCAGGACGTTAATTCCGGCGTTGTGTCTTTCGTCTTTGAGGTCGATGGTTGTTGTTGTTCGTATGAGTCTGTAAATTGACGGAGAGGTTTTAATTTGTCAATTTTTACCTTTCTGTTCGTGTCATTTATTACTTGAGCCCTATCTTTTACATACGTTTTAATTTCTCGACTTTACCAGTGTTTCTTTTGGCTTGTTCTTCGAATGCTTTATCAGGTAATTTAATACTATCAACCTGTGACGTAGCGTATTTCTTTATCCTGTTATCTAATAACAATTTAGTTTCATCGTAAATTTTCTTCATAATTTCTTTGTGGGTCTGAACGTAATTATCAGTAACGATTTAGGGAGAAATTTCTTCTTTTATTTCATTATAATGGCCGAAAAGTTTTTCATTGGGTGTGCGTTTGATAACGGAGTGAATTGTCTGGTTATAAGCTTGAAGAGCATAATGGACTTTATTACTAATGTTTAGATCGTTGAAATCTTTATTTTGTTCCAGTATTCTAACATGTTCTATTATTGTTGAATGGAACCTTTCGATATTACCGTTACTTTTTGGATTATTGACGCTAATGAAGTGAATACGAATATTTTTAGTTGATAAAAAGTTGTATATCAGCTGGTTATTAAATTGTAGGCCGTTATCAGATATTATTAATTTAAGAGTACCGAAGATAGAAAAATATTTTATTAATTTTTGTATTATAGTTATTGTATTGGTTTCGGACAAATGATAAATTTGTGGGTGCTTAGAGAAACTGTCGATTATTGTTAGGAATTCTTATTTTTTTAATGATAAAATATCAATATGAATAATTTCGAGGGGCTTGGTCGCAGTTTGTGTTTTTATAATGGGTGTTTTTACGGGGTTTCTTTCATATTTATTTTGCTGGCAAACATCACAGTTATTTGTAAATTTAGAAACTGTTTGCTGCATATTTGGCCAATAATACTGCTGTTTTAATTTCTAATAAGTTTCAATTATGCCACGGTGATTTGTTTTACCTAAATGATAGTTCTTTACTAGGTCAATTTGTTCATCTGACGCTTCCATGTCTTGTAACTGATTTTTACAACTAGTCAAAATATAAGTGCCTGGTTGAAAGTAAATTTGCAAAATAGAATTTAACATTGTTTGAAATTGTACCGGAACGATGCAATGATAATGTATTTCAGGTACGATGTATTCTTTAATAAATTTTAAGGGAGTATTTTTAAAATTAGTCTTGTTTAAGTAAATATAAAATCTTTGTTGTCGCGAATCTAGGGGACCCGGGTTCGATCCCGACCGACGCCAAAAATTAGATCACATTTTAATGGCACAAAATTGACCCCTGTGGCGCACTCTCCACGCCAGCAATGAGTGCCCGTGAGGTGACGCCTGGTAAGCGCCCGCACGGTACAAATATTCCATCATTACCGACATCTGTGTATGAAGCAGATTGGCACACCCAGCAATGGGTAATATGCCGTGATGAAATATTTATTTTATTTATTTATTTTTATTTGTTTTCGTGTCCAAACATTTTTTTTTATTTCTACAGTACTTTTCGAAGTTGTTTCTTTAAATATAATTTGGTTATTACTGAAATTTATAGGAATGTCTTTATAGTGCAGGCCGTTGATAGGGGATTCGTCGTCAGAATGCTGCGTATAACTGTTGGTGTCCTTTTCAGCGATAACGGAGTTTGCATAAGTTTCGATACTATTCAGAGTAAAAACGTTGATTTGTATGTCTGTATTTTCAAAAATTTATCTTAGTAGATTTTCTATATCAGACCAATTTTGTTTGTCTAGACCAGATGCAATTTTTGGCATGTTAATTGAATTAATATTATTTTCGATTAGATAATGTCTTAATTGTATTAAACAGTTTTTAATATCTTTTAAATTTGGTTCATCAAAATAATTCTCTTTTGAAATTAAATCTACGGTAATAACCAAGAAAGCCTAAAAATGATTTAATTTCTTTTTGAGTCTTTGGAAGAGTAAGTTTTTTAATAGTTTCAATTTTATCTGGATTCGGTTTAATGCCCTCGGTAGTAATTATATGTCCAAGATACGCAATTTCTTTTCTTAGAAATTCGCTCTTATCTAGCTGTAATTTAAGATTCGCCTCTCTTAATCTTTGGAAAACAATTTTGATGTTTTGAATGTGTTCTTGTAATGATTTGCCTAAAATAATTATGTCGTCCAAATACACAAAACATATTTTATTAATGAGGTCTTTTAAAACAAAATGCATTAGTCGCTGGAAGGTACTTGGTGCGTTCTTGAGGCCAAATGGCATTCTAAGGAATTAAAAGTGTCCTTGATCGGTAGAAAAGGCTGTTTTTTCTACTGAATCAGAATCCATTTCGATTTGGTGGAATCCGCTTTTTAGGTCAATAGTACTGAAATAATTACATTTACCAAGTTGGTCCGCGATATCGGGTATTGGAAATTTATCGTCGATAGTCTTTGAGTTTAATTTGCGGTAGTCAATAACCATGCGAAATTTTGTTTCACCCGAAGCATCCTGTTTTTTGGGAACAATCCAAATTGGGCTACTCCAAGGGGAGTAAGAGTGTCTAATTATGTCCTGATTTAACAATTTATTAATTTTTTTGTTAACTTCTTCCTTGTAGATAACCGGATATTTATATGATCTTTGATAAACTGGGGTTTCGTCGGTTGTCCTAACTTTGTGTTTTATCACATTTGTAAAAGTTCAGTTTTTGTCGTCATCGATAATCAAATCTTCGAATTCTTTAAGAATTTTATTTAATTCTTTGATTTCTGTGTAATTTAAATAATCTGTTCTGAGGTTTAATTTTTTTGAAATTTCTTGACAATTCATTTCTAATTTGTTTTTGTGAAAATAGTTAAATTTACGTTTACCTAATAAAATAGATTCATCTGAATAACTAATTTTCGCTTTTAACAACTTTAGACCAGAATTTCCTATTACGATATCAAAATCTTTATGGAATTCGAAAATGAAGTATTTTATATTTTTCTTAAGTAGTTCAACAAATGTGAATTGGGTACCGGTTGAAACAGCATTTGCGGTTTGTATCTCGCAATATTCATTAAAAAATTTGAATTTGTTTTTATTTTTATTAACGAAATTTTCATTAATAAAATTTTTGGAAGATCCGGTGTCAATTAATACACGGCAATTTTTAAATTGGATGAATGGTAGACGTGAAGTATAGTTTGCCAAGGTTTCAAATCTTCTAAGAGTTCTATGGGAAAATTTTCGGTTTGTAACTCTAGTTTGTTGTTTGTTTCAATGTTTTCTTCATCGTTTGTTTAGTCGTAATCATAGTGGAAAGTTACCAAGAATGATGCAACAAGGGCTGGGCATCTACATAATTTATATATATATATATATATATATATATATATATATATATATATATATATATATATATATATATATATATGAACATGGGCGCCGGGAGGGTGATGCAAGGGGGTGCCCCCTGGTTTTTGATAACAAAATTTGAAGTAATATTTTTTATTAGAATACATAGAAAACATAGAATAGAAAATACAAATGTGATACATTTACTTAGAAATAACTTATTTTAAAACAGCAATGCAAGTCTTCTCTCCTGCTGTCCAAACTTGTCTACAACTTTATCGATAAATTTTGGACAATCATTCACTCTTTTTTTTGTGAACACTAAGCATGCATAATCCACTTAGTCTTTGATCACTCATTGTAGATCGATTCCAAGTCTTGACGCGTCTTAATGTGCTGAAAGATCGTTCAATGCTGCAGGTTGATGCAGGAAGTGTCATGCCAATCTAGAGTGCCTCGGAAACAGCTGTATAAAATGTAGTAGCCTCGTCAATTAAAGTCATGCAATCGGGAATTTCGTTTGCAATTCCTTTATTTTTCTACATTTCATACCACGTAGTTGCGTCGGGGGTAAAGTTCGGAAGAATATCACCATACAGACTGTTAATGTCTTCCACAACAGCTAAAAACGATACCTTGTCCAACTTAGTCATCAGTCAAACAGGGGGATATTAGAAATCAAAGACCGTTGCAACGTACTCTCTCTGAAAAAGTTGAATTATTTCCTTCGTTGTGCCAATGGCATTTCAAACTTCTTTAACATTGTTCAAGTCATTAATGACGAGATTCAATATATGACTGGCACAATGAAAATACAAAGCCTTAGGATACTTGTCTCTAATAAGCTTTTGAACGCCACCTTCTTTACCAGCCATCGCAGAGCAAGCGTCATACCCTTGACCTACAAGTCGCGACAAATCGAAACTTCAATCATTCAGAAATTGAATTATTGTTTCTGAGATTGACACTGCATCTAATTTTTTCACCGGAGTATAAACCAGAAATTCTTCACACAGTTTCAACTGCTTCGTTCCTTCATCGTAACGCAAATATCGAACACCAATAGATAATTGCTCTGTTCCGCTAATATCTGCAGTCTCATCAGACAACACAAAAAAAACAGATGCTATTTTGACCTCGCAGATTATCTGTTCTTTGAGAACGTCTGCACAGCTTTGAATCAGCTCATTTTGAATTTGATGCGATACGTACAAAGCATTTTTTGGCCCAGATTCTAAATGATTCTTCAAAACTTGATCACCAGATTCAACTCGGAAATGCAACAAATCTGTAAAGACTGAGCCTTCATCATTTTTCCCTCGAAGAGGAAGTTCATGCTGAGCAATAAATAAAACTGTTGAAGTAATTGACCGAAGCTTGTCCCTATTTTCTTCAATTTTCCTGTGGTATGCTGTATCTAGAACTTCATGAATACCGAGTTGTTGTTTTTTCATTACATTTTGAAAATGTATGGAAGAAGCTGTTGCACTGATGTGCCATTGGGACTTAGCATGTGATTGTGCAACTTCATTGAATTTGTGATATTTGAGACAAGGATAAAGGATAAATTGCCCTTGAAGACCACGCTGAACTGGATGTCGAAATAGTACGCAGACTCTACAAAAAGGTCCTTTTGCACTGGCTGAATATGCCAACCACGGGTAAGTCTTGAGCCATTCTAATCTAAAGAGACGTTTAGCTTCAGGGTTTACATCTTTCTTGAAATCATACGTTTGACTAGGAGTCCAAGACTCTTCCAACAACTTTAGACGAAGTTCGTCATCAACATGACAGTTGGAATCTGTGTACATCCCAATATCGAGGCGATTGAGATTAACATTTAACGAAGTTTCATCAGTGGTATTTTCTGGTCGAATGGTATCTTGATCGTGGCTTGTGCTGGCACTCGGACTAGAAACTGTAGAAGTAGGTGGACTATCATTTGTATCGTCGATCTTGCGCTTCTTGGTCAAAAAACGTCTTATGTCACTCATAATAATATGAAACGGCGTACCTACTTTCTTCTTGAAATAAATTCTCTCGAACTTTCTGAAAAATGTGATACATTGCAATGTTATTTCATGCTAAAACAAATAAATCTACGATTTAATTTACTACCTCGATTTTTGTCAGAATTTATTTTTATTTATTTAAATTAAATTATTTACTTGAATGTTTGCACGCAGAAGATATTTTTTATTTCAACTTATATTATTCATCAGCCAGGCGGCAAACTTGCACTTTTTTGTAATATATGTTTTTAAAATATGTAATTTCATTTTCAAGATGTTTCAATGCATAAATAAGCAGTTTGGGTTACTCTATGAAAATCAGTAATTTTTTTCGTTTTATCATAATCCAATCTTCAACTTGATTCGAAATAAATTTGAAATTCGTTGTTCTTGAGTTGTTGTTTTTGTTAATTGTGATGTTCGTTATTATATTGTTGAAATTTCTAAGTAAATAAAGGATTAATAATAAATATACAATAAAAAAGAGAAGTTATAGAACCATACTAAATTATTTAACTGGGTGCACATGCACGATATGAAAACATAAAAATACAAAAAAAAAATAATAAATACTTTTTTTGTATGATTATTCAAAAATCAATAAATCATCCAGAAATAGAATAAGAAAACATTTAATTCATATTTACACTTACTGTTTATTTCTTTGATATGCAAAGAAGACCACTCTACACTGAGAAAAAATTCTATTAACCATTATTAAAAATATAATACCAGGTATAAGAATATTTATTACGAAAAGTGACAGCAAAACGGTTTTATAAATTATAATAAACTCTTATTTTAAAAATAATTGTGTAAGAGTTAATTCTTTTATATTATTACCCTTTATTAAAAAAGATGTTTATATTTTAATGAACTTATTTAATAGTAGTTATTAACCTAAATGAATAACTATAACAAAATAGTTTAATAGCAAATATAAGATGTGTTGTATAATTATAAAGTATGTGTTTTTATAGGGGATATTAAACAACATTATTAATTATTATAAAATATTTTATTTAAACATTACTCAAAATTATTATAAAAAATAGTCATTACAATAAATTTACTAATATATAAATACCTACTACAGTCATACAAAAAAGTCTCCGTACGACAACAGTTTCAAACTATTAGATTAAAAATAAAATATTATTCTGTACTTGTTACAGATACAGTCACTGAATTAAAAAGTTATAATGGAAGGTTGAATCTCAGAATACTATGATCTATAAATATTATCAATTAAAATCTTTCAAATGTTTTTTTTTTTTTACATAAGTACTTACCAGTATTAAGATCATTACTAAGTTTGGCCATTCTCTATTCAAAATATTATTTTTTTCTGGGTATTCAGTGTCGAAGTGGGATTCAATCTAAATTATAGGTTATTAACATAGTTTTTTTGTTTTATTCTTAAATAATATATTTAACTTACAAGTTTATAGCCATTCTTCAGTTTTAATGCGGGGTATTTATTAAAATATTCAATTATTGTTGCTATTTTGGATGAATTCTTGGCATCTCTGGTTTTTAGCCAGTATTCTTGAACTAATCCTTCTGGTTCCAAGATCATTTTCAAACTATTTAATATAGTGTTTGTGTTTTCATTTAATACAGAACTGTCTGTAATTTCACAAGAAAACAAAATAATTATACCACACATATCTATGTCAGTACATATTTTATATTGCAGTAGAGAAAATGAAAAATAATGCAGTAAATCATAATTTTATATAAACTCACCATTCTCAGCAGCTGCTTCTAATGAAGAATTTTGCTCGCCAACTACTAACTGTTGACCCAATTTTAAGTGAATATTTTATATTCACATATTTTGACCACAACTTTCCTTTGGCCGCAGTTTTAGGGCTCTTCTTTGTTGGTGGTATATACGGGATATAATATGTTTCTTTTTGTTCATTAATGAATTCTTTTTACCATCCAGATTTTATTGAATAAGCACGTTTTAAGGTCTCTACAATCCGATTTTAACATTTTTACGATGATGTCTGTGTGTGTGTGTGTGTGTGTGGATGTGTGTGTGTGTGTGTGTATGTGTGTGTGTGGGATGTTGGAAGGACAGTTACTCAAAAACTATAAGACTTAAAATTTGTTTAACAACGTATTTCCCAATCGGACATTCATGGGAAGATCTGAAAAGGTTTTGGTAACAATTGGACAACCGGAAGTAGAAGATTCTTGAAAAAAAATCTTCTAAATATTATTTTTTGAAAATTTTTCGTGGTAATATTAAAGAAAATTAAATTCTCTATCTGATACATTTAAATATTTTATTATATATTCCATAGATTTAGAGATAAAAGAAGTATAATATATAAAATAATCTGTTGTAATAAATTTGACAGCCGAAAGAATGCCATGAAAAATAGTTGATAATTTAAATTATTTGTAACTGACAGATAAATGTCAGTGTCAGAAATAATGAGTAATGAAGGAAAAATGTACTTGGAGAATCCCTTAGTTCTTGATCTGTGACTATTATGGAGATGACAAGTCTAGGTTGAAGGACTTAAATTTGTTTCAAACATTATGGGACAATGTACACCAGTACTATAGACTAGAGTAACTTTGAATTGCGAAAAAGCTATCAAATTCTTCTCAAGTAAGTTGTAAATATTGACAAAATTACACATCGATATAAGAATAATCGGAGTGCAATCTATCCGTCACTTTATTAAAGGGAATTAGTGTTATTTAGATATAACATGTATGAAAAAATAAAATGTAAAAGAAGATATGTAAGAATAGATGCACAATCCATATATACATTTTAGACCGCCCAAAATTAATGTTTTTACTAGAAGAATATGAAGAGAAAGTAAACAACGTTGTTCGAATTGAAAATTGCAGTTACCAGCCTAATATTTATATATGGTAAACTCTACTTTGTAATTTATTGTAACATAATTTATGGTAAAATATCTTCATGTTGAGACATGCTATTATTGAATAATAAAGAAGTTTATACGTCATAGATTTATATGAATATATTATTTGTATTTATAAAAATATTCTTTGCTTTATGCATACAGCCAGGTAAAATATACGGCGAGAGGTTATGTGCTGGCCACATCAGATTTTTAATTTTAAGACGGAGTCCGGATTTTGGAATAACCGGTTTGATTGTCTTCTCATCCAAAATCATGAAAGATTCCTCATCGATGCCTTCATCTGAAGCAATTAACTTATGTTTATAAAAACGCTACGCAGTTGAATTCTACTGCAATGTCATATTTCACAATCACAACATTACGGTCAAGAAGTATACAAAAACTAGCACTTACCTTCAAAATTTTATATATGTCTCCAAATTCCACTCAATGAGTATATCTTGCACAAATGTATTCATTTTTAACAATATATTAGGCAAACATAAGAGGTGTCACACAAGTAGTAATGAAGGGAATGACGACGCGAGGCATCTGCGCTTACGAGTTGTGGGGAGGAATGTTTTATAAAACGTATATTAAAAACTATAAAATCGGCTTATAAAAGAAAAATGCTATTACCTTATTCTTATACAGTTAAATAACTATGCTATTAATAATGTATAAGAAATGTTTATGTTCTATGGTATATAAAATGAATGTTTTATAAAACATTGATTATTATATGTTATAAAACAAAAGCTATGAAATATTAATCCATACTGGTTATATAACTAAGATTTAAACATAATAAAATGGATAATAACATTTGCAAATCTTTTTATACTTCTTATAAAACTGAAATTAAAATAGTTGTTGTATAAAACCTTTTTTCTCAGTGTAGTGTTGTTAAATTGAAACAATAAATAACAAAACGCTGTTCGAAACAAACACGTGTAAAACAATGATTAATATAAAAATATTATTAATACAATTATTACTAATATAATAATACTGAACTAATAAATAAATCACAGATTTTTTCGAAAGGAATTTTTTTAAAGGAATTAGATTGTCGCTTAATGGACTGAATCATTTTATAACAAGAAAATGTTGGTTCTTACAATTACATTTGTATAAGGTTTTGATTTGTACATTCCACATAAACATTTTATGCTTTTTCACAAACAATTTTCAGTTTTATAATTTATTAATAGCTACAAATGAAATTGCTATAATTGAGAAATAAAGAATCATTCAAATTAAAAGAGCTATGTTCGTTGTTGAAAATTAATTTAAAAAAAGGTTTATTGAATCTTCCACAATCTGTTGTCCAGAAAATACTGACTAAGTGTTCAAAATTTTAGTTCTGAACAAGATTTTCCAAATCTAACTTTGGTATTTTTCGTAAATATTCATATCAGTTTCCCGCTATTCTTCCTAATTCATTTGAATTCTACTAGTGTCGTAACTTATTCAATTTTTTTTGAATAAGTTACGATATAATTCATATGAATTTTAGTAGGTTCATATCATATGAACCTACTAAAATGAATAAATTTAAATTTAGTAGGTCCATATTGTCCATATACAAAATGAGTTTATTTAAATCAAATAAACATATCACTGATTGTAGGTCAGAAATGTGATTCGTTGTTTTTTCGAAAAAAAAAACCGTCGGGGGGGGGGTAGAGAGCGCACGTTGTTTTTGATTTCCTATCTCGTGATCGTGGACACAAGTAACACCTGCCACTTTTAGCTATCTTTTTTGGAGGTTCAGATATATTTGATTCTTCAGGAGTCAATATATTTTGTATATCCTGGCGAAGTTCTTATGGCAATTTTTTTAGGAGCCTACTCTCCATTCTACATTTTCTATAATGTAAAACAATTATATAGGAATATAACAAACGTAGATGGATACAGGGTATTGAAATACCCCAACCTACCTGTAGCTCAGCTATGCGAAACGGCAGTTACGAAACACTTGTGGCAATGTGTACACTATAACGTCAAATAAGAATACCTAAACGCACAGTTCATTCAACCGTAACCTGTCAAAAATATAACAAAATATAATTCACGATGGGGTATTTGAATACCCCTGTATCCATTCTGGGGTTAAAGAGGATTCGTGTTTTTTTAATAAAGAAAAGTAGTAAGGAGGATATATCACCAGAACATCGACTAGCTGTAGTAACATTACAGTTAGTATTCAAATTAAGAGGAATTTAATCTGTTGTTTTTTTTAGTTACTTGTCGCAAGGTGTGTCAATGCAAAGTGTATCTGGGAGTTACCACGTGGGTTTGACAACTGTATATTGCATAATAAAGGAAACGTGTCGAATAATATGTGAAACCTGCAGCATCAGCAGAAGATTGGTTAGACGTTGCTGTTAACTTTGAACAAAAGTGGAATTTTGTTCATTGTGTCGGAGCTTTGGATTGAAAACACGTGCACATACAGGCCCAAAAAAAAAAATCTGGCTTTGTTTTTCTAGTTATAAGAAAATATTCAGCATCATATTAATGGCGGCATATTTATTTATTTATTTATTTATTTGAAACCACTCAACAGGACAAAGTCCCAATTACTGAGGGTTAGAAAAAATTACAAGTTACAAGTTACAAGTTACAAGTTAAATACAAAGTGAGAAATTCAATTAGACAAAAAGTAGTAAGTTAATAAGTTTTTGAATATTTGTAACGAATTTGAAAATAGATCAATGGAATTATGTGGCGAATGAATTGCATTATAATAAAAACATAGGCGACGGATCGGTGATTTTAGTTCATAATTACATTTAACCATTGTGTACTTGAATAAAGTTCGATGCCTAGAGTTTATTCTAGGTACATAGAAATTAACACGAGCTAGTAAGTTGATGTCATCAACAATATTATTGACAAGCTTATAAAGAAAGATGGCCGACTGTGCTTTATGGCGGTTTTCCAGAGATGTAATTCCAAATTCAGCTAATGCATCAATATAAGAATAATTATACATAATTGTAGGGAATCCATTGGTTTTACGCCAGCAAAATTTAACAAATTTTTTTTGAATAATCTCGATGGCGTGAACATGATTTTGATATATTGGATACCAAATTAGGTTACAATATTCTAATTTACAGCGAACAAAAGAATTAAACAAGGAGTTGAGAGTGGATAGTTTGTGAAAATGTTTGGAACAGCGAATAATAAATCCAAGGGCTTTATATGAACTTTTGACGGTAATATGAATGTGATGTGAAAATGTTAATCTTATATCAAACCACACTCCCAGATCCTTATATAATTTTACTCTTTCGAGTATTAAATTATCCATTGAATAATTAGATAGCAAGTAATTCTTTTTCATTGTGTATGACATCACTTTACACTTATTTATATTGAAGAACAATTTAAATTTAGTAGACCAAGCTATAATATTTTCTATGTCACGCTGTAACTGGAAACTGTCTTCTGCACAATTTATGGTTTTAAAGATTTTCATGTCGTCAGCATATAATAAACAGTTAGAATATTCTAAACAATCAACAAGATCATTAATGAATAAGTTGAACAGCAAAGGCCCAAGATTCGACCCTTGAGGGATACCAGAGGTGGGGATATAATAATTTGAGGTAAAATTGTTAAGACGGACAAATTGTTTGCGGTTGCTGAGATAAGACGAGATAAAAGAAGCTAAGTGAGGTGAGAAATTAAAGTTATATTGTAGTTTCTGTATCAGTGCAGAGTGATTAACCGTATCAAATGCCTTTGCGAAGTCAGTGTAAATGACGTCAACCTGAATATTATTACGTAGTGAATCCAGAACAGTATCAGTGAAATTTGCAAGATTAGTTACAGTAGACCTTCCTTTCATAAAGCCATGTTGAGATTTCGAAATTTTGTCTTGAACAGAGTTGTAAATTCTATTAAAAATAATTTTCTCAAAGACCTTCGAAATACTTGACAGGATGGCAATAGGACGATAGTTGGTAATATCGCTAGGATCTCCAGATTTGAAAATAGGGCATATGGATGTATTTTTAAGGACAGTAGGAAAATGATTGGTGGACAATGCGAGGTTAAAAAGAATATGCAAAGGTGTGACAAATATATCTCTGCAACCTTTTATGACATAAGCGGGAATATTATCAGGGCCAGGGTTGCGAGAAGGTTTTAATTGGTTAATAGAGGATAAGATTTCAGATTCAGAGATACATTTAATAGATAGTAGATCAAGAGAGTTATGATTACAAGGAACAGCAAATGATGATGAATCAGTAGAGTCTGAGACGTAAACAGAGGAAAAATAATCTGCAAAGGTTTGAACAATAGATGAGGTAGATGATAAAGTTAAGTCACCGAGGTGCATATCACCAGGAATACGGGTTGATCGCTTTTTGGTGTTGAGAAAATTCCAAATCTGTCGTGGCTCATTATGAATTTTGGATTCAACTGATTCTAAATAATGTTTGTATGAAGTTTTAACTTTTGATTTAATTTTGTTACGCAAGGTTTTATATGTGTGATGATATGAAATTATGTTGGTCCGTTTATATAAGTCACGATATCTTTCTTTCTCTTTAATATCAGAGATTATTTCTTTTGTAAACCAAGGAGGAAATTTACTTTTTCTCCGCTTGGTTTGTGGAACACACTTATCAAATATTTCATATATAATACCATAAAACTTGTCGAAAGCGTCGTCAACATTTGAAAATGTTTCTAAAATATTCCAGTTTACTTCTGAAAAAAGTTTGTAAAGTAAATCAAAATTAGCCAAACGAAAATTATGGAAACTTAGTGATGTATTGAAAGATGAACTGGGAGTACTGACAGAAGAGGAGTCAATAGTAGAAGAAATAGAAAGAGCAGGGTGGTGTAAATCTTCACTAACAAGAGGACAGGAATCATGGGAGACAGTACAGGGTTGGTTAGATAATACAACATCAAGAATTCTATTTTTAAAGTTGTGGATGGTGTTATATTGAGTGGCGTTAAATAGCTGACAGAAATTTTCAAAAGAGAAAATAATATTGCTAGATGTTGCATTTGAGTAATATTCTGACAAATTTGTTATATTTAAATCAGCCAAAATGATGAAATCCTCATGGAAGATGAAAGGAATTGATTCGAGACAATCGTATATAAATTTATGCTGTTCTATGGATATAGGTGGAGGTGAATAGAAAACCACAATATATATGAATTTGATAGCAGATAACTGAACACGTACACAAACTACATCCGCATTTGAAGACTCGTGCATATTTATATTAACAGGGCTAGAGTTAAATTTGTTATGGACAGCGCAAAAAACTCCACCACCTCGCTGTTTGCCAACCTTTGTAAGATCGCGATCACATCTATAGATTGAATAAGAATCATTCATTAATTCAGAATTAAATACAGAGTCAGTAAGCCAAGTTTCAGTTATAGCAATGATATCATAGTTTGAAATAGAGCAATTATTATAGAAATCATCCAACTTAGTGTTCAATCCGCGCACATTTTGATAATATAAATGCATTAAGAATTAAATTACACAAACCGAAAAGAAAATCACTTACCAAAAAATTACCTTAGTAATATATTTTACAAAAAACAAATGGTTAGTATAAAATTAAATATGAATACGATACAAGCTTGCTACTATATAGAAATTTAAATATCTTAATAAAGTAAACACAGCTGTAGTTGAGACAAACTCAGCTGAGAGTTAACAATAAATCAGGTATGTACTGGTAACTCCGACCAGAGATATACAAAAATACAAAAGTATAAAGAAAGTCAATACATTCAATTCATATTTTTACATTGATCAATGCTTAAAACTTTTATGACCTCATTATTATTAGGAGATTTAACAAATAGATTGCCATCGTGTGTCCAAACATTTTTGAAACCGAATTTAGTAGATGCAAATTTATATGATGCAGATTATTGCTTTATCTTAGTAGGTATGCTTATAGGTCACAAACAGACAGTGGTATTTTCTGTGAGTCCAAATTTGGACAATCTTTGGATAGCAACTCATTAAATTTACCAAATTCAGAAATGTTGATGGGATAGTTGGGGAACTGCAGTTTTTGAATTTCAAAATATATTGAGCATTAAAGTTTCATTTATTGGTATGTTTTATAATACAATTATAAGGATGTTTCGGCCTAATATTTGGCCATCATCAGCTCCAATTGTTACCATTATTGTATTATTATGAATAACAATGCGATAGCAGTCACCAAAGAAGAAGTTAAAATTATTACAATTCAATTATTAAAAAAATGATATCGAAGAAATCGGAAATCCGATTGTCTTCTTCGTCTGTTGTTGCTATTTATTTACGTTGTTGTTGTCAGGGCTACAATGTGAAAGTCAAAATATTATGACATACAATCCGTCATTATACTGTTCAAATTTATTTTATTATTTCTTTGTAAAATAATAAATAAAATATTTTCAAAATGTTGTAGATAAATAATAAAATCTGATGGCGAAGGATGAAGTTTATTTTATTTGTTAATATCTGTCAAAGACATGGTGTGCTTGGCCGTGTGGATGGAGTGAGAATTTAATGTGTTCCAAATTATTGTTATAATCTGTATGGCTACTAACGGCGATGTTTTTATTAAAATTTATATTTATGGTTTCAGCAGTCTTTTATGTTTATGGGGGACTTTCTCTAATATTTTAAATTCTTCAAAATTAAAATTATTTTCTGTATTTAAGTGGTGTTTACATAAAGCACTATGGTGCTCATTAAGTTTAAAACAATGAAATTTATGTTGATATAGCCTCATATTTATTGGTTGGGATGTTTCTCCAATGTATATTTTATTACATGCGCCACGTTTGATTTGGTAAATTACATCTTTCTGTTTTTCTAATTCCATTCACAAGCAGCACGGGAAGTAACTTTAACTACCTAACATTTCGGTAATTGCTACTTAAATTCAGTAAATGTTACCGAATTATTACTATTATTTGTACTTTGATGTTAAAATTACTTCATTTACGTTTTTTCGGTTAAAATTTCGTTATATTCACTCTTGTTATTTGCTCCATAGTTGTAACACTTACAAGTAACTTTTAAAGTAAATTTAACGTGATAAATACAATTGAAAATGTCTTTACAGAAATATTAACTGTATAGTCAAATAATGAAAGTAATTCTTACTTTAATTAATTACTTCATTACAACTTGTAAGAGATATTTTCCTCAAAGTAATTTTCGAAGTTTTCGTCACGTATTCAATACTTATTACACAACTTTAATTTTTTTAACTCATTAGTAGCAACACAAGTTGCGTTTAAGTATCTATTACCAAAAATATCAACTTATAAGTAGTTATTACTGGACATAACAAAGGAAAATTACTAAAGGGTAATATTTACTTTTAAAATTTACAGAAAACTGTACAAAGTACAAATGCGACACTAGGTGAACTGCTCTAAATAATATTTAAATTGGTTGAGTGGGCCAGTCTCTGATAAATGACCGAGAGGTTGATTCAGAGACTGAAATTTTGTGAACTTTGCCAAGTGTAATTTAAATATTATTTAAAATTTACTATAATGTAAATTATGAGTACAAAAATAAGCAATATGTTAATTTTAGGATATAAAAGTAGCATATGATGATGACACGGAATTAATGTTGACAAGTTACTTGTTCATTCTTTTATTATTAAAAAAATCGAAACGTAAAAGCAAACGTAGATGGTGGGTAAGGCCCATTAATGCAAATAGACAATATCAGGGCCATTATCACAATTTGTTGGCGGAGATGCGATTATTCTTTACAGAGAGTTTTTTTCGTTTTACCCGAATGACATGTGAAAATTTCGATGATTTGACAGGTTTAATGTTTGAAAAATTAAGGAAAAAAAGTATTAGGCCTGCACTAGAACCTGCTCAAAGGCTTATAATTACATTACGATATGTTAAAAATTGTATTTAATTATATTGTCTAATACTTAAGTTTATATATCTTTCAAGATATCTTGCAACTGGAGAATCCTTTCAAAGCTTTGCACTAAGTTTTCGTGTAGGAAGAAGTACAATTTCATGTGTTGTTAAGGAAACTTGTTCTGTATTGTGGGAAGTTTTACACCCAATTTATTTAAAACCACCAACAAAAGAGGAATGGAGAGCAACAGCTGAAAGGTTTGCTGAAAAATGGAATTTCCCTCATTGCCTCGGAGCTATTGATGGAAAACACGTTCGTTGTGTTGCTCCAAGCAATTCCGGAAGCCAATATTTCAATTATAAGAAATATTTTAGTGTAGTCTTATTAGCTACTTGCGACGCAGAATATAAATTTATTTTTGTTGATATTGGTGCTTACGGATCTGAAGGCGATAGCGGAATATTTAGTGCGTCTCATTTTGGACAATGTCTAAAAAATAATTTATTGGATATACCGGGTGAAGAAATGTTGGAGGGCAGCAATATGAATTTTCCATATTATTTTGTTGGAAATGAGGCATTTCCCTTAAGAACGGATCTCATGAGACCTTGTTCAGGTCGGGTTGCAGGGGGGTTAAATGAACGTGAGCGCATATTTAATTATAGAATATCTCGAGCAAGACGAACAATAGAAAATACTTTTGGAATTCTTGCAGCTCGATGGCGAGTATATCACACTGCTATAGCTACTATGCCTGACAACACAGATAAAATTATACAAGCTACTGTATGCCTACATAATTATTTAAGGTACAAAAAATGTAGTCAGTACTGTCCATTAAATTATCTTGATAGAGAAGAAAATGGAATATATTATCCTGGGGACTGGTGAAATGAAATAAACCATGCTTCAGCTATTGAAGAAACTCGCAGAATAGGATCAAATAACAGGACACTTAGAGCTGTGACAATTCGAAATCAGCGAACGGATTATTTCAGGTAGGTGGGCTTCTTATCTTGGCAACTAGATTATATCAGGAGGGGAAAGCCATAAACAAACAAACAAACAAAAAAAAGTAGGTTCTGTAGAATTATACTATTTCAATACTTTATTGAATGTCATATATACATGTCAATCATCAAACATAATCATCATAACAACTGCTCTCCTAAGCTAACTATATATTTCCCTACATCCCTCTTTCTATTTCAAGCCATAGATCTTTGGATCCTCTTCAGCTTGACAGGGTAATTTTTTCAGGAATCTTCTGTTTCTTCTAATTACTTGTTTATCAGTTTCTATAAGATACGACCGAGGTTCTTCTGTTTTATTTATTATTGTTCCTTCCTTTTTTTTATCAACAATCCAAACTCTGTCTCCTTCTATTAATTCAAATAAATTTTTGGTTCTATGCCTGACGTCATAATTTCTTTTTTGTTTATTTAGATCTTCTTGAATATTTTGGCATATTTTGTCGTTTAATTGTAATGATTCCGATAATTTTGTGTCTTTTATGCCAACTATTAATCTGTCTCTTTTAACTCATCTTCTAATGAAACGTAATTACATTTCTTTCCTAATTCTATTATTGATGCGATATATTCTTCAGCAGTTTCCGTTTCAAATTGATTTCTTCTGTTGAATATTGCCCTTTGATATATTATATTAGATTTTTTTATATAATAGTCTTCAAATAATTTTACTGTTTCCTCATATGTCTTTAAGTCATCTTCTTTTTTCTGTAAAGTGGCCAAAATTTTATTCACCTTACTGCCCATATGCAGTAAAAGATTATTAATTTGTATGTTCTCTTCCTGCTTCTCTAACTTCACAGCTTTCCTATATCTTTCATATCCTATTATCCAGTCTCTCCAATCTTCTCTTTCAAAAGAAAATTTCTCAGGAACTGGGGCCGAAACTGTCTGTGAGTGGGAAGAAGGTAGTGAAGACCCTATATGACCCTGCACTTGCATATTCACTACAAGCGTTTGCAAATTATGAACCAATTGTTCTAATTCTTCCACTCTACTTTCTGCCATTATATTAATTTCTAACACCTGACACCATTTAGAATTATACTATTTCAATACTTTATTGAATGTCATATATACATATCAATCATCAAACATAATCATCATAACAACTGCTCTCCTAAGCTAACTATATATTTCCCTACAGGTTCCAGAAAACCTGTTCCATTTAAGCCATTCAATAGATAGCGCTGGCAACAGCACAAATTTGAAGTAGGCGAAATTACATTGGGTAAACTTGTCTCCAATTTCAGCCAAAGAGACCAAAACTATTCCCTATGCCCTGCAATATCGAATGGCTTACATGGCACATGGTATAGTAATAAATTTTAAAACATTAAACAATATTTGAATGTAGTTTTATTATATTATGTACATGTACATTAAGTAAAAATTAATTTGATTAATAAAAACATGTATCATATTTATTGCAAAGTAAATTGTACATCTCCTTTTATTATATTTTCCTCATCCTTTAATTTAAAAATGGTTTTAAATATGAACTGTTTCGCCAAGTCCAGATTTTGAGGATTCTTAAAATTTTTCAGCTCTGAAGCAATATATTTGGCAAATAGATCGTTCGCATCTTCATTGACTGGGTTTGTTTTTCGTTCCGCTAATCTTTGAATTGTATGTCCAACTGCCACTATAGTGTCATCCACGTCTGTGCTATCAGACGTTCTTTTGGATCGTTTCGCAAACGTCGGCGATGGAGTACTTCGTGGTGTATACAATTGCGGCGGAAATTGCTTCTCCTTTGGTTTCTCCGAAATCACCTGTACTTGAGGTATAGAACTGAAAGCAGAGGGTAGGTCCAAATCATTGGAGGACGTGAATTCCAGAGGATACGAATTTTGTGTCAACGATGATTCTCCTTCCATCTCAGTGTTTTGTACCTCCAACTCCACAATGGTTTCGCTGCATGAAGAAAGTGGCGCATACTTGTTACTTTTTAATCTACAAAATCATTATGGGTTAAACTCATAAATTACAGTCAAATATCTTACTTTCTTCCCTGGACATGTTTTTCCAGAAAATTCAATATATCGAAGAACTTTCTTTTCTTTTCCTCCCGGAGCTCCACTTTTCACAGTATCTTCGTATTCTCGTTTTTCCTTGGTATATTGCTGCCGCATTGTAGTCCATCTAGATTTACATGCATCTTCTAAAAGAAAATAGAAATTTTGTGCTTAAATAAAATTGAGAAAGTATAAACAATTTGTACTTAGGTACTGTTTATTTTCAATGCTTGGGCAATAAACTCCCAAGCATTTTCTTTTTTAATATTATCTTGATAATCTGCATGACTTTTATCGTACAAGTATGGATTACTTTCCACTAAACTTATTAATACATTTTCATCCATAATTACTTATTGAATAAACAAAACAAATTCACTTGGACAGAACAAGTAAAACGTAAATAATGACCAGACGCAGTGTTGCCAGATCGCCACAACGTAAAGTCGCCTTGTCAAACTAAAAATATCGCCAAAAGTCGCCAAGTTTCAAATTGAGAGGGTCTCCCTGGAATATTGTTTTTCATTTTTCCAATAAGTAAAAACACATTTGAAAAATAAATTATTTATTTTGTAAACAACACGAACTAAATAAGTACCACTCTTAAAGACACAAAATTGAATAAAAAATTAATAGTTCTTATTCTAGTGAGATTCTTCATCTAAAATTTGTATCACTTCGTTAATGTAATTATTTAATTCAGACTCCTCGTGTTCGTATTTGGGTTTGGAGTCATACACCATGCTCGACACAAATCTTTTTAGTATATCATGTGGGATTACAAATTTGTCACAACAATATTTTCGAGCATATAAATACAGTCTAATTCTAATGATAGAATCCAGTAATTCAAACATTTTATTCCGGAGTTTAGTTTTTATCGTATTCATTACCGAGAAAACACGTTCTACAACAGCGTTGCTGGTTGGCAATGTCAGCAGAGTTATAACAAATTCTGCAATGTTTCTGTAACAGAACGACTCTCCCGCATCTTTGAAATTATATACATGACACCAAAACAAGTTAATGTCGTTTTTATCATAACTAAATTGCCATTCATTATCTCTTATCTTGTTCCATTGCGCCTCAATAATATCCCAATTTTTTTCTTGGCAGTATTCTTTTAAAAAAGGCAAATCTATAAATTTACATTGTAATTGTGAAAATACTTTAAGTTTTCGGAAATGATTTAAACTAGTGGGTAATCTTTCACAGAGCTCAATACATAAAGATTTAATATACTTAGGGTTGCACAATTGACCGTTCAAAATCTTTTTGGTCAATTGACGGTCAAATTGGTCAAAATCTTTTGGGAATAATAAATACAAATTATAATAGTAATATTACATAAATAATTTATTAATTTATTTATCACTGTTTGTGACACAAAAATAAAATGTTTTTACATTAATCATCACATATAAGGGAACCATATACATGACCAATCACATTTTAGGAACCATAGATCACATACATTAGTAACCAACATTAAAATTGTACAATTAAGAATTATAACTACAGATGCTAATCTCAGAGTCGGTACTCTCACCACTGTCAGTATCATCATTCGGGCTGAGAATGGAATCTTCGGAATCAGATTTAGTGTATGCTGCTTTTCCAGATTTTGGAACCTTTATTTTGAGATTCTCATACAAATATACGAGCTTTCAGAACCCTCATATAGCGTCGTAGTACTGTTTTCAGCATTAAAAAGATTTTGACCAATTTGACCACATGGTCAAAATCTGTGCAACCCTAAATATACTTAAAAGCCCTATGTTCCACAAAAAATTTATCTTGTGCATTTATGTTTAGTTTAAGTGCAGCCTGGTAATACTCCACACCACTCCGGTATTTCCTTGTATGCTAAGTGGTTTTGTAAATTTTATATTATTAGGGTAACGTCATTTTGTAAAAATACTTGCTTGAATATTTTTCTTGCTAAAAAGAATAGCAAACAACACAAGTTATCGTAAGCTTTGCCTACGTCCAGCATATCTCTTTGAAAAATTAAATTTGAGTTGTTCATTTCAAAGGTTTAATAATTAATAAAAGTAAATAATTTTTATTATCATTCAACATTTCAGCAATCAGTCGAGATGTATAACATTTTTCAGAATTCACAACAAATTCAAAATGAGTTTTTAACTCTAACCAATGTTCAGTTATTACTTTGACACATTTGTATCGTGAAAACCATCTTGTCGTAGATATTTGTACGAATTTAGAAAATTGTTTTCCATCAGAGCCGCTATTCATCAAATCAAAGGTTTTTTTTTATACATAGAGCGACGTAAAGGACTGCAGTTAAAAAAGTTATAAATTTCGCGACATAAAAATTCAATGTTCGTAGGTAGTTCTTCTGCGGCTTTATTGCTAACATTATTTAAAGAATGACATACGCAACGAACGAGCTGAAGATGTGGAATTTGTTTTTTAAGAGTATACACTGAGTGGTGTTTCCCACAAAGATTTAACGCACCGTCTGTTCCCAGTCCGATTAAATTTTCTATTTTTAAATTAATTTTAACAAGAAACTTTTTTATGTGTTCCGTTAGAGCATCGGCAGTTGTTTCTTCTACAATGGTCATACCTAAATAGTCCGTTACAATTATCTTTTGTCTGTCACTATAATATTTTACACAAAAACATAAATATTTGAAAACAGAAATATCTGTAGATTCGTCTATTATCAAGGCATATTTGTGGTCGCCAATATCGGAAACTATTTCTTCTAGTAAATATGGAGAAATTACATTTTTTATTAGTCCTCTACACTTCGTGCGATGAAGTTGTAATGACTCTAATTGACTACCTTTCCCCAACTTTTTGGGAAGGTCACACAAATGGTCAGTGCTTCTTATGGTATTGTGCATTGCAATGTGAATAGCCAATTGCAAATTTCGAACTTTTTCAGCGTCACTAATTAAGAAAATATTAGGTAACACAGATTGTTTATTCATAACTGGATTCATTTTCATCATATTCTTCAGATGATGTTTAGTGGATCCATGCTTTTTTAAATCAGCCTGATGTGCTCTCAATTCAATTTTACAAACTTTGCAAAACGCCTCTAAATGTAAGGAGGTTTGTGCTTTTGTTAACCATCCTGGAACACAGGTATAAAGTTACGAACATGGCTTATCAAATTCCTTAGATTCTACTTCCCACCTTTTGCCCAAGCTTCCTCTTCCCATGATTTTTTGTATTTTCTTAGCACACTCATCTCTCAACTTATAGTGAAAACTGTTCTTATTAATGGCTTACGCATTACGCAAAAACGTAAGAACGTTGTACATTACGAACATGAACAGTATATTTGATAGAGGTTATTTGTTTAGTACTTTGAATAATTGGCAGATGGTAGCAAGTGCGCACTAGTATCAACGTAAAAAATAACTATTTGTTATGCAATCAAAAATACACATATGTAAAACTGGCAACTCGAAAGTCCCAATATTAAAGCAATGAAAATAAACTAATCCATAGGGTTTAATCGCCAAATATCGCCAATTATTTTTAATTAGTCGCAAATTTAATCGCCAGTCGCCAAACTAAAAATTTTGTCGCAGAACATTGTAAAATGTCGCCCAAATGGCGACAAGTCGCCAAATCTGGCAACACTGACCAGACGACCTAACCAGCTGATAGAAATTCACAAACAGGCACTACTGCGCCGGCGCAGACATAGACATAACGCTGAAAGTTGAATTGATATCAACTGTTGTGTTATGTCAAAAGACATGACATATGTGACATAAGCTATGTGACTTGTTCCATCAGATTTAACATATCTCAACATAAGGACATAACACAGACATGACATAAGCTATGTGACCAGGCCTTAACACATATTTTAATTTAGTTGACAAGAAAATCAAAATGGCTTTGAGACGTCAAAAGCTTTATCGTCATTCTTCAACATTAAGAAAATCAAAATGGCTTTGAGACGTCAAAAGCTTTATCGTCATTCTTCAACATTTTATAGAAAAATTAAGTCCCAATTAAATAAAAGTGAAACTGTTGCTCAATATTTTGGTAACAGTAAAGTTTTAGCAGGAGGAAAGATAAATAACGAAGTTAAAAATAAAGAAACTATTGAATTAACATAATGTGGAAGACGATTCTAACATTAACAAATATTTGAATAAAACAGATAATATATACGTATGTAACGAAGATTGTTGTGCATCTTGTAATGAAAATTGTGAAGATTTCGATCACGAAGAAAGTGATCTAATAACTCAAATTACGTTGTCTGAGGAAATATCACGTTGGTCTTTATTACACGGAGTAAGCCATAGTGCCATAGATGACCTATTACGTTTGCTAAATACTCATGGTATAAAATTACCCCGTGATAGTCGTGTTTTACTAAAGACTCCAAGAAGTTTAAAGATTGTTTCCATGGGAAATGAGCAGTTTTGGTACAATGGTATTAAAAATTGCATACTTTTAATTTTTTCTAAAATTTGTACACCGTTATCTTTATCATTAATTTTTAATGTTGATGGATTACCACCATTTAGAAGTTCATGTGTAGAATTTTGGCCAATTCTACTTAAAATTAAGGAAATGCCACACTTACAGCCAATGGTAGTTGCAATTTAATGTGGTGAAACCAGGGGCGGATGGGAACTTTAAAATTTATCGGGTATAATTTAATAAACCGGCGGCAATTTAAGATTTTTGAACTCATGCGAAAAAAAGCGCCGCAGTCGAAATTTTTTTTCATTCAAGGTCAAATACCTTATAATTCAAGGTTATATTTTTTCTAGGGATGGGAAAAGCGGCATATTTTTCCCCTTTCATGTACAAAAATAAATTGCCAGATCACAGAACAAGAATTTTTAAGGGGGGGGGGTGAACACCAACCCCCTCCTAGCTACGTCACTGTATTTTTATATGTGTAACAAAAAAAAATCACGTTTGAAAGATATATTTTTTAAATAATGCAAACAAAACCAGTTTTTAAATACTGTATTAATAAACTTAAAAATACCTAGAAGTATATTATTGGTATGTATATACATAAATTAAAAAATTAAATGTTTTGTAAGGAGTATAGAATTCCTCGCTACTAAATCTATAATATCATTGTTGTCTATATTTTTAAGAATATCCTTTTCGATTGACATGAGCATAAAAATTGAACAAAGCTCATGTGAAATAGTAGTCCGTAGTCGGTTTTTCACGTAGCAGAATTTAGAGAAACTCCGTTCACAAGCTACCTGGGAAACCGACTGCGTCGCTAAGTATTTATACGCAAGGCCTATTACCGACTATGCCGTGGATATCATGTTATATTTTTCTAGTACAAAAAGACAGCAGATAATACAATTTTTGCAGTATGAAGATGAATTACACTTGAGATAGGAAGTAAATGGCTCATTGTCTTCCGCGTCCTCCAAGTCATTTTCCCATTCGGTATTGGCCCCTTTGTTGACTGCATCCGTTAAACTTTTCTTTAAATTATTCCAATTGTTTGAGAAATGAAGAAGTTCTCGTCTCAAATTTTCAGGCGTAGCTTCATCATCAAATTTCATTAGCAAATTGCTCAACTTTTCGAAAGTATTGAGTGATAAAGTTTCATCATTTATTTCGTGGAAATTTTTCGGATCTAAAAATGCAAAGGTGCGATACATGTCCCCATTAAAACGTTGGTTTACGCTGGTTACAACAGTGTCCATAATGTCATTATAAACATTGATTTCATAATGCCTGTTTCCATTGAGCAGTATATTATCATCTGGATGGGAAGGCACTTCATCAGGCATTCTTTTTCTATTTCGTTTGACAGGTAATTCAGTCTCCAAGACAGCATCTATATTTTTCTCCTCCAAAATAGAATTTATACTATTGATGAAGTGTTCAGTGACACTTTTTACTTTTTGAAAGTCTCTGGAGAAGTCCGTGACTTTGTTTTTGAAATGATTTACAAAATCGTTACATTTCATAAAATCCAATCCAGAATTTTGAAGATATTTTGAGAGTGGAGCAGAGATTTCAAAAATTCGTAAATATACATGAGCTGTTAGAATTGTTTCGAAATTAAGTAAACTCTCTTTAAAATTGCGTGCTTTGAAACGAACATCGGGTGAAAAGTGACTGCTATTTTCTAATTCCAGGAGTGCTTCAATTAATGAAACATATAAGACATTTTCCACATTGGCGGCAAATTTTCCGAAAATTTTTTCCGAGGCCGTATGCTTGCTAGACCATCTGATTTCAATTATATTGGATAATGTTTTCTTACCATTAAATTTCCGCCAAACATTCATTCGCTGATATGATTCTTTGAAAAATACCGCAATTTCATTGAGAAGACCAAATAAACTAATTGAAGCCAAGGATTTTTTAGTGATATCAGAAATGAATAAATTAAGTTTATGAGCGTAACATTAAACATGTAACACCTCTGTTTCTTGTAACCAAGCAGTAAAACCATTGTAGGCACCCTGCATATTTGCAGCTCTGTCAGTTGAACTTCCCACACACTTTTTTATCTCTATGTTATTTTTCAAGAGCACATTTTTAAGGATTTTACAAATATCTTGACCAGTTGATGAATCACATTCTACCACATCTATAAGTTTTTCTTTAATTTCTTCATCTTTTACATACCGAATAATAATAGCACATTGATCTTTAATAGATGCATCTTGAGTTGTATCCAGTTGCACTGAGAACATTCCAGCTTCTTTAATTTCATCACTTATCATTTTCTGCATTAATTTTCTGATAGCCAAAATAATGTAATTGACAGTCGTTTTAGAAATAAGAGTTAAAAAATTAGTTCGTCTTTTTAATCCATTTTCATTTGCTTTTTTACTGTCTGCGATAGCTTTATCCAAATGCGAATTTAAAGTAGTGTCATATTTTTTTAATAGTAAAAGTAATTCTAAGAAATTTCCATGGTTCAACTCAAAATTCTCTAAAAGATATACTGCTTCGTTTCTTTTACCTCTATAGCTTAAGCCGCATTTCCCTATAAGCTTAACAACGTCAATAATTCTTTGAAGAACGTCTCTTCTAAACTGAACTTGTTGTTTTCTTACATTTATACTTTCATTCTGAAGTAAATACTGTACATTTGCATTATTTTGATCCAAACAGAACGCATTCGCATTGACCGAATGTTCAGTACTATTTTCATGTTCACTAATCCGAGAATAATGATGACGGAAATCAGTTACACCCCGCATAAATACATTCTCATACTTATCGCTACTTCCATAAGCCATACATATATAGCAGTATAAAGCTTTTTTCTCTACAGAGTAAGTCAACCACTTTCTGTTTTTATTTTTAAATAAAAAAGTTTTATTCCAGTTGATGTATGCACCAGTAGGAGGTTGTTTTGGGTGATAATTTAAGAAGATCGATCGATTTGTCAAATCAGGTATTTTAAAATAATCGAAATTCATCTGATCAACAGCGGTCGCTGTTGAAACAATACATTCTGGAAGATTAATATCTCTAACAGATTCTATTTCTGAAATACCAGATAGATATACAATTTGCAGAATTGGGAATTTTAAAACACCAAATTATTTCATTTAATTAACAAACTTGCCTGCAGTGGAAGATGTTTCCGTAATATTGAATTCAAAATTTGTCTGATCAACTGTAGTGGATGCAGAAGCAATAGGTTCTGGGAGGTTAATATCACTAACAGATTCCATTTCTAAAATATTAGATTGATATACTTCAGTGATTTCTGAAGTTTAAAAGTTTAAGGGCTAATTTTTCAATCTGCTTAAAAACTTAAAATTTTAACTTCTATTTAAACAAACAAAATATATCTGTCATTTGACAGTTCATTTCATTTCAGTTTTGTTTATTTAATGGACCTATAAACCATAACAAAAAATAATAAAAAGTACACATTATCCTTACAGTACTACTCAATAAATAACGATTAAGATAAAAAAAACATTTTTTTAATAATTACTTTGCGAGATATTTGAATTTGTTTCCAGGCCACACATGACGTCACACTATGGGGTATTCCACTCAATTTTTTTTATTATTTTAAATAAAACTTCATTAAATTTTGAAGCAATTCATAGTATTAAAAAATCTTAATTGTTCCTAGTTTAAGAGTGTTTTATTTTCGAGAAATCAGTGTAACGTCACATTCCCTCTATACTTGTCTTTCTCTCACACACTGCTCTGAGAACGCTATGAGAGGAAGATAACAATTGTATGACGTCAATCTCCCTTTTTAGCGAATGTGAAATATCTCGTAAAGTATTTATTTAAAAAATGTTTTCATTGTTTTAACTATTATTTATTGAGCCATACTTTAAGTTAAAATGAAAATTTCTTTATTTTTTTGTTTTGGTGGAATACCCCATTGGTATCTTTCTCGCGCGGCCTACTACAGAAACTGGTGTGAGAAAGATAGCTATAGGTTTCTTTAAAAAAACATATCTTGCTTAATAATATAAGGTTATAAGGAATAAAGTTTCATAAAAACTAATAAAAAAAATTGGGTTCTGGGCCTATTCCCAGTTAAAATTTTAACCAGATATTGAAAAAAACAGATTGGCACACCCAGCCGTGATGCAATATTTATTTTTTTTATTGAAAAACAGGCAATCAAAATTTTTATTTCATCCAAAGGCATACCTGTACTGGAAAATGTAGAATTTAGGGGAATAACAGTAAGTCCTGTTTCAGAAACACTTGATTTGAAATTTGTCTGATCAGCCTTAGTAGATGTGGAAGCAATAAGTTCCGGAAAATTTAAGTCACTGTTAACACTGTTAACAGATTCTAATTCTGAAATACCAGAACCAGATTAATAGGCTTATACTTAAACAATTTGCCGAAGAGAAAATTTTAAGGTACCATCAATATATGAACCCAAACCCAAATTTAGTCTCTCTGAATAAACTTACCTTCAGTAGAAGTAGTATTAAGATTATTGATCCTAGAAGTAGAAAATAAGCATATATCAAGTTTCTGACAAAATTCTGCAGTCTTCTTTAAATTTTCTTGTTTTCTTAACCTAACTCTTTCGGCGCCACCCATTTTTGTCTTTTTCTTTGATTTTGATGCCATTGTGATATTTATAGTTTAAATGTTATAATAAGTCCGAATTTGTAATTTAAATAAAATAATTCACATAGAAAAAGAAACAGTGGATAAATTAACACGAATCGGCGTTGCACATTGCATGAGCATGACTCATGTCATACTCATGACTTGAGCATGACGTAGCGTGATGGTGGGTTATGGGTTATCCCGAAATTCGTGTTGTTTAGCGCTAGCGCCGATTAGCGATGAAAAGTGGAACTACTACGCTGTTGAGTTGAACGTGGCGAGTGTATTATCGTCTAAGAAAGCGTAGTTTATTTGTTATTTATTAAAATTCATTGATTTATTATTATAATTTTTTAGTTTTAGTTTATTTAATAATGTATAGCAATTTTTATATTGGTAATTATCGGCGTCGGCGCAATAAGCGATCGGCGCACCGGGCATTTGCCCGCTTTGCCCTATGGCCCATCCGCCCCTGGGTGAAACTAAACCACCATTACAAGATTTTTTTTCGAGATTTGTGGAAGAATTGAATGATATATTAAAAAATGGAATTATATCTAATGGACATATAATAAAATTACAAGTAGATTATTTTGTTTGTGATACTCCCGCAAGAAGTTTCATAAAAGGTAAGTGAATATTTTTTTATATTAATAATATTAATTATTTAATTAAAAATATGATTTCATTTTTAGGTACTGTGGGATTTAATGCAGCCCATGGCTGTTTGAAATGTACAACTATAGGTGAAATGATAAAAAAGGCCGACACATGAGTTACCCCAACATTAATTGTCAATTGAGAACTGATCATAGTTTTCGTCAGAAATTTGATATGGATCATCACAAAGAAGATTCACCTTTATTAAAACTTCCTATTGACATGGTAGAAGATATTGTAATAGCAGATTCGTTATACCTGTTCGACTTAGGTAATAAGTAATATTTGCATATAGTTTTAATTGAAGTTTAGTACATGATTATGCCTTAGGTGTTATGAGAAAATGTCTATGTGAATGGACTAACGGAAGTTATAATTTTCGTACAAAATTATCAGGTCATCAAATTAACCAAATGTCAGAAATATTAGAAGACTGTCAAAAACAAAAACCTGTTGAAATTCATCGTAAAATAAGGAATCTGAAGAGTTTAAAGTTTTGGAAAGGATTAGAATATCGCACATTTCTATTATATTTAGGTCCTGTAGTTTTAAAACCTTTCTTATCTACTGACGCCTATTATAATTATCTTACTTTGTTTTGTGCAGTTACAATATTGTCATGCAGATCGTATTTGTTACATATACACATGGCTGAACAATTACTTAAAGATTATATAGAACAATTCAAAAATATTTATGGAATTGATTCAATAAGTAGCAATATTCATAATTTGTGTCATGTAACGCAGGACGTAAAAAAATTTGGAGTTCTATCAGAAATAAATGCTTATCCATTTGAAAACTATGGTCGTTTAAAATCGCTTCTTCGTACGGGAAACAGGCCGTTTCCTCAAATTGCAAAACGTGTAGCACAAATGTCGAAATTTAATTCACACTACAAGCTTAAACCAATCAGTTCATATGTGAAAAATGAAGATAAATTTGAAGTACATCCTTTATCCTACTGCAACAAAGTCTTTAACACTGTGTGTTTTTGATACGATTACATTTTAACTTCTGATAATAAAAATAAATGGTTTATGACAAAAAGTAATGATATAGTAGCAATGATAAATGCAACATATTATCAAGAAAATATTAACATTTATGGAACTCCTATTAAAACCAAATATGATTTTTTCGATTTGCCCATAAAATCATCTTACTTAAATATTTATAAATCTGCTGGAAAAGTTAATACTGCAAAACTATATTCACTAAATGAAATAAAATGTTAATTGTTTGCACTTAAGTTTAATTCTGAATTAGTTTTTTTTTACAATTACTTCACACAATGTAAGTTTGAAAGTTAAAACTTATTTTCGTACTTAAGTTATAGTTATTTATGTTATAATTTTAATGAATTGCTAATGTAATTATTTGTATTAATAAAATAGTAACATTTATAAACGTATACAAATGCTCATAAAATAGTGACATTTATAATTGTAAACGAATACTTTTTATTTTAAATAAAATAACATTATAATTAACAAAATAAATATGTCATATTTTATTCCGTATTCGCATCTTGGGTATCTTCCAAAATTATTTCTGTAGGTGTAGATTCAGTTTCAATTCTTTCATTATCGCTCAGTGTTTTATGAACCTCAGCAGCAGTTTGTATTATAGACCTGAAATATGTAATCTGTATTAACATACCGTTTCCGAAAACTTCTTTTTTTGGCATGTTTTAGAACACCATCTTTAAACAAATTATTATTTTTCTGAATAGTATGGCGGTTATCAGCCAAAAAAATTACTTTAAAAAATACGTTTAAAAGATCTTGAAAATTCTGAAGGATTTTTTCTCATCTTTTTGCTTTCTGCTTATGCCAGTCCACGAATAATTTGTCAGTAATTTTGAAGCAAATACATGATCTACAATTTTATAGCCTATTTTAGCTCCGTCTTCCTGTCCAGTTTTCCCCCCTATTTTGGTCAAGTAGTCAATCTGAAAAAAATTATAGCGTGCATAATATTTAATATTCGATGTAAAAATCGATACCGATACTACTTATGCTGAATTAACAAAATGGTTCATTATGAAAAAGATAACTCGCATCGACATTGAAATTAGCTACCATTGCAGCATAACTTATTTAAATTTTAGGGAATGTATTGCTTCATAATTACCAGTCTTGATTTGTAGCTTTCATCGGAACGAATGCTTTGTTCTAGAAACTGAATTTCCTCTTCATTAGAAATAGGAAATTTAAATAATTCTTTCGCATCTTCCTGTACGTTTTCGATACTACTAGCATGAGAAGATATGGTGTCAAATTTTTTGCTCCTTTTTTAAATCATCATATTTTTGTGCTATAATATTAACTGAAATAAAAGAATATAATGATATTTTCTTTGGTAAGTAGTGGAAAAAATTGTCTACTTACTATCACTTATAGGTTCATTTAAATATATTATTCTGTTATCTGAATTTAGATCGGGATTAGGGATGTTTTCAGTAACGGGCTGCGGGTCAGCGATTATTGTGTTCGTATCTTCGAACATATAATTTCGATTGGGTACATTTGATTTGGTATTATTATTAATAAATAATCTGGAAAACAAAATAATATTATATTAGTAAAAGTTATATTGTTGAAAAGCTCAATGTGTCAATTTATGATTACTGTTCGATACGCCAGTGGAATGTAGAACAAACAAACAAGGGCTATTCGTTAAACTCCACTACACTTTAATTTAAATGGGAATTATCGTATACGGATGAAATAATAAGGATTAAATCACTTATAGACTCAATTAAACACACATATAATTATGAATAAATATTGGTAAATCACAATATATCACATCTATTCGTGACCAACTCTTCCGCCCCGCGTTCGTATTCGTACTGACAATAAAAGTTTAAATCTCAACGGCGTTGAGACGTGCGCTACCAAGACTGTAGCTCAGGCAAAGCTTAAAAGGCGCGAACATACTGCCCACCTTCGAGCAAGGCGAGAAAGTTAATCTATATTTCGGAATGAAGAATTGGTCACGATGGGAATACAAAAAAAAAAAAAAAAATAACAGCAAAGTTGTGGTGGGGCGGAAGTCCAACGACGCCCACCTCTAGGCTGCCCACCATGACCTGGTGAGCCGGTTGACCTGCTGGAGGACTACTCGGTGTCCGCAGTCTGCGGAGTCGGTGTCGGTTCGATCGGAAGCGGACTCAGTTTGGAGATAGGTCGACGGAGCACGGAATTGGCAGTTTTTACCGTGACTGCCCTCACTCTAGCGGTCGGCAGCTGGCCCATCAGCTGGTTGCCAAACTGTGGTTGGCGACGCCTGCATAGCACGAAGGCTCGGAGTAGCTTCTTCACCAAGGCTCGTCCACGGATGACCCAAACATTCTTCTGTAAGTGTGAGAGGGTTAAGGCCAGGCCAGCGTGGAGCACTGAAACATGAGCGTAATCGACAAATAGCCGACTTAGTGCTGATGATTTTGGTAAAATCGGCGGGTGTTTATCGGACGGCGAGAGTTTGGCATTCTCGAGACTACCACCCACACGAAGGACTCCGTGCGCGTCGAGGAAGGGGTCCAGGCTCACGAGGGAAGATGTCTTCGAGATCTGTCGCTGTTGTCTGAGTTGCTCAATCTCGATAGCGAATGAGACCTGCTGGGCGCTGCGAATCAGACGCATCCTTGCGTCTGTGAGTTCGGCCGGTGTCGTGAATGGCGGCTGGTGGACTCTACGTCGGCAGCGGTTGTAAAACCGCACGCAGAGTGCCGTCACTCGGAGATTGCGTGACAAGAGACGAATACCTCGTGAGAAGTTCAAATTCTTCTTCCAACTGTGCGGGCATGGCTTGTGCTTTTGGTGAAGCTTCTTCTCCAGGAGATTCGGGCAGCTCTGGAGATGAAGATGGCCAGTTTTGTTTTGAATTTGACAACCAAGGTGGTCCGTTCCACCATAGGCGTGCTGCTAAAAGAGTTTGTGGAGTGGCTCCTCGAGAAGCAATGTCCGCGGGGTTGTCTGCACTGGTGACATGGCCCCATGTGAGTTCGGGTAGAGTGGTTTGGATGAAGGAGGCCCTGTTTGCGACGAAGGTTTTCCATATGCTTGGATGTCCACGTATCCAAGCGAGTGTGACCACGCAAACATTAGGAGTTCTGCGAGGCGCTGGGACTGCTTCACGTGCTGGAGTACTCGAACCAGGAGCTGTGCAGCGCAAAGCTCCAAACGTGGCACGAAGATGGTCTTGACAGGAGCGACCTTCGTTTTTGCGGTGAGTAGGGTCGTGTGGAAAGACCCATCTGTTTTGGTAGTACGGAGGTATACTACCGCGCCATACGCTCTGGTGGAAGCATCTGCGAACCCATGGAGTTCGGCATCGATGCTGGTGGAAGACATCTGTGTCCACCTTGGTATGCGGATGGTTGAGAGGTAGCCTAGGTTCTGTTGGAAGGAGGACCACTTCTCCTGTTGCGATGGAGTGAGTGGCTGGTCCCACTCATTCTTGGTGAGCCATAGGTCTTGTAGGAGGACCTTTGCCACTATGGTGATAGGCGCAATCCAGCCCAAAGGGTCGAACATCTGCGATACACTGGAAAGAATCATGCGTTTAGTAGCAGGAGCTGCCGGTGCGAGAAAGAGACATTGGAAAAGGAATTCGTCTCTTTCTTGATTCCAATGAATGCCGAGCATCTTCGTAGGCTCTGCGAGTTCGACATCGGAGGTGAAAGACGTCGTGCCAGTGCCATGGAGGAGGTCAGCGCAGTTTGCGGAACATTTACTAAGTTCGAACTGACCTTGGGAGAGTAGTTCTATCAGCTCGTCTCGGCAGCTGAGGGCGTCCTGCAGAGTATCGGCACCTGTAAGAATATCATCAACGTAGGAATCCCGTAGGAGACACTCCGAGCCCTTCGGGAAGTTTTCATACTCGAGGTGTGCGAGTTCCTTGAGCACTCGGATTGCGAGGTAAGGAGCGCAGGCGGTCCCGTATGTGACTGTGTTCAGTCTGTAACTCTGGACCGGCGCTTCTGGATTGGGACGCCATACAATTCGCTGGAGATCCCGGTCGTCTGGATGGACGAGGATCTGCCGGAACATCTTGACGATGTCTGCACTAAATACGAACCGGTAATGGCGCCAATTCATGATCACAGTGATAAGATCATTCTGGAGGGGAGGAATCGAACACCACACGCAACTTGTTTCCTCTTGCCCCGGATTGGACGACGGCGTGGTGAGGAAGGTACCAGGCAGGACCCGTTGGAGGTGCCTTGGTGGTTTGCATGTGTCCAAGCGACTCGTACTCCTGCATAAACATGGATTTGTGGGTTGTCTCGAAGGCGTCGTTCGAGAGAGTGTAGAGACCGTACTGCCTGATCGTGGTTGTCCCCGGTGGCGAGGTCGGAACGGCATGGGAGCCGCACCACAAAGCGTCCGTTGGCATCTCGTTGGTGTGTAGAGGCGAAGAGCTCTTCGCACTCTTGCTCTTCTGGAGAGAGCTTGGTAGTGGTCGCCGGGAGGTCCTCGATCTCCCAGAACCGGCGGAGTGATTGGTCGAGATCAGTTGCCAGGCGACAGTGATGTGAGGCGACCTTGGGAGAGCTGTTTCCTTCCGTGGTGCCGGAGAGGACCCAGCTTAATGCGGTGTTCATCGCCACCACTTTGGAGTCTGGAACTGCATGCACTTCTGGACGTAGTAGAGAGCCGAAGATGTCGGCCCCAAGGAGTAGACCAACCTTTTGGTGTAGGTAGTAGCTCGGGTCTGCGAGCTCGATGGTTGGCATCAGCTTCTCTAGATCTAAAGGACAGACGGCCCTTTGTGGTATGTGCGCAGTTAGGCGTGGTAACACGTAGGCAGATACAGTGTAGAGACCTGGTGACAACCTGGATTTGAAGTTGACCTCTACCTGTGAGGATATGGTGGCGGACTTGGGAGGCGCTGACGCCCATAACATTGACTGATGAGCGTCGCTTCGGCAGGCCCAATGCCTGCACAATGTCTTCTGCCACCAGGGATACTTCGGAGCCTGAATCAAGGAGTGCACGTGTCTGGACGAGTTGTCCCTTTGGAGAGCGGATGGTGACAAGTGCCGTGGTCAGGAGGGCGGTGGCTCTTGGCGTGCCATCGCGTAAGTTATATTCATATCACAATCCGTACGGCTTCATATTACGGCTAGCCATTTTGTTGCCAGTCGGCATTCTTTATCAATCACGCGTTTGTTAAATGCGCGCCTGTTGTCATCAGCAATGACTAATCTCATATCAGTTAAAAACATGTGTAATTGTAATTAACAATCAGTAGTAGATGTACCTTCTTAATAACAAGAGCTACCATAAGTCTTTTGTACGTTTGGAGTTTAAATAATTTTTTAAAAAGATTTCGAACAAAGTTCGTAATTTAATTGGCGCAGTCGGTAGGATAACTACATAACGTGTTGTATCGAAATTTGCAACTGCAAATAAATTCGTTAAAATACTTCACGGTCAGTTTCAACTGTTTAATTGTGGAACCTGAAAGAACTCAAACGATAAGGAGGACAAGTCCATCATCCATAGTGCCCGCAAGTCGAGAGCCTGGAGATCTTCTGCTACTCACCCACGTCTACAGAGCCCGCAAAGCGAGAGCCAAGACAACCCCTGGAGTCATCCACAGTGCCCGTACATCGAGTGCCCGGAGATCCACATCTTAAGTGTCTATAGTGCCCGTATATCGAGTGCCGAGACTAAACCCGGAATTATCCACAGTGCCCGTACATCGAGTGCCCGGAAATCCACACCCACTTTTACGTCTACAGTGCCCGTGCATCGAGTGCCCAGACTAAATCGAATGAAGTTAATACTTCTCACCCTATTGTCCATTTTGTAAGTAAGTGTAAAAATATTTTATTACATTATTATATATAACAATAATGGCAGTTCCTGAATTAAAAGAAATTCATTTAAAATTAATCCCAGAATTTAATGGGAATCCAAAACTTTTATCTAACTTTGTTTCTGTTAGCGAAGAGCTAATAAATACTTTTTATAATAATGTACAAATTGATTGTTTTCAAAATAAATTACTTTTACTAAGTATAAAAAATAAAATAACCGGACATGCAGCCGAACAATTAGCCGGCATAACCATAAGAAGATGGCTTGATATAAAAAAATGCTCTAATAAACGCTTATGCTGATAAACGTGATGAATTAACTTTATTAATCGAAATTGCGAATATTAAACAAGGAAATAAATCTTATCTTGAATTTTATAATAATCTTTCACATCTTCTCGGTTTATACACTTCATATATCGAAATGCACTATCAAAATCCAATCACTGAAGAAGCATTAAAAACAAATGCGAATAAATTAGCCTTACGAGTGTTCACATTAGGTCTAAAAGAACCCGTTGGCCCACTAATAAGATCACGTAATCCTGCAACATTAAATGATGCATATCATCTGTTAACGAACGAATTCAATGTCGAATATGTAAAACCTATTAAACAAAATACGAGCATATCTATACAACAAATCCCTGCAATGACATATAACAAACCAACCAATAATCCCCAACCAAAATATAATTTTCCTTCACAACCCATTCAATTAAAGCCTGCTACACAACCTCAAAAAACATTTGTACCACGGCAACAAGTAAAAAACGCTCAATTTATGAAACCTACACCAATGAGTGTTAGCGCTAAATTTACAAGGAATATCCCTCAAACTAATAATTACTTTTCACAAAATCAAAATCCTAACAATTTTGGAAATTACTTTGTCGAAGAAATATACAATCAAGACCTCGAAAACCCCGACGAAATTAACAACGAGGAAAATACCGAAAATTTCGAAAATTCCGAAGAAGAACAAAAAAGTTCAGAAAATAATTTTTTAGACGATACCAGCCTCAGAATAAAGGAGAATTATTAAATATAAATTGCACAACAAATTTACCATATTTAAATACTCGCGATTATATAATACTTTTGGACACTGGTTCAACAATGAACTTAATAAACAAAAATTTCGTTTACAAAAACAAAAATCGTTTCAAAATCCATGAAGAAAAATTTCAAATAAACACGGCAAATGGTAAATCACAAGGCAACGGATATGTAATTTTGCAAATTGAAGATATTCCAATAAAATGTTATTTATTTAATTTTCATAAAAAATTCAATGTACTTTTTGGCATCGGAGCTCTTAAACAATTAGAAGCACAAATAAATATGAATAATGAAACAGTAACATTGGCAAATAAAACATTTAAATTGAAATATTTTAATACAACGAATGAAATATATTTTACAGAAAACATTAATAATACCTTTCCTGAAATTCGATCCGACCATTTAAACGAAGAAGAAAAAAAGGAACTTTACAAAATTATTAAATCTTATCGTGACTTATTCCCAAATACGGACGAAAAATTAACTCATACTAGTGAAATAAAACACCAAATAAAAACCACCGATGACAATCCCATCTATGCAAAATCTTACCGATACCCTGAAATTTATAAAACTGAAGTAAAATCACAAATTGATAATTTATTACAAGATGAAATTATAAGAGAAAGCTACTCTCCATGGTCTTCCCCAATTTGGGTGGTACCCAAAAAATTAGACGCGTCTGGCAAACAAAAATATAGAATGGTAATTGATTATAGAAAACTAAATTCAAAAACTGTTGACGACAAATTCCCTATACCTAACATAACAGAAATTTTAGACAAATTAGGAAAAAGTATTTACTTCACAACACTGGATTTAGCTAGTGGTTTTCACCAAATTCAAGTTGACGAAAAAGACATACCCAAAACAGCGTTTAGCACTGACTTTGGACATTATGAATTCTTAAGAATGCCATTCGGATTAAAAAATGCCCCTGCTACCTTTCAACGACTTATGAATCATGTTTTAAGAGAATATATTGGAAAAATTTGTTTTGTATATCTAGATGATATAATTATATTTGGCACGTCATTACAAGAGCATGCAGAAAATATTAAGAAAATATTTAGAAAATTAAGGGAAGCTAATCTCAAAATTCAAATTGATAAATCAGAATTTTTCAGAAAAGAAGTAGCATATTTAGGCCATATTGTGACAAAAGACGGAGTAAAACCCAATCCAGATAAAATAGACGCGATTAAAAATTTCCCTATTCCAAAAACAAACACGGAAATAAAATCATTTTTAGGACTTCTCGGATATTACCGAAGATTTATTTCAAATTTTTCAAAAATTACTAAACCACTAACCAACTGTTTAAAGAAAAATAATAAAATAAACATAAAAGATAAAAATTACATAGAATGTTTTGAACAATGTAAAAAATTATTAACAAATTCACCCATATTACAATATCCTGATCTTTCAAAACAATTCATTCTAACTACAGATGCAAGTGACTATGCAATTGGAGCTGTGCTCTCGCAAAATATAAATGGAAAAGATTTACCAATCGCTTATGCCTCCAGAACATTAAACGATCACGAGATTAATTACAGTACTGTAGAAAAAGAACTTTTGGCAATTGTTTGGAGTACAAAATATTTTAGACACTATTTATATGGAGTAAAATTTCTAGTTCGTACAGATCACAAACCCCTTACTTGGTTATTCTCTGTAAAAGATCCAAATTCTAAATTAATGAGATGGAGAATAAAACTCGACGAATTTAATTATGACATCCAATACAAAAAAGGAACTACAAATACAAACGCAGATGCACTTTCTAGAATAAAACCAAATTTAAAAATTAAATATATTAACGACAACCTTTTAAACAGTAAAAATAATATTGCACATTGTATTTCCGCAGATAACAAATTAGCAAAGGGCATAGCAGCTCAGCTAGAATCAAAATTTCAATGCAGAAAATTTCTAAACACATCACAAAATGATGTAGGCAAAATTAGAATTCAACATATTGATAATAATCGAATTTTATTTCATTTAGTCACTAAACAAATTTATAAATCTGAACTAAAAATGAAAGATATTGAATCATGTTTAATTAATTTGAAACAATTTTGTGAAGAAAATAACATTACAAAATTAGATATTCCAAAAATTTGCTCAGGATTAGATAGAAAAGATTTCAATGAAATAGAGTCATTAATTAAAACAATTTTTGCAAATACACATATAGAAATTACTATTTACACGCATAATCCAAAAACAGGAGAACTTTTTAATTCTGAAAATGACAGCTTAATTGCAAATTCAGGATCTGATGATGACACAGTACATTCGTCTGACGAAAACCCAGTTAATGGTATAATACACACAGATACAAACGTAAATGTTGGTAAAAATCAAATTATTATTACAGGACATCATAATGCAACAACAATACAAATAAAAAATATGTTTAATAATACTAAGAAAAGAATTATTTTAAAAATAAATTTACAAAATTTAAATAAAGAAATTGTTAAATTTATAAAAGAATATATAATTCCTCATCAAAAATATTATTGCTATTTCGAAAACGAAATTTGGAAAAATTTTAATACTGTAATTCAAGAAACTTTTACAAATAAATCTATATCACTAATAAAATGTAACCAATTCGTAAAAGACATAGAAGACAAAAATGAACAAATAGAACAAATCATTAATTATCATGAGGGCAAAACAAATCATAGAGGAATTGTCGAAACATATCAGAAACTAAAAAAAATATTCTATTGGCCAAACATGACTCAAACAATCGCAAATTATATAAATAAGTGTGAAATATGTCTCAAAAATAAATACGAACGAGATCCAATAAAAACTAATGATAATTTAACGCTCACACCTAGTTCACCTTTTGAAATAATGAATATTGACATTCTTTCACTAGAAAAACATAAATTTTTGACTATAATCGATCAATTTTCAAAATTTGCGCAAATGTATCCCATGCCTAATAGTAACGCTTCAGATGTTGTAGATGCTCTCTTAACCTTCTTTAGAAATTACGTAATTCCAAAACAAATTATATTTGATCAAGGTACAGAATTTCAGAGCAATCTTGTAAAAGAATTATTAAAACTGCATAAAATAGAAATTAAAAATACATGTGTCAATAACCCAAAATCAAATTCTCCTATCGAAAGATTTCATTCAACAATCATAGAACATCTTAGAATATTTAACGACAGGCCAGAATTCAAAGAAGAAAAATTATTAACAAAAATTAATTATGCACTTGTTGCATATAACAACTCTATACATACAAGTACAAAGAAAACACCACAAGAAATAATATTTGGATACTCGGATTATTCAAAAATAACAAAACCCACTGGTATTACAACACAAGATATACTTGAACAACACAAAGCAAAAATGAAAATTTTACACGACGAAATACACAAAAAAATTCAACAAGAAAAGAATAAACGATTTAAACCTAGTAAAAATCCCGACCATATTCCCAAAACCATATTTCTTAAAGAACACCCTCGTCGATGTAATAAAATTGTAAACCCAATTTATAAAAAATTACATGTTAAAGAATACGATAAAAATCTCGGTGTAATAAAAGACGACCATGATAAGAAGCATCGTATTGATAAACTAAAACGTCCACGTAATGTTTCAGATGGACGGAAGCGAGCACCGGACGAGACATAGAAAATATAAATAATAACATAGGACTTAATATTATAAAATTAGGTAAAACTAAAATATACTCTAATTCATATTATATATATTATTATTATAACACAACTAATATTTATAATGAGTACTTAAACCTTAAAATACAAAAAACACATCTTCAAAACTCTCTTGAAAATGGAACATTACTATATAAACGCGAATTTGAAACTCATAATAACATTTTAAATTTTAATTTCATTCGCCTAGAAAATAAAATAAATTATATTTTCAACAAAAGATCTAAACGTGGAATAATTAATGGACTCGGTTCAATAATTAAACAAATTTCTGGTAATTTAGATTCATCAGACGGTGAACGATATGATAAAATATTTCAAAAAATCGAAGAAAATGAAAAATACAAGTTCAAAATTTAGAAAATACTCGCGTTAGTAAAGAACTTATAGAGAAATTTAATAAACAATTAGAAAATATTAAAATTAACGAAAATGTAATATCATCTAAATTGTTGCAATTAGAAAATCATTTTAAAACAGAAATGAAATGGGAATACACCTTCTCAACAAAAGATGTATTTAATCAATTAATCAATCTTAGTATAAACTTAATAGAAATTCTTAACGAAATTGAAACCTCACTGTCATTTTGCAATCTAAATTTAATACATAATAGTATTATACATCCTAATGATATGCAAGAGATATTAGAACAAATATCTGTAAAATCAAAATTACAATTTGATAATATTTGGGACTTTTCAAAACTAATAAAAAGCCATTGTAAAACCACAAACAATGTAATAAAATATTTATTAGAGATTCCTTTGTATTATGAAAATAACTTCGAGTTATATCAATTGACACCCATACCAACTATGTACGAGGATAAATTTGTAACAATTAATGTTCCTCAACAATTAGTTTATAAAGACAATTCCAGAATATATAATATAAATAAATGTATTTTCAATAAAATATATTATTGTGAAACGAAATTAGAAGAAACCAATGAATGTATTGTTAATATATTTTCAAATAAAATAAATCTGCAACAATGTTCCTTCCACGAAATCGTTAAGATTATCATATGTATCAAATTGAAAATTCACCATATGTTATTATAATAAGTCCGTATGAAAAATATATATCCATTGAATGCCCAAACTATACACAAAATCTAAATATTAAGGGCATATTCAAATTTAATAATGTTGATAATTGTAAAATAAATAATGTAAATTTTAATAAACAAAATTTTGGTCAAGAATTATTATTTGAAAACTTTAAAATACAAAATTTTGAAAATAATATTGTTACCAATTCTACACTGCTCATGCAAAATATTAAAACCATGAATATTACTTATAAAAAATTACCACATATTACACAAATACAGTACCAAAACAGTACTCATTATATAGTTTTATATGTAATAATTATATTATTAATTATTATATTATTACTTGTTAAGTTTTATAAATATATAAATTGTATAAAACAAAACGTTGCTGATAACAATCCAATGACGAATCTTCATTTACCAAATGAAGCTTCTTTTTGAAGGTTGGAGGAGTTATATTCATATCACAATCCGTACGGCTTCATATTACGGCTAGCCATTTTGTTGCCAGTCGGCATTCTTTATCAATCACGCGTTTGTTAAATGCGCGCCTGTTGTCATCAGCAATGACTAATCTCATATCAGTTAAAAACATGTGTAATTGTAATTAACAATCAGTAGTAGATGTACCTTCTTAATAACAAGAGCTACCATAAGTCTTTTGTACGTTTGGAATTTAAATAAATTTTTAAAAAGATTTCGAACAAAGTTCGTAATTTAATTTGTACGACGTGGCTATTGACCTTGGCAGCGGAAGGTGGCGTCGCGACGCTTGAAGTTTGCTGCATGCTCGAACTGGCGACGCTCTCGGGATGTGCCTGAAATGTTTCATGTAACAGTGTATGGTGTGATTGCTTACATTTTTTGCAGGCTTTCTTCGATTGACAAGCCTTGCCTTGGTGTGGTACGAGACAATTGAGGCAGACTCTGAGACGTCTCGCTTCGGTTAATCTGTCGTGTGGCGTCTTCTCTCAGAAAATACTGCAGGAGAAGTTGAGATGATGGTCACCACAGAAGGTGCAGATAAACTTCTGTCGGCCCACGGAGGCCTGGTGTGAGCGATGTGTTGTACTCTTACCAGTCGGTGACCAGCTAGAGGTAGTGCCTTTGTCTTGCTTTGGTTCTCTGCCTGTAGTGGGGGAAGTTGCTGCGGTCGACATCTCCAGCGCCCGGATCCTGGATTCGAAGAACAGCTCAAGCTGTCCGAAGGTTGGCTGCGAAGGTTTGTACTTCGGGTCGGCTAGAGCTTTGGCAGTGTCTGAGGCGCTCAAGTGGATCTCCCATTCTCGGCGTGAAGTCGGGTCGAGACGCCGAAGGAGCAGGAAGACGAGAATGTCGTCCCATTGGTCCACAGGTCGACCTAGTTGACGAAGAGCACGAATCTCATCATGGGTATGGTCAATGAGATTGCGCATGTCACGTGCAGACACCTTTTAGACGGTGGGAAGGTCGAATATTGCTGACAAATGCGCGTGGACTAGGAGACGTTCATTACGATACCTGGTGCAGACTGCATCTCATGCACCTTGGAAGTTCGCAGCTGTACAGGTGGATATTCTTCACCAGGAGAGCTGCTTCGCCTTTCAGAACACGCTTTAGAAGAAGAAGCTTCTGGACATCCGGGACGTCGATGCGGTTTACCACGAGGCCTTCGAAGATGTCGGGGAATGACTCCCACTCTTGATAGGAACCTGAGAACTCTGGCAGTGGTACTACTGGTAGCGGCGGGAGACTCTCTCGTGGTGCAGCTGGTGCGCTGCTGACGACTGCACTGTTATCCCGGACAGGTTTGGGTTTCAGTTCGGATAATATTCCGATGCCTTGTAAATACGAGCGCGCGGTTTTGTGGAACTGTTCTTCCGTGAAATACTCATGGCTGGTGATGTCAGAATATACTCGAAGCTTGATATGATTTTCTTCGTATACTGCATAATGTTTATTCAGGTACGAAATCGTATTGTCGATCAATCCATCTGTAGGCGTTAGTTCGCCATTCTGTACATGCGATCGAATATCGACTGGCATATTCTCAATACTTCGTTGGATTTCTATCTGATGCCGTATGATTTCCTCAGCCATTGTGTAGATTTTGGAAGGTAAAACCGTTGTGGAAGCGCTGGTATTAGTATACCGGTCGGTTCTCGGCTCTGACCTGAATCACTGCGGTTGCGGTTGGATGTATTGTGCTGTAGTATGATCACGCGCTGAGCGCCTCGCGGTGACCGTCACGTTGAACAAGCGGGCGGCTCGCCAGTACGGAACGTTGTTGCCGTCACGCGGACGCGTAGTAGTTGCGCGCGCAAAGCTAACAGCGGAGCGCTCGAGACAGCAACGAATGCTGCTGGACGAGTACGAATGCGAAGCGTTTGAGCGGCTGCGCGCACGGATATGATGAAAGCGGATGCGTAGAAATAGTGCGCACTGTTATACACGTGTTCGTGAACTGATATAAAAACATGAAAAGTACCTTGTTTGTGTTGCAGAAAATGACGAATCCGTGGAATGATGGATCCCAGAATAGGGTGGATCCGGCTCGAAGGACCAAAATGTTCGATACGCCAGTAGAATGTAGAACAAACAAACAAGGGCTATTCGTTAAACTCCACTACACTTTAATTTAAATGGGAATTATCGTATAGGGATGAAATAATAAGGATTAAATCACTTATAGACTCAATTAAACACACATATAATTATGAATAAATATTGGTAAATCACAATATATCACATCTATTCGTGACCAACTCTTCCGCCCCGCGTTCGTATTCGTACTGACAATAAAAGTTTAAATCTCAACGGCGTTGAGACGTGCGCTACCAAGACAAAGCTTAAAAGGCGAGAACAATTACAATAAATAAATTAGCTATAAATAAAGTAATTAAATACATATAAAAACTTACAATTCGCTACCTACAGCTTAAAACCAGATAAGTAAAAAAACATCATTTTGAATAAAATGACAAAAACTGTTTATTCAGTACCAAATGAATGTATTGCAATAAAACAATTTTATTTGGATAAATAGTTATTATGATACATTATTTACTTGATTAATTTTATTTTGACTTACTAAAACATTAGAAAAAAAATAAAAACTTACTTATCGGTTTTTTCTCGCAATGTTACTCGACTTACCGGATTATGCAATCTGATGTAAATTAATTTTTTTGGTTATAATATTTATACTATAACAAACCTCATCGTATCTCTGATTTGTTTACTATCTTTTCAATATCATCAATTTATTTAATTACCTATAAGTGGCACAATTTACTAAATGACTCTCAATTACAATTTTAATGCATTTACCTGGTTGCAAGCTTTTCACTTATCTGGTTATTCATATTTTAATTAAACTTTTTAATTAAGTTTCAATAAATAAAAGTAATGTTTATTATTTTTTAAACTTTATTGATAAAGAACTTGATTGATAGTCGACTGAAGGAATGGATGAGGGTCCCAAGGGAAAAAATGATCGGACTAGCAGTCACTGATGTAATTTTTTTTATTTCGAAGCCAACGTTTCGACTACTACAGTAGTCTTCTTCAGGGCACTATGAAGAATTTACAAAAAATATACAAATAAGGTACAGAGAGAAAAGGATAAATTTAGATAATAATTAATGTACAAATACTTACAGAAATGGTTTAAAAACAATGTTGTGTATGGCAACCACCCATGAGGAACAGTAGTAATAAAATATTCACAGAGTTGATCGTCAAATGATAAAAACATAAATAAATAAATAACATTTAAAACGTACCAGTCAATGATTGTAAAATAATAATTATGAATGTATGTAAAAACTTTTTGTAGTTAAAGATATAAAATAAAGAATTTTTTTAACAAAAAGTATTGCACGTGGTTGACTGACTTAAGTAAGAATGCGCAAGGATTAACATGACTTAAGTACAGTACCAAGGGTTAATGAACTAACCAATGGGGTCGTCGAACTATAAACATGAATTTTTTCCTATTTATTGGGAGCCTGAAAAGTATGCAACAATTGTTACATTTGCGTAACGTAGTTTGAACATATTAATTTTTCTTTTTAATTTTGTAGTTAATTAAATTGTGATATTGTGCTCAGGTTTTCTATGTCGGTTTGGTGGTTTATATTTTTGTTGTCAGATTTTATTTGTAGCATTTCTAATGTAAGACGTTTGTGGAGATTCCGTCCTGTAGTTAAGACTTGTGTTCTCAAAATCGAATTCATGGTTCATATTATTACGAATATGGTCCACCAGAGCACATTTCGTATTATTGTTCATGTTTTCTTTAATTTTGTTACAATTCCTTTTGTGTTCGTCCAATCTTATTCTTAAGTAACGTTTGGTTTGCCCAGTATACGCTTTATCGCAAGACTTGCATGGAATTTTGTAAATTAAATTGGATTGCATAAATTTATTGTTTTTTGTCCTTAATTTTGCTGAAAAGGTTTCCTACTGTTTTGTGTTGTTTGAATGCTACATCCTTGTCTAATTTATTTTTTATTATCTTTTTGAATTTTGGCGCCAAGTCTTTGACATATGGTAGGGATATGTATCTAGTTTCATTATTATTTGTTTGAGAATTTGTGACAGTTGAAGAGTTCATTATTTTATTTATTAATTTCCTTGGATAGTTGTTAATATTTAATAAAAGTTTAATTTTGTTCTTGATTTCTGTGTGGTATTTTGGATGTGTAAGTTGTAAAGCACGATTCTTCATATTTTTTGCTATGTTTATCTTTTGATGTATGGGATGATATGATTTGTAGTTCAATAATCTTGATGAAGAAACTGGCTTTCTGTACCATTTAGTGGCGATGGTGTTATCTTCGTTCCGTTTTAAAAGCAGAAACGGAATTTCATTATCTTTTTCAAGTTCAACGGTAAATTGTATGCTCGGGTGAAAGTTATTAAATGTGTCTACTATCCGTTGATAAAAATATTTCACTAAATACAAAAAAAATATATAATAAATTTTGGATAAATAAAAATAATACTATCTCTGATTGGCTGAAATTGCAGACAAGAGACAAGTTTACCCAATGTGATTTCAGCTACTTCAAATTGGCGCTGTTGCCAGCGCTATATACTGAATACATCAAATGGAACAGTGTATATTATGGTTAGTCTTCATCTGAAGACTGATCTGCAAAATCAGGATCTACTGTTCTTCTCTCATTAGTGGACAGTTTTTTATAAAAATCGTGGAAAATGGGATCCACTAATGAGATGTGACGATACGTACCTTGTTGTAGTGTCCATCTCCGGTTATTTGTAAACTCAGTAAATTCTTTACAATCCGCTGATGAAGTTCATAAATCCCGATCACGTGTGTTTGTGTTTTGAACATATTGTCGCTCACAAACCGGATTAAAACTATTAAATATATGATGTTGAGCGTTGTTTTAACAATTGTGGCTATTTACATGGGCCTATAGCAAGCCACACGCAATATAAATCGTATCTAGGTCACGCACTTTGTAAATATAACCCTGAAAATGTTGTACAAATTAAACATATGTTTACCCGAACAATGATTGATGATATTGCTATGTAAATCATACCTTGTATATTGCATTGTTGTATTATTTGTGTATTTATTTTGTGCAGGTTTTATTTTACGTGTTTAACCGTTGCAACAATAAATTGTAACGGCTGTCATGGTTTGACAGCACGGAATTTAGCAACAACGCTCTGTCAGACGTCTACCGTTACAACAATGTTATTGTACCTGTCATTATTTATTTTATAATGTTTATTGTTGGATTTTGATTGTTGTGAGTGACAAACTGGTACAATCGGGTTGTTTAATGACTTCCAGTAATTTTTATATATTTTATTTTTAGTGTACAAACGCCAGCAGCGCCATTTTACATCAACTAAGTTTGAAACGTTTCCCCTCCAAGTATTTTGCGAGATTCTGCCGGATTACCAGATTTTGGGTATAAAAGACGCAGCATCACTTGGAGAGATCAGTTCTTGAACTCGTCTTGATGGTCTCTGGAAGATCATCGACTGAGTTGCGAACGCTAGAGTCCGAGAAGTCTGCCGTGGATTTGCCACTGTCTTTGGTGAGTGTAGATTCACCGTCCGTGTCTCTTGTGGGTGATAGACTCCGCCGTCAAGTTTGTGCTATCACAGGAAACTGCTGCTGGCACAAGTTGTAAAATTCAACTTACCGTTAGTTGGTTTTTAAAACATATTTCATTTAACTTACCGTTTGTGGGTTTTTAAACATATTTCATTATTCGTAATATTTACCGTTGTCAAAGACTGTGCCATTGCCGTATCGCGGGGGCACAGTCACCGTTCATTTGGGGTTGTACATTACCAGTTTGTGGCTCGACACAGTTTTGTCGTGCACTGTATATCATTATTATTATTTTTCTACTTACTATTTTTGTATTTTTGGGTTACGATAAAATAAAGGTTATTTTATTACGGGTTAAAAACGTGCTTCTTCAACTAAACCTTGGCCTCCCTCCTAGAGCTATCCCGGCACACATTGTCCCCTTTTCAGCCACCACCACCGAAGGCGCCCGAGTATTCCGACCGACGGCTGAAAGGACAATACGACGATGGCCCAGCCACCGCTCCAGGTGCCACCGTTACAAATGGCGCCCGAGCAGGGACATTTAGATGAAGAAGACGACGCCACACTCACACGCTCTGGCTGGATATACACCCTGCGTAAGGCAGAACTCCAGGTACTGCTCCAGGGCATGGGTCATGAGTCGAGTGGCACTGTAGCTGAAATGAGAAAGAAAATGGCGGCGCTAATGAAACCAGGGCCCGCCCACGAGCTGGGGGCAGAGAAGGACGACACGGATGAAGTTGTCGCCAACCTGAGTAAAGCTCCAGGTCCCGTTACGGCCCCCAAGACACCAGTTTATGCGCCCATTTGCGAAATCGTGCGCAAATGGAACATTTTCTTCGACGGGAAAACAGATCCCGTGTCGTTTCTAGAAAGAATAACGGAGTTACAGGCCAGCTACCGCCTCGACGACCAACAGCTCCTCACGGCCTTACCAGAGCTCCTCCGTGGCGGCCCCCTGCAGTGGCTCCGCAACAACCGGAATGATTGGGCGACCTGGGCTGATTTTCTGGTCGATTTTAGCGCCCACTACGTCGGCGAAGATTATGCGCTGAGGACAGAGGAGGAGATTAATCGGCGTAAGCAACGTCCTGGTGAAAAAGGAATGGATTATTTGACCGATATACGTACCCTCATCCGGCGCTATGGCCGGCTGTCGGCAGAGCAGGAGCTCTTCCGGCTGTATACCAACATGCTGCCGGAATACAGGCAATATATTCGCCGTCGCGACGTCACCACGGTACGAGGCCTCATCCGAGAAATGGATGAATATGAACGCCTCCAGAGGGAACTCAAAGCCACGCCACAGATGACCAGATTACATGCCCTCACAAGCCCAACGGCCGCCGCCAAGCGTACACCGCCGCCGTTGTCATGACCAGTCAAGACAGGCGCATCTGTGCTCTGTTGGAGATGCGGCCAGCATGGCCATGTCCGCCGCCATTGCCGCAACGAGCCTATTTTGCTGGCGCTGCAGAAAGCCAGGGACAACAACCCGCGACTGCAGCTGCCAGAAAACACCACCGTCGGGAAATGGGCAGTGAGTTGTTCCCATGAGGGGCGGAAACAACTCACCGTGAGACAGCCCCCGGAGAAAATTAAACCGACAAAGTCAACGGCTCCATTACCTGGCATTCAGGAGCCCAACGGCCATGACAACCGTCTCTTCCTAACCGTGCACATCAAAGGACAGGCGTTCCAGGCACTGGTGGATACTGGCGCCATGTATTCCTATGTCAATTACCGCACAGCCGAGAGGTTGTCTGACCGGCATGCCAGAATACAACGCGCTCATTCCCAGCAGGTCCAGCTGGCGAACGGTTCCACCACGAGCACAGAAGGCACCATTACGCTGGGCTGGGGCCTGTTTCAATTCAAGGTCATGCCATTCGGCCTCCACGCCGCTCCAGCGACTTTTCAACGGCTGCTGGATACCATTATCGGACCAGAGTTGGAACCACATGCGTTTGCGTACCTTGATGACATAGTAGTGGCCAGTGCCACTGCCGAAGAGCATATTCGTCACCTGGAGGAGGTCTTCAGGCGGTTGAGGGCAGCCAATCTGCGCATTAACCCAGAGAAATGCCAGTTCGGCCTGCGGTCGATCAAGTACCTCGGCCATGTTGTCACCAAGGACGGCATCCAAACTGATCCAGACAAAATCGAGGCCATTGTGAAGATGCCACCGCCGACCAACGTCCGTGAACTCCGCCAGCTCCTCGGCACGACATCTTGGTATCGCCGGTTCATAAAGCACTTCTCAACCACCGTGGCTCCGCTCACGGCGCTGCTCCGTAAACGGCAACCATGGGTATGGGGGCCGGAACAGAAGACGGCATATGGACGGCTGCAGGATGCGCTCACGACAGCGCCGGCTCTAGCGTGTCCTGACTTCAGCCAGCTGTTCATTCTACAGACCGACGCTTCCGACGTAGGCATAGGGGCCGCTCTGATCCAGGGCAGCCTGGAAGAGCCACGAGTAATCGCCTACGTCAGCAGAGCCCTCCAGCCAGCGGAGAAAAATTATTCTACGATAGAAAAGGAGTGTTTAGCGGTCGTATGGGCCATTAAAAAATTGCGAGAGTACCTGGAGGGCTACCACTTCACCGTCGTCACCGACCACCAGGCCCTCAGGTATCTAGGCTCACTGAAGGAGCCAACAGGACGGCTAGCGCGTTGGGTGGTCACGCTGCAGCAGTACGACTTCAACGTGATGTACCGCAAGGGCAGCCTTAACCATCTGGCCGATCTCTTGAGCCGCAAGCCCTTACCTGTTCTCGGTGCCATCGCCACAGGGTGCTCCTGGTACCAACGGATGATGCGGGCCGCCGACACGCAGCCCAATGAACACCCTGAGTACCAGATCCGCGAGGGCAAGCTGTACCGTCGCTTTTGGGACCCCACGGATCTGTCCGACACGGAGCCGCACCGAGAATGGAATCTGTGCATCCCAACCGGACAACGACCAGCCATCTTGGCAGAAAATCATGACCATCCCACCGCCGGACATTTGGGCATTGCTAAGACGCTAGCGAGGCTAGCGCTCCGTTACTACTGGCCAGGCATGTTCCGGGAAGCCACTGCGTACGTCCGACGATGCCTCAGCTGCCAGCAATTCAAGGCGGATCAGAGAGGAGCAGCAGGCCACATGGGCCCGCCGCAGGTGGGCCAGCCATGGGACACGGTTGCCGCCGACATTATGGGACCGCTGCCGCATCCTGCAAAGGGATATGAATACGTAATTGTGTTCCAGGACAGAATGACCAAGTGGATTGAGTGTCGCCCACTCCGCCAGGCCACTGGAGCCGCCGTGGTCACTGCCTTCAGGGAACTCGTCCTTTGTCGATTCGGCTGCCCCAAAACCGTCATCACCGATAACGGCACCGAATTCGACAATAGGACCGTCCGGAAGTTCCTCAAGGAGTACCACATACGTCACCAATTCACACCGCCGTACTCACCGCAGGCGAACCCCGTGGAGAGGGTCAACAGTGTCCTAAAGCCCATGTTGGCCCAGTTCTGTCAGGCCAACCACCGGAACTGGCACGCACTCCTGCCTGAGTTTGTCTTGGCCATTAACACCAGCCGGCATAGTTCGACGGGGTACTCGGCAGCATACCTCAATTTCGGCCGCGAACCACGACTGCCCACCAGCGCAGACCAGGATTCCACACCCAGAGCACCTGCAGACGCTCCCATCTCCAGCGAGCACCTGGAGCGTCTCAAGGCCTTAAGCGATGCTCAGGAGCTTGCCAGAGTGAACGTGGCCCACGCTGCCACAACACAAGGCCAGTTTTACAATCTGCGCCGGCGCGCAGTACAGTTCTTTCCCGGAGACCAAGTGATGCGGCGCGAGCATCCTCTGTCCTCCGCCGCGAAAGGGGTCGCGGCGAAATTGTGCCCACGGTACTCCGGTCCTTGGACGGTCGCCAAGCGCGTCTCACACGCTGTGTACAACCTGCGTAACACAGACGGACGACGGTTAAATAACATACATGTGAAAGATCTCAAACCTGCCTTTACAGAGTATGGACCGCCGCTTCTGCCCTTGGAAGCACCACCACGGGTCACCGCTCCGCCGTCTTCCCGAGTCAGCGAGGCCGCCGTCACGCCGCCGTAAGGGTCCACAGATCCAGCCTGTGGGGTCGCCTCTGTTAAGAGCCCGCCGGCCAGAGGAGCGTCCGCAGCCGCCACCGTCGCCGCAGCTGCACGAGCGGGCGCCCCTCCCCACTCCGTCGAAGCCAGAGGCGTCCCCTGTCCCCACCACCGTCCGCGTCGACTCCAGGGCAAGGAGTCGGCCGGACATCGTCATGGAGTCGGTTGGCGACTCGCCGAGGAAAGAGATGTCCCTGCAGGAGGCCCTCCTGCAGCTGTACGGCCCCGATCCGCCCGAGGCGACTCCGTCTTTTTACAGGCAATCGACTCCATCGACGCCATCTTCGTCCACGCTGTCACCGAGGACCCTGGCGGACTGGCTGCTCGTGGAGACGTCACCGCTGCCGACCACTCCGGGCCGACCCATCACGCCGAGGACACCGAGGTGGGCCAGCCAGGAGCTGTTGGACTCCCTGTTTGGCCTGTCTCCGGATTCGGCAACGAAGCGGTCAGGCCGGTCGCCCAAGGACGCACCGCCGGTTCGGGCACCGCAGCCGATAACGGTGCCGGATCGGAAACCCTTGTGGGCGAGGCTGACCCCCCAAACGGCAGGCCCAGGGCGTCCCGTCCCGAGTGTTCCTGGCCCCACGACCTTGGGCGTGATGGCGGGGATCGTTCCCATAGCCAGCTCCACGTTGCCGCCTCCTCAGTCGCAGCCGCCAACGTCCGGATACCGCCGGACTAAGACGCGGGTGAGCCGTCCTGGAGGAGGGACCACGTGGATCTGGGTGGAGCAGCAGGGTACACCACGACCACGACATCGCCGAAGAAGGCGGAAGCGGCAGTCCACACGCCGCTGAGACGAGCGGCATCCATCACGGGTATCGCCATTTTGTTTTTTTCTTGACCGTGACCTGTAAAGGTTTTTCTTTATTTGTTAGTTGTTTTTGCAACTTCAGTCTCTCAAGCTTTTGCTTGATTTGTTTTTTTTACTTACCGTACTGCCATTTAAGTTTTTGTTGTTTTTTTTTCTTTTGGTGCACAGAAGGCCGTAATCATTAGTTTGATTTATCCATTTTGTATTTCTTCTGTTGGCCGATTACCGTTAACATTCAGTTGTAGAGTTCTCACGTTGCATTTAAAGCAACAGCCAAAAAAAATATTAAATCAGTTATTCACTATTTTTTTTTGTTAACCGGAGTAAGAGGGGGATGTGACGATACGTACCTTGTTGTAGTGTCCATCTCCGGTTATTTGTAAACTCAGTAAATTCTTTACAATCCGCTGATGAAGTTCATAAATCCCGATCACGTGTGTTTGTGTTTTGAACATATTGTCGCTCACAAACCGGATTAAAACTATTAAATATATGATGTTGAGCGTTGTTTTAACAATTGTGGCTATTTACATGGGCCTATAGCAAGCCACACGCAATATAAATCGTATCTAGGTCACGCACTTTGTAAATATAACCCTGAAAATGTTGTACAAATTAAACATATGTTTACCCGAACAATGATTGATGATATTGCTATGTAAATCATACCTTGTATATTGCATTGTTGTATTATTTGTGTATTTACTTTGTGCAGGTTTTATTTTACGTGTTTAACCGTTGCAACAATAAATTGTAACGGCTGTCATGGTTTGACAGCACGGAATTTAGCAACAACGCTCTGTCAGACGTCTACCGTTACAACAATGTTATTGTACCTGTCATTATTTATTTTATAATGTTTATTGTTGGATTTTGATTGTTGTGAGTGACAAACTGGTACAATCGGGTTGTTTAATGACTTCCAGTAATTTTTATATATTTTATTTTTAGTGTACAAACGCCAGCAGCGCCATTTTACATCAACTAAGTTTGAAACGTTTCCCCTCCAAGTATTTTGCGAGATTCTGCCGGATTACCAGATTTTGGGTATAAAAGACGCAGCATCACTTGGAGAGATCAGTTCTTGAACTCGTCTTGATGGTCTCTGGAAGATCATCGACTGAGTTGCGAACGCTAGAGTCCGAGAAGTCTGCCGTGGATTTGCCACTGTCTTTGGTGAGTGTAGATTCACCGTCCGTGTCTCTTGTGGGTGATAGACTCCGCCGTCAAGTTTGTGCTATCACAGGAAACTGCTGCTGGCACAAGTTGTAAAATTCAACTTACCGTTAGTTGGTTTTTAAAACATATTTCATTTAACTTACCGTTTGTGGGTTTTGAAACATATTTCATTATTCGTAATATTTACCGTTGTCAAAGACTGTGCCATTGCCGTATCGCGGGGGCATAGTCACCGTTCATTTGGGGTTGTACATTACCAGTTTGTGGCTCGACACAGTTTTGTCGTGCACTGTATATCATTATTATTATTTTTCTACTTACTATTTTTGTATTTTTGGGTTACGATAAAATAAAGGTTATTTTATTACGGGTTAAAAACGTGCTTCTTCAACTAAACCTTGGCCTCCCTCCTAGAACTATCCCGGCACACATTGTCCCCTTTTCAGCCACCACCACCGAAGGCGCCCGAGTATTCCGACCGACGGCTGAAAGGACAATACGACGATGGCCCAGCCACCGTTCCAGGTGCCACCGTTACAGAGAGAAGATCAAGTAGATCCTTCTTTTTTTTCTTTACTGATTGGTACCGGTCCGTCGTAACATTGTTTTGGTTTTGGCTGTCTGTTTCTTCCAAATCTTCTTTTTAAATTCAGTACTTTAAAATTTTCAGTTCGTAGGTCTTCTTGGTATTTAATCTTGCCGTAATCCTGCTCATATCTTATCCACTTTAATTCGTGCCAGTTAACTTTTTGGCCTTCCTCGATCGTTTTTCATAAAATTAAAGGTCCTAAAAAAATGCATTAATTTTTTTGTACTTTTATTAAATTTATTATATCTGGTTACCTTTTAAAAGAGACGCAAAATCGAGAATATCTTCTTGATCCATCTTTATGACAACAAATTTTGTTTTCTTTCCACATCCTTCTACTAACCGATACCAGTCATACGGATGATAAATTGTACAATCTGTTGACTTGTTCTTTCTCTCTATAACGGAATGATCTTGATCGCATTCCATGTGAGTATGACCGGGGATCAAAAATTTATGATCTATTTTTTTTTTAAATGAGTAATATTTTGTATGGCACATAAGAACATTGCTGATACATGGCTATTTTTATTTTGACCGGCACATGTGTCAGAAAAAAATGTTACTGATTCAACATTTTCTGGAAGATTTTGCAAATGCTTGTAAAGGCATGATGCAATTTGGTTTCCCCCACGACCAGCTATTGATTCATGCCACATATAGCAAAAAGCTGTTTCACTTTGTTGACTAGAATCGTGTATTGTTAAATTAAATGTCCACAACTGACGTTTATAGAAGGTAACAGAAGTGTTTAGAAAGGGAGTCGGTAAACATTGCTGGAGATCAAAAATTAAAGTTTTATGATTTTCATTGGTTTTAGCATACAGTTTATCAGTTCGCTTTACTTCATACGCAAAATCCGCATCTGCTTGATGTTGAGATAGCTCCTGATTTAATGTTTCCTTTATGTCATTATTTTTCTCAATTTTAATTTTCTTCGCATAGTATCGAAATAATTGCAAGTGTCTTTTTGGGGTTTTTTAAAACTTAAATTTAAAGAATGAAAAATATTTCCGTATTTAGTCCTATTCACTTTATTTTCCCCATATTCAGATGATTCTTGATAAAGTCCATACAAGATTTGTAAATTTAAGTGAGAGGGCAAATACTGTCTACTGGTACGAATAATGCGACTCATACTGAGGAAACGATAGTATATGATTCTTTACATTATTAAGAGTTTCATCACTGTGTTTAAAATTCGGTGGCGCAGAACCCCTTTTATCTGAAGGCAGTATAACTCCATCTGGAGATAATTGCTTTTTTCAGGCATTCTTCAATGAAACTATTAGTTTCTCCTAAAGTCAGTCGATAGCATATTTTACAATTTTTTTCATTTTTTCCATTTATTTGGAAAAAATATTCGTAAGTAAAATTTCTATTCTTTTGTTTTTCTTTTGACACAACCTTCCGTTTGGTAAGGCTTTTCATTTTTTGCAAAACTGTGTTGCTTATAAATTGCACACGAAAATCATAACTCCCTTTTTGCCAGTAATCGTCAAAATTTTTTTTCTAAAATTTTCATTCAATCTTCTCCTGCATTTAAGTCTACAAGGATCTAGTTTTGTCATCTTCCTTGCTTTAACTATTTTATCTGCTTTATTTTTATATGATTTTCCCAGATTTCTAGCTTTTTTGCGAGATTTTACTAATTTTCTTGATGTCATTTTTAAATGGTTTTCATCATCTGATGATTCACTTCTATCCGGTTCATAGATACCGCCCGCATCATCATCTGTATTTTTATTTTCCTTTGCTATATCCTGATGACCCTTTTCTGTATCTTTATTTTCTTCTTCTATATCTTTATTACTCTCTTCTTCGGTTGTAATGACTTCTATTATTTCATTAAGTAACTCGCTTTCATATTCAAAATCAATGTTTTCTTTCTCTTTACAGCTATTATAACTTGTTATAATTGTATTTAAATTGGACTCATCATTAATTATTGGTCCATCATTAATAATATCAATTGGTAGTGATAAAACATGCAAATTTACATCAATACCCATTTCATTTTCGTAGGAAAATGTTTCTAAAAAAATTGTTAGGTTATATTTCTAAAAGTAAAATACACCAATACCTCACTTTGCGTCGGGGTTACATTCCAAAAAAACACGACTCAAATTGAAACGACGCAAAGTGAATTAAGATTTTCTATAGCAAACCATGTAAAGATCGAAGATAGGTTCCAGGGTTACGAAAATACTACTTTTTAAAAAGAAAATTGAACAAAGTAAACATTAAAAAAACAAAAATAATATAAAATTTTATTATATACATACAAAAAACAAAAAAAAACGTATTCAATTAAAACAAAATAAACTATTCAATTAATTTATGAAAAACAAAATTAAAATTAATCACATTCTGATGAATCCATAATGGGTGTTGTCGTAAGTCGGCTTTCTTTCACAAAAAATTGGTCCAATGTTTGCTGAACAGCTTTTTTTTCAACGTAAAATAAATTTACTTGTAGCAATTGATATTCGTAGCTACCGCCTGGGACACTTTAAAACTCCTTCCGCTGTCAGGATCGTTTTTTTAAAAATCTCCATAGCTTCGTCAATCAAACACATCGCTTTGGAAATTTGTTTTGAGGTTAAATTTTGTTTTTCGGAGATTTCTATTGAACGGTCACTGTCACCTTCTTCATTAGCAAATTGCAATTCCAGTTGCAATTGTTCTTCATTAGAGAATTCTTGGTTGTGCGAGGTTAGCAATTCATTTATGTCAGTCTCCTCCATACCTTCAAAATTAGACTCTCTAGCTAAATTAGAAATTTCATGACGAACAGCTGGTGTACCGTCATTTTCTGCAGCGCATATTCGGTGAACACATTCAGGCCATATTTTGCGCCAAACACCATTCATGCAAGATGGTTTAACCTCCTCCCACGAATCAGAAATAATTTCTATGGCTTTCATAATGTTGAACTTTTTCCAAAACTCTAGCATGCTAGTCTTATCTTGTCCATCAGTCTCACTTAAAAGAAGTTTAAATGTTCGTCGAAGGTAATAACTTTTAAAAGTCGATATTACTCCCTGATCCATAGGTTGAATAACTGTTGTCGTATTAGGCGGCAAAAATACAAATTTCACGTTTTCTGACAACTCATCAATATAAACTGGGTGGCCAGGAGCATTATCTACTAGGACCAAAGCCTTGAAGTTTAAGTTTTCCTTGTTGCAATAAGCTTTAATTTCTGGAATAGCACAAGTTAAAACCCAGTTTTGAAATAATGATGTTGTCATCCATGATTTTTTGTTTGCTCGCCAGTGGACAGGAAGCAGATTCTTTGAACAACCTTTCATAGCTCTTGGATTTTCTGATTGATAAATGAGAAATGGTTTAAATTTAAAATCACCATTTGCATTACCATCAAGAAGAAGCCCAGTCTCGTAAACATTAAAGACCTGTTCCGGATCATAGCCACCTTCATGAATTAATGCTTTTAACTCTGTCGGGTAGCGTTCTGCAGCAGTTATATCAGCGCTAGCTGCTTCGCCTTTAAGAGCAATGCTGTGCAGATTTGCTCGAACTTTGAATCTCTCAAACCAGCCCTGACTAGCTCCAAATGTTTCATTCTTGTCTTTACTACCACTAGCATTATCGTTGGATACTGCTGCTTTACTTTTTATGTCATCAAATAAGCTTTTTGCTTTCGTCTGAATTACCATTTTACTTAATGGTATTCTATGCGCAACTTGATTTTCAATCCAAATAGAAAGCAAAGACTCCATTTTGATCATCAAAGCACTCCTTGTACGGGTCATCGTTTTAGCATCTAATGATGTTGCAGATTTTGCAGCCTCTCTTATTTTATCCCCATCTCGATCTCTAATAGTTCTGACAGTTGTTGCAGCCAGACCAACAGCCTTTGCTATCTCCACAGCCTTCTCTCCCTTATCAAATCGTCGCAGAATATCTAATTTTGTCTCCAAGCTGATAGTTTTTTTCTTATTTTTGGTAATTCTACCAGCAGCGCCCTTTCCACTCATTTGGCTAAAAAAATTATAAGTGTATGTAAAAAAAATAATATACCTCTGCCAATAAATAAATTGGAAAAATATTTACCTTTTTTGTAATCAGAAACAACCCGTAAAAAATTATAAAAATTAATTATTCTCTTTTTTAAAAAGCACAAACACTAATTGAAACGTTACAAAAAGCACAATACACTACATAATTGAAACTGAACTCTAAAATTAGCAAAACAAAGTGCAAATAAAACTGTATTAAAATTGCGTTGATTTTCAGTTAGAAGAAGAATCCCCGAGTTTTGATGGCATGGCGCAATTAGAAACAAAAGTGGAGCCATCTTTTAGAAAACAAGAAAAAAATTAAAGACTCGAACCCAAAACAACGCAACCTCGAAAATCTTACGATGCACAGTGAAAATTAGTACTAATTAAGCAGCGACGCAACTTCGAAAAAACGCAAAACGAAACGACGCAAAACGAGGTATTGGTGTACAGTAAATTTATATACCTTCAGAATTATCGTTACTTTCTAAAGCTAACGAAAGTATTTTTGCAGTTCTACTATTATTATCCATAGTAATTATTATTTACCATTCCTTTTAATCATTAATAAACACAACGGCAAGTATTATTTACAGTAAGATAATGGCAAACGAAACAAACGAACTAAACTGATCGAGAATAATCAGATATGTATACTTCTCTTATGCGAAAAAGTATCTTAATGTTTAATTTCAAATAAATATACTTATCTGGTTATTTCCGAAAAGTTCGTTGCATGTGTTGCAAAATAAAATAATAAGTATACTTACCTACCTATCTAGTGAAATAAATTGTTTGACGATAAGTAAACTTGCTTGGTTTGCAACAGAAATATGACGACTTACCTGGTATTTATTTTCTAAATAACTTTAATATAACTATAAATTGACTTATCTGGTTAATACCAAACTAAAGATCATTTTTTTTTTAAAAAATTGATGTATATATCTTGAAATGAACAAAATATGACATTTGGTTTTTAGCTGTAGGTAGCGAATTCTTCTGCTTATGTGTCTGAACAGTCTGTAAACTTTTTCTCAAGTATCAAACCTTCTTTAAAATCTTTAATGTTATTAAGTTTAACTATGCATTTATATTTGGTCCATGACAATTCGTCAGGTTCTGATGTAGAATCAGCTCGTAGTAATTCTCTATCTTTTTGGATGAGATGCTCTGGCCAAAATAATTGTTTATTTTTTTCCCATTTATGTGGAACTAGAGTGAAGTATACTCCCCGTTTTTCCATAGTAGCTACTATTTTAAAAGTATCCATTTTGCTAATGAGAAATTTACGTAATTAGTATTTCACATAAATAAGAATACACATTTCTTACCTCCTAACCGAGCTCCTAACCAAAACATATAAAATCAGAGTACGAACTGAGGTTAGGTAAAATGGCGTGACTACGTAGTTACTGTAAAGTCGTATCTTAGTAGCAGTTACGTTGAAACTACCTCATCGTAGTAAAGATCAAAGTAAGGGTCACTTAAAAGTAGAAATATTTTAGTAATAACTACGTTCTCGGAAGTAAAAGTAACTTTCTGGACGTCAAATATAGAAACAATCACTACAAAGTAACTCCGTTCAAATCTCGCCATGTTTGGTATTAAAAATGATGATGCATATTAATGAACAAATTAAATTTGTATTATTTTAATGCTTATAATAAATTAAAAATTTACCTTAGACTCAATATAAACTACAAAATAAAGACTTATAAATTAAACATATATCAAAATTGTCATAATTTCATCATTTTTCAATTATTTTTTTTATAAATATTTACATAAATAACAATATTTATGGGAGCGCATAAATTTTATAGGAGTATCATATTAATATTTATCAATAAACATGCATTTGTTTATATTTAGAAGCAAGCAAACTTGTTAATTTTGTTAAAGTAATATTGTATATTCAAGATGGATTCATAATTATTTTATTTTGCTTATCCATTATGTTAGTTACAAAAAGGGATAGAGATAGTTTCTTATAACTATACAAGTAAGAAAAAGATAACACTAGTAGAACATAAAAGAAGTAACTATAAGTTCCAGCGACGAAACTGTATCGTCACAATAACGTAACTCCGCAGGAAATGAAACGTAATTTTAATGGTCATAAACAAGTAATATTTACGTAGTTGCTATTCCCCATTTTAGTAATATACACAGTCTAGCCATAAATACTATCCACCAGTTGAAAGCAAATATCTTGAGAACGAAAAGAGCTAGGAAAAAAATAAAAACACCACTGAAATCAGTGAATCAATACCTTTTAAATCATATATAATTTATTCAAAATGTCTGCCTTTAGCTTCTACACATAGCTTTAATCGTGGAATAAACTCGTCGATAGCTGTACGCAAGACGAAATTCTGCAACAGCTTTTTTCAGAGATGCCTTTAAGGACTCCACGTTGTGGTGAGGTTTCGAACACGCTTTTTCTTCCAACACTGACCACAATTGATAGTCAAATGGGTTCAAATCAGGACTTCCTGACGGCCAGACTTCAGCGCGAATAAACGCCGGAACGTTGTCCTCCAGCCATTTTTGTGTCGTTTTCGCCTTATGCGCCGGAGCGGAATCCTGCTGGAATACCCAAGGCTTGTTTTCGAATAATGTCGAATTTAGGGGTTTAACCACGTCCATCAGCATGTCTTGATAAACTTTTGTTGAGGTTTTAACCCCTTTTTCGCAAAAATGAATATCGGAGGCACCGTGATACGCAATGCCCCACCAAACCATCACTGAAGCGGGATGGTGACCTCTCTGGACCCTCGAAACCTTCTCCTTGGCTTCATAAGAGCTTCTAGCGTAGACACGGTCGTTCTGCGTGTTATAGTCTCTTCCACTGTGAAAATTTTCTCGTCGGTAAACAGAATGTCCTTGTACCGACCTCGGCCAAATTTGTAAATTAGTTTTTTCGATCTTTCGTACCGAATTTTTTTCAATTTAACGGCGGACATTTTGAATAAATTATACATGATTTAACAGGTATTGATTCGCTGATTTCAGTGGTGTTTTTATTTTTTTCTAGCTCTTTTCGTTCTCAAGATATTTTGCTTTCAACTGGTGGACAATATTTATGGCTAGACTGTGTATACATGATGCACTCGTTATATTTCCGTAAAAATCAATAGTAGCCATACACTTTAAAGTCAATTTGATAGTTGATAATACGTAATAACTAAAAGTGCTAATTGGGTTGTATCTTTTAATTTTGTGTAAAAGTTATGTGTCATTATAATACTATAATTTTCTATTATTATATTAGTGTCTTTAAATATATCAAGAATGTTGTAAGTTAAATTTTCATCATGAGGTATTTTAGCATAAATTGTTTGAAGTGTATGTGTCCCATCGTTTGAAGTGTGAAGTCTTTTTCGGGTATATTTCGAGATGAAATTTTTTGGTATCCATTTTGTTTAAGCATATATCTAATCTTACTAATCAAGGTTTGTTTTGTGGAAAAGTTTTATTGCTCTATCAACGAGTGCGTTTATCACACTAATTTTATAATTAGTTATAATATTATTTTCGTTTCTTATTAGGATTACATCCAAAAAAATTATTGTTATGTTCATTTTCAATTGTAAATTTGATTTTGGGGTGGTAATCGTTAACCCTCCGTCAGACGCAATACTGGAGCTACCGAGTTCGGGCGCAATGCGCCTTGCAGACGCAGGTAAAACAATTGCATATTTATACCCATTAATTTTAATTTTAGTAGTTTAAATGTAATCACCACCGTGGGGATGTTTCGACAAAAAACAAAACTAAATTCTTTGCAAAAAAAACCGCATTTATTGCTTAAAATACATTAAAAGAAATATACGATTTACAACTAAATTGATTTAAACTGCTGACAATTTAAGGGTAACAAATGGTGTACTTGGCAAAATGGTAACTTTGGTAAAAAAATGTCACATTGTAGAGCAGTATTCAGACGACGAGATTCACTCGGAGTTAGAGTCATTCAGCTGAAGTTCAGCAGAAGAGGGACATTTGCACACAACACAGCACGTTCCACAGATCATATTTTCATGATCCAGGCGGATTGCGTTGTGACATTTTTTTGCATTCATAATTTATCATTCTTTTGAAATCCGTTTCCGAGGTGCAGGTTGAGCACCTACATCTTTGCGGGGTGGAGGGGTTGAATTTTCTAGAACATCTTCGATGGGACGATACCTTTTCAGTCGCATTTGGAGGCTGGTGGAGATCCCAACTGTCTTCATACTTCTTCGGTTCAGCTCTAACCGCCAATTCACGGGCTAGCATTTTCAGGAAATATCTTCTACGACAGGGGTGTCCAACTGCAAGTGCCCCAAGGGCCGCTTTAATAAAAAAATGCGGTTTGGAGGGCCGCATTATAAAATACTTCGTATGCAACTTTATTCTTCTGCAATTGTGTCAATGTATTTTGTGTGAGGTAAATTTGAAACTTCCTCAAAATCCTTCATTTCTTCAAACTGTCTTTACAACTTGGAAAAAATGAAAAATCATTTTTTTCTAATGAAGACTTAAAAAGCTTAATTTTATTCTTAAATCCATTTATGTGTCCAAATAAGTTGGCAATATTCTGCTGTTTTCATTGTAGCTTCAAATTCAATACGTTAAGGTGAAATGTCAGGTCTGTTAAAAATGCAAGGTCTGCTAAAAATTGTGCATCTACCATTTGATTTTCCTGTTCCGTAGTGTTGGACTTGTCTTCATCTTTAAGGAAAATAGGAATCTCCTTGCGTAGAGCGAAGAATCGTTGCAAACAGTTTCCGGCGCGTAAACAACGAATATCGATGTGAAGTAACAAGTCCCCATATGTAGCATCTACTTCGGCTAAAAAATCACGAAACTTTCTGTGAGTCAAAGCACGATTGCCTCCTCTAATAATATTAGTTATTTTAACAACCACTTCCATGACATTCATTTGACGTAAGGATTTTCCACATAGGGTCTCTTGATGAACAATGCAGTGTATTACAGGACAGTTGATGTTGTTTTGTTTCAAAAGTCCTGCAAATCCAATTTCAGTTCCTATCATAGCTCTGGCTCCATTAGTGACAATACAGGAACATTTATAGAATCCCCCGTAATCTGACACCTCCTTATTTACAGCTTCAAAAATATCCGTACCCTTGGTTGTACCATGGAGAGGAATAAGATCAAGCATCTCCTGTGCTACACTGAAGTCGTTTTGAATAGTTCGGATAAAAATTACAAGCTGGTTAATGTCGGACAGATCAGTGCTTTCATCCAGGCATAGCGAAAAATATTTACATTTTTTTCAAACGTGTCATGTAGTTTTTTGGATACATATTGATTAATATGGTCCACCCGTCTTGCAATTGTTTGATGCGACACTGAGACTGTTTCGAATTTTTCGGCAATTTTTGTTTCATTGAATTGTTTTGCCATTTTGATTGTACAATTTTTAATAAGCACTCCATCACTAAAGGTTTCTTCGCTTTGACAATTTCCAGCGCTACTTCGTACGAAGCGGCAATACTGCACTTATCAGTGTCAGATTTTTTAAAAAATGTTTGTTGTTTTAGTTTTTTCTTATAATCCGTAATGATAACCTTTCTTGACTGCCCTGTATATGGCTGAAACGGTTTCTCGTGTAACGTAGTGTAATGTCGTTTCATATTATATTCTTTGGGAACCGATAGTACTTGCGTTATTTTTCTGTTCTGCGAAGACATATTTCACAGAGTATTTCACTTAAAAAGGCTTGAGAATTGGTGCGTACCGCACACTAAAACAATTATTAACTAACTCTGCCCGTCCCGCTTGACTGAACCTTCTTATATACGTGCGCGTGGCTTCTCGAATATCCGACGGTGATCGAGCAAGACCGGTCCGATTTCCAGTAACTTCGCTGCGACCTTCTATCCGTCGCCAGTGACGTCACGTGGTATTTTATTTGTATTTTGTCGTTAATGTAAGAATTGTGCATGTTTCGTATTTGAGGGTAATTTATACATTTAGAGGCCCACTCCGTGACATGCTTCCAGTTGATTGCTGAGATAAATCACTTGAGAATTGATACCACTCACATTCAATATTGTGAATCATATTACCATTGGTCATCGCTTGACGTTTCGGCTCACGCTGTAAGTAGCGCACATTTGGTCTGCAGTGTCAACGCCGCTTTTGGTGGAATTGTAAATTGTGATCATCTCTGGCTTCTTTTGCTCTCCAGATTCAGGATCGATTGCGTGTCACCATGAAGGGAAGACACCAGAATTACGATCTTTGTCTTTATTGGTACATAGGACACTAAAGTCTTTCCATGACTGAAGCCAAACGTGCTAGTATATTGTTTCTTTCCTTTGACCGAAAGAAATTGCTCAGGTAACTATCTTTTATTTTTTCGCACAGTTCCGACATAAGACAGCTTTTTGTCTTTCAAATCATCATTCAGATCCATATCAGTGAATCAGTTATTTGCAGTGATATTACGACCAGATCCAAATAAGGGCTGTGCCATTCTTTTAACTATTTCGCTTGGTTTATTGCTTACAGAATAAGGTCGTTCAGGCTGTTTTCCAGCACAAATTTCCAAGCTCAGTGTATAAAACATCCTTGCATCAACAAGAGCAAAACATTTTATGTCGTATTTTCTCGGTTTCGACAGTATGTACTGCCGAAATTGACACCTTCCCCGGAAACCTGGAAGCATTTCATCGATTTTAACGTTCCCCCCGACGCTATATCTCTTCTGACAGTTTTCCGCATCACGAATTGGAGCAAGACGGTCGAATTCTTTTCGTTCTGCCCTGGTAGTACGGTCGTCGAAACGAAGGCAACGTATCAGGATCTTGAACCGTTTGATGTTCATTCTTCCCCCAAATCCTCGTTCACTGCGAAGTCATCCTCGTCGACATCTTCCAACAAACGCATTACTTCTTCAAAATCACTCGGTTTAGACAAATCGAGGAATTTCCGGGCCATTTAAAATATTGTTCACCTGTTCTACTAGTGCTAATCAGGCAATCGTCAACATATCTTTTATAATACATTTGTAAATTGTATTATCTAACATTTCTTTCGAGTCTGTGTAGTATAATTTCTGCTAAGGTTGCGCTGATAGATGAACCCATTGGAGAGCCATCGATTTGTTTAAAAGTTGTACCATTGAAAGTGAAAATTGGTGTTTCAAATAAAAGCTGTTGTAAATTGATCTTTGGTAAAGCTAGTATGGGGTTCAATTTCCTGCCATTATTCATGAATACATTCCAACACAAGCTGTAGCGGAATTGATGGAACTACATGTAATGAGAACATACAATATCCATTTGGTTATTCCAAATTCTGTAAATCTTTTACCAAGTAAAAGGAATTTTTAATAATATTGGAAGAAGTTGAATTTACTTTAGAAATTACATTATTCAAAATTTTTACGTCGGAGTATCTATAGTTGATGATAAGACCGGAATTCCATTACGGCAAAGAAGAAGTTTCTTCACGTTGCTGTTTTGGAGTTGATGGAGATGGAGATTGTGCTAATGGAGATGAGGCCGGTGTTGATGAAGATGAGGTTTGGCTTGATGCAGATGGTATTGTGCCTGGTCGGGAGTCCTTCGTCCTTGTAAATGTTATCGTTACTAGTGTTATTGTACTCGTAGCTGTGCAACTCGTGGTTGTTAATTTCGTAACTGTAGTTGTTGGCCTATCGACGAACATAATAATAATAATAATAAATAAATGCATTATTCATATTAGCATCATTTTCACGGGATACTTTCAGAAGTACAATAATCGTAACGAATTCATTTTATGAAAAATTATGACTAATGGTACTATTTTTTCATAAGTAAATTCTTAAATTATTTTATAATTAATTTTATTGCACAGAAATTTAAACATGTTCTAATATTATATAGCTTTTTTTGCTCATTTTAGAAGTTTCAATTTAAATAAACTATAACTAAAACAGAAACAATAATACACCCACACCTGTGAATTAAACCACGTACCTTTTGGGTAAATTCTCGTCATGAATTAACAAAAGGTTATCCATTTTTTTTTTCAAATTCACGTCGACAATTTCTTCAGTAAACACATTACAGTGGAAAGGAAATATTGTTCTTGGTGACAAGGTTGCCTGTGATATTGTCTCACTCATTGTCATTTCGTCAAAGGTACACCCTGATGAACTGGAAGTCTAAACAAAAAAATATTAGCAACAATGTAGCAATAAATTTACCAAATAATATATTTATACTCACTCCTACTTACTATGAACAAATGGTGCTAGGAATGAAAGCGCTTTGAAGTACTCCCATTCACTTTCTACAGTTGCTACTCCTGGTGGAATACATAATATATCTCTTCTTTCTTTTCGAATATCTGTCCCTCAATACATTCCAACGCCGTTGGACACTTTCAATTATGACAAACAAAAAAATATTTCATTGCAAATAATACAAATAAAATCTGTATTAATGACATTTTCTTTGTCATTAATTTAAATATGTATCAATGAGTATTTTTATATTTGTACTTATAATAAATAAAAACTTACCTGTTGTATTGAGGGACAGGACTATTTCATCCCAGACTTGCTTTTTTTATTATTATTTTTAAAATCTTTTGATGACATCATAAAGATTTTATTTATTTCAATTTGTTGTACGATATTTCGGTCCATTATATTTCAAGTTCAAACGAACCACAAACAAAACAAAATGAAATCTGCCAGATGGAGAATGAACGACAATAAATATTTCTGCGCAACGTTCAAAATGCTGCATTCTGATTGGCCAGCGATATACTCGAACTTGTCAGTACTTAGTGGTAACAATGTGCGGTGGCCGGTAGCCGGTGGGACGGCGGAGCATCAGTAAGGTGCTCTACAATGATTGGTTACTACCCCACTACACAACGTTTATTAATAATTTATATTTCAATATCAACGGAATGAAATGTTTGTAAATACTGTTGTCTCTGGAAAATATGTAACTCTTAGGACAATTGTTGTGATTCTGATGAAGTATATTTTACTGACAAATTCTTCTTAGAGATACGCGACCGCATGTTCTTTATAAAATTTATTTTAATTTTTGAGAATATAGTGAAAGAATTATGAAATTAAAATTAGGTACAACGACTTTATTTTGAAAAACTTGAAATATTTTCATTTCAATTAAAACTTTTCAATGCAACATAAAAAATTACATAAATCTACTAATCTAATAAATAAACCGATAATTCGTAACTTTTTTGTATGATACGCAATTACTTTTGAATAAAACCTCGTCTGTCGTAGGTCGACAATTTCTGGTAGCGGACTATCTTCGTAAAAAAATAAACTTTTTGAAACATATTTCTCTCCCAAAATATTTCATCCTTTACATTATATTATATAGATAAATATTTATATTGCATGAGTAATAAAAAAATGAGTTATTGCATGTATCTTACTTTTTTCCACGGTGGATGCGTGGATGGTAAGTAAATATTATGTATCATACAAATTTTATTTTTAACATTTATCTGCCAGCTGTTAATTTTGAGATTTGTTTTTCTTTTTCTTCTATTTATGCAGGTATTACAAAAAAATTCGTACTAACCTCGAACTGTAAAGTGATTTTTAGGTCGCGAATGTTTAGGAAATCTCGACAGTTATTATGTTTGGAACAAATTTTGGTGTTTTTAGAAGTGCTCTACAATCTTTGGGAAAAGTTCCGGGAAAATGACAATTTATAATATTTAATAGTTCATTGGTTGCAGTCCTTCCAACATGATTTTTAATAATCCAAGACGAAATTTCCTTAGAAAATGAATTAGTTTCTAAATTTGCACCAGAAGCTTTAATATCAATATTGTCAATTAATGGAAATACTCCTAATTCCAAGTTCATTGAATTATTCAAAGTAGGATTTAATTCAGAGAAACAGCATTGCTATTATTCACGTTATTAGTATTTGAAATAATATTTATCAGCTTAGATGGTGTGTCTTCCTCTGTTAATAAAAGTAAATTTTGTTCAGTCCTTTTTAATTCGTCACTTATAATCACACAGCTCGTTTTAACAATTCGTCTAAGATGCCTTTTTAATACATTGCAAATATTTTTCTTTTTACGAATGTATTTTAAATGCTGTAATAACAAAGTACAGCAATAAACTAAATAACAAAAATAAACTTACAGTTCTGGTTTCTGTGTCCTTTTGAGTTTCCGGTGGGACAATCTGCAAATGTAGGTTAGATAGAGGCGTTCAGGAGCAAAATGGCCTAAGTGAATAAATAGAGTTTTGAGATAATAATGGAAAAGAGAATTTGCGTCAGAATAAAACATAATTTTATCAACGAAATAATAATTATAATAAATGATTTATTAATTCTTAACGTAGTACATAAAACATAGAAACTAATATGAAATATACAAAAATAAACAATGTTTTTTTACAAAAAAAAACTCAGTTGGGCCACTTTCCCTTCAAAAATTATATAGAAAATACTGTGATTTGACAGTTGAGCTCATTCATCGTCCTCTCTTCCTATAATATCTTCATCGACTGCATGTTCATTTGTTGTTAAATTGTTATAAAAATGATGAGTAATAGGCGGTATATAGGGAAGAAGGCTCATGAGGTCTTTATGTTTGAGTTTTTCAATTGGTCGTCCTGCAGGATAAAGTTCATCTAGTTGAAAATTTTCTGCCTTCATTTCTTTAGTTTCAGTTCTTTTTTTTTGTTACATTTACGTTATAAAATTGGACATCTTCATTGTTAGAATATTTAAAATATATATTAAATGGCTCATCAGCTTTAAACATAAGCCACTGAAATTTAAGCCATTCTACTTTCACGTCGTCTTCTCCTTTTTTTCTGTTTGTAATAAGGCTTTCTAACTTTTTTGTACTCTTAAAATCTTTATTTTTCATTCTAACGACTTCGAATTTGTTTGTTTTTTTGGCACTTTCAATTACTTTTATCCAATCATCTGGCAAAAAAATATCTCTAAAAAAACGTTTTTGCTTCTCAATCAGGCCGAAGTCCCTTTCGCATGGCAAATAGGAATACCCCGAAACCAGAAATTTGTGATGAATTACTTTAAGGCTGAATGCATTAGAAAAAGTCATGTATGTGCAAATAGATGCCATTTTGATATTGCGATTCTGCCCGCCACATTGGTCACTATATAGAATCAAATTTTCTGTCCTTACATAATTTTTTACGTAGTGCATGATGCATGAACCAATTTCCTGTGGACCACGTGAAGCCATGCCTTCATGCCACACATACATGTGCGCTTGGTTTGTAATTAGGTTGTGGATGCCTAGACAGTATGTCCACAACTGCCTCTTGTAGTATGCCAGCCCTGTGGAAATACTTGGTGTTGCTAATGTTTTCATCAAATCAAATGCTATAGTTGTGGTTGAATCTGCATCTTTTTTGGAATCCTCTTCCATTCCTTTACGCGCAGTTTCCGCCTTTCGCAAATGTAGCTCTTTTTCTGTTTCCGCTACTCTTTTTTCATTACCAGTTAAACTGTTTATCTGTACATTCAGCGAATCACATTTTTTACAAGTATCAGTAGCAGGATACCGAAAGTGAAGATTAAATTCTTCATTAAATATTTTGGAAAATACAAACCTGGATACTTTCTTTACGGGTTCATGGTTTTGTAAATATAAGTTGTACATTTTTGTTATGTTTAAATCCGGTGACAAGTATTCTCTGTTTGGATTTTTATTACGGCTATAATGAGATGTATACTTGGCAAATGTGTTAATAAAATTCGTCATGTGAGAATTATTTTGTACCAAATCCACAAATGTTATATGTAAGAAAATGGCAGTTAAAAGTTTGATATTAATTATTATTTTAAGGTGTTACATAAAATTGTCTTAAAGTAATGCTACCTTGTTTTTGTTTATATTTGACTAAATTGAGCATATTTTTATCAATGTATGGTCTACTGATAGTAGATAATCTTAAATTTAAAATGGACTTAGTTGAAGACATTATTTCACTTTTTTCTGTATAATGCGATGTAATTGCATTATAGTGATCTAAGTCCATTTCTAATTTAAATAAAATGATATTAAAAATAAATAACTACTCATTATGCAGAAAATAATATATTTTATTTAAAGCACGTATACAAAAGTTAAACTAAAGGACTATTCAGTCGTTAAATACATAGGTAACTTATAATAGGCATATCAAAACATAAAAAATATATATTATTTTAAATACGCCTCGTAAAATTTTCGGTCTATTTCAGGCATGTACTTCAACATTGACCGTATATCAGCTCTCTTCTTGGCATCACAAACTGGCGTGGTACTGATAGCAGGTAATGTGATAATATCTGTTATGCCATTGGCTTGTTTGCGGTTTCGAGTATTACGATTATTTAACCGCACATTATAAATTTCGCCAGAAAACGAAGTTTTATACGCAATATACGACGTACTATTAATAAAGAGGTATTTTACTTTTAAATAAGGAATGTTGTTGTACGCAAACTGTTTAGAATATTTTTGATAATCAAAAAAATCAAATTTATGCATTTGAATTATAATAAGTTTTTTCGTTGCATGAGCAATATGGACAAGGTTTCGGAGAAGCGATAAGGGACTATATAATTCTGTGTAACGAAGTTTTTTTTCAAGCATGCTGTGTACAGCATCAATCTCTTGGACATTGCTGTGACCTGGTTCGGAAAATTTTTGTTCTATAGATTTTATATTTGGATGTGTTTTTAGGAAATGATACAATCCAAAGGACATTATGCTGTTTCTATTTTGGGGGATACAAGAATCAGACCAAATCACAATTTTTTCAAGTTTTGGAAAATCGGTAATAATTCTATTCAAAATTTTTATTAAACTGCTGCATATATGATTACCTGCTCTGCCGGACAACATTTCGTGCCAAACTGCGCAATACGTCTTCTTATTAATAGAACAATATGCAGTTAAATTGTATACGTTAAACTTACGTTTATAAAAAAAATTAGAAACGTTAGCTTTCGGTAATGAATACACATTTTGCAAATCAAAAGAAATTACTACAGTACTCTCACTTCCTACTACTATTTTATCTGCATCCTTTTCTTTCTTACTCTCTTCTTTTCCTTTCATATGATTTTCGTACTCATTCTTTCTTTCTTCTGTAATACTAGGATTATTTTTTATTTCTTCACAAAAGTCACATCTGTCTTTCTTTGGTTTGAAAAAGGCAATGTTAAAATTTGTGTTAAAAATTTTTCGATACACGTTTATCTTTATTTTCGAATCTGGATATTTTTCTTTGAACAGACTGTACATCTTAATCAGTGTGAGGTGATGTTCGAGATACTCTTTATTTGTATTAGCTCTGCAGTAATGGCTTTCCATTCGGGGAAATGAATTTATATGTGCCTTTATTTGGTCTATTTGGGCTGAAGGTGTCACTCTTTTAGTATGTTTACCACGCACGGACGTTTTTGGTGTGCCTGTGTTTTGATATGTATTTTTAAAAAAATATGAAATCCTGTGAGAACTAATATCAAGAGTGTTGAGAAAGAAAGATTTACAAACTTGAATTCTATTATCATCTACCTCAAAGAAATATTTTAGTGTATATTGTTTAAAACAAACTTCTGGATGTGGCTGAGGTAATACTCTTAGCCTGCGTCTAGATTTCGTACTGCTTTCTACAAATTTTCCATAGAAGTGATTTTTTTCGTGGTCTTCTAATTTCCAGAAATTGGCATGTATTGCTTGTTGATGATCACTACTAATTTTTAAAGTGCACCTCATTCTACAGTTACACTGGCCTTTGACGGATTTTCTTACATGTAATTTTCCTTTATTATCCTCATAATCTAAACCAGCTTGTCTACGCGTTTTCCTAACGTTCTGTTTCCACTTGTTTGCATGTCGTTTTCGTTTCCGTGTCAAATGTTTTTCTGGTTCACTGCTGCACCTGTACGACAGATAATCAGTTAATCAAATGAACAGTAAAACAAAATATTTGTATAATAAATGATTAAATTTTCTAATTAAAAAAATACAACTTACGTGTTATGTGAAAATTCGATAATATTTACATCCGATGTAACGAGAATATCATCTTGTAATAAATTATTTCTTAATTCTGCTCCTTTATTCACAATTATATCAGAATCAGGATAATAACTTGGATCATCTATATCGCTGACATCTCCAAATAAGCTAAAATATTAAAATCTAGGTATAGGTTAAGTTTTACTTTTCGGTTTGTTCATCATTATTATGAGTTTAATTATGTGGAAAAACTATAAATCAATTTACAAATAAATACTAACCTTTCGGGTGGACTGCATTCCATATTTAATACTAATTACACATTCAGTATAACTATAACATTAAATATTATACGGTTATGTTGTTTACTGTAATTTCTTCGCATTCAAGATTATATTGTACCAAGTCCAAAATCACGTGATTGCTTCAGACGTTCCGATTGGCTTAGGACTTGGTACAATATAATTCAACGAAACATGAGTTCAGAGGACTTGGTTCAAATAAATATTTACTTTATTTCGCTTTCAAATAACGATTTTAAGTGTCCTGTAAGTGGACATGGTTCATATTTATACCAGAAAACGATCTAGTGTATAACCTGACAAATCTTTAAAAGTGGACTTGGTACAAAATAATTCTCACATGACGAATTCTTAACATTTTCAACGTCAACCTGTCGCGTTTTGTTTGCGGGAGGGTGTTTGCCCCGTCGATCTACAGGAGGAGTAGTTATTTCACCACCAATTGTTTTATTTGCCAAAGCTCTGGTCAGCCTTCCATACGAAATGCTTAAAGTATTTTTAAAAAATGCTTTGCAAACTCTAGTCGCAGTGCCTGATTCCTTTGGTAAGGTGTAAATTCGTGTTTTGTTTCGCTTATTTGGATTTTCAGCATGTGTAAACCGTCCTTTATTAACAACCTGGACTTGCCCATTAATATAAGAAGTCTGTAAGTTAAAATTTGCTAACTTGTAAAAACTTTCAAAAATATGCCTTCTTTCGACAATGGTAAGTAGTAAATGACATTTTCGTGGACAAAGACATTCTCCATCAAAACATGTTTTTTCGGGCACTGTGTTACCACGGATATTAACATAAGATTTTCCACTATTTCGGGAAATTTTGCGCTTCTGATGTTTCCAATTTTCTGGTTGTTTTTTACGTTTTCTGCTTTTGTTTATAGTGATAGAAACAGGTTCTGTTTCAGGAACTTCTGTTTCGTTAGATTCATCAGAATCATTTTCAGATACACTAGCAGAAGGTGGTTGAAAATCAGATCCCGAATCTGTGTCAAATTCACTTGGTTCGCGTATGCTGGAGGTCTCAGACATTTTTCACCCTATGAAACAATACATTCTAATAAATAATTATAAAAAGGGCTCCACTTATTACAAAATAACCTTGAATTTAATACATAACATTTAACGACACATTCACAACAGGCCCAAATATTTTTTAAGCACGTACAATATTTTATTATTAAACTAACTTTTTTATAGGTTATCTTATTTTAAAACTCCATTGTACACTCAATATTTATATACTATAAAGAAACAATGTTAAAAAATGCCATAAACATTTAGTTACTTACCAACACTCTACAATTGGCCTTTAAAAATCTCTAAACACAGTACTAAGACTAATACACTTATTCTGTAACTCGTAACATATATGTTTATAAACAACATATGTTTCTTAACAGCAATGGTTATTCTATAAAATATGTTATGTTATAAACCTGTCAAATATCTAACATTGTATGTTTCTCAACATACTTTATGTTTAATGCTTATTCTCTAAGAAATTTTGATGTTTGTGAACACCATATTTTTAAAAATTGTGTATGTTATTGAACATCAATGACGCAGTAGCTGTTAGCAAATTTTTACAGTTTTCTAAAGTGAATATATTAAAAACATAACTATTTTTGAAAGTTTATATAATATTATCATGAATGAACGTGAGAACGTTCTTGAATTGCTGGTGGACGAGATAGAACGGAGGTAAGCAATACATATTTGTAGGTTATAATTATTGTTTATTTTTTACAACATATTTTAATTTTCATAACAGAAGAGAAAATAAAATAAATATGCGGCAACTGCGAGATAACAGCAACCCATTTGAATTACCGCAAGAATTATTCAGACAAATGTACCGTTTAGACACAAACGCTGCCCAAAATGTTTTTGAACAATTACAAGAGCATCTGGAAAATACAAGAACATCTGGAATTCCTCCTATTGTTAAGGTAACTACATATTTTTAGCATAATGTTTGATTTCACAAAATTTATTTTCAATATCAGTTTTTTACAGCGCTTCACTTTTTTGCCCATGGCAGTTATCAGAAGTCCGTTGGTAAAGATTTTCAGGTATCCATGTCACAAGCATCCGTAAGCAGATGTATTCATCTTGTTACGAATACAATTAATAGAATTATGTCAAGAAAAATTACTTTTCCAGTCAACCAAGACGATAAAATGATCATAAAAACACGGTATATTTTATTTCTTATCTTTAATATAATTTTGTTGCAACTTAAAAGTTACGGCATATTTATTACAGATTTTTTGAAAAGTACGGTGTACCTGGAATTATAGGATGCATTGATTGCACCCATGTAGCCATTTTTCCTCCGCCAGCACATTACCCAGGTTTTGTTTTTATAAACCGAAAAGGATTCCATAGTATTAATTGTCAAATAGTATGAAAATCTATTAGGTAATATTTCTTTATGTAAAAAATACATTTTTTTACTCCTTTAGGTATGTGATTCGGATCTTAAAATTTTAAACTTGAATGCCCGGTTTCCAGGATCGGTTCACGATTCTGCAATTTGGCAAATGTCTCAAATAAAAACAAATTTACACCAGAATTACTTAAATGGGGAAAGACATTCATGGCTTTTTGGTATGTAGTATATAAAATTCTAATAAATACGTTGCCTTTAAGACGACAGTTTTATTTTAGGAGACTCTGGTTATGCATTACAACCATATCTTTTGGTGCCAATTGTTGATGCACAACCAGGAACACCAGAAGCTCAATACACAGAGCGTCATTGCCTTGTTAGAAATTGCGTCGAACGATGTATTGGGTTATTAAAAGGTTATTTTCGATGTTTACGAAAAGACAGAGTCCTTCATTATAAACCTGAATTTGCCGCGAAAATTATAAATGCTTGTGGGATATTGCACAATGTTCTTCGAGAACGTAACTTGCATAATTTAAATGATGATGATTTCCAACAAAATGGTGATATATTTTCGTTATAATAAATGAATAAATATTTAAAAAACAATTTTATTCAGATAATGAAAATATTCCTGGTCCACCAAATGAGATACCTAACAACAACATGTTGGATGAAGGAAATTTTATAAGAAACAATTTGATACGACAGTTATTTTAATAATGTAATGTAGAAATGGAAATGTTTATTAAACTAATTACATTCTGTATATAACGAAAATAAATATATATTACGATATAAAATTAGTTCCTTTATTTCACATTCTTATTTAGTATCTCAAAAAGTTTATCTTGATTTTCTAAAATTTGAGTCATTTTGTTATCAATTGACCTCAAAATAGCGACCATATCTGTGGATGAAGAATTCATTTCATTTTCATTTGTCTTACTCATACCTGAAAAATGTACAATTTATGAAATATAAATTAATGAAATTTATAAAATATGTGAATTACTACGTTTTACCTGTCGCGATATCTTTCACATATTGTATTAATGAACCTCTCTTTTTATTTGGAGGTTCTGGTGTAATAACTTCCAATATTATATCTTTTTCAATGGGCACTTCTTCAATATCTGTTTCTGCAATTCCTAGTTCAGGAATTCGTAATCCATCTACGACCAATTTACCCGTTATTTGCAGTAGTCTTAATTCTAGATCTGTCAATGCTTTTTCAGGCGTTCCGGTATTACCCGTGGCTATATGCGAATATTTTAAATCTCTTGCTCTCTTTCGAACATGTGCTTTCCAATCACTAAATGTCTGTACAATATTAAAATACTTTTATAGAAAAAAGTATGTGTATAATGAAATTTTTATTACTTACTCTTTTCCAAGCAGCTAAATCTTTAATGGCTCCTCCTGAAGAATTAAGTTTTTTAACTAAATTATCCCAACTTTCTTTTAAATTGTTTGGATCTTCAGGTATAAATTTATTTTCACGAAAGGTAATATTACTCTCAAGTTCCTGTAGATATATTTCATACTGCTGCCGACTAGTTTTCGTCATTCTTTTTTTACCTTTCTCCATTATAGTTTATAGAAATACTAAAATTTCTTCAAATTACCATTATTGTCTATAATATCACCATATAAAATTCAATATGTATGCGTTTATTATTTAATATAATAATCGGTTCTTTTTTCTAGGTTAGATATATTTTTAGTTATTAAAACATCATATTTTAAATTGAAAAATGAATTCGGTTTATATATGTACATGTGCATTGAACTATACGTATATTATCAAGAATATTTTACTTACCTACTAGACAATGAAAATATAGTTTTGTTTTTAATATCTCAAAACGTCAACTACAACGTGAATATATCTCTGTATGATTGTATGTTATGAAGAATCCAAGGTCACGTTTCAAACAGCGGTAGTTAGTGAATAATCCTTAACAGCACTCATGTTTGACCTGATGTTATGAAAACGATATGTTCACGAACTACATGTTTATGAACAAGACTTACAGAATAAGAATGTAAGTCTGATAATTGCACCAAGTGTAAACAACAAAACCAGAGTAGCCTATCTACCAGATGGGCCAGTCTTCCTCAACACATTGTGAAAATAACTAGGCACGGCCCAAATGTTAAAGGCGCACCATCTCGTAGCAATAAAAGAAATCTCACTTGGGTTACTATTAATTTAAAGAGGAGTAAAGATAGGATATATTACGTGACCTAACTGAAATCAGGCAAATTTTCAGTTGGGCCACTCTGTTCCTGAACGACTCAATATATATATATATATATATATATATATATATATATATATATATATATATATATATATATATATATATATATATATATATATATTTTCGTATAAATGCCCAACTATAAGAGCTGTAGTTACAAGTGTTTTGTTATTTGCTTCTGAAGAGGTCCTCCAGGTACGCATATATATATATATATATATATATATATATATATATATATATATATATATATATATGCGTACCTGGAGGACCTCTTCAGAAGCAAATAACTGACAGGAAACTTGAGTATTGTAATAAAATACGTTTACCAAAATTGACAGTTTTATTTTAATTAACTAGCAAATTACATTCTATATTTTTATATCAAACTTAACTATGGTTACAATATTTCAAACAATATTTATATGGATCTGTCATTATGACAATTATTATGACAGTTTGTCATTATGACTTTTCCAATACATATCGATCATCGATCTATCTATCTTTAACACCCCCACTATCGATATGTGCTCTAAAAACAAACAAGAAATTAACTTAAATGTAACATTTCTACACATCGATAATGTTTGCATTTTGTTAGTGATTTAGTTAAAATATCAGCAAGCATACAATCCGTTGGTAAATAATGAATTGCAATTTCTTTCTTATCCACCAAGTCACGGGTAAAATGAAAACTGATGTCAATGTGCTTACTGCGTTTGTGAAATACAGCATTCTTAGATAGTTCTATCGCACTTTGATTATCACAAAATACAAAAATTGGAGATTCTACATATTTCTTGAAACCCATGTGAATTAAGAGTCGTTTTATGTAGATGACTTCTCGCGAAACGTTGGAAAGTGCTGCGTATTCTGCTTCCATAGTCGACAGAGCTATAGATGCTTGCTTTTTCGACTTCCAACTGATAGGACCTCCTGATAATGTCAAAACATTACCTGAACATGATCTACGGTCGTCAATATCTCCAGCCCAATCAGAATCTGTGTAGGCTCTGAGTTTTTCTTCATCTTTTTCGTAGGTAATTCTGTAATGAGACGTTGCCTTTAAATATCTTAGCACACGTTTTGCGATGAGCCAATGTTCCTTTCCAGGATCTGCGCAGAATCGACTCAATGTGCTGGCTGCAAATGCTATATCGGGCCGGGTTGCATTTGCCAAATAAATCAAACCACCGACTAGTTCTCTATATGGTCGATTTTTCATTTCATTTCTTTCTTCTTCCGTTGTCGGTCCCATTTCTTTAGAGATCTTTAAATTTGATTCTATTGGAGTTGAAACCGTTTTCGCATGTTCCATATTAAATTTTTGAAGTAAGTCTTGAATATACTTATTCTGCGAAAGATGAATACTTCCTGTTGCTCCATCTCGTTGCACGTTTATTCCCAAGAAGTTGCTAATCTGGCCAAGATCCACCATTTTAAATGTAGATTTCATTTTTGATTTGACATGCTCAAGCTTCTCAATATTCTTCCCTGCCAAAATCATGTCATCAACATAGATAATAATAATAACCCTATCCTCTCCTTCTCCATATACATAGACACACGGGTCAGCTAAAGTGCGTTTAGCATCGTTGTTTGTGAGATAATTATCAAGTTTCTTGTACCATTCACGACCCGATTGTTTTAAGCCGTACAATGGTTTCATTAATTTACATACTTTTTCTTCATGACTACTTTCAACAAACATTTTGGGTTGTTCCATATATACTTCATCATACAGTTCACCTTGTACATAAGCAGAAATCACGTCCATTTGATGTACGTACATTTCTTCATTTACCGATGCAGCGAGTAAAGTACGAACTGTTTCATACCTTGCCACAGGAGCAAAAACTTCTTCATAATCAATTCCCTTTTTCTGTGTGTGCCCCCTAGCAACTAATCTTGCTTTATATTTTTCAATCTCTCCATTTTGATTTATTTTTGTCTTGAACACCCATCTATTTGTTAATACCTTCTTATTTGTAGGCCTTGACACAAGAATCCACGTCCCATTTTCCTGTAGAGTGTCATATTCTTTCTTCATGGCGGCTAGTCATAATTCTTTATCATCTCGTTCTAATATTTCCGATTCATTTTCAGGATCCGATTGCTGTATTTTGTTGACTTGATAAATCTTCCGTGGTCTTCCTCTTTCACCTGTTCTCATAATTTTTGGACGTCCTGGCCCTCGACGTAATTCAATTTTCTCTTGTTCCTGGGTTTGTGATTCTTCTTCTTCTGATATATTGTCTTCAATATTGGTTTCTATATCTTCCTTGATATCTTCTTGCCGTTTATCTTCATTGTCGTTTAATACTGAATTGGGCACGAAGAACATTTCTTTTGACAGTAGTTGGGGAGATTCAATTTTTTCTATGAATTTTACATCGCGAGCTTTTATAACAGTTTTTGTTCCTGGTTTCCATAGTCTATACGCTTTTGATTCATCCGAATATCCTACTAATACATATTCGTCGCCTTTTGGTTTAAATTTTCCTCTCTTCTGACTTTTATTTAATGCAATTGTTTTGCTACCAATAGTTCTGAAGAATCCGACGTATGGTTTTCGATGTGTCCAAGCTTCAAACGGTGTGGTTCTATTAAGGCTTTTTGTTGCACATCTATTTCTTAAATAAGTTGCTGTGTTCACCGCTTCGGCCCACAGTGAATCTGGAAAGTTCGCTTGCAGCATTATGCACCTTGCCATTTCAACTAATGTACGGTTTGCTCGCTCAGCAACACCATTTTGTTGAGGCGTATACTCAACAGTTAGTTGACGCGAAATTCCTTCTTCCTCAAGAAATTGATTGAAACTCTTCGACAAGTATTCTTTCCCGTTGTCAGTGCGTAACCTCTTGATTCGTTGGCCAGTTTGATTTTCTACTTTTCGCTTGTAGTTTTTAAAAGCTTGAAGAACATCAGATCTATTTCGGAGCATTACTACTTCAATGTACCTGGAACAGTCATCAATAAATGATACAAAATATCGTGCACCACCGAGTGATTTCGTATTCATCGGACCGCAAATGTCCGAATGTACAAGACCTAAAATTTCTTTTTCGCGATGGTCTGACTGTTTAAATGGTTTAACATGAATTTTACATTTTGCGCATACTATACAATTTATCTCGTTCGCTTTCGACTTAAGATTCATGCCATAGACTGTTTCTTCATTTTTCATTCGTTTCAAGTCGTTGACATTAAGATGTCCATATCTCTGATGCCATTTAATTAGATCTTCCTCATCTTTATAATCTGCAAGTGTAGCGCGTTCTTCTTTTTCATTTACAACATACAATTGGTTGCGTTTTATTGCTGTCAGAGCAATTGACCCGTCTTTTCGGTTAACTGTCGCCCGATCTTTTGAAAATGTTACGGTATAACCATTTTCAGTGACACTTGATACCGATAACAAATTATTACGAAGGTCCGGGACATACAAAGCATTTCTTAATTTTATGGAGTTCGTCGTTTGTTTTAGTTTTGCGTCTAAATTAACGTCACCGATGCCGGTTGATTCCACAAAATGTTCCGCAGCCGTATACACTTTCGATAGTTTATTTTCGTTTAAATTTGCGAAATTTCGTTTGTCATTACACATATGTTTTGTCGCGCCACTGTCAAGGTACCAAATTCGTGATTTTTGAACAAGTTCGGTATTACAAGCAATTGTAATCATCGCGTCACTCATTTTGTTTGATTCGTTAATTTTAGATTTTAATCTGCAATCTCGACTTATGTGTCCGATTTTATTACAATTAAAGCATTTCCCGTTAAATTTGCGAGTGTTATATTTCACATTTTTCTCTTTCGGTTTCATACTGTTCGTAAATGATTGTTTTGACTGTCCTTTCGAAAATAATGCGTCATTTTTATTTACGGCACTAGTTTTCGCGACTCGGTCACTTTGTCTTGCTTCTTCTTCAATAAGCTTAACTTTTAAATTTTCGAGCGTTGGTATTACATCGCGGGACTCTATAGCAACACAGAAATTTTCAAAATCGTCAGGCAAAGAACTTAACAACATTATTGATAATAATTCGTTCGGTATTTGGATTCCGGTTTCTTCAAGTTGCTCCGCCTTATGCGTAAAGTCGGATACGTATTGTGAAATCGTAATTTCTGATGTCTTTTCCATTCGAAGCAATTGTTTATACAAAGCCGCTTTTCTCACTGGACCCCGAGATTCGTAAACTGCTTTTAATCCATCCCAGGCTTCTTTCGATGTTGTAGCTTTCTTTATGTGACTGAGCTGACTGTGCGTGATACTCAAATTTATTAACGCCAGTGCCTTTGAGTCTTTCTTTAACCATTCTTGTGCGTTTACTTCTTGTTTAATTTCTGTGCCGTCGACGTATTGCCACAAATCGTTGAAAATAAGTACACTTTTCATTTGTACTTTCCATAATTCGTAATTCCCTTCTGTCAATTTTTCAATATTTGCAAAACCGGTTGCAGTAGCCATATCGCTCTTGTCCCTATAACTATTATTTCGTTAATAATTTAACTAGTAGCTCCTGGGCCCCATAACCTGACAGGAAACTTGAGTATTGTAATAAAATACGTTTACCAAAATTGACAGTTTTATTTTAATTAACTAGCAAATTACATTCTATATTTTTATATCAAACTTAACTATGGTTACAATATTTCAAACAATATTTATATGGATCTGTCATTATGACAATTATTATGACAGTTTGTCATTATGACTTTTCCAATACATATCGATCATCGATCTATCTACACTTGTAACTACAGCTCTTATAGTTGGGCATTTATACGAAAATGAACAATGTGAAAATACCCCCAAATGTTTCGGGCAATTAGCCCGTGTTCAAAACAGGGACTAAGAACGAAACGAAAACGAAATAACGAAATAAACCGAAATTTTTATAAGAACGAAAACGGAAACGAAAACGCAATAAATTTTTTTCGTTCATGATTGAAAACGAAATAATTTATATCGGTTACCGGTTTTAACCGTTATTTTATTTAATATTTTATTTTATTTACAGCAAATATTTTACAGGCAAATATTATTGAATTTTCAGATATTTGATTTGCAAACAAGTAGATTTTCAAAGTAGCTCTCCAGTAGCTAACCCTGTTACGTGTTAGGTTAAACGGTATACTCGTAGTTTCATCTATTGAACACTGACTGCGATAATTTTCATTTGCACACACTGTCGGTATACGTTTTATTAGTTATGTTAAGTACTTATATAAGAGAACTAACATAAAGGAAGATTTGCTTGAAAACATACTATTGGTTAGGTGAAATAAAATGTAATTAATGTTTTATTCTTTATCGTAAAAAAATCAGGCCATAGCATAAGCTTTTCTTATTTTTATATATGTATTATCTTTCCTTTATATGTATGTTTTATTTTTAATGTTTAATAAAAAAAAAAACTTATTATATTTCTATATTTTCATCAATTGTTACTCATTAATAGTTATAACCGGTATTAACCGGTATTTAACTACTGTGAACGAAAACGAAAATATTTACGTGGGAACATTAAGAACGGAAACGAAATTTTTCGGTTTCGTTCGGATAAGAACTGAACGAAATATTTTTCGTTTTTAGTCCCTGGTTCAAAATATAATGGAAAGTTAGAAAAAAAATCCCGCAATAGATAATGACCACGGTTGATCTATTTTCGCTGATGACCTTCACATACGTCACAAACCCACTAATTAGCCCCACATACGTCACAAATTCCATAGTAATTAAACGAAATTAAAAAGCAATTGCAATTTCCATAGTCAAGGTCATCGGCGAAATGCCACTAATTAGCCCCACACACGTCACAAATTCCGTAGTCATTAAAAAGAAATTAAAAAAATTGCAAATTCCATAGTTAAGGTCATCAGCGGAAACCCACTAATTAGTCCCACATACGTCACAAAAAAGCAATTAAAAAAGCACTAATTACCTGTCATTAAGCAATTATTAGTGAATTCCTAGATATACAATTAATTTCAATTAAAAAGCAATTAGCACTAATTACCCATTTATTACGCCGTTATACTACTCTGTCAATTTTGAGACCACAGAGCTAAGGGCAAGTAAAATGTGAAACCACTTCTGGTACGGACAATGGGACTATGAAAATGAAGGGAAGACAGAGAACGAGGATAATCAACACAGCCATTAATTATTTTTGACAAATGTAGTACTAGAGCATTTTCGCGACGTTCAAAAAGACTCCTAAAATTGAACATAACTAACAACTGTTTGTATGTTATTGAATATACAGGGTACCCGTTGTGAATTAGACTACCGGAAGAAATAAAGAATGTAACTAGTTTGTGCAAATATAAATCAGTATTAAAAAATATGTTGAAAGAAAATATCTAGGAGTATAACCTATTACTTTATTATAATTATATATGTTTTGAAATATTTTTGTATGGATTTTAGCCAGATGGCTCTTAATAAAGGTTTATTATTATAATTTTCTAATAAAGATATTTTAGGAATTTATTTTGAACATAGATTCGACTAAATCTTGATGTACTTCATAAATAGGGTTTCAGATAATGTGGTAATATTCATGTTTGGCCCGCAAAATTAGTAGTATAGACTTGTAATAGCGGAATTTTTTTGAAAGATTTCCTGTTTCTAATTACAAATCCAAGTATTCTCAATAGCTTTGTTGTACGTATCTTATATATGGGGAACAAACAAATTTAGTGTCAAGTTTTATCCCGAAATCTTGTACAGTGGCTGATCGTGATCATTATTGATACTATAATTGTAATTAAATGGAGTCAATTTTCTTGTACAAGATACCGTTGTACATTTGTTTAAATTAAGGTATAATTTATTAATTGAACACCATTGATAAAGACATACTAAGTCTTCTTGGAGAACATCGCAGTCATGCACAGAGGAAATAGGACAAACTATTTTTAAATCATCGGCGAAGAGAAGTTTATCGCATCGAATAACATCCGTGACATCATTAGTAAATATTAGAAACAGTAGAGGACCTAAGTTTGAGCCTTGAGGTACACCTGAGGTTGGAATAAAAGAGGTAAAGTTACTACCTTTGTAATGAACATATACCGTAAAAAAAATTATGTAGTATTACACAAAATATCTACGGTTATTTTTCCACCTATGATAAATAATGTAACAATCCACTGGCGCTTTAAATTTTCAAAAATTGTATAATTTTCCATTGTATAAATTCAGTAAGCTAATGTATTTTTTTTATCTTATATGTAAATATACATTTCATAAATAGAGAAAGCTGATGTAAGAATTCTACCCGTACGTATTATTACATTGTATGAATACAGTAAGCTAATGTAAAAATTTTACCCATACGTAATATTACATTGTATGAATACAGTAAGCTAATGTAAAAATCTTACCCATATGTAATTATACATTGTATAAATACAGTAAATTGATGTGAAAATTTTACCAGTATGTAATTTCACAATGTAAAAAGTACAGCAGATTAGTATAAAATTTATATGGATATGTAAATTTACATCGTACAAATACATACATAAGTCAAAAGTATTAGTATTGAGAAAATCGAGATAGAAGATTTTTGTCATTTTCGATCGCTGTTTCTACCTCTTGTATTAAGAGTACTATATTCAAAGTTTATGGAGTGTATTCTTACATAATTTCAGAATAGATTTGTACATTAACAGATATATTTTTATTAATTAGTTTAATAAAATTTAGTAGTTTTATGAAGAAATGACCCTGACTTATAGGGCTATTCTGTAAGATCGTTATGACATAACGAATCGTTAAAACGTTATATCGTCATGGTAATAACGAAAATCGGTTAATAGGCTTATTCTATAAACGATCGTTATGACATTTTGCATTGTTAAATCGTTATAACGATAATCGTTAAAGTGGTATTCTGTAAACAATAATTTCATTCTACATAACGAAAAAAAGATAACGATGTCGTTATTTCTTAACGATTGGAAAAATCATTCGTTTTCTACACATATAAACGTTTTGTCAATAATTCAGTATTTTTATTCATGTCAAAATAAAATTGCTATTATGTTGAATAGTGATCTCAAAAACCAGTCATATTACAGTTTTCTGCAAGGTAATATTAAAATAATTTAATAAGTTTTTATTCGTAGCGCCTACCGCAAGCTGCCCAATTTGTCTACAGATGGTAGTAGTTGCTCTAGCATAACCTACAACAAAAAAAAGAAAAGTCCGACAGATGACAGGTTGACAGCAGACTCCAACCAGAACTAATGTAATCTAGAAGTTTTGTGAATTATATTGAATTATTTTAGATATTTCATTTAAAATTATAATTTGATTTTAGGAAATAAAGTTCTTAACTTGATCCCAAGGTTATTATTTTTCAAAATGTGTTACATAATACGGACACGAAGATAACGATTATCGTTAAGGGCGCGTGTGAAAGTGTTCAAATCGCTTGAAAAATAGCTTAAATATTAGGTATTTTCGAAAGCAGTTTTCTCAAATATAACTGAAGCAAATGACTTCAAAATTTAAAGAAGTGTACATTAGTATGTCTTCTAGTGTATGAGGAAGTTTCATGACTCTTGATTATATAATTTAATTATAATAAGTAAAATAGCAATTGCTTGTTTTAGCAAAAAAATTAAAGCTGATTATTTGACTTTATGGAAAACTTATGAAGACGAAAATTTGTCATGCACTAATACTTGATGTATATTTTAAAAATTTGAAAACAAAAATAAAATATTTATAACAGTTTTTGAGAAAACTGCTTTCGAAAATATTGCCGTATACACAATGTTAACAGTTTCACGATTTTGCCGCTAGAGGTAACAAGCAATTTACATTATCAAAACTGTTTTCCTTACCAATGTACCGATATCTTTCCCTTTTGAATGAATGAGATTTCACCAAGAAAAAAGAAAATGAAGTAAATAAATGATTTTCGATTTATTGTATTAATTTAAACAACAGTACATATTTTCACGTTTACATTATCCGAAACCCGAAGAATCAGCTTTGAAATGAATGTCAAAATTTATGATTAATTTATATCAAATAATTTTTAGTAACACTGCTAATATAGTTCGTTCATTTTATTGTACATTATTTCAAATAAAATATCAGAAGGAATGAATGGGAAAAGTAAAATGCAATTACGGTTCATAAGTCATGATTTATTTATTAAATTGTCGTTATACATTTCTTTGTACGGTAATCCACGAGGAATTCCCCTACATATTATTTCAGGTACTAAATACCCCTTATAAAAAATGCTTAATTTTGGTAGCATTTTAGATCTCCAAAAGTAATGGAAATGTATTGAACAGTTATTCGTGCAGTATATGTGTGCGAAATATAGGATTACTGCATGAAAGTGAAAGTTTTTTGACTGCGCGCGTAATCAAAAAAAACAATTGAGAGCACTAAACATATTACGCACACAAGATGCACACAATATTTTCCTTTAATTGAATTAAAATATATCTACGATACTGCGTAAAATTGATGTTTAGTTTTAAGTTTGTAAAACGGTTGTTTAGTAACAAGGTTTCATTAGTCACGGGTCGCCGAGCAACGAGTGATTTTTACCGAGGGTGAATATTTTGTTATCATGGCAAACTTCTTATTTAAAATTGTGATCCTAATTCATAAATAAAAGTATTTTTTGTATATTGTTATTAGATTCTATCGTAGATAAAATATTGTACGATACACATAGGTACGTAAAGCATTTTTAGTCACTCACGGGTCTTAAAATCCCCGCTGCACTCGTGTTTTAATTTTAACCCATTCTCGAATAAAGACTAGCTTTACGTTCGATAACTCCAATATTACAACTCCCTAAAAATTATAATTCCTTCGTATTCCCCATTCGTACGTTTATATGAAGAGTTGTTTAGGTTTTGGTTATAATTGGTCAACCGGAAGTACCTGTATTTGTTAAAAGTTTTTCTCAAAAAAAAAAACCCCAATTATATATCAATATATTAATAATTGACAGATGGTATTTGTATAGTTCATGAAATAATTTTACTGGATACATAGAATTTTCTGTAAGAAACTTCCCGCGTGGAATTTGGCAAAAATACATTGACGGAAGTAATTGTATTGGTCACAAATGATACTATTAGCACAGTTTACAATCCTTTTTTATTTGCCATATCGAAGAAATATGATACAAAAAATAATAAGAAATAGTTACAGCATGCATTAGGAGCGCACTTTTTTTAATAAAAGCGCCTTTATGTAGCGCGCTTTTACATATTATTCTTATGAGTAATGTGCTCCATTAAAGCGCTTTTATTACGGATCCTTATATCGTGAAATAATAAACGTTGTTTACTACAAATGTTTTCTTTTTCTTTATAATATCGTAAAAAAAACTGAGAAAACATAGAACAGATTGGGTTTATTTACCATAATTACAAATAGAAGATACAAACAATAATTAATCCGATTACAAGAGTTTTGAGATATCGCTATTCTTCAAAGATAAATCCTATTTATAATTGCATTTTCATATTTCATAATAAATACGAGGTAAAAGCTAACCGATTACAAGAGATTTGAGATACCGCTAACCAAAAATAAGATGTTAGCCTCTCAGCTCGGAAATACCTTAGTGGGGATACATGAGAAGTAAAGTTTGGCAAAGGATTTCGGATTCTATGACCTATGTATAAATACTAGTGGCGCCTACAGAAAGCATCCAACGGATGTTATGAATACTAACGGTTTTACACGCGCCCTTAAGTAGGAATAACGATTTTCATTATAACGATTTCGTTATGATAACGATTCGATTTTACAGAATAGGCCTATTAGTGTGTTTTTCCAGTAAGTCTGGATCTAATTGGTTTTACTTGCTGAATTTGACGTCTTTTGTGCCAAAATTATTGTTATCGTTTTTGAAAGTGTCTTACTTTACTGCTCAATAAAGTAGGAATTAACCAAGAAGATAAAACAAACAAAAAATATATTAAGAAAAGCGTTTTTATTAAAAAAGCTATTATTATAAATGAAATTGATTCTTTAACGAATGAACTAATAATCTTCTTCATCTGAGTCGTTAGCAGCAGGTTCTGCTGTTTTGTCTGTCACGCCAGAAGAACTTGGTAGACTTTCGTACCAACAGTGGCGTAGCTAGACCTTACTTTCGGAGGGGGTTCCTCACAGTTGCATAACTAGACCTTACTTTTGAGGGGGGGTCCTAGCCTCATCGTATTTAGCGTGTCAAACATGCACTATATGCGCATTGCGAGTTATAGAATATTTTTTCATGTATATTATTATATTCCATTAAAAAACTCAGATTAATTTTATAGAGGTATTTTATTTATTCTTACAGTCACTCAATTATATAAAATTTGAATTATTTCCATCTTTATAAAAAAAAATTCGGATAAATATTTTCAATAAATAATTCAACATCAACTAAAATTCGTAACTATGCAAAACATTGTATTTAAAGCGATACGTGGTGTGAACAAAACTTATAATAACATATTTCTTTTTTTTGCGCGAAAACATTCAACACGTCTGTGGCATTCACATCTATTTCTCTGTGAATACTTAATAACGCAAGCCCGGTCAGACGATTTTCTTCCATTGAGTTACGCAAGTACTGCTTTACTCGCTTCAAAGTTGAAAAGGTACGCTCAACGCTCGCTACAGTTACAGGTAAAGTAGCTCCAATTTTCAAAAAGCGATACACATTCGGAAATAGCGATTCAGAACAGTCATTCAGCGAGTCTATGAATGAAGATGGATATTCTTCGTCAAATCGGTGACATCTTTGTTTCCATAACATACATTCTTTCAGTACAATATTATGGCTCGTAATCACATCATTTGGATAAAATTCTAAGAGTACGTTTACAGTGGCTTCTACTTTGTTTTCAGATAAACTCACGATCGACTTTGGTAAAAGATTTTGAATATTGCAAAGAATATCTTTATGCTTTACAAACCTATGTTTAATTTGGGATATGAAATGATCGAGAAAAGGGATGAATACCGATTGACGATAATAATCTTGGGGTATTTGAGCTTCGTAATTTGGTCGATGTCGCTGTATCTTTGTCACTCTTGGTATCTTTATCTGTTCACCTATTTCAGTTGAAAGATCCGAGGCAATGCGGAACAGTGCCTGAAATTTTGACTCAGCATTGTTACGAAGGTCTTCTAACAAGATGACTAAATCATCAGCCATGCCCATTGCAGATGATAAATCTAACTTTTTACTTTGCAAATAGATGGACAGTGGATGAGCAAATGAAAATAGTTCACGGATTACTACTAAGCAGACAATGAAGTCCCCAGCCTTTAAACTCTGTTGAAATGTCTATGCTTTTTTCGAGGATTCTTTGTCTCAGTGTTCTTCAATATTTTCTAAACCATGACAAATTGGCATAAACATCTCTTCGAATGTAATTACAGCGTCAAGTTTCTCGACCCATCTTGTTTCGCAGAATTTCGTCAAACGCCGTTTTTTTATTTCACAATTAAGTTCATTAACCGCGTTTTGTAAAATGTTTTGCCGCTTACTTGAAACTCGAAAAAATTAATTATTTCTTTAATCGTGTTAAGAGTGTTTCTGATATTCGGAATAGAACATGAATTGCATATAGCCAAATTTAGCGAATGGCTCGCGCAATGAACGTATAAAGCTTCAGGATACTTCTCCCTCACTCTAGTTGCACATCCCTGAAATTGACCACTCATTGCAGCAGCTCCATCATACCCCTGACCTCGTAAAAATGCTAAGTTCAACCCCAAATCTTCACAAGACTTCAACAGCTTGTCTGACAACCCTTTTCCAGTGACATCGGTTACAGGTACAAATGTGAGAAAGTCTTCCTTCAAAACGATTTCGTTGTTAATCTTTTCCGTGTAACGAGCACACAATGAAAACTGTTCGACGCCACTAACATCAGTTGTCTCATCGGCTAAAATAGTAAAACATTCAGATTCGTTAATTTTCAATACGATCCTTTTAGAAATTAAATTTCCGCAAATGTTGATAAGTTCATTCTGAATTTGGGGACTCGTATATGAAGAACTACTTGCTGGTTTACACTTCGATAAATGCTCCTGTAAGGATTTATCACCAGCATTTGCACGAAACCGTAACAACGAACGAAAATTACCATCGTTGTGGACAGGAATTTCTAAGGAAAATGGTCCGGAATCGCGATGTCAACGAAGTGCAATTTCTTGCCTTCCAACAAAAATAATTGTTTCAATGATCGATGACAATATTTTCCGATTCTGTTCTATTTCGAATTTTCTCGCAGTATCGAGTTGTACAACCACGCTATCCGATTTTTTTTTCATGCACGCTGATGAAATGCTGGGCAGTTACGCAAGCTGATTTGTGGTAGTCCAAATTCTGGTGACGACGAAATTGCTCTTTTGCGTCTTTCCAGCGGCTAAAAGGGGTTTTCACGAAGGAATTAGCTGAGGTATGGCTGCCTTTCCCCACTTCAGAAGGGCAAAAGAAAAAACAATAACGACAAAATACACCATCGCAATTTTTTGAATAGGTTAGCCAGGAAAATTCAAAAAGCCATTGCCGTTGAAATTTCAAATTTCTTGATCCTCTTGCGGGAAACTTGTCATTTTCCGGTGGTGTCCATGTCCATCGATGTTTTATGAAGTTGTACTTTTCTTCGTCTCTACATGTTTTATTAACGTACAAACCCAAATCGTTCTGTAGCTCTATAGCAGAAATCAAGTTAGAAACAGGATCAGTAGAGTATTCTTGATCACCTAGAAAAAATATATTCATTTTTAAAAAGACGAAATAATAACCAACAATTAATTCTTATTTCATTGGTTGGCAACACTTTATCGTCAGTGCTGCCCGAATCGATCTAGGTAATAAAAGAGTTTGTCCATTAAATTTGAACTTATATTTCATGAGTATAAATTGTTGTACGATACATCTGAACATTTGCCAATATTTTAAACTCACTTACAAGATCAAAATTATCAGGAAGAATTAAAATTCTAAACTAAAATTTAATTGCGAAAGTAATAGGTTAAACATATACCTTGATGGATTTCCACATTTACATTAGAGGTGAACGCTATATTCCGATCTGCAAAAAGATGGTGTTACTGTTAATAATGATAAAAAAACATAATGTTGTTGACAAAAGATTGCATGCAAAATACCTACCGCCTACCAACTAAACACTTAGTTTGTTTATTTTATTAGCTGATTTGTTATTATTATCTGAATTAGACAACTTGCGTTTTCTAATTAACCACTTATCCATTATTGCTGGATTATCTCTTTTGGCAATACTATGCTGACGTCGTTTCTATCACAAGTTTATTTTTCTCTAGTAACCAAAGGTCACTCAAGTCTATTTAATTGTTCGAAAGTATGATATTTGACGTCGCGCACTCTGGCGGTCGGCAGCGGGAATTATCGCATGTACGCGCTCGGTGGAGAAGTGATAAATCGATATTAACTCATTCGAATCCTGAAGTTTTCAGGCGTCTCAGTGAGCGAACCGTGGAAGTAGTGCACTTGTGTTAGTGTGTACATTTTAACCGCGTTGAGAGGCATTTTTTTTGTGTTTGTGTTGCGTCAAGGGCACTAGAAGGGGATACGCTTGGGATTCGAAAGAGTTATGGATAGACAAAAACGGATTGCGCGGAACTCAATTCAGTTCTGTTCGATTCAAATATACATTGCTTAAACAAATTCAGTTATTATTTGTCGGTTGATATTTCATTTATTTCCTTTTGCTAAACGAAGTGTTGAAATTCAAAAATAGTTTGTCTTAAATTAAATTCAGTTTTATTTGTCGATTTATATTTTAATTATTTGGTATCGTTTTGGATTATTAAAATATTCATGAAACGTTCATATACAAAAGAATTCTTTTAAAACAAAAAAATCTGTTTTCTATTGAAACAATTTTTAAGACTTTCCGAATATTTCGGGGGGGATCTGCCCTCCGCAAGTATCCGAAAAAAGGGTAAGATGAGTTATCTCTGGTCCAAGGGCGTTTATGTACAGAGCTAGGCAACTGCCAATTTCGCAACTGCCACGCTTTCCGTTAATTTCGGTCCAAAAATAACAAAAAGCTTCATTAGGAGGTGCTGCTTCGTATATGGTGAAGTTATATAAGTTGATCTTGCGAAGATAATACAAAAGACTCACTGCTGATGTTGGGATCTGCAAAACACTTTGCAAATCACATGATATTGACATGAAGTTCTTCTCATTAGATGCCCTTTTTATCTGCATCCTTTTCTTCCATGCAATCATTTTTTCTTTTCACGTGAAGTTTATAACTTTGTTCCAATCTTTTTTTTTCTTCTGTCGAAGCTTTTTCGTATTCATTACAAGTGGAACATTGATCTTTTTTTGATCTGAAGAATGAAATGTTGAATTCATTGCAAAAGATTCGTCTGTATGTCATAAGACTGACCGGTGGTTTATCTTCCTCCTTACACTTCTCCTTATACAGAAAGTACATTTTTTTTATGTTAAGAATTGGATCTAGATATAATCGCTTGGACGATTTTCGAGTGTAATGGCTTTCGAGCACGAGAAAGGTTTGAATATGTTGCAATACTTTTTGCCTCATGTCTTCCGAGGTTTTATTACCAGGTGCTTTATCACCACTTTGATCTCTTCCTCCGTATAGTCCGTTTTCATCTATATTTTTAAAGGCATTTATTATTGGCAAGTTTGATATTGACAAACTTGAACTTTTCCTCCATTTTTGATGAAAGAATAAGTTTTTGCGTTGGTATGTATCTTACTTTCTGCTCCTTTTCTAGGTCTGCGACTTTTTGGAGGACTGGCTGATACATTCTTTAGTATGAAGTCTCTTTGTCTCTCAAATGGTAAGTTCCAGTAAGATGTGCACAACAATTTTCTGTCAACATCTGAAAACACTGGTGCACTTATAACGACATTGAGAACAATCTATTTCTCTACGAATTTTTGCTATTTGCATTTTTCCTATATTACTTTTGTAGGGTAGACCTTGTTTTTTCTTTTTTCTTTCAATATTTCTTTTCCAAGTTGAGGGCTTCTGTTGCTTCCACCTCTTCCGCATATGCGTCCTTTCTTGGTAATTCTCCCCAAAAAGGCCCGAGGCATTTTCAATATCGTAATTACTTTCAGAAATAATCAAATCTTCGTTACCACTTACTTGATTAAAATCATCAGAGGTATCATTTTCATCACTTGGTGATATCACCCAATTTTTATCCTTGATGGAATAATCCGATTCAAAATCAATGTTTTCCTGAGAATTTGGCAGTATATTGTGATAAAGACTGACAATCGGTTGGCTATGATTTGACTGTAATTCATCTGTAAAGACAATAAAAAAGTAGGTATTTATCACTTTAAATTTATATAATAATTTTAATCTTGACACACCTGGATTAACTGGTGTTAATGCGGTAAACGTTTTGTCATTTCGGAATGGCAGAAAGTTCTCTGATGGTCCAGCCACCGCAGCTCTTAAAGTGTCATCTGCTAAAAAATAATATAAAAATATAAGTAAGTCAATAGAAGAGTAGTGTCGATGCTATAATTATTCAGGTACATTGAGAATAATCTATCTCCCTAGGTACCTACCTGTATTTTGTTCACTTGCATCAATTTGAACAGGTGCAAGAGGAATAAATGTGTGGATATAGCCAATCCTATACCACATCAACTATCAATCACTAATATGATTGATTTTGTAAATATTTTCAAATTGAATAAATTAATTCACACAGAAAGGGATGACACATTTTATTATCCAAAATTCTCGAAAAATTAATACATAGGTACACCTAGAAACTTAAAACGACTGAAACGTTCATGACCAACCTAAATTTCTAAAAATCTTCTTTTATAGTTTGCTGGTCGCTACATCAGCCCCCACGGAAACCGGAGGTCAGGGTAGGAGAAATTTTACTCGGAGATGAGATCGTGTTGCGTAGGGCTGCTCAGCTGAAGTGATGGTTGTATCTGGTGCCTCCGTTGGCGCTGGATAAAGTGCGAAGTTCTCTGCTTCGATGTACGCTGGTTTTATTCGGTCGATGCTAACTCGTGCGTCGCGTCCATTTATGTAGATTGTGAAGGTCTTGTCATCACGCCGAATCACTGGATGAGGACCACTGTATGGAGGTTTCAGTGCGCCTCGCACTGAATCGTCTCGTAGGTAGACATGAGTGCAGGAAGCTAAATTTTGGAAAACAAAGGTGTTAGTATTGCAATGATAGTTGTGATATTTTCTGGCGGAGTCGCACGATGAAGTTAGTTGCGTCTTCATTTCTTTCAAATGCAGAAGGATCCAGTAATTCACCAGGTAGACGAATGGGTTCGCCGTATACCAGTTCAGCAGACGACGCTTTCAGGTCTGATTTATATGCGCTTCGGATGCCTAGAAGTACGAGGGGTAAAGCTTGCAGCCAAGACATGCTAGGATGGCACATATGGGCTCCTTTTAATTGCCTATGGAATCTTTCTACCATTCCATTTGAGCTAGGATGCCAGCTGCAGGTTCATGACCGGGTGGTGACAAGTGGCATTCCAAGATCTCTAAATAATGCTGATTCAAACTGGCGACCTTGGTCAGTCGTTATTTTGACTGGGGGAGCAAAGCGAGAGATCCAGCAGTTCATAAAAGCTTCGGCAACTTCTTCCGTTTCAATAGTCCGTAGTGGCCAAACTTCTGGCCATCTTGTAAGTCTGTCTATGGTTGTAAGACAATAACGGTAAGGGCCAGCAAGAGGAAGAGGACCTATAATATCTGTACCGATGATGGGGACTGTGACGTCAGCTACCACCAATGTCCAACTGAAGTCGCGATGACGGCCAAAATTTAGGCGATGGTGTAAGGGGCCATAGATGTGAACTGTTGAATTATTCGCGGCCTTCAATTCGTAGTTTACGCGGTGTCTTCGGTCTTTGACAAGATGTCGAGGAAAGCAGCATAAGTCTGAACCAGTGTCAATTAAAAATTTGAATATGGTGGTACGGTCGTATATAAAAAGACGGTTTCTTGATTCTGGGCAACCAGATGCCGCTACTACTGGCTGCTGGGTAAGTTTGTTGACTTGAAAGAGCAGGGGTGGATACAACTCTTTGCTTTTTCACCAAAACGGTTGTGGTACCAACATATTTAGTCCATTGAAGGACTGTCTGAAGAACTACATGGTTGGGTTTTATTACCATTAATTCGGCTTCGAGATCTTTGTTGCTTCATACTTTTAATCTGCGTGCGTATAGTGACGAGCTGACGGCAGATGTCATCTAAACGTTGATTGATTATATCTATGTTACCTGATGGTGCTGTCGTAGCATTAACTGCAGGAGAAGGTTGAAGAGAAGGGATGACTGTTGGTTGGACTTCCATAGTCTTGTCAGAAATGATTGACAACCTGTCAAGTGTCAAATCCCTTTGAGTTTGCAAAATGGCCTGGATGTGAGGTGGAAGACGCTGGAGCCACAGGGTGCGAAGGAGGTTGTCCTGGACTGGTGTTGAGCCAGCTAAAGATCGCATATGGCGTAAAAACTGGGATGGACTGCGATCACCGAGTTCCTCTTCCATTACAACTGTCGCACACATTTTTCTTCAGACACTGAAAGACGCTGAATTAATTCGGTTTTTAATTTAGTGTACGGGTTGGTGGCAGGTGGTGCACTAATGATGTCCTCCACTTCATTAGCATAACGTTCGTCAAGATGGGAAACAACGTAATAATATTTTGTGTTTTCCTGTGTAATATTAGCTAAGGTGAATTGCGCTTCCACCTGAGCAAACCATAGTGTTGGCCTGTCTCTCCAGAAGGGCGGCAGCTTCACAGAAATTCTATTTATGTGCGGTTCTGGTACTGGAGGTGCCGGTGCTGGTTGATCTTGATTCAGTTGTTGTTGGAGTAGTTCCTGCAACTCCTGATTTTACTGTTGCAGTTGGACTAGCTGGTTTTGAATTTATTCCATCAGGATGAAAATAAAAAGAGTTACTTGTTAAAAATAGTCGGGGGTCACCAAATGTGGAGATAGCCAATCCTATACCATATCAACTATCAATCACTAATATGATTGATTTTGTAAATATTTTCAAATTGAACAAATTAATTCACACAGAAAGGGATGACACATTTTATTATCAAAAATTTTCGAAAAAATAGTACATAGATACAACTAGAAACTTAAAACGACTGAAACGTTACAAATGTGTTATCACCCTTGGCATTTTGCAATATTTTCAGGTTTTCAGGCTGTAAGGTCGGTGGAGGTATTGTTACCACGGTAACTAAAACAAAGATTTTTTTATCATAGTAATAGTCACAATAATTTACTACCACCTATTACGCATGCTTTGAATTAGATGCCAAATGAGTTAAAAAATCCTCAGTTGTTACAATCATGTTTTAAACATCCAAAATTAACTTACCTGGTTTTTCCAAAAGCTGAAGGATTTTATCTACTCGTCTAATTTTTTCACACTACTTATTCACTGTCACACTAACCTGCGTAAAATCCCGCAAAAGAAACAATTACGAGTTTGGGCAAGTTTACTCTTGTTAATGCAGCTGCGTGCTGCGACCATAAGCTATGCAACATCGGAAAACACCAAGTCGCATTTTATTCATAAAATTGTTCAAGAGAAACAAACTAAGTCACATAGTGTATTTTACCTGAACGAAATCCGTAATTTGGGACTTGGTGAACATATAAAAACATGTTAATAATAAAAATAGGTTTTGAAAGAACTTAATGGAATTTACAAGACAAGAGAGTTGCAGTGTGTGTTAGTTATATCACCACTGCGAGAGTGGTGGAAGATTTTAAAATAACTTTCTCACGGGGTAGAACTTTAGCTGCGTCCGATATCGCATCTGGAACGCATAAACTCGCAAAACCGGACGCATAAGAAATATTATCTTGGGGGTTGTGAGACTTTGGCCTGCGATAACATACATATTAGCGTGAGAATTCCAAATTTACGAAAATCTCATGGTTTAGGATTTCATACTGTTACAACCCTTCCCTCCTTAACTTAGTTGTATATCCTGAAGGGATATATAACTACGTATATCCTGAAGGGATATACAGCTATTGATTTTAACGTATACTACTATTACTGGACTGCAGGTGTTCCTCTTTTGGACGGTGATCGTACCCCATGATTCGTATGCTTGGAAGTTGTAGGCGTTGGGGAAATCTGATTTGTATAGTAGATTTCCTTCGGTCCCATATTCTTTAACAGGTCGACGATGGTATTTCATGGTTCGCAACTGCCATTATTTCATACGATGGCCGTCAACCTCTGCCTTGGCACTTCCGGACTGTATTATGCGGGGTACGCCTTCGTCTTTTAGATGGTAGCTTTAACCTGAGCCATTTTTTTTTAAGTAATCCGTATTTTTTTCTCAGGTGGAAACTGTAACAGTAAAAATCCCAACCAGTATCTTGTTTCGTTTTAGTACAAAATTCTCAAATTATGTTTCAGTAAATTAATAATAATTTGACTGTCCAGCATTTTTTTTTAAATTATCAATCTACAATTAACCATAAAGCTATATACGTATCTCCAGATATCTAAATTTACATCTGACACTTTGCAATATTAATTAAGACTAAGCACGAATTTAACTATTTATTTACAAATTATCCTATTTATTAAGACCCAGAGTTTTAGTTTGAATTGGCTTTTTTATCTAATCAATTCCGACTAAAACGGTGGTTGCCTACCAAAGGACAGGAGGGGCAACTTCTTGGGTCGTATTTATTTCCATGTACGACCTGGTATCCACAGAATAAAATAAAATACAAATAAAAACGAAATGCTCCTTTTTTTTCAAAAGATGGGTTGCCCCGAAAGTGAATTTAACAACTTAATTTTTGCTGTTTCGTTTACCGAATTTAATTTTACGGTAGCGACTTTATCTTTTGTCTGGGATGTAGATTCTTTAGGACTATCGAGTACATATACTACTCTTGGTTACGACTATTAGCGTGAGAATTCCAAATTTACGAAAATCTCATGGTTTAGGATTTCATACTGTTACACAAATATATTATCTTGCTTCGAAAATAAATATTTCTATTTACATAGTTTACATTCTAAAAAATCTGATGTGGCCAGCACATAACCTCTCGCCGTATATTTTACCTGGCTGTATGCATAAAGCAAAGAATATTTTTATAAATACAAATAATATATTCATATAAATCTATGACGTATAAACTTCTTTATTATTCAATAGTAGCATGTCTCAACATAAAGATATTTTACCATAAATTATGTTACAATAAATTACAAAGTAGAGTTTACCATATATAAATATTAGGCTGGTAACAGCAATTTTCAATTCTAACAACCTTGTTTACTTTCTCTTCATATTCTTCTAGTAAAAACATTAATTTGGGCGGTCTAAAATGTATATATCTGGATTGTGCATCTATTCTTACATATCTTCTTTTACATTTTATTTTTTCATACTTGTTATATCTAAATAACACTAATTCCTTTAATAAAGTGACGGATAGATTGCACTCCGAATATTCTTATATCGATGTGTAATTTTGTCAATATTTACAACTTACTTGAGAAGAATTTGATTGCTTTTTCGCAATTCAAAGTTACTCTAGTCTACAGTGCTGGTGTACATTGTCCCATAATGTTTGAAACAAATTTAAGTCCTTCAACCTAGACTTGTCATCTCCATAATAGTCACAGATCAAGAATTAAGGGATTCTCCAAGTAAATTTTTCTTTCATTACTCATTATTTCTGACACTGACATTTATCTGTCACAAATAATTTAAATTTTCAACTATTTTCCACGGCATTCTTTCGGCTGTAAAATTTATTATAACAGATTATTTTATATATTATATTTCTTTTATCTCTAAATCTATACAATATATAATAAAATATTTAAATGTATCAGATAAAGAATTTAATTTTCTTTTATATTACCAAGAAAAATTTTCAAAAAATATTATTTAGAAGATTTTTTTTCAAGAATCTTCTACTTCCGGTTGTCCAATTGTTACCAAAACCTTTTCAGATCTTCCCATGAATGTCCGATTGGGAAATACGTAGTTAAACAAATTTAAAGTCTTATAGTTTTTGAGTTATCGTCCTTCCAACATCCTACATACATACACACACATACACACACACACACACACACACACACACACACATACATCCACACACACACACACACACACACACACACACACACACACACACAGACATCGTAAAAATGTTAAAATCGGATTGTAGGGACCTTAAAACGTGCTTATTCAATAAAATCTGGATATGCGATTTTTAGCATGAATGCAATACCTCTCTTAGCGAGAGGTAAAAAGGTATATTTATACAAAAAATTATAACAATGTAACCAATTTATTTCAATACTAATTCGTAACAATTAGTAAAATTGTATATCTATATAAAATTTACATTGTACTTATAGTTATATTAAATGTCTTTTAAGAGGAACGTAAATTTCATCATAAAGTTCAGTTTTTATTAATGTATCATAACTTATTAAATTTTCATGTGATATTTGTACGAAATCTTGGGTAGCTTCAACACAGAACGCGTGAACATGTTGATTAAAATATAGAGTATTCAAAATATTACAAATGAAAGAAATATCATTATTATCATTTACTAAAATATGCACTACCAAAGACCGGATTCATATTAATGACATTAATAATAACTGTATCATTTAGATGATATTTAGTTCCTTTAATTGCAGCCCATTTAGGACAATAATAATACTGATCAAAATCGTTTTTACAATCATTTGATAAAGAATTCAAGCATATATGGCTGAACTATTTCGCCAGGTCCAATTGCATTGTTTTGTTTAAGACCAGTGTTAAGATAACAGTCGATATCAAACCCTGAATTGATGATTTAGAGATAATAAATAAACAATGTTTCTTCTTGAAAATGTTACATCAGCGGTCATTTTAGATTCACGATATTTAGATTCTAAACGAATAGATGACATCGAATTTAACGGTCCTACTTGACACATGATGGCTGGATAGTGTCATAAAATGGTGCTTTGGTTTTAAGTTTTCTTTGGAAAGTCGAATATACATACCGTGATGCTCGGAAATAAGTGTTTTTAATAAATTACTTAAATTTTCACTTGTATACTCACACCATAAAATGTCTATTATTTCCCTTAACCTTCCGGCGGTGGTGCCCTTCTTTACAACAAAACTAGTGGCGCAGAGTCTCGCAGACTCCAAATTTAAAAAGTACATTTTTCTAATTAAAATTAAAGATATAACAAAAAACATTTTTAATACTATAAAGTACATTATTTGGAACAAAAATAACAAAAACTGAACAAAAAATCCTTTTAAAAAATACAGAAAAATAATAATAATACTAATCCTTGCAAATCTTGAGTAGATTTAGTAAAAAAAAAATATATTTTATTTGGCAACACTGGCAAAAGTCACATATGGTACGACTCAGCTGATGACTGGTTTAGTTACATGGATCAATAAGGCCGGCATCCGTGCAACTATTGCACCAATATTTGGCATGCTTTAAGCATATACATTTCTTGCATTTTTCGCAATAGAACCTTGATTTGTTTTTATTTTTGCATTCTATGCAGTATTTTCTTGCACCTTGAGGAACCATGATTTGACGATTATTTGGTGATGAAGTCCCAGCAACTTCATTTCTACGTAGGCGGACTTTGTGAGTTCTGCCCGTCGCTTCAGATTTTCGTCAACTAATGACAGCGCAATGTTTTTTTAGAAATAATATTCTTCTCAAGCCTTCCGAGTGTTAAAAGAATAAACGACCTGACTGTTTATGCCAGCGATATTTATAAATGAATAAAAAATGACCATTGGCCAACGTCTGGTGTTACGAGCAGTATTGTAGGTAGCACAAAGTTTGTCTACTGTATCAACGCCTCCTTTAGTGCTGTTATAAAACGTTATCATTTCGAGTTTCCCACTTTCTTGATCAATCGCGTCGCTGTTATGAAAGTTAGAGAGCATTATCACATTTTTTCCTTTCTTTGGAACGTACGAAACAATAGCCATGGTCTCTTTGAAGCCAAACATACTAGAAACAATTGGTCTCTGCTTGGTTTCTGTAAATTCTTTGGGCAACTCTCTTTTATTTTTACTAATGGTGCCGACATAAGTCAGCTTGTGATTGTCAAGCAAATCTCGAACTAAAGCAACAGATGTAAACCAATTATCCCCAGTCAAATTTCTTCCTGTTTCTGAAATGGGAGAAATCAACCGTTTAACTATGCCGCAACTGTCATTTTTTTACAGCAAAAGGTCTATCTGGCTGCTGGCCGGCATAAATTTCTAAATTTAAGGTGTAATACATCTTTGCATCTACTAATTCAAACACTTTTATACCATATTTATTAGGCTTTGACGGTATGTATTGCCTAAATCCGCACCTACCTCTAAAACCCTCATCTATTGTTGCGTATTCTGAATAGTGTAGTGACTTCTACAATTTTCGACAAAAATTTCAAAGAATGTACGAACAGGAGCAAGTTTATCAGTTTTTCGCCTCTCCTCTCTTGTTGCGACATCGTCAAAACGGAGGTTTCGCAAAAGAAATAGAAATCTTTGCTTACTCATAGTGAGCCAAAATAATTCTACACCCGTTCCGCTTCTGTCCCATAATTGGTCAACATTTAGTCGACTAATTTTTAATATACCTGCCATAAGAAGAAGACGCAATAGGGCCCGAATTTCAATTTCGTCCGTTGGCCTGCAAGATCGATCTCGTTTGTAATTTCCGGAAATAGTTGTTATATGTTTATTTGTATTTTCAACAATCATATTTATAATTCTGTGATCAAAAAACAAATTCCAGCAACTAATGGGAGTTTTTGCATTCGTCGCAACCCCTTTGCATCCGGGACGATGAGTTATTAAGTTGCAAGCTCGAGTTCTCACATTTTGAGTGCTTAGACCATTTTGTTAGATCTTTGCTGACGAAACAGGGAATTCTCATTCTCTTTGCAGGTACAACTTCAGTGTCATCATGTTTGTTTCTGCTTCTTGTTCTGTATTACTATCCTCTGACCTGCATTCGACAATATCTTCAGTCTCGTCGTGTGACTCTTCATCATCAAACAATTCATCGTCGATTGGTACCTCTTCAAGCAGTCGAAGAAGTCTTTGTTGTTCCCGTTCATAATCCATACTATATAGAAATAAATATATACAATAACTGGTGATTACAAAGTAAGTGGTAATTAGGCATTACCTAAGTTGAATACAAACAAGTTCAACGTCAAAGGTGGCGCGGAGTCTCACAGAGTCTTTTATTTTTTTGTGCGAAAAGTAATAGCGTCACGAACGTACCACTACACAGGGATAAACTAACCACAGACGCAATATATATATATATATATATATATATATATATATATATATATATATATATATATTGCGTCTGTGAACTAACCATAATAATACGAAGGTACCTGAGAAGTCACGACTGAACGCGAAAATATACGACAAAGAACGAAGTTTATTGTAGTGCAGAGTCTGTCAGACCTGGACCCCTATTCTGTAACTTTTAGCAACACCGATATCGTGTTGATACGGCCATTTTGGAAAGAGCGCGCACGATAATGTCAGACAGAGTACGAACTATATGACGTCACTCTCGGTGAAGAATCCTGAAAAAAAGTAGGAGGGATAACACCACCTATGTAGGTAGTGTTATGGACATAGCAATACTGATTTGACAGTTTGTTGGCGGTATTCGTGAGTGAAAGTTTGTCAATAAGTTTCAAATTGTGTTTATATCATCTTTTATTTTTCTGAGGTAAGTTGAAAATATAATTATTTTCTTATTATTATTGCAAAGTGAATTTGATATATACTATTCAAAAGTGAATAAAGATATTAAAAATATTTTTTTGTGTAAATAGTGATACAATAACATTAAGCAATGGTTCGCTAACAAAAAAAAAACTTTTTCCGATATAACATATTTATTGTAATCTTTCTTTAGATGGCATTATTATAGGCTAAACTGAAAATTGTAGCAGAGGAAGAACTGGATATAGAGTTGGAAGAAGCTGCTCTACTGAGACGAAATTTAAGAGACGCTCAAGATTCTTTCGGTGTGTCAGAGACAGAATTTGTGGCGAATTTTAGATTGAATAAAGAAGCTTGCCGATATATAATTGAAGTATTGTCTCCACATATGGATATACACCAAAGGAACACAAGAATTCCGCCGCATCTCAGAGTAAGAAAACATATTTATTTATTTAAAATAGTCATCTAAAATTATTTTACGTTTCTAGGTTTTAACAGCATTAATTTTTTACGCTGTTGGAAGTTACCAGCGAAATGTGGGAAACAACATACTGGCACGTTATGAGCCAGTCGGTTGTAAGTAGGTCTTTGAAGGAAGTTTCAACATTGATAGTTCTTCAACTCGGGAAGATATAGATTAATTAATCAATTCTGTTCACATCTGTAAGTCTTACCTATCTGCAAAACCTGTCAAAAACGCATCTATTTTTGTTGATTAATATAGAATTGTAGATTAGAGTGACAGTTTTCGTTGCGATTTTGTTCATTATTTAAAGTTTTACAGATCTGTAAGATTCACAGATGTGAACAGAATCGACCCATAAGTTTCCGAAAACCGACGAAGAGAATAATGATGCGAAGGAGAGGTATACAGTATTTATTATCACAAGTGTCGCTGTATTGTACAGAATTATTGTCCCTTTAAAAATAAAAGAGTTTTTATATCTAATGTTTTGTTTTTATATAACATTTATTTATGTCTTTACATCCACAAAGGATATGTCTACTAAGGGTAATCGAGTAATGTGAATATATTCATTTTTCACTACAATATTTCAATCTGAAATATGTATATTTATTGACCAATATATGCGGTTGTTACACGTTTTGAGGAATTGTCAGATTTTAAATGCATGACCAACCCACTGTAATTTCCCCAACAACATAGCCACAATAAAGTTTCTAGACGAAAATCACTACCTGTTCCGAGAATATCCGAAGTCAAACAACACTCAAACGATGACGTATAGCAACACTACCTGTAGCTAAAGTTACAGAATAGGTCTTCTGGACGGAGCATGCCGCGCAGTCGACAACCACGGCATCGAATAGCCGTAGCATCTAAAAACCGTGCCATCGAAAGTCGCCACGTCGACACCTACCCCCCACCACAGGCCGTAGCTACGAAAACCGTTGCATCGAAAGTCGCCACGTCGACATCACCCCCCACCACTGACCGTAGTTACGATAGCCGTCACATCGAAAGTCGCCACGTCGACATCAGCCCCCACTACTGACCGTAGCTACGATAGCCGTCACATCGAAAGTCGTCACGTCGACATCACCCCCCACCTAATCGCCACTGAGTCTTTCAAAACGTTACTGACTCGCTATAACATAGTTTGTACTTCATATTATTTACGTTAGATGACACCGCCATGTACGAGTTTGTCATGGCATTTACTCCTCAAATGATTAAATGGAATAAAATATCTATTTTTGTAAACACTGTAATGTTACCAAATATAAAACAGTTAAACATTATATGATAGACTGAACAAATATATGTGTGTATTATAAAATAGCAAAAAACAGAAACATGCTATTAGAATTGTATTAAAATTTAAACACTCTCAATTCTAAAAACTAGATTGAAATAAATAAATTAAGAAAGTGTGAAAAGATAATGTCAGCCACATGGATTTGAACCATGGACCACTACTTTGCCGGAGTAGCGCTCTACCAAATGAGCTATGGCCAACCTATCCAATGGCTGACATTATCTTCCACTTTAGCTGCTAATGTATCTCTCTATGGAGAATACAGTTTGTGTCACGTTGTATGATGTGGGGTTGAATAACCACTACATTTAAACATCATTGTGAACATGTCAGAAATTACTCATGGTCCTATCGGTCCAGTTTTTGAAATTAACGTAGAGTTAACAGTTTATATTTTCTAAATAAATTAAGAAAGTGTGAAAAGATAATGTCAGCCACATGGATTTGAACCATGGACCACTACTTTGCCGGAGTAGCGCTCTACCAACTGAGCTATGGCCAACCTATCCAATGGCTGACATTATCTTCCACTTTAGCTGCTAATGATTGAAGATTGAAATACTTATAGAGATTAATTGTTTATACAAAATATTTTATTAGCTGTTAGGTATATCCAGAAAATGTACCGGTATAGTATGTAGTTTTCGTACATTGCTAAATACAAAATAAAAATATGTATGGAGATATAATTTAGAGGTTGATAGTCAGAATTTGGAGAGCTGTGCTGTAAATATAATGAGAACGTACATGTTATACTCAATACTCAAAATAATTTTTTAGTTTTACAAATAGTAAAGTGTACAAAATGGTTACATGCATGCTCCGAAAAATTGTATGAAAATACATTATAAAAGCAGTAATATTACAATTAAATACAAAATAAGAAAATAATTTGCATACCGTTGCCGTTGGGTTATTGTTATAAAAGTTTATGGTATAATTATTTTTTTACTGACGATTTATAAGATATATAAAATCCGTTGTACTCTGCATGAATGTTGGCTAACAAAATGAAACATTTAAAATTAGAAATTCATACAGTTGAAGCTATTACTTATTACTGTATAAATAAATTTATTATTATTGTTATTATTATTATTATTATCAACGCCTTTTTCACTAATAAACACTACTATTAGATCTATGACAGATGTGTACAAGGTAAATAATAGAATATCACAGCCAACTATTATCATTTTATTATTTTCTTTATTAGACATAATTTAAAAGTACGTAAAAATATAGAGGCTATTCCATTTAAAAAAGTCAAACAAAATTAGTAGATCATGGAAAAAATTGTGTATGCTAAATTATAGATTAAGTTATATTAAACAACTCCTACATTTCACTTTTTCTTGTATCTTATATGTTTCAGAAGATATAAGCTGGACAATGAAAAACCAACCAACCTGTACACAGATATCCCAAATTAACTGGGCTACCTTTGGGAGCTCCGAAACTATAAGAGCTACGAAGTCGGTTAAATGGGCAATGTTGCAGTTTTGAGTGCTCATTCAGATTCCGCTCAGAACAATTTAAAATTCCGAACAGTTTGAAAGTTATTCAAAAAAAATTAAAATCGCGATTTTAGAAAATATCAAATAATTCCGTAATTATAAAAGATATAAAAAAATGTTTCATATAAAAGTTTCATGATTTGATGAGACAAACTTAAACTGATGTTAGAATAAAATTCAAGATGACAGTTTCGAAGATATACGAGCCCTAACCATTATATGTTCGGACGATGTCGCAATCAACAGAATTTAGTCGGTAATTTTTTTTTCGATTTTTTATTTTTATTTTTGATTATTGTATTATGCTTCTACGCATTTAAATGTTGTATTCAGACTTATTTAAAGTAACAAATATATTAAAGTAATTTGAATTAAACACAAATTGAAATATAACTAAACAATCAGATGGACAGAAAAAAAATCTAACAGTTATTTTTAATACGGCGTAACATCCCCTTTAGCCTTAATTACAGCTTTTATTCTCAATGGCATTGTTGACATAAGCTCCTGACAATCTTCTGTAGAAAATGAGTCCCAAATTTCATGAATTTTAGCACGAATATCCGGAATATTGCGCTGAGGATCATTTCTTAGACGTTGTTTCATTTTATGCCACACAGTCTCAATAATATTTAGATCGGGGCTGCTGGACGGCCAATCTAATACGTCAATTTTATTATCTGCAAACCATTTTTTTGTAGATTTGGCAGTATGAGAGGATGCGCCGTCTTGTTGAAAAATTATGTTAGGTTCATTAGGATGCAATTCATGAATGGTTGGTATCAGATAGTTTGCCAGGATGTTCTGATATTTTGACGCATTTACTGTCCCATCTACAAAATGTAATTTTCCCAGACCTTTCGACGACATACAGCCCCAAACCATAATTCCTTGAGGAAACTTCACTGTACGCTTTAAGCAATCTTTATGAAACGCCTCTGATTTGCTTCTAATTACACGCCTCCTACAATCTTCTACACTAATGTCAAACTTGGCTTCATCACTGAATATCACTTTGCTCCAGTTCTCAACAGTCCATAAAATCCTTTCTTTAGCCCAAGCAAGACGTTTTTTCTTTTGTTTTTCAGTTAGTAAAGGCTTTTCTTTAGCCTTCAAAAATTATCAGAATGTCACGCATGTTTTACTAAACTTCGATGTTATCATACCTTATAAAAACTGAGTCCAGATTTGTGAATCCAAGCCCGACAACATTCTCTGCCAATACTTAGACCAGTTTGTTGATTCCAAAGGGCTGTAATGTCCCGTAAGGTTGATCTTCTTTGCTCCTTGCAAATTTTGACCAAAACTCTTCTTTTTCTTTCATTTATTAATCGTGGACGCCCAGAACTTTCCCCCCTAATATTTAGGGTACCCGTTTCTTGTTGCTTCTTGATGATGTCCCCAATCGTTGATTTTGGTATTTCAAGATCAGAAGCAATTTGCGACATCGACATGCCTTCATTATGTTTTTTAACAATTAATTCACGTATTTTTAAACAAGTTGCTAATCCACGAACCATGATTATTGTTCAAAATGTCAAAACCAACAGACAAAAATTGTTAATGACAGTCTTTTTATTCCAGCGCCTACTATCACTAATTTTACCATCCATATTGTTAACATTACGTAGGCGTCCGAACACTTAGTGGTCAAAAAAATATCAGACCAACAAAATTGTGTTTTTAATTCATATTTAAAATTCGTAAACATCAAAATAATGGGGTGAAAATATAGTAATTTGATCCGCCTAACAAATAAAAGTAAGCCAGAACAGAAACAATTTTATGTATATAATAAAAAAGATTATTAATTTAAAAAATCTGCCCGTCCGAACATATACTGGTTAGGGCTCGTATTTGAAATGAGCCCATATTAGATTTTTGCTTTAAAAATATATATATTTTTCTCTCTTCCCAATGGTATAAGGGTTATTACGTTTTAGTTTTGTTTTACCTTTAAAATCTAAGATTTTTCATTTTTTTTTATGAAATTTCTTTTTTTGAAAGTATATCTGTAATATTTACATTTCATGTTAGTTATTTTAATTAAATAAATAATTTTATTTTGACTAAAAATATTATGGTCAATATAAATCACCTGTTTCAATAAGTTTTATATATCAGATACCTGGTTGAAATACACATACACACATGACAAATAAACAGCAGAATATTTTTAAATTTTGAATGAAAAATTATGACATATGACAATTGTGACATCTATGTAAATAAGTACTAGCCGTCATTCTGACACGGATCCTCATATCTGCTTGCCAAGGCCAACAAAGTCACATGACTGCTCGCGGCCTATATGTAACGAATTTAACATTTCTTGTACACACAAATAATTGAAATTATCTCTTCTTTCGTTCTATGAGGAATTTTGTCCTACTCTTCTAATATGTTCAAAATTCTTCAAATTCAGTATTAGCAGTTTTTCTTAAGAATATATGTAATATTAACATACCTATAATTTTAAAAACATATTTAGTTAATAATACAATAAGATATATTAAATGTATTCGTACCTCCCAGAAAAATCTTCCAGTAATGCTAATTTTTGACACTGACAATTTGCATTTATCTGTCAATTACAAACATTTAAATATATCAACTGGTATCCATGGACTTTTTTGGGCAACGAAATTTATTACAACAGATTATTCTATATTATTATATACTGTTTCTCCAAACCTATAGGAGATAAAATAAAAAAATTAAATGTGTCAGATTGAGAATTTAATTATCTTTATTATTTGTAGTAACAAATTTTCAAAAAATAATTAGATTTTTTTTTTTAGAAACTATCAATTCCGGTTGTCCAATTGTACCAGAACCTATTCAACTCTTCTCATTAATGTAGTTACACAAATCTTTAGTCTCATATAATTTCAGAAATTGTACCTACAACGTCCTCATACACATACACACACAGACATCATCGTAAAAAAATTATAATTGGATTCTAGGAACCGTATAACGTGCTTATTCACTAAAATCTGGATATGAGATTTTTAGCATGAATCCAATACCTCTCTTAGCGAGTGGTAAAAACTTACATATATAAACCAATTTAGTGAAAAATGATCCTTTGAGCCAAGAAAATTTAATATAGAATGCGGTTTCTATAATAAAAATCTGTTGTGGCCAGCACAATACCTCTCGCCACTTCCTTTTTTGGTTACATAAGTATAGGGCGCGAACAGTCATGTTACATTGTTGGCCTTGACAAGCAAATTTGGGGGCCTGTTTCAGGATGATAATTAGTAATTATGTACATGGATGTCAATTGTCAATTTTTCATTCAGAACTTCAAGATTTTCTAAATACACGTAGTTAATTTGTCACCAGGAGTGTGGAATTTACTTGTCGAGGAAAATAAACCACATGGAATTGGAAAATCAGTAAATTTAGAATGAGAAATTGTGATACTTGACATCTATATACATAATTACTAGCTAGCATTCTGACATGGGCCCCCATATCTGCTTGTCAAGGCCAACAAAATCAAATGCCTGTTCGCGCCCTATTGTATTTAACATTTCTTGTATACCTACACTCTAAACCAAAAATTCTACTTACATATCTCTATTCCTTATATTTAGATTGTTTAATTTTAAATTCATTTTATTAAGAAATTTTGTCCTCTTCTAATTTTTCGAAATGTTTCCAATTCATTGTCAGGATTGACAGTATTTTTGAAGGATATATGTAATATACCTATAATTTTAAATATTTAACTATTAATACATTAAGAAATAGTATAATGTATGTACTTCCCAGAAAAAGTCTTCAGTAATGTCTCCGGATTTCTGACACTGACATTTATCTGTCAGTTACAATTTAAATTTTCAAGTATTTTCCATGGCCAATCTTTCGGCTGTAAAATTTATTATAACAGATTATTTTATATATTATATTTCTTTTATCTCTAAATCTATAGAATATATTATAGAATATTTAAATGTATCAGATAGAGAATTTAATTTTCTTTAATATTACCAAGAAAATATTTAAAAAAATATTATTTAGAAGTTTTTTTTTTCAAGAATCTTCTACTTCCGGTTGTCCAATTGTTACCAAAACCTTTTCAGATCTTCCCATGAATGTCCGATTGGGAAATACGTAGTTAAACAAATTTAAAGTCTTATAGTTTTTGAGTAATCGTCCTTCCAACATCCTACATACATACATACATCCACACACACACACACACACATACATCCACACACGCACACACACACACACACACACACACACACACATACATCCACACACACACACACACACACACACACAGAGAGAGACACCACCTTAAAACGTGCTTATTCAATAAAATCTGGATATGCGATTTTTAGCATGAATCCAATACCTCTCTTAGCGGGAGGTAAAAATAATTTGAAAACAATACTAGTCAAAAATAAAATTTTATCCCAAAATAATTATAAAAAGTACGGTATCTACCAAATAAACTGCAATGATTGCGACTATATTTATATTGGGCAAAAAGCTCGTAATTTCAACATTAGATTCGATGAACACATGAGAAGTTTTAAAAACAATAGAACCAATTCAAATGTAGCCTAACATTTATTAGAAAATCAACATACATGTAATAAAGACAATTTAAGTATTCTGCATTTGAAGGGAAAGGCCAAGATTAACTTTCCTGGAATCCTTCGAAGTCAAGAAAGGTATTCACAATGGCTATACACCTTATGAACGAACAGTTTGACCTTTGTCTATCTCTGATTCTGGATTGTTTAATCTCAGCATAGGCATTCTTTAATCTTTGCACTATGTTTAATCTCCCTATGTGAGCATTCTGAATTTTAATATTCATTCTTGTAATTCTTCTCATGATGGCAGCAACGCCGAAATTGCAATAAAGAATCTTTTAAATTTTGTGAAACCTACCGAGTGTGTAATTTTTTTCCTTATTTCAATCTAGTTTTTAGTATTAATAGTGTTAAATTTAAAAATAATTCTAATAGCATGTTTCTGTTTTTCTCTAACATTTAAAATAAATTTATAAATCTGCATTATAAAATAAAATAGTAAATATTTCACCTATTTTGCAATATATTTACGCATACAATATTATATATCTACACTATTTTATATTACACAGATATATTTGTTATCTATCATATAATGTTTAACTGTTTTATATTTTGTAATATTAAATTGTTGACAAAAATAGATATTTTTTCCATTTAATCATTTGAATAAATGCCATGACATACTCGTACATGGCGGTGTCATCTAACGAAAATAATATGAAGTACAAACTATGTTATAGCGAGTCAGTAATGTTTTGAAAGACTCAGTGGCGATTAGGTGGGGGATGATGTCGACGTGACGACTTTCGATGTGATGGCTATCGTAGCTACGGTCAGTAGTGGGGGCTGATGTCGACGTGGTGACTTTCGATGTGACGGCTATCGTAGCTACGGTCAGTGGTGGGGGCTGATGTCGACGTGGCGACTTTCGATGCAACGGTTTTCATAGCTACGGCCTGTGGTGGGGGGTAGGTGTCGACGTGGCGACTTTCGATGGCACGGTTTTTCGATGCTACGGCTATTCGATGGCGTGGTTGTCGACTGCGCGACACGCACTCCTCCTGGACCCCTATTCTGTAACTTTTAGCAATACCGATATCGTGTTGATACGGCCATTTTGGAAAGAGCGCGCACGATAATGTCAGACAGAGTACGAACTATATGACGTCACTCTCGGTGAAGAATCTTGAAAAAAAGTAGGAGGGATAACACCACCTATGTAGGTAGTGTTATGGACATAGCAATACTGATTTGACAGTTTGTTGGCGGTATTCGTGAGTGAAAGTTTGTCAATAAGTTTCAAATTGTGTTTATATCATCTTTTATTTTTCTGAGGTAAGTTGAAAATATAATTATTTTCTTATTATTATTGCAAAGTTGAATTTGATATATACTATTCAAAAGTGAATAAGGATATTAAAAATATTTTTTTGTGTAAATATTGATACAATAACATTAAGCAATGCAAAAATAAAACTTTTTCCGATATAACATATTTATTGTAATCTTTCTTTAGATGACATTATTATATGCTAAAGTGCAAATTGTAGCAGAGGAAGAACTGGATGTAGAGTTGGAAGAAGCTGCTCTACTGAGACGAAATTTAAGAGACGCTCAAGATTCTTTCGGTGTGTCAGAGACAGAATTTGTGGCGAATTTTAGATTGAATAAAGAAGCTTGCCGATATATAATTGAAGTATTGTCTCCACATATGGAAATAAGCCAAAGAAACACAAGAATTCCGCCGCATCTCAGAGTAAGAAAACATATTTATTTATTTAAAATAGTCATCTAAAATTATTTTACGTTTCTAGGTTTTAACAGCATTAATTTTTTACGCTGTTGGAAGTTACCAGCGAAATGTGGGAAACAACTTGCTGGCACGTTATGAGCCAGCCGGTTGTAAGTAGGTCTTTGAAGGAAGTTTCAACATTGATAGTTCTTCAACTCGGGAAGATATAGATTAATTGATCGATTCTGTTCACATCTGTAAGTCTTACATATCTGCAAATCTGTAAAACCTGTCAATAACGCATCTATTTTTGTTGATTAATATAAAATTGTACATTAGAGTGACAGTTTTCGTTGCGATTTTGTTCATTATTTACAGATTTACAGCTCTGTAAGATTTACAGATGTGAACAGAGTCGACCCATAAGTTTCCGAAAACCGACGAAGAGAATAATGATGCGAAGGAGAGGTATACAATATTTATTATCACAAGTGTCGCTGTATTGTAGAGAATTATTGTCCCTTTAAAAATAAAAGAGTTTTTATATCTAATGTTTTGTTTTTATATAACATTTATTTATGTCTTTACATCCACAGAGGATATGTCTACTACGAGTAATCGAGTAATGTGCATATATTCATTTTTCACTACAATATTTCAATCTGAAATATGTATATTTATTGACTAATTTATGCGGTTGTTACACGTTTTGAGGAAATGTCAGCTTTTAAATGCATGACCAACCCACTGTAATTTCCCCAACAACATAGCCACAATAAAGTTACTAGACGAAAATCACGACCTGTTCCGAGAATATCCGGAATCAAACAACACTCAAATGATGACGTATAGCAACACTACCTGTTGCTAAAGTTACAGAATAGGTCTCCTGGGCGCCACCGCCGGAAGGTTAATACCAAATAAAGTTGCCACATTTCATCATTTTCAGGTACCATGTCTCCTATTATAAGTCCTAAATATCTTACAAAACATAGCATTTCAGAAGCTGACATTGAGAATTTGTTTCTTTTGTAAAAATCTTTATGTATATGCGGGGGCCGGTTTTTATGTTCAGTATATCCGTAATTAAGGCTATCAATTCTACTGTTAATTGTATCTGCCGAGAAATATTTTACATCATTTATAATATAATTCAGTATAATAATTAAATCGTAATGGCATACACCTTCTAACAGGTCATGCATAATGTCAACACTTAGATTATCAACAACGTGAAAACTATTTACTGCATTAAATACACATCGTTCTTTTATTCCTGTTTTACTAATATCTTGCAATTTTAAAGAGTTTTTGTAACTATTTTGTGTTCTTAGTTTATCAGTCTTTTCATATAAACAAATTCCTCGTTCATCTTTATTTATTGTACAAAATCTACAACAATAATGAGCTGAGAAACTCTCAGTAAATCCCAAAATTGAATTTAGTCCTAAATTCTCACCCAAAACTAGCCCGAGATAAAAATAACAATGCTGAAGTCCTTCATTTGTTCTTATTGCAATTCCCGTTTTCTCTAAAAAAATTAATTCTTCTATGAGAACGGAGAAAATGGAAAAAATTCCAAATTCTTTCCTGTCATTTGTGTTAAACATCATAGTTAGAAATATATTATCTAACGATCCTTGGAACTCGGAAGGTAAAGATGGCAACGATACATAACAAGCACCCATTTTGTATACATTTGCACGTGACCCTAAAGGATTGCAAGATTCATAATCGTCGAAATAAAAAAATTGGTATTACTACTTTATCTTTAGAAAAATTGGCAATTTTGCGTTTCCATAAATCACTTTGACAAAAAATTTCAATTATATTATTCTTTATAGGATTCTTCAAATTTTTTGTAACAGTTTCGTAAATATTTGGCATTTCTAAAAAAATTTTAAGTAAAATTCTCAATGGTATAAATTTAATTTTTAATTGTATTGGTTTATATATAACCTGAGTAAGATTTTGCGTTAACATCTTACTTCCAATTACATGAGAAACTGATTGAATCAGATTCGTTAAAACACTTAAATCGTTTGTACTCTATAGAGCAAGATTTAAAAGAATTTTTTAAGTTATTACATTCATTTTCAATTGCATGTATATCTGTGTTAGCAATATTGCTATACTTTTTTTTTTTTTTCGAGGGGTAAATATGTCGCCTAAAAACGTACAACAATTACACTTTTTTGTAATCATTACAATTTTTACAGATTATCACAGATTACGTAAGAATACATTGAATATGAATATGAATGTGGAATTCATAATAATTACACGTTTATAATACCTGAATTCAACGATTACTTCTTCCCACAACTGACTACGGAGTTGAATACCAAGTATTACACATACTGCATTTATATATATTATATATATAATTCAAGATATTATTTAAATTCATTCACGGAAAAATAATTTTGCAATTCTTATTTTAAAAATTTATTTTGTTTTATTGATACATAACAATGATAAATAACAAAAAAAGAATATTATTTATACATTAAAAACATAAATATGAATTATCTGGTGAATTATTTATTCATAACACGTTTCATTCGATCACTACTTAGTTTTTGTACATTGTTTTGCAGTAACCAACATAATTCACTCTTTTTTATAATTCCAGACTTCCCTGTTTTGTCAGTTACACGTATAAATAGTTTAGAATCTGAGTTATGTTCAGAATTTTCGGTACTTATTTGTTTCATATCATTAATTTCAATATTTATTTTATCTGTTTCTTCTATATTCTCTTCTTCTCTTATTCCACCATCTTCTAAGTTGTAATTCTGAATACTTACTGGCACAATTTTCGGTAAAAGGTAATCATTAGTATATCGAATTCCTAATTCATTTGCATCTTCTATTGCCTTTTGTTTTGCCATTTCAACAGTTCTACTTATTTCACTCTCATTAGGTAATTTTACGAGACAACAATCTGTTTTAGGAATCCAATCCCTCCGATTAGTTTTAAATATGTAATGACCACAAGAATTTGAATATTTTATGTCATTTATCATCTGAATCTTCTTCGTTCTATGTAATATTTCCAAAACAGTATAACAACCGTTGAAAATGTACTTGTCATTGATCGTGTGGCTCGAAAAAAATGTTCACAAATTTGACTACTAAATAATTGTGTAATAAAATAACTTTCATTGTCCAAAGTTTTGCATAAATAAATCAAAGAATGTGCATTTAATTCTATACACAAATATGCATTTCACGTTATAAAATTTTTAAGTACACAATTTTTGCTCTGGAGCAACCAGTTTTTCCACATTCGTAGAAAAAATACTACATACCAAATATTAAATATTTTTTCAAGTGGACTTAAATTAACAGACAAATACGAGCTCAAGCATCGGTTGATTATTTTTAAATACATTGCAGTTCCTTTATGTCCTGCTTTAATAAGTAAATTTATAATCCTTTCAGAACAATTTTTTTCCACAGATGCGAAATTCATTTTATCTTGAGGGTTTATGTCACTCATTGACAATAAATGCAAGTCCTTTGGTTCTTTTTTAATTAAATTTTGTAAATGTTTTACTGAAGCTGTAAAATGTCCAATTTTAATTGGTTGGTTATCACTCTTAAGTAACCTGTTCCGTAATTTAGTACCTATGTGAACAGTATCTTGTACGTAACAATTATTTTTAAAATTACATATGTACCAGTTAGTTAACTTCATATCGTTTGTAAACAAACCACTTTCATACCGCATTGCTTTTAGTAACCTAGTATCTCCATCTGAAGATATTCCTAAAACAGTAATTCCGTGTTCTTTTAATTTTTCACGTATAAAATTCCAGCATAGAATAACGTCTTCACTTGTAAATTTATTGTTTGTTCCGTACAAGGTTAAACAGAAATATGGTGCATGAGGATGAATTGATTGAGCCATAATGACGTATATAATTGAAGACACTTCTTTTTTCTTAAAATAATATTCTATTTTATGTGCCGAAGTTGCCAAAAAAGCTTTTTGTGTAGGCATTCCGTATTCGTCTAGTGGTAAAACAAAACCAACTAACTGATTTGTTGATAGATCATATTGCACTTTTTTAATAACAGCCGTAGCGTCTTCACTTAACCAGATACATGGTGGGAACTTATTTTTCTCAAGAAATGTTTTTAGTTCAGTACAGCGAAGATTCCCCTCGTGTACAGTATCACCATTTTCCTTTAAAAACTGAATAATAGTTGATATATTTGGTAGAGGCAAATTACCACTAACTGTATTATATAACAGACGACCACCAATAAGATATAAATATGATCCAAAAAGTTTTATTACGTAGTCATATCTGTTTGCATATTTTGATTTTTTGCTGTTAATTTGTGCTGTTCTTAGTAGATCTTCCAAGAATTTTGGTCTATCTTTTTCAGTCACTTGCGGTGCTACTGTTCTTATGCTATCCAAAACGTTATTATTTTTATTTAATTCAGACAACCGAAAATAAAATTCTGTAATATTTTGTTGATTTTGTGCAACAGCAAAAAGTTTCTTTTTTCTTCGTACTAATCGGGTGTATTTTTTCCATCGAGAGTGAGTATTTCTGTCTGAATGTTTAATATGTGGAACATTTTGTACTTTCTTAACTTTATTGTAATAAACAGTTCCTCGTTTATTACAACTCAGAAGTCCCCCGAACAAACTTCATTTCCACATTCATCCTCGGATTCTTCATTTAATACTGCTTCTTTGTTTTCGTGTTCACATTCAATAATGTCAGTGTTATAAGAAGAACTCGAAGTTTCATAATTTAAAATATTACTTAATTCATGTCCCTTGAGGGTAACAATTTCATTACCTTCTAATTCACAAATATATGTGGCATTTTCGACCGTACTGCTTTCTGAAATTGTAGAGGTAGAATCGTCCGCATAATCGTTTTTTCTTACAAGAAAATTATTTAACGTGTTTGGAATATTTTTTTTGTAGGTACCTCATTTAAAAATGTTTTTTTTTTTGTAACATGTTTGCTAAGATGTCGCAGAAAATTTGAAATAATCCATCGTTGTTTTTGACCATTTTTATGAATAGAAACGCCAATGCATATGGAAATTTCACAACTTGGACATGTTATTTTTGCACTTGTAGAATTAACAACATGTATATCAGTAATTTTATTTCTTAAGAGATTCTTGTATTCTTCAATGTGGACGTTTTTTAATAATTTTTAAATTTTTTCTTTTTCTTTATATGAATCAAAAACATCGCTTTTCGAGTCATTTTCAAAATTTGTTTGTCTTTTAGACTGATTTATAACAATTGTCTCTTTGTTTAACGATGGATTTTTCGTAACTTTCTCTTTGCAAAATTCGATTAATGATTCCAGTAACATTAAATCACCTGCTAATATTTTAAACTTTTTAACTAAATCTTTATTTTTTCCGAGATTTTTTCCATAAACACCGAAGTATTTATTTAAATCCTCTTCATTATCTAATATATCTATGAGATCTTCTCTTGCAAAATTTTCCATTTCGTTAATACTAATCTTACTCATTTTCGAAATACTTAGAGTATTATTGTATCCTTGGATTTCCATTATATTTGTTAAATAATTAGGAAATGTTACATTATGTGTAGATTCAAAATCTTTCCATATATTACTTCTCTTTTCGTCCATTTCTACAATTATCATAATAATATTTAAGTATAATTTCTTAGATGCGTATTGTTTAAACTTACTTTTAATTTTATTATAAACACCAGGATAATAACTCTACAAGTCTAGACCCGTCGTCAAGAATGCAATACACTAGTTCCACGTTACAATATAAAAATAATTCCCGCGCATGAACATGCATTTACAATTGTTAACCAATTAAAGACGGAAGAAAGCGCGCTAAATTTAAAAGATCGAAGTATTACACTGTTTTTTACAGAATACGAGTGATTACAACTGATTATAAGTTCATGTAATCGAAATCAGTGATTACTCTTGAACATTACAGATTACATATGATTACATTTCAAGTGTACAACAATTACACGTACATATTTACCCCTCGATTTTTTTATTAATTTCTGTTTCAAGGGTTAAAATTGCATCTGAATTTAGAAATTCTATAAATTGATCAATAATAAATTGAATGCAATTTCTAGGCATCGTGGGATGATTATATAAACGAGCTACGAAAGCAAGTACTTGCGCTTGAAGAATTTCTTCGAAGTTTTTTCTTTCCTCATCCAGATCTGAAGAAAGTATATCTTCATCAGCACATTTTTCGCTTAATTGTAAGCTAAGATCACTAATAGAGAAATTACTACTAGAATTTTCAGTAACAGTTTCTGAAATACTATTTTCTTTGAGATAATGTTTTTTGAAGGAGTTTAATGATAGAAAATCTCGCCTACAAACATTTTCTCTACACCTATAAATGCAATTGCACAATAAAACGTGAATTTGTTTGAAATTCTGCACCAAATCTTTTAAATTTTTAAAATTTTGACTGCATATATAACACACTGGCATGTTAAAATTATAATTCTTTGTCACAACAAAAGTTAAATAATAAAAAAATGAATGCCTCTACAAAACTTACAATATATATTGAAAAAAAAGTTGTCTTCTTATTATTAGTAATCACAGATTAAATACTGACTTAAACTAAACCGTTAACTTATGTTCCCAATGGGAGCGTTTAGTGAGGAACTAATGGCGCTGTTGTAACTTACACATTTATCCCCTCCACATTTTTTTTTATCATTCAACTGTGAATCTGACATTTAACTGCTCGCTCGGTATATAACCAAACAAAATGCCTTACTGCAGTGTAAAGGAATGTAGAAATAGAATAGGACAAACATTTCCAAAAAACGAAAACTTAAAAAATGCTTGGATTGAAGCAATAGCGCAAGAAGAATTGAAAACGAAAAGATCGTTCGTCTGCTCAAAACATTTTCTTTCCGAGGATTTTATAACGACAGGTTGATTGATGGTTGCTTGGCAAATACGATGATTTTGCAAGACCTTATTAAGAGCCATAGGGAACGTCATGCTCCCTATGTGATCTTAACGGTCGACCTAATAAAGGCATTTGACTCTGTGAGTCATAAGTCTATTCCGAGGGCACTCGATCGAGTAGGCGTTCATAGTAAAACCATAGCCCTCATAGCTCATCAATATTAGAACTGCTCAACAGAGATCCGTTGCGGCAGGGGGCTTACGGGAGCCATTCCGATGCGTCGGGGCTTAAGCAAGGAGATCCGCTCTCGCCGATACTGTTCAACCTAGTAATGGACGAACTGTTGTCGAATGTAGACCAAAAATACGGTCTGGAGGTGGGTACGGAAAAGGTCGCCTGCATGGCTTATGCTGACGACCTACTGATTGTCGCTCCGGATGATCTCCACGTGCAGCACACCTTAGATCAGGTGTGCTGTTTTCTAGCACAACGTGGGCTACAGATCAATCCCGGGAAGTGTACGGCACTCGTTACCCGGAGGGTCACCGGCAAGAAAAAACTATACACTGTGACCGAGCCCGTTGTGTATTCAAGTGGGCAACCACTACGGGTGGTATCAGTAGATGACCAGTTCAAATACCTCGGTCACAAGTTTGATTTTGCCGGTGTGAGACCAGTCACAGTCAGTCGACTCGAACTAGCATTAGACAAGTTGCTAGCCTACCCACTGAAGCCCAGCCAGCGAATGAACCTCGTGCTGAAGTACATAATGCCGAGAGCTCTGGCGGATATGCAATATCCGGGCATAACGTTGGCCACCTTGCAGCAATGCGATGTGCTGTTTAGGAAATGTGTTAAGCAAACACTCCATCTTCCCTTGTAGACGCCTAACGCTTTCTTTCATGCGAAGATGCTGGACGGCGGTCTAGGGTTGATTTGTCTTGCAACTCAAATCCCACTAGTTTTACTAGGACGGATGACAAAGCTTGCACAATCCGAAGACGCACTTTCGGTTGCCGCATTGGGTTCCAAACAGGGCCAGGCCATACAGCGTCGCCTGAGGAAAGTAGCCGGTCGTTGCACCTCCAGGACCGAAGCTGCTGCCTACCAGAAATTTGAACTCGAAAGGTGTTATTCCGGCAATGGGTTATATCATGCCGGATATAACGCGATGTGTTCTCGCTGGATACTCGATCCATCCAAATTCTGGTCTGGTTGGGACTATGTGCGTGCCGCTCAGCTACGGGGCAATATGCTTCCAACGCGAGGCGGGGCGTACAATCCGAAGGAGTCACGGCGTTGTAGGGCCGGGTGTGATAGAACTGAGTCTCTCTCACATGTGCTTCAGGGGTGTGAAGTGACGCATTTTAGCCGAATAGATAGGCACAACTACGTAGCGAAGACGGTAAAGAGGGCTGGTGTCAAGAAGGGCTTCCAAGCGGAGGTCGAGCCACGTATCACGTGTTCCGACGGTAAGTGGAGAGTCCCGGATCTTGTATTCGCCAAAGATAATGATATGATCATCTGCGACATCGCGGTGGCTTGGGAGGGGACTAGCCCCCTCTCAAGTGCATATAACCGCAAGTTAACGTACTACACCGACCCCAAATTTATCGCTGGCGTCCGGGACCGGTATGGGGCCGATAAGTCTATACTTGTCGCGCCCTTTATCGTCGGAGCGCGTGGTGCCCGCTTAACAAGACCGTAGTATCAGCGCTCGGTATTACCCGAGCGCAGCAGGAAGTTATCCTTCTTGACACGCTGAAGGGAGGATGAACCATACACGCCGATTTTTATCGGCGTACATGGCGTAAGCCCGACCGCAGTCGGCGGTAATTCCATTCTTCCCGGGTATTATATTGTGTATTTCTAGTACCTCTTCTACTGTTGGAGTTGCTAGTTGCTCGTTGGTGCAGTGGAATGGTTCACAAGCTACAGCGCAAAGTTACATTCATTTTTGTTTTGTTTTCATTTCCGTAATGCAATTCTTGTTCTGATTCAGCCTCGTGAATTTTATCTTGTATATGTCGTAAGTACCTTTTACAAGTACTTACTTTTTATTTTATACTTGATTTTCCTAAGTTTAACATCTGGGCATCCTCAGTTATTTTTTAAAGAGTTTGATAGTGTATCGTTTATCGAAACGATTTTTAATGTGTGAGGATGCCCATGCGCGTCCCTATCTTAGTTCAAGCTAAAGTTTCTTTTTTATACTTTTATATATATAAATGTCCAATAAATTTTATAACGACGGCCGTACAGCCGAAATGTTGAAAGAATATGTTTGTAATATGTTTCAATTTAACTTTAGCCAAATAGTGGTAGATATTATTCTCGGTATTATGTTACTAACTTATGAAATATTCATAAATCAGCTCTTTATTTTGTGTTAAAGGATTAAAAACTTCAAATAAAGTATTGAAACGCACTGCTGTTCCGTCATGCTGCCTTTGGAAAGGAAAGTGTAAGAAGAAATTATTTCCAGTTACCATTACCACAAATGAGGAACAAAGTACCCTTCAAAATTTTAATACATCTGATTGCGAATCTTCTGTTCAAGAAACGCAAGCGGAAATTACTTTAGAGGAATGTTTTAACTACATGCATTGAAGAACGTGAAACTGATTTTCCAGCAACAGAGGAAAATATAAAGAAATATGATGCACCCCAAACTAGCGACAAATATACACAAACCGCTTCACACCAAATATTTACATTATCTAATTTCATTCATGACAGTCAAGCTATTCACTATTTTACAGGGTTGGAAAATTATTCAAAATTTATATTTGTGTTGCAAACCTTAGGTCCTAATAGGTTTAAATTAAAGTATAAACAATTTCAATTTATTTCCTAATCAATAGAAGATCAATTTTTTATTACTTTACTGAAATTAAGACAAAATTATGCACATTTTATGTTAGCCCGTATGTTCGATGTAAGTTGTTCAAGTATATCAAATATAGTAGAAACTTGGATCAAATTTATGGCAATGCAGTGGGGTGAACTTGATTTATGGCCATCCAGAAAGCTTGTCGATTTTTATATGCCGGACGAATTTAAAAAATCTTTTCCGAAAACCAGAACAATAATTGATACCACAGAAATTCCAACCGTAAAACCTGTAGATCCAATTTGCCAACAAGCAACTTTCTCTACGTACAAAAACAAAAATACGCTGAAATATATTGTGGCTGCTACACCAGGCGGATTGATTTCGCATATTTCGGAAGCCTACGGAGGAGCAACAAGCGATAGGCAAATAATTGAGCGCAGCCCATTACGTCAAAAATTTGGGAGTGGAGACTCTCATGGCGGATAGAGGTTTCAATGTGCAGGATTTATTCTGCTCTCAAGATGTTACTGTAAATATACCGAGTTTTTTGAGAGGAAAGTCTCAAATCCCCGGAGTAGTGTTGTTACAGGACAGAAAAATAGCAAGCAAGAGAGTACATATTGAAAGAATAATAGGAATGACTAAAACCTACAAAATTCTCTGCCAACCTCTAAACAAAAATTACATACCATTGGGAACAGATATATTTTTTGTTTGTAGCATGCTGTGTAATTTTAGGAATAATATAATGAAAAAATAAGGAATATGTATATTTTATTTTATATATAAGCAAAATAAATATAATTCTTATCAAAATATAACATATCTTATTAATAAACATAAATTTTATACTTCAGTAAGTATTACAGTGAAGTTTTAAAATTTAAAGAGTTCATAACAAAACGTTATTACACTTTTCCCATTTTAAATAAGGTATTCCTTTCTCAGATACTTGAAACACAACATAAAAATAAAATTACAATGCTGTAGCAATGGCCTCAAAGCATAGCCATCTTCTAGTAAATTAAAATATGAAAAGTAAATTGCTAAAATATTTACTTTTCATATTTCAATTTTCTTGAGGAAAGTTTCACTTTGAGGCCAAAATCAGATCGTGGTATATTTAGTTGGAAATAAAGTAAATTATTTCAAAAATTTATGTTGAAATAAGAATTATAATTTTTGTAATAATACTTTAAGAGCACTTAAAAAGTTATTTTCATAAAATTTACTAATTTTCAAAATCATATTTTGAATGAAAACTTCATCACGTTGTAGAATTATTATAATAAAGTCACAAAAAGTATATACAACAAAGTAACAAACTTTTCTTCCAGTAGCCAGTAACTGGCCCATTATTTGATGGTAATACTTGTGTGTTCGCTTAAGTGTAAGTTCACCATTCTCTTCCACTAGGTATGGAATATTTGTAGGACATATTTCTCGATCTCTGCATGTATATGGGCATTTTATCTCTAAGACTGCATCATCTTCGATTAATCCGTCTGGTGAAGCGCAAATATATGGGTACTTTTATACAATGATTAATCCACATTCTTTTACTATCTTCCCAGTTACTTTTTCAAATTTATTTTTTGCTGTCTTCATAGTTCTGTCCATGTTTTGTTGCTTTATTTGAAAATTGTACTTTATTTAGTATTGTTTGTGCAAGTTTATTTAAATCTCTTTTCGTAGTGGCACTACAAATATCTTTGAAATAAGTTGATGAAATACGAAAACTCCTTTCTTCAAACCATTCTTTATTTTTACTCTGCCCTCTAGTTTTTAGTTCTATTCTTGTAATAGAGTCTTCTGAAATATTTTTCAAACCCATATTGCATAACAGATCATCAATATTTTTACTTTTTGCATAATGAATATGATCATTTTCTATTACATATGTGTTTGCTGGTTCAAACAATTGCATAATTGGCATATTGTCATCCCCATAATTTAAGCAAATATTGCGAAAATAATCTTTATAACCATTGTCATTAATTATGCAGTCTGATAGAGGGTTACTTTGAATTTTATTATTGATTTGAGTAAATGGTAGGTTTGTTGCTTTGAGTGGTGATTTATTGAATTTTTGTTTCGGTTTATGGAACGCTTGAAGTTTTTGAGTACAGACATCATCAGTATAGATAATTTTCTTAGAACAAAAGTGTTCCATTGCGAGCAATACTGCAATTATATGTTTGCAATGTGCGTGGGGCCCTTGACCTGCAGCACATTCACACTGACATTGTTCTATGCTTAAATTTTTCAATAATATATCAATATGGTATACAATTTTTTTCATCTCCGCTCTACAAGCACTCTTTATTAATATTCCATCAGACGTTCCAGCAAATTTTAAATATTGCACAAATTTGCTTTCAAATAAGTGCACTGATTTTGAAGATATATTAAGATGAAATGTTTGTAGATACGTTTCGATGTTATTTACATTAATTGTAGTAGGTAATACAACACCACCATGTAAATCTTTATAATGCTGTTGCGATGGAACTGTCATTTTGTAAGTATTATAACTATTATGGTTTTCGTCGATACTATTAAAATTGTAATTTCAGACATAATCTTCCAGTCTGAAATATTATTACTATTAGTGTGAAAATCATTATCAATTATGCATTCTATTAATACCTTCTTATTAATTCAGCTTTTTTTCCACTTCTTGATGCTCCACGCTTTTTTAATTCTTCTTTAATTGATAGTAACTTCCAGTTTCCGTGATCCATTTTAATCAAAGTTGTAATTTGAGCGGGTTTTTGTTTACATTTCACACGCGGTATGTTTCGTAATGCGCAAAAGTTAACGTAAAGGAAACATTTTTTCATAACAGTGTATACACTGTCAACTTTTACGAATTGTGTAAACAGTTGTGCTGCCACCTTCAAAAGTTTGGAGTGAACGCTCCCATTATTAAGAAAAAAATATATAATTACTCATTTGATATTTCGCCCTGCACTTGAGTGTTAATTTTATTGATAATTATATTCACGCCTGTGTACATCTTGTCCCACGGCGAATTAATGTTATAAAGGGCTTTCTGTATTAGCAGCCAGCACTGCTCAGATTCTGCTACGTATTGTGCATGCAATGCTTGAATTATTTTAAAACACATATCAAATCCTTTTATAGGGGAATCAAATTTGTACATATGTTGATCTATTCTGACGTAAGTGTAGTCAATCTCCTTTATAGATTTTCCAACAATCACCAGTGGTTGAAACGATAAAGAATATTCATCCAGTTTACTTAATTTTAATTCTATAAAAGGTTATATTTCCATAACTGTCTACAAATAAATATATAATTAATTTTATTACGTACAGTCATGATGAAAGTAAAAATCAACTTACTTTTACGTGTAGGAGGTAACCTTCCAAAATTTCCACTCTAGATGGTCTCCAGGTCCTCTTTTTTGACTCTTGCTTTCTTATTGTTATTGTGGGAAGAATGTGGGGAAGTAGCATAAAACTGGATACAAATTTAGCAGCTGAAATGAATAAAAAAAATTATACTTCGAAATTATTTTTCAAATATCACATGTCATTACTTACATTCATTACTGTTACTGTCGTCCCATACAGACAGTAAATATTGAGTTTGAACACTAGGTTTGTTTTCTCTAATTATATCAGTAACACATTTTCCAAATGATTTCCATTTCGATAACAGGCCGTAGATAGAATCAGGGTGTAAAATTTCAAAATCAGCTTCGAGCTGTAAACTGTTTTTTTTTTACTATTATTAAAAAATAATCTATTTCATACAATTACCAAAGTATATCCTCTGTCTAATTTTAATGCAGGATATTCTGTTTAATAATCCGCTATTTTTCCACCATATTCACTATTAAGAAACTTTTTTCGCTCTTTATAAGATCTTCCAATTTTCTAGAACGGTATTAAACGGCTCTGTGCTGTTCTTTAGCCACAGTAAAATGTCATTTTGATCCAAAATTTCAGCTTCACTTTCAACTACAACATGAAGAATAGTTCGTTATTTATATAACCGGTAAAAGTTCGTCTATACAAAACTTCATACTGGTAATTTTAAATAAAAAAAATTATAGAGGTGAGTTTTAAATATGAGCACCCTACATACGAGTATTTACCAGTTTCTGATTCAACAATAATTTTTGAATTTGAATTATTTTCTATCAATCCAGCTTTTTTGAACTTTCGACGAGCACTATAATATTTTGCAAACAATTTTCCTTTCCCTATGTTGTGAACTTTACCTTCTTGGAGCAATTTTTGAACGAAAAAGTAGGTATCCTAAAACAAAATTGGATAATTATAACATCAGTACAAGAATAATAATAATAATAATACTTTATTTTCCGTCGGAAAAAGTTGAACTATATACTCTGCTAATTGAACAAATCGATCCCTGGATATTCTGTAAAGTAATTTATTTAGAAAATATATAATTTAAATATATTAATAATTATAAATACTTTTGGTTAGGATTAGACAACAATTCATTGTTGATTATAATGTCTGTTAATATATCTCTTTCCCGTCTGTCCAGTACATTATTTTGTTTATATTTATTAATTATACAGCAGCCTGTATTTGTTGAATTTAATAAATCTGAAAGAGTATTTTCTATGCGTCTTTTTTTGGTTGGTGGTGAATCGAGTAGTGAACTAAAATCTGCAAAAAAATAAGTTAAATAAAATTTCGAATTATGAATTGTGAATTAATTTCAAATCTAATTCTAATGTACTTTCGTTTAATTCGGGTGGAGGTGGCATTAATATACCATCCAAAATTACTGTTGGTAGTGATTCAAAGGAGGTTGTGGAAGTGGAACTTGAAGAATTCTGTTTTAACTCATTAATTTTTTTTTTTTCAATTTTAAGTGAATTCCTAACTTCGGTACTAATTTTTCTATATTGTCTTCTAACATATAAAAAACTTCTGTGTCGATGTCGTTATCTTCAAATTTGTAAACAAGATTTTATTTTTATTCGTATGCACTTTAATATGTAAAAATATATAGGTACTAGAGGTCACCAAAGAAGTCTCATCGAGATGAAAAGAAATGAAAAAACTGATACCCACTTCACGAGTAAAAACATAAAATAAAGTCGTTAGTACATTTACACAGATATGAACTATCAATATTATCAAATAAAATGTATCACATCACATGTACAGATGGTGGTTGCCGTTCCTAAACATCCTAACAAATAATGCAGGGGACTTCCCTGTGTGAACTCAAGTATAAATTGTTTTGTCCAAACTTAATTAAATATTTAACGAAATTAAAGTTTACCTTTAAATACTTCAATTATCTCTGTTGCATCTTGTTGAATCTGTTCTAATATACTAACAACAAAGTAGTCTGCCATTGTTTATTTCTTGTATAAAGTAAAAAGTGCAAGTGCTAGCCTTCGGCTAGTGTCGCAATCTCCACCCTCATGTAAAAATTTCAGCTTCACACACTTGCCACATAATATACTATTTCAGTATAAGAAAATTTAATTTTTTGTAGCTGTGGAAAAGAATTCAAGAAGAAACGGACGAAAAATACTTCAAATAGTCAATATGAAATATATATACATTTTATGGAGACAGATTATTGTTTCCGAAGTTTAATGAGATTTAAATGAGAAGTGGAAGGATTTAACCAATTAGTTAAACGCTTGCGGCGATGGACCAGCACTTACCGTAGAAGAATGGCTAAGAGTATGTATCTATTGTACGAGTAATTATATATATATATATCCGGATTCATACAGCTACTGCCATCTCTCCGCTCCCAAACGCCAGCCTTCTCTATCCTCAGCATCTTCTATTTCAAGTTCTCTGGTTGACATAGCTTCTCTCATTCTTTCATTCCACGATAATCTCGGTCTTCCTACCTTTCTTCTACCAGGTGGTTTCCAGTTAAATAATCTATTTGGCCATCTATTCTCGTCCATGCGCAACAAGTGTCCGAACCATTTTAAACTTCGTATTTCAATTCTATGCAAAATGGTCTGTTCCGCCTGCATCCTGGTTCGAATTGTGTCGTTTCTGACTCTTTCTAATCTGGAAACTCTGGCCGATCTTCTTAAGTAGTCCATTTCGAGTAATTATAATACATATAATAATTTTCTTTATATGATTATAATTATAAATGTTTATTCTAGCGTTTCAGAGACTGGAAATATTCAACAAAAGCCAAGTACAGAAAATTGCATGTACATAGATTGCAAACAGGTTCTGGGCCACCTAGTGACATCAAAATTTCCGATCTTGAAAAACGAGGATTATCTGTGTGGGGTAAATCTACAGTAACTGGTACACCATCTGTTACACTATATGAGGGTACCTGTGGAAAACTCAAATATGAATGAAAACATCGAAAAGAATGCAAGCATTGAGAATAATGTAACACAAATTAATGCAAGTATTGAGAACACAGAAATTAATGCAAATAATTGCCAAATGGACGAAGGGCCTCGTAGCTGTGTATTTCTTGACATGAATGATAGTACTATTATATATGATAGCATTCATGGTTCCTCACTGAACGAATTACAAGTAAATAATAAAAATAGTGAACCACAAAAAAAAAAACAGACGAAATATACATGATCGTAATAAATCAAAAATCCGACCAACACCATTATTAGAATTGGCTGAAAAACTTTCAAATAATTTAACAGAAATCAATTTCATCAATACGGATTTTAATAACACACTACAAATATTTTGTAATAATTATATAAATATCGAGAAAGAAAAATTAATGTTAGAAAAAGAGAAGTTACAATTACAACAAAAAAGTTAAATTTTGATATAGAAAAATATAAGTATGAGAATAAAGACTTCAAGTTTAGTAACAAATCTGATTAATGATTAATGTAAATTTATTTATAATTATAATTTTATTTTCTAGTCGATATTCATACAGAATAATGTAATTTATGTTCCTTCGTATAATTTCATTTGTATTTTGTTACAGTTTTTTATAATACATAATAATTTTTTGAATAAAATGTTTAATTTACAATATTTTGTTGTATATATAAATTTCTAACAGCTCTTCCGTCATTTAAAATATCATTTCCTCCTAAATCATTATTGTACGCAATCTGATCTAAAATAATAATATATTTTTAATTTTAAATATATGTATTTGGTTTAAGATTGCAGTGGTGTAAAAATAGGAACAGTTTGATCTTGTTGTTTGATTGGATAATATCGGGGTATTATCCAATCAGAAAACAAGATCAAACTGCTCCTATCTTCGCACCACTGTAATCTTAAACCAGATACAGTATAGTCAAGAAGTTCAATATATTACTTAAATCATCATCTCTGTAGTCAATCTCATCTTCTTCTATGGGTAGATTTGCTTCTTTTGCAATATTATGAAGCACACAACAAGTATAAATTATGTTTGCTGCTCTTTCGGGGTGATACATCAGCATTCTTTGTTTAGATAAAGCTTTAAATCTACCTTTCAGTATACCGTTGGTTCTTTCGATAACATTTCTCACTGAAGTTAATTCATTATTAAAAGATGATTGTGGTGTTCCTTCTTGAATATTCGCAAAGGGAGTAAATAGCCAAGGCTCTAGAGTCTAGAGGGTATCCGCAAGGGCGTAGCCAGGATTTCGATCAAGGGGGGGGGCAAACTTATTTGAGAACCAAAGATGTATAGGTAATGAATCTAAATTAAAGCCAAACGACGTGGGTCTTCGGCGAATCTTTCCAACACTTTTTTTACAATGTCCTTCTCATTTTCTATCAACATTTTCCTGTGGACACTCAGTATACATAATCCTGGAAATTTAAGCATTATATTAATTTATAATTTTATTCTATTTTTAGTTTATTCATCTACCATTTAAACGATTTTCTGTCATAGTTGAACGAAGCCAAGTTTTCACTCTTCTTAACGTACTGAAGGTCCTTTCTATCGAGCTTGTTGTACATGGTAACGCTAGGGCAATATTAAGAGCAAGTTTTGTTGTTGGGAAAAAAATATCTGCTTCTTGCAAGACATCGTTTAAATCCATTTTTTGAAGATCCTCGGCGCACATTTTTTTCTCTTTCCAAAGTTCGTACCATAATTCAGCTATTCCGCTAAAACTTTCTAAAGCATAGAATTCGGTAAAGTTTTTCGCTTTTTCTTTAAAATCGTACATTTCTATTTTCAACATATTCGCTGGATGCAAAAGAAATAATGAATATGCTGGCAAGTTTTCATCCGGGAATCTACGTTGTAATGAAGTTATCAAGGAATCCAAATACGGAATCAAGAGCGATCTCTTCCAAAATTGAGCTGCATTTAATGAAGGATGATTCGAGCGATGTTTTTGACGGCCCACTGTTCTTGGTATTTAAAGTTCCACTTCAATTTTTTCAGCAATCAATTTCGAATCACTCAAGAGATCTTCAATTCCTGAATCTACATTCGTTCGATGACTTTTCGCCTGTTGGATGATTTGAACTTTTTTCGTGCACGCGAGAAGGTCTAAGTTTTTTGATTGTAAAACATTCACGACTAGTTCAAGGTAGGCAGAATATTTCGCTATCAGAACGAGGCATAATGAAGGTTGTTTGCGTGACAGCAGAATGCAGTTGGAAAGCTTTTTTTGCAGAGTTTCCTTCAACAGATAGTGTTTTCAATCCATTGACGATGCTGTCAAAATGCTCCTTGAAAATTGCAATACTTTTGTATTTTTCAGACCATCGAGTTTCGCAAAAAGCAGGAATATTTGGAACATACTTTCTTCTGGTAATAGAATCACGATAGAAGTTTATGACATCCTTGATCGTAGATACTGTATTACGTATTTCTGGAACATTTAGATCATTCACTACCAAATTTATCTTGTGACTTGCACAATGGAAATATAAAGCATTGGGGTATTTTTTTCTCAAAATAGCCTGTACACCGTTGTCCTTTCCCGACATAGTCGAACAACCATCATAACCTTGACCACTGAATTTTTCTGGATCAAGTCCTCCATCTTCAATAAATTTATCTATGGCAGATGCAATTGTTTTTGCATCCATAGCATTCAACTCTACGAAACCTGCAAACTCTTCACGAATAATTTGTCTATTTTGGTCATAGAATCGAATACCAATCGAAAGTTGTTCTTTTCCTGAAATATCGCGACTTTCATCTCCTATCAGAGTATAAGCAGAGGCTTCTTTCGCGTTCTTTATGATTTCATCCCTGATGACCTGACCACACAAATTAATAATTTCATTTTGGGTTTGTGGGGAAAAGTAAGTAGCATTTTTCCTTCCTTCTTCAAAATGCTGCTTGAGACTTTGATCACCCGCCTTGATTTTTAGTCGGAGTAAATCTTGGAATATACCTAGAAGTAATCACATATTAGTTACGTCAATAATACTGCAATTTATCTATGGATCGAAATTTGGCACAAATTACCTTCATTTTGATTTTTTCCCCTTAGGGGTAAATCATGGGTACCACAAAATAAAATAAATGAGATGACAGATGAGATTATTTTCCTATTTTCTTCTATCATTTTTTGGTATCCAGATTGAATAGAAAGGTTGATAGGTGTTCCTTCCAAAAAACTCTTCGCTGATTTGACTGCTCCTAAGTGCCATTGATTAGTGATTCTTGCAATATTCATGCATATTCTTGTATCGAGTGAAGGGTTTCTTGATAAATGACCCCAAAACACCATGAACATTTAGAGGAGGGAAAAGGACGCAGTACAAACAGAGCGCACCCTTCAACATTTTAGAATATTGAAGCCAAGGAAAATACGTTTTCAACCATTCAAATTTAAATTTTATAGTTGATTCTTCAACATCTTCGCTGAAATTGTAATTTGCCGGTGGTACCCAGCAGCGTTTCAAAATTTCCATCTTTTCAGAAGTAGACATAATCGATGATCGTCCAACATATGCTCCTAGATCATTCAAGGGATATTCTTCTAAACGCAATGTATTCAAACATGAAAATGTTGAAGGTCTTGTTTGAAGATCATCTAAGGATACCGTATCCGCTATCTCCTGTAAGATTATATAGTTAAACCTATTTGCAAAAGTTCTTGTTTATTGTGTACCTACCTAATAAATGTGTTAGTTTATCATCATTTTGATATTCTTGACGGAAATAGTTTCTAATACTAGAAAGTTGCCAAATTGCGGCGTCATGGACTGAGCCCGGATATCTAGCGCAACACCCAATAATTTTTGTATTACTATCTGAAAGCTTAACAGTATTTCAAAGAAAATAATTCAAAACTTATTGCGCTCAAAACTTACTAGCATTACATTAATGGAGTGCTTCCCCTTCCTGTTTATATATGCAAACGGTGGATGGATTTCGTCAGTCATTGGAGGAGCCAAAATATCCACATGTGTACCGTCTATGACCCCTAATACACCTCTTGCCCCCCATTTTTCAAAAAATCTGCAAATTCACAATATAATAATGTACCTTGAAGAATAATTCGAAATATATGCACCCCTGTTTAATTTCATTTTTGTCAAATATATTTGTTGGGAACCTAACTTTCTGTCTCAATAAATTATTGTTTATTACCCGACATACTTTATAAATAATTTTACTAATGGTCGATTGATCCAAAGAAACCCAATAACTACATCCCACAGAATTTTAGTAGGAACCAGTTGCGAGAAAGTTGAGTGTAGCTAGCACCTGAAATATGTCCTTATATTTTTTTTTTATTGCATTTAACCAAAAATGTCACCTACTTGTATATACACAGGAATGCTCGAAGTTGGTAAATAATCTTCTACATATATACGTTATTAGATTTTGTAGGCTTTGTTTGTCAAGTCGAAATATTTGTATGAAATGCTTGTCAGGCATTTCGAATGGATTCATTGTGTTTCTCAAACGTCGCCTCTGAATTCTCATATAATTTCTACAAAAAGATAAATTATAAATATAACATAAATTATAATCTTAAGTAGGTCATATATTTTAAGATTTTTTACACTTACCGATTATGATCTTCTTCTAATAGCATCCCAATTAGCAAAACCAGTCTATTGTTATTCATTATTTCACTTTTATTAGTAAAATAATCTCTGTTCCCGACAACAAACTGACGTCCGTAACTTTTACGTGAAATCTGTAAATAATTACAGATATTTGTAAATATGTAACTACTTGGAATTCCAAATTTTCTGTAGCACTTACAGATTCTATAAATTCATGCTACAGATGTGCACAGAATCCCACCATAAAGGGCGACACTAAACAAGATGTGATTTGTCCGTTGTACCCGTAAGTCTATTGTAGCTAAAATATTATCTGGGAGAAACAATATCAGTATGCGTGTGGTACAAAAATATTAGCTGCTGTAGCAAATGAATTTATTTACGTAAGTCTATTGCAGCAAAAATATCATCTAGGAGAAACAATAATAGTATGCGTGTGGTATAATAATTGTTGCGGCGCAGGTCACTATTCCAATCTCGAAGTGGAAATAATTATGAAATAGAGCGCCAAGATTGCGTTGCGTTTTATGAATGTGAGTGGCTGTATTGGCGAGTTGACTGAACGTCCTGGCAGGACAATTTGACGCAGTAGAAAAGGGGAAGATGCGTTGTGACGTAATCAAAAATATTCCACGAAATAGAAAATATACAACAGGAATGGTCTGGTTAGACACGATTCACCTGCAGGAGCTCTCTACAGGACTTCACAAGAAGGGTGCTCTAAGAGTGAAAGGATCAAAGGGTGGCCCACAAATAGTGTGTAGGAAATCGAAGCTAGTACCCTTGAACCTAACAACAGCAAAGATAGGAGTAAATACACATAAAGCGAGTGCGCGAGAATTCAAAAGAATGATAAAATATAATTTAAGTAATATGATGCGAATGTGTATACAAGTGTAAATTAAGGTCGAATAAATGTGTGTAAAGTGAGTGGATGAATATGGGAGATTCATGCACAGGTGTAACAAATAAATATCAATTAAATAAACAATAAATATAATATGCATACGTACTCAAAAATCACAGAATTCTCACAAAAAAATATAATGAAACAGATCACCATTAAATAAGTATAAATCTAGATTACATACTAAATATCTGGTGTAAACTATTCTTAAATGAACAAAATATACATGAATGAAATCATTGAAACTAACTGTACAAAGTGACACCAATAGTAATAAAAATGTAACACATGGGTTGTAAAATTCTAGGTTAAATGTTATACGAACAAGTGTGGAGTACTGGTAGCAAATGAATGTAACACAAATTGTACTCACTGCGTTCAGGAAGCGTGGGAAATACTTAAAAGCTACCTGTGGCGTGCATCAAAGCAATAAAGTCGATGTAAGCAGGAATTGGGTCCTCGTGCATCAATGTGGTACATGTATGTGTTGTGAATGGTGTATGTGTATTCCTGGTCCACTGTGGTATCAAGTGTAAATGTGTTCCGTGTTCCAGAGTGTAGCTTAAAAACGAAATGAATGTCAAACACTGTGTTTTACAATGTGCTGAGCACATGTGCACGTTGTATTAATATAATTAACGTTTAACTGAATTTATGTAAGTTCAAATAATGTAAACTTCACTGTGAAAGATTTGATATATAAGAAAACCACTAAACTAGTTATGTACTGGCTCAGAAAAAATACAAAACTTATAAAAAGAACAGCTGGCAACAATGCCGAGAGCTGTGTGTGCAAGACATGCGAACTCAAACACTGTTGTACGAGAACAACCCAGAAAAATACTTATGTCCGGTTCGTGGCCGATGAGCGATGAAACCAACTCAGCTACATAGATGGCTATAGGGGTCCCAACAATAATATTAGCTGCTGTAGAAAATCAAAATATTTACTTTAGCAGTGCATATAAGTTCAATAGTTTAGTAAATATTATATTTACATTAGTAAAATTAATTAGTTAGTTGATTTTCAGTAGAAAATAATAAGTAACTCAAGCAATATTTTGTTAGAAATATAATTTGTTTATGTAAAATTTTGGATTTGTAAACTACAAAATAATTATAATATTTTAGTAAATATTTTAACATAATGAATGAATATACCTCCAGATAATTCGTTTTATCTAGAAATATCAAGTTTTTTTTCTTTCAGTATCTTATTTGTGGATTTACATTTGTTGCATTTTGAGTTTTTACTGGTGCTATTTTTATAGGGCCAGTAGGAAAATTCGTAGGAATTCTTTGTGGTGGTGTGTCAGGTTTAAAATGTAGTATTTTTTAAATACTGAAAATTATTTTGTAACAGGTTTTCAATATTCACAAATGTAGTGGGATTTCTAGTGGCTAAATTATTTCTGTAGGGGCCACTAATTAACGAAATAAAATTATTTACGATTAATTTTTTCGTAAAATCCATGATATGCACTTTCTTTTCATTGTTATTTTCTTCAATACTTAATCGGGATTTAAATGCCATATATTTTTCTTTGGTTAATTCAATTAATTTATAAGGGTTCTTAATATTTTGAATTTTCAAAACTTCATTATTAATAGTCACCGCATTTGTTTTGTCTTTGAAATTGTTTATAAGATGATATTTTAGTTCGTTCCAATTTAGAAACTCTGTGTCTGTAAATTTATTCCCTCAAATTATGAAATATCTGTATGCAAAAATTAAAGTGCCAGGTAAGTATAGGTACCATTATATGAAAAAAGTAAAACAAAGTTTATTGACATGTGATGTTAAGTTTTGACATGTCACTATTTAACCAAATTGTAATAAAGAAAATATTTTAAATAGGCATTTTCTAAAGTAGTATGGGATACATACACGATGCCAAACTAATTTTCTAAAGACACACTTACCTCATGAAATTTAATAATGTAGTCTAATGTTGCTTGAAAATATTTCGTAATAATTTTAACTGCTTCAAGGGACTCAGAGTCTTGTTCTTCTAATGATATTTCAATTTCCCTCATTTTTTTTAAAATGGTAAAATTAATTATCTTTTTTTTTCGTTTAAGGATTAAATTTTCTGTGAAAATATGAATAGTGGCCCATTAATTTTTCATAGTTCCAATATAAATATTTGTCAATAAAAATAATGGGCCATTCTTTCCTTACGTCTGTAACAGATCGGCATATATCTGCATTAATGTATCTTCTTTGGAAAGCATAACTAGCATGCAAGTTTTTCTTCATCTTCTTTTGATAAAGTATCAATTTTATGTATGATTTGTTACAAATAAAAGAGTTATTTCTTTAAATGTATCCTCATTTACTCCAGGAGGATGAAGATCAGGTTGTCAATTTGTACATTTGTACAAGATACAAGTTTTCTTCGTTTTAGTGGTAGTGGTTGCATTAATTTCACTTGAAAATCCCCTTTTCATGTGCAATCTGTTAAAGACAGTTGTTTCGGTCTTGAAGTTTATGGAACGTTGAATGTGTACCGTCTCCCAAAATAATGTTATCATCATCTTAACCTTTAAAAGTAGTCGAATATTTATCAACGATTTTACGTGCAATCATTTTCATACATTTAGAAGGATACTTGTTTAATTTTTTCTAAGTTCTTTTACAACTGCATCAATGACAGCAGTTACTACTTTTTTATTATTTACTCCTTTTTTCACACTCTTTTACCAAATCTACGTAAAATGTATAGGAAGGAATAAAATATGTTTGCCCAAAATTCTTCTGAAATATTCTAGTCAAATTGAAGTGGAAATTTTTTAAGTGGAGAGGGAGATAATATGGTCTCTAAAACTGAAGACGTAGCCGATAATGTAGAGGATGAGGATGACAAATTATCCGTACTCCATTTTTCATCTGTTGATGAAAGACAACATTTCATTTGTCAGCAATTCTATGGTATCCCCATCACATTCCATTACAAGTTTCGAACCGTAATTTTAGGTATTGCATTATGTAGATATATATTTATTTAATAGAACTTTAAAAGCACTTAAAGTTAAATTTAACCCTAGAGGAGGCGCGCGAAATTTTTGAACATCAGGGGGCGCGCCGGTCTGAGAGACCGGATTTTACATATGATTTAATTAGCACTTGTTCGTAGCAATTATCTCTTGATATACTTAATTAATTATGGACACAGTGTAGTTTTATGATTTTTATTAAAATAAATATATTTTTTTACAAAATATAAGATAAAGTATTTGCAACAAAAATGCAAATCTTTGAAAAAAATTGAAAACTTTTTCAACGTATTGTGACGTTTTTATTTATATGGGTGAAGTGTAAAACATAGACAATTATTATTACCTAAAAGAATACGTTTATTAAACGGTAAATAAATATTAGAAATATAATTAAAAGATTATAAAAGTAACTAACACTATGATAAACAAATATTAACACTAATTTAAAGACTAAGAATATTATAACACACTTAAACACTAACATTATTTATTTAAACAATTAACACTACTCTTTATGTCACTAATTTATGTTCACTTGTCGACTTGTTTTTATATCACAAACTATTCACAACGTTTATTTATATCAGACTTCTTTACTCGTCAGTTCTATAATACAGAATGTGTCCACTGGCTTTGGCGGTGGGTTATATATGCCTGGCTAGATTATTTCTAGACTCTACTAGGACCTACTAGACAACTTCTAGAGGTAAACAGCGTGAACAATAGATAACCTCACTGCGACCTTATCCTAACAAGTTCGAACGTGTGACTCTGTGACGCGTAGTAGCGCGGCAGCGGCGGCCGCGGAGGTTACGTTACACTGCCCCCCCTAAGACTGTTTCGTCCCGGAACAGTCCGTGATGACGAAATCTGCATGTACTACCCTTGGTGCATTTCGAATTCTTAAAGAAGTGACAGTCGATTGTCCGCTCGACTTCTTCTTTCTGTCCGTTAGGATTAAAGCTGCAGACGAGAATTTGAAACGGAAGAGGATCTCTAACATGTTCTTTACAATCTTCCAGTCCAAACCATCTAGACCACAACCTATCTTCGGTACTGCTAGCTTCAAAATGTCATTCTCCAGTAGATGATCCCTCAAATCGCACAGCGAGTTCCATAGGCTTTGATACGACGGCTTCTTGTACGCGCGTGGTTTTGAAACAAGGTAGTAGATGTACCGCTGATGGTCTGAATTGCTATCTCTCAGTCGTAGCGTTTTCCCAACAGATGGACGTTGGTTGGCCAGTTCTTGTAGTCGTCCATATTTTGCCTTAAAGACTGAAGCTATGCCGCGGGACATCTTTAAGTCTTCTGATACACAGTGGCCGAGGGAATAATCTGAAGACACGGTGAACAGATCTCGATGTTCTTCTCTTGTCACGCCGTACCGCGCCTTGCGCCCAAAGGAATAGTTCTCCATGAAATCTTCAAAAGTCGGTTCTTGAACTATGATCCGACGAACTGTTGCTCCATTATGATCTTCGTGGTTGTCTCCGGCAAAAGGGGCTAGCCGATTAAAGTGTACCACTCTCGGCTTCCCAGTAGGTCGTTTCTTAATTCTATATACCACATCGTTTATTCTTTTGACTATTTCATAGGGGCCCTCCCAATTCTTTTGCAGCTTTAGTGATAACCCGCGGCGCCTTTGTGGGTTGTAAAGCCACACTAAATCCCCAGGTTGATATCCACCTTTTTCGGCTTTGATGTCATACCTGTCCTTCATTCGGTCGCTGGCAGTTTGAATGTTCGTGCGGACTTGTTCATGAATGTCATCCATTCTTCTCCGTAAGCCCGTAACGTAGTCTTCTCCGGCCAGGTCTTCCCCAGGTTTGCTGCCGAACACCAAGTCGCATGGTAAACGCAACTCACGTCCGAATAAGATGTTCGCAGGAGTTTGCCCTGTCGTTTCATGCACGGATGAACGATAAGCCATCAGGAACAGATGAAGATGTCGGTCCCAGTCTCTTTGGTGGTTGGAGACTACCTTCGACAAATATCGGTTGATCGTTCTGTTCATTCGTTCAACCATGCCATCGGACTGCGGATGTAATGCAGTTGTTTTTGTTTTATTAATTCTTAATATCTTACAGATATTTTGGAAAACGGCAGACTCGAAATTTCTTCCCTGGTCGGAGTGAAGTTCACGTGGTACCCCGAATCGGCATATACATTCTTTAACTAAGGTTTCAGCGACCGTGGTGGCTTCTTGATTGGGTAATGGATAAGCTTCAACTTCACTTGGTGAAGTAGTCCATCACAACCACGATATATTTATTTCCGTCGTTACTTTCTGGGAATGGTCCGGCCACATCAATCGCAATGCGCTCAAATGGACTGCCAACGTTGTATTGACGCATTGGAGCTTTTCGTCGTCTATGAGGGCCGTTACTTCCCGCACAAACCACACATTTCTTGCACCAGTCTTTAGCATCTTCAGTGAAGTTAACCCAGTAAAACCGCTGGCGCAATCTTTCTAGGGTTTTGGTGACTCCAAAATGGCCTCCAGACCCGTCATGGATCTCTTTCAACACGTCTGGTATTCTACTCTTAGGAATGACCAACTGACCTTTCTTCTCAGTTCCATCGGCATTCTCTACCACACGCTTCAACAGGCCATCCTCAATCACCATGGAGTCCCATTGCGCCCAGTACGCTTTTACACTCTGTGAGTGTGGTGCAACGTCTTCCCATATTGGTTTGCATTCTTCTGCTTTCCATTTTAATAAGATTTTCAAAGTTGGGTCATTTTCTTGGTCCTTGCGTAGTCCATGGGGCTGCCAACTGTCATCGACTACTGTTGTCCTGGCGACGGTAAACTGTTTCTCTTCAAGTCGACTACAATGTTTGCAGTCATCTTGGCAAGGCCTTCTGGACAATGCATCGGCATTACGATGGCTGGTACCTATCCTGTGTTCGATTTTGAAATCTTATTCCTGTAGTCTTTCTATCCATCTAGCCACCTGACCTTCAGGATTCTAGCATTGTAGCAGCCATTTTAATGCAGCATGGTCAGTTCTAATCAAAAAAATTCTTCCGTACAAATATTTGTAGAAATGTTCCTCGGATTTCACGACTGCCAAGAGTTCTTTTCTGGTCACACAGTAATTCCTTTCTGGTTTTGACAAGGTCTTACTAAAGTAGGCAATAACCTTCTCATGCCCATCTTGTATCTGGGAAAGAACGCCACCAATTCCGACGTTGCTGGCATCTGTGTCTAGAATGAATTCTCCTTCAGGTAAAGGATAACTCAAGACGGGTGCGCTTGTCAAAGCATGTTTTAGTTCTTTAAATGCAACTGTACAGTCCATTTCCCAGATAAATCTTCTTCCTTTTTCAGTAAGCCTTGTCAGTGGCTTTGCTATGTTGGCAAATCCAGGTACATATCGTCGATAATAGGTACACAAACCAAGGAAACTTCTGAGTTCGTGTTTGTCCCTAGGTGCTGGCCAGTCTCTCACAGCCTTTATCTTCTCCTGGTCAACTGCAATACCCTTACCGGAAACCACGTGTCCAAGGTAATGAACTTCTCTTTGAAACAGGTGACACTTCTTCGGGCTAAGTTTCAGGTTAGCCTTCCTCAATCTCTGGAAAACCTCTTCCAAATTCTTCATGTGGTCCTCGAATGTCTTACCTACCACAATAATATCGTCGAGGTACACTAAACAGGTTTTCCAAGATAGCCCAGCCAATACCGTTTCCATGAGTCGTTCAAACGTTGCAGGAGCATTGCAGAGCCCAAACGGCATTACGGTAAATTGCCAGAGTCCTGTACCATTGGTGAAGGCTGTCTTCTCCTTGTCTTTTGGATCCAAATCTACTTGCCAGTAGCCGCTCTTTAGATCCAAAGTGGAGAACATTTTTGAGCCAGCCAAAGTGTCTAATGTGTCGTCTATTCGAGGTAGCGGGTAGCTATCCTTCTTCGTCACGTTGTTAAGTTGACGATAATCGACGCAAAATCGTGTAGAGCCATCTTTCTTCTTCACTAACACCACTGGTGAAGCCCATGGACTGCTTGAAGGTTCAATCACATCTTCCATCTTCATGTCCTCGATTATTCTTTCTGCTTCCTCACGCTTCGCCAGTGATAGTCTTCTTGCTGGTTGACGGATTGGTCTTGCGTCTCCGGTGTCTATTTTATGGTGAACTACATTAGTTCTCCCTTTGGTTTTCTCATCAAATTGGAACACATCTTTAAAATTTCCAATTAGATTCTTTGCCTTTGTTCTCTGGTCGGCGGTCAATTCTTCAAATGATGTTGTCAATTGATTGATTAACGTGTCTGGAACTTTCTGAGATGTGTTCCCTTTGGCCTTTACAGTTCGGATAATTGAGGATACTGCCATGCATTCTCCTACAATTGTTCCTCTCTTCAGAACAACAGGATAAAAATTTACGTTCATTATCCGAACTGGTATTACCTGGCTGGCTTTGACCAGTGATTTTCCGACAACAACTCCAGTGCCGGTTTTGGCATCATCATTCTTGGGCTCCAGCATAACGATACTTCCCTCACAGAAACTACCATCTAAATGTGCTTCCAGGATAGTTTCACTTCGTTCAGGGAGGGTAATGTCCTCAGCCATTAGTACGCGCACAGCTTTGTCATCTCGTGGATTTAATACGAGTTCTTCTTCATTGACCATCATCACGCCCTTCTTCAGGTCAAGTTTAAAACCATGCTTTGTCATTGCGTCCATCCCAAGTATTAATTCATCTTCAACTTCAGCTACCAGCGCACGATGTTTGAATGAGGTTTTTCCGATAGTGATGGTGACATCTACTTCTCCTAACGCGCTAGCTTGTTCTCCCGTTGCTGTGCGTAATCGCCACTTAGTTGGTTGAAGATGCGTCTTGCCAGTTTTCCTTATCAAGTCGGGTCTGATTATAGTTTTTGTCGCACCCGTATCCAGTAGCATTTTCAATGGCCTTCCGTTAATAGAGCCATCCACATAGATGCTATTGGCTTTATGATGAAGAGATGCGACATAACTGATGGATTGTGGAGCTACTAGATTACGGGTCGACAGTTGCCCCTTCGCATCAACCCGATTTAGTTTTCCGACTCCTTTTCTTCCTTTGTCGATTCCGTCTTCTTTCGAGGGTTTCTTTCTTCCAGCAAACACTTCACTTGCAATTCGTCGCATTGTTTCTTCTAGATCTTCAGAGTTTTCCTTTCTCTCAGCATCGATATTTCGCAATCGTGATTGGTTACGTGAAGCTTGTTTGGCGGCTTCATGCTCCAATGCATATGAGAGTGCGTCAATTAATGTTTTTGGACGGGCCAATCGCAGTGCTTGTTGAGTTTCGCTGTCTCGAACTCCGTAGATAAATGATTGAGTAGCCAAGCACTCCAAAACGCTGTCAGGAGCTGTAGGATGTGCGAGATGAACTAAACGAGCTACGTCAACTTCAAATTCTTGAAGGCTTTCTTTTGAACTTTGATACCGGTTCCTCAGTTGCGTCTGGTACACCTGCTCCAGATGCGCATTTCCATACCGCATATCCAGTCGCTTGACTAGCTGGTCGTAGTCTTCTTGTTCTTCTTCTTTCAGCGTTTGCAGGATGTCGATAGCTTCTCCGCGCAACGAGACAGTCAACGCCGTAGCCTTCTCCTCGGACGTCCAATTATTCGCTTTTGCGGCCGCTTCAAATTGTTTTAAATAATTCGGCCACGAAGACTTCCCATCAAATTCCGGTGTTTTTATGTGCATTTTTGAAGTAGTATCAGCTTTTACTACTTTCCTTTCTTCTAGTACACCCACCTTTGCTACATCGGGATTCGACATTGATGTCGATGTAATTTTAGTGAATTTTTCCTGTATTTCTTCAATCTTCTTGTCATACTCATCTTTTAAATTCTTTAGGTCTTCTTCGGTTTTTCTAGAATTCTCCTCTAATTTTTGTTCTAATGCTCTAGAGTTTTCATCTAATTTTTGTTCTAATGTTCCTGTCAATTCTTCTTTTAATGTTCTAGAAATTTCTTCGGCTTTTCTAGAACTTTCTATTAATTTTTCTTCTAATGTTCTAGAACTTTCTTCCAATTTTTGTTCTAAGGTTCTAGAACTTTCTTCAGATTTTCTAGAACTTTCTACTAATTTTTGTTCCAAGGTTCCAGAACTTTCTGCTATTTCCTGTTTTAAACTTTGTTGTATCTGTTTACCAATGTCGGATACGTCATCCGGAATTTCGAATAGGTAATCTTCAGGATTTTCACCAGCATCGGTTAATGCCTGCCGCAGTCTTTCTTGAAGTGTTGATTTCCTTCCTGTTGTTTCCACATCCCGTTCTTCTAGTTCTCTCTTGAGATCACCTACTTTTAATTCACTTAATTTTAATTGTTTAGTCGCCATTTTATTTATTTTTATTTATTTACACTTCACAGTTTAACCACCCCACACCTGACACCAATTGTAACGTTTTTATTTATATGGGTGAAGTGTAAAACATAGACAATTATTATTATCTAAAAGAATACGTTTATTAAACGGTAAATAAATATTAGAAATATAATTAAAAGATTATAAAAGTAACTAACAGTATGATAAACAAATATTAACACTAATTTAAAGACTAAGAATATTATAACACACTTAAACACTAACATTATTTATTTAAACAATTAACACTACTCTTTATGTCACTAATTTATGTTCACTTGTCGACTTGTTTTTATATCACAAACTATTCACAACGTTTATTTATATCAGACTTCTTTACTCGTCAGTTCTATAATACAGAATGTGTCCACAGGCTTTGGCGGTGGGTTATATATACCTGGCTAGATTACTTCTAGACTCTACTAGGACCTACTAGACAACTTCTAGAGGTAAACAGCGTGAACAATAGATAACCTCACTGCGACCTTATCCTAACAAGTTCGAACGTGTGACTCTGTGACACGTAGTAGCGCGACGGCGGCGGCCGCGGGGGTTACGTTACAGTATAATAATGAAAACTGAACAATCAACTTAAAAACTACTCCTAAATTGAAATATAAATTATGTAATCAATAAAATAAACATTAAAACACAGCTAATTTTGGATTGCAATGGTAGTCTTCGCATAATACCACTTGTGACGCTAGCCCCTGTTTGGGCGCCATTTGTGACGCCGGTCCTTTGGGATGAGGCGCCATCTTATCCTCTCTTCCAGCAAGATTCGGGTTGCTCGGGCGCCTTCGGCGGATGCTGAAAGAGGGGAAGGTTTGCTGGATAGCTATCTGCGGAGGTGGGTTAGGATTTGTCTCAGAAAAAGCTCGTAGTTAACTTAACCAACTACTTTATTATTCCCAACGTAATGTAAAATTAAAATGTAACAAATACACAAATAAAGAATGAAAACCCTTGTTGAAAACTGTGACGGACTGAATTTAATCTACTAGGGAACTGTGCTCCCTCGCAACGGCAATAGCACAGTCTGTAACGGCGGTAAGTAAAAATGCAATTATCTAATAAAAAATAAAGTACAAAACGGACTCCTCTACATAAGGTATCGGAGATACGGACGGACAGAAATGTCCTGTTCAGAATCGCTTTTATCGTTCTTCTCTTTGATAAAATCTGTCTCATCTGTTTCCGACTCTTCGTCATATTGTATATCGTCCTCCGTTTCAATTTTTTTCATTAGACGATGGAGTCGAGCCTATTCTGCTTTATAATGTGACATGTCTTCTAAAAGTATGATAACAAACTGTTACATGATATATAACAATATAAGTGTTAGGAATTGTGCCCCAACTGCTGGTATTAAGAATGAGTGGACTGTAAAATCTTTAACAACAAGCTTTAATGCAAAACTTAACGTTGTACAATGTTTAATTATATAACAATACAAAAATGCGATAGCGAACTGCGCTGCGTGGTCGCCTGTGTGCGAGTCTGGTCTCGAATGCTGTGTGGTCTGCGCTGCAACACATGCCTCGCGTTGGCCGACCCCCACCACTGTGCGCTGTTGCCGAGTGCTCAGTTGCCTTTCCTAACATGCCGGCGGCCTTGAAAGCACCCGCTTTCAACAACGTTTCTAGGAATCTTCCTCTTCGACGGGTAAGACGCAGATTTTGGAAAACCCACGTTTTACGCAGCCCCTTGCTGTCTTCACAGTCGCAACCCGCGCGACTCCGTCACTGCCAGGATGCACCTCCTGGATTCGGCCCACCTTCCATGACAAAGGCGGAAGATTTTCTTCGCGTAAGAGAACCATGAGACCTGGTTTTAAAATGTTTGGATCTTGAAGCATCCATTTATTTCGCTGCTGCAGTCCATGAAGATATTCGACGGACCATCGTTTCCAAAACTTCTGATGGATCTGTTGCATTTCTTGATACATGTTTAAACGATTGACATGTATCAAATCTTCTTCTGGCACGCTGTCTAGTCTGGATCCAATGAGGAAATGTCCAGGAGTAAGGGTTCCAAGGTCATTAGGGTCATTTGACATAGGACAAATTGGACGTGAATTTAGTATGCACTCTATTTGTGTAATAACAGTAAAAAATTGCTCATAAGTTAAATGAACATTACCCATTACTTTAAATACCAACCCACCAAAATGAGGAGTTCTTGGAGGTATAAATTTCCAAGTTATTCGGTTTTGTAAGAAATAACTTTGTACATTATTATCTTCGCATAATTCATTTAATTTTTTATACAAATCATTGAGTGCATTAGCGGCACCGACAAAATTTAAACCATTGTCGGAGTAAATTTGTTTTGACAGACCGCGTCGTGCAAAGAACCTTTTCAGCGCATTCAAAAATGTGGGCGTTGAAAGATCACCTGCTAGTTCCAAATGAATTGCCTTTGTGGCAAAACAAACAAATACACATATGTAAATTTTTACTAATTTTCTATTTCGAGTGCTACATTCTTTTACCAAAAATGGTCCTGCAAAATCTACACCTGCAGTGCTAAATGGTCTTGAAGGATTTACCCTTGAGACAGAAAGTTGTCCCATAATTGGCGAGAAACTGGTTGGTTTATATTTAAAACATATGATACATTTGTGTATTAATTTTTTAATTGTTTTTAACATTTACAGGCCAAAATTTAGTCCGCATGGCTGATAAAACAGTTTGGACTCCTCCATGAAAAGTGCGTTCATGCTCATTTATTATAATTAATTTTGTAAGTTGATGTTTAGCAGGAAGCAACATAGGAAATTTGTGGTCAAAATTCAAATTGGCATTTCTTAACCTACCTCCCACACGAATAATTCCTTTATCATCCAAAAACGGATTTAATGCAACTATGGAACTCTCTCTTGCAACATTGCCTGATTTTTTGAGTTTATGTAATTCCTTTTGATATTCTGTTGCTTGAACTATTTTTACTAAGAGATTTAATGCATTTTCTACTTCAGTACCTTGTAATTTATTACTTAATATTCTTTCAGCAGATGTTCGTTTCTTAATATTATTTATAAATCGAAGACAAAATGCTACTACCTTTAATAGCTTATTGAGACTTGAATATTTGCCAAATACGTCAAAATAATCCGACTTTGATAAGTTAACTAAAGTATTCGTATTTCGCTTCTCTGGCATAACTTGTAAATCTGAATTTTCACTTAAATCACCTTGATCATGCTTTGGCCAGTGATTCATATTTTGTCTGAGCCAATTGGGCCCATGCCACCAGAGATTACAATCTGCTAACTCTTTAGGAGTGCACCCTCGCGAAATTATATCCGCGGGATTGTCTGCTGAGCGTACATGTCCCCACTGCCCAATATGTGACAGACTTTGTATTTCTGACACCCTATTGGCAATAAATGTTTTCCAATAAGATGGTTCCTTTGACAACCATGCTAATACAATTTTTGAATCGCTCCATAAAAAAATACTTGGATTTATCTTGAGAGCCTTGATACTTTTATCAATTAAACGAGTAAGCAGTACAGCTGCACATAGCTCTAATCTAGGCAAGGAGATGACTTTAAGCGGTGCGACACGTGATTTAGAACATATTAATTGCGACTGTATTTTACCATCGACAGTAGAAGTTCACGCATAAATGCAAGCCCCATACGCGTGCTGTGATGCATCAGCGAACCCATGGATTTGTATTACCGCATAATTAGCTAACAAAACATGCCGCGGAATAGAAATTGATTCTAATTGTTGTAAATCTCGAATATATTGTAAAAAAATTACTCGAATATATTGTAAAAAAATTATTTTGTTTGTTTCAGGAATTTGTTGATCCCAGTTTAATTTTAATTTCCATAACACCTGTAATAACAATTTTGCATTTATGATTATCGGACCTACGAGGCCTAACGGATCAAAAATTTGACTAAGAACGGATAAAATTGCTCTTTTTGTTATGTTTTGCTCATTAAATTCTATATTTACTGAAAATTGGAATGAGTCTAAATTAGGATTCCAACAAATACCTAACGCCTTTGTGGTTTCACCGTCTTTAATATATTTTAATTGTTCTGTCTCTGAGCTCGGAATATTTGATGTCCATTGTGTTAAAATGAAACCTGCTAATTTCAATATATTATAAATTTCATTTTTTAATGTAATTAAACCATCAATTGTTTCTTCCCCCGTCATCAAATCATCTACATAAAAATCTTGAATTATTATTTCCGCTGCACTAGGAAATATATCTTTGTTGTCAATAGCTACTTGTTGTAAAGCTCTGATAGCTAAAAAAGATGCAGGTGCTGTCCCGTAAGTGACTGTGTTAAGCTCATAATGTGCTAACTCGTCGTTTGAATTTTCGCGCCATAATATTCTTTGTAGATTGCGCTGATCCGGTTTAATATTAACCTGTCGGTACATCTTGGTGATGTCACCTTTGATTACATAATTATGCTTACGAAACCGTAATAAAATTGAAAATAGATCATCTTGTATTACCGGACCTACATGCAACACTTGATTTAGAGATATATTTGACGAACTTTTGGTGCTGGCATCAAACACCACTCTCAATTTTGTCGTTTTACTGTCGGGTTTCAGGACGCCATGATGTGGTAAATAATATGTGACGTCAGTGGTATTTATTTGTTCTGTATTTAATTTAGACATATGGCCTAACCTTTCATACTCCCTCATAAAATTTATGTACATTTCACGAAGAATATTATTTGTATGTAATTTATGTTCTAGATTTATGAAACGTCTTTTTCTTTTAATGGCAAAGCTACTGTGAAGCGCCCCGTTTCATCACGAATATAATTATTCATAAAATGATTCTCACAATATTGTTCATTTTCGGAGAATTTAATAGTGTTTGGCGTATACGGTACCTCTTCAAGAGTCCAAAATTTTTCTAATTGTGTATGAATTTGATTTTCTTGCACTAAAAAACATTTAGAGTTCATGTTGCTATTGGCGTTGAACAGTAATGAACGTGTCACTAACCAACCTAACTTCGTGTTTTGCAAAATTGGCATGCCTTGTCCTAGACTGATCTGTCCAGTTGATAACAATTTATAAAATATTGATGCGCCTAACAATACTTCTACGTTGCTTGATTTAAAAAACTCTTCGTCAGCTAACTTTATGCCTTGAGGTATTTGAATTTGCGAAATGTCATATGATAAGCATGAAATATTACCTGTAATATTTTTTAAAACTAAAAACGTCGCATTTTCCGAAAAAATTGAAATTGTTGATTTTAATTTTGTATTGACCTTTTGTGTTACGGTTGATGCCGAACTTCCTATTCCTGTGATAGGGAAATTAATGTTTTTTTCTTGCAAATTTAATTTTTTAACTAAACTAGAAGTAATAAAATTACTTTGAGAGCCTCCATTTAGTAGAGCTCTACATTGCATATATTGGCCATCATTACTTTGTATCCAAATTGTTGCAGTTGCTAAAAGAACTAGCGTATTGTCATCATTACTACAATGTGCGTTAATGTTTACGTTATTGATACTCGCTTGTGATGTAATATCTGAATTTTTAGCCTTTATATCAAACTTGTCATCTGTACTAACCTGAGTAGTTTTTTCTGTACTTACATGTAACAATGTGTTGTGTTTACGACTACAAATTTTGCAAACCCCCTTACACTCGTGGTTATTTGAGTAAGGTCGAAAACAATTTATACATAACTTGAGTCTTTTTATTTCATTCTGTCTACTATGGTTGTCTAGTTTCAAGAATTCTTTGCAATAATAAATAAGATGATCTTGTTTGCAATAAAAACATTTAGATTGCTTGTTAATCGCTAAATTATTAAATGATTTGCGTTCTACCGGTTTTTGATAGTAATTGCCTTTCTTTGAACCCGATACTGTATTTAATGACTCATTATTGCGCGTGTACAAACTCTCTAGCATTTGACATCTATTGTTTAAAGATTTTAAAAATTTCTCTAATGTCGGTAACTCATTAGGTTTAATCTTTGATTCCCAATCGCATTTACTTCCGAAATCTATTTTGGACGTCAATAAATAAATTAATATTTCGTCACAATTGTCTACTTTAGCACCCAGTGAGCGCAATGCCCTGATATTTTTATTAAATGTATCAATTAAATTTCTTAATGCAATTGGACTTTCTTTGTGTAATGGCTGCAATTCGAATAATGATTGCAAATGACTGTTTATTATGATTCTTTTATTATCATATCTATCTTTCAACAAGTCTAAAGCTATGTTGTAATTATCGGCGGTCACTTCCAGTGATTGAACTAAATCGCGCGCTTCACCTTCCAAACATGAAATAAGGTAATGAAATTTTTTGACATTGTCTAAACTATCGTTTTTATCGATAAGAGATTCAAATGTGTCCCGAAAATGAGTGTACTCATTGTAATTACCTTTGAAATGTGGTAAATCTAGTAAAGGTAAATTAACTTGTTGCATTACATTTTGTACTTTCACTTCTGAACATACAGGCTTTGTTTCAACTTGCGCCGGAACTACTGATGTATTACTTTTTTGTTTTTTAAGTATTCTTTGCACTTGCGCCTTCAATTTATAGTAAACTTGCTCAAACTTGGTTCTATCTTTAGTTTTTTCTTCTTCTGACTCAAGAAGTTCAATTTTAGCTTGTACTTCATTAAATTCTTTTAATACTGGTAAAAAAACCTCAAACCGCGCTTCTAATTCATCAATATCAATACTATCTTCTGGCTTTGTGTCAACAAAACTTTTAAACCGACTAACTTTGGCTTTTACTTGACTTCTTTCTTTTTTAAGAACTTCCATAATGTTTATGACAATAACTTGTAACTAATTTGACTTTAATTACACAAATAGTGGTGCATGCAATGTGATTGTTAATTGGATAGTAATTAAAAGGATTGACTCACAGCTGTATAATCCTGAAGCTACTTCGACATCTGCTTCTTTGTTTACTTGAATGGTCGGAGCTCGGATTCCTTTGTTGCTGCTTGCCGCGATGTGACCTTTCTGTTGTGATTCGGCTCGATGCTGACCAAAAATGTTAGGAATTGTGCCCCAACTGCTGGTATTAAGAATGAGTGGACTGTAAAATCTTTAACAACAAGCTTTAATGCAAAACTTAACGTTGTACAATGTTTAATTATATAACAATACAAAAATGCGATAGCGAACTGCGCTGCGTGGTCGCCTGTGTGCGAGTCTGGTCTCGAATGCTGTGTGGTCTGCGCTGCAACACATGCCTCGCGTTGGCCGACCCCCACCACTGTGCGCTGTTGCCGAGTGCTCAGTTGCCTTTCCTAACAATAAGGATAGCAGAAAACAAACCTTTTTAATATTTGAAACTAATAGTAAGCATAAATAAACTGTGACGTGAAAGGGCGCGCCGGTTTGTCGCACCGGACACAACCAAAATAATACTATGCGCAATCGCACTAATGTATTGATATGAAGAGAGGCACGAAAGAACAAATTAGACTCCTACTGAAGATTACAGCCCAATGCATACAGCGATAATTAAAATACATTGAATTAAATATCGGTACGGTCCAGGAGACCGTGCGCGGTGCGCCCTCTGTAGGTTTAAGGTGGCTCCTATACTGAAGCAACAAACAACATGACGTGCAATTATCAATATACAGGGTGCTAATAAAAGGGTAATACATTTGAGGGTATATACATTTCGATGTGCTGATTACCAATATTTTTTTTCCACGTGTAATTTTTTTTTCAACTCATCAATTCTAACCCTGAAGAAGACTATTGTACAGTCAAAACGTCGGCATGAATAAATTTTATTATTGACTGCAAGTCCGAAACATTGTTACTACCTATTTCCATCTCCATTTGAAGGGTATATTGCAAGAAGTCTCTAAGTAACATTTCAGCATTTTGAGTTATTTGCGTTTTAAAGTTTTAATATTGTCCTGAATTTATATCAATTAGACTACTGTGTTCTAATACTACCGGGATATGAAGAATATCAAGTTACACAAAATACTAAAAAGAAAGGTTAAAAATTATGTTGCGGTTTTTCGTAAAAGGTTATTAAAAAATGAAAAATTATATATTTTTGTTGAACTGTTCCATATAAATTGGTATAAAAAAGCAAATTCGATAGATAAAAGCAAAATGCACTTTGTATACACACATATATATATATATATATATATATATATATATATATATATATATATATATATATATATATATAATAGTATAACCTAGTATTATTCATGTTCTTCGAAATCTGATTCCTGCGTTTCAGTATCTTCAACTTCTGCAGCTTCTTGATCCAATAGTTTATAAAAATTTCTATGTTCTTCTTTTTCAATATGTTGCACTAAAAATTTAACGTTCTGTAACTTTTTTATCTTTAATATATAAAAACTTTTGATAGGCCATATTGGGAATGAGCCCCATAAAAATCGTTGTTGGCCTACTTTGTGCAAGGAAAAGTCCGTGTACGATCCTGTCATTGTTGATCTAGATTTTGGTGTTGATGTTGAAGAGAATATAACGGATCTAAATTGTGAAATTCCGGGTACGGATGCTTTTATCCTAATTATATACTGCCACGTAGGTACCTTTTTTTCCAAATAATAAAATTATTATCAACAGGTGGCAAAACGTAAACTATACAGGCACGTACCGCAAAAGTGGCTTCCCACACATGACACCGGCTAGCTAGCAGAGAGGAGGAGGGTTTGTAAATGTAAATCACAAATTGTATCTTACTTTTATAAGGGCGCCAGGTATTTTAACAATGAACCCCATTCACGAAAAATACCAAAATAATAACTCAAGCTGAAAATATAAGGAGGTTCAAAGGATAAAATTTTAAGACAAGGGTTACGTATTAAATTAGGTTGGTTTATAACAAAAGTTTGAATAAATTTCGACAAATACGGTTTATTAATTAACCCAAACAAAACCTTGCAACAATTGACAAATTGTTGTCTCAACTGAAGTTTTAATGAAAAATGAAGTGATGAAGGGGAAGGTGAGATGTGCGCATGAAATTATCTTAAATTAACAATTACAAACCAGTGGCGTAGGGCAGGCCACCAAAGAAAATAAGAACAAAATAATACTGCTGCAAGGCAGTAGCTCCACAAAATTTATTACGTGGAAAAAATAAAAATGATAGTAACGACTAAACTGACAGTAATAAGAGCACAGAATAATATTATCAATACATAAAATAGTGTAAATTATATCTGCACGGCGCACCGTAAGTGCGTCATTGACAAAAAATAAAAGCGCACAAAAGTACAAAAGTTCTCAGTAAACAGGAATATACTCGCCTGAGGTAACAACATTGTTTATACCGAAATTATGTAGCCACAGTTGCCTTAAGTAGTACTCATCACCAATATTAGTAACAGGAAGAGGCAGGTTTTTTTGAAAATCAAAACATATCACTAACTCATCTTCTTTAGGATTACATTTCTTATTCTTCAAGTTATCAAAAAAGTTTTGAGCTTTTCGCAAATGAAGTTCTCTTTGAACAGAGCGATTTTAGAGAATTTTCATTATTATTTAATTTCTCAGAATTTATATTTGCCAAAAACTTTGTACAAGTCATACAAAGTAGATATCTTTTTAGGATGTGAAAAACTGAAGTTAAAGTCCTCGTTAAATATTTTATAAAATATGGAGTAGGATACTATATTGTCAGAGAACTGTTGAATATATTTTCGGTGCAGGGTAGCCACAGATAAATCAGAAGAAAGAATTTTTTTATTTTTATTTTGTGTCCGACTGTACTGTGCAACCCCGACAAATTTTGTAAAAACTGGTGAACTTTATTAATATTTTCGATTTTTGTACGTTTTGGACGATTACTGTGTTTTTAAAATCAGAAAATATATTTTCATACTCTGCTTTGGTTATTTTTTCCGCACATTTACATCTACACAAAGGCATTTCACCTATCTTTCTAGAGTTTTTGCGTCTTATTTTTTCCTTGTTTCTCTTCTATTGTGTAGGGTCTGATTTACGTTTTTTCTGTTGAGTTTCTTCTACGTCCTTTTCTTTTTTGAGCTTCTTAACTGGTTCTGATTTTTTCGTTCTTTTTATCTTCATTTTCATGAAAGCTTGGTGTGGAAGAAACTGTATGATCAGGTGATCCTTCTGAATCAGAAGGCAGCCATTCGTCTTCGCTTGCTGGGAATGGGTTCTGGAATACATTTTTTTCTCACAAAACCTGTGCCATACTACAGTTTATAATCTAGACTTGCAGTATTATACTCATACGTATTATACTCTTTTATACATTTTATTTTATACGCTACCGTCCCTGATAAGCCTATTGGGGACATCACTTTTAAAAAAATGCGCTAAACGCGTGTAACGATGGTTCCTGTTCGGGCGCCATTTGTAACGGTGGCGCCTGTGGCGGTGGCTGGGCCATCGTTGTATCGTCCTTTCAGCCGTCGGTCGGATTGCTCGGGCGCCTTCGGTGGTGGTGGCTGAAAAGGGACAATACGGTGCCGGGATAGCTCGTGGAGGCTGGCCAAGGTTTAGCTGAAGAAGCACGCTTTTTACCCGTAATAAAATAATCTTTATTCTATCCTAACCCAAAAATACAAAAAGAGTAAGTAGAAAAATAATATAATAAACAAAAGGTGTGTCGGGCCACAAACTGTTACGGTACAACCCCAAATGAACGGTGACTGTGCCCCCGCGATACGGCAATGGCACAGTCTTTGACAACAGTAAGTATAAATGAAATATGTTTCAAAGAAACAAACATACGGTAAGTTAAAATTACAACTTGCGCCAGCAGCAATTTTCTGTGATAGCACAAATTTGACGGCGGAGTCTCTATCACCCACAAGAGACACGGATGGTGATTCTACACTCACCAAAGACGGTGGCAGTTCCACGGAAGACTTCTCTGACTCTTGCGTGCGCAGCTCAGCCGATGATCTCCAGAAGACCATCAAGGCGAACTCTTGAACTGATTTCTCCAAGTGATTCGGCGTCTTTTATACCCAAAATCTGGTAATCCGGCAGAATCTCGTAAAATACTTGGAGGGGAAAGTTTTAAACTTAGTTTGTATAAAATGGCGCTGCTGGCGTTTGTACAATAAAAATAAAATATATAAAAATAACTAGAAGTCATTAAACAACCCGATTGTACCAGTTTGTAACTCACAACAATCAAAATTCAACAATAAACATTATAAAATAAATAATGACAACTACAATTTTATTGTTGTAACGGTAGACGTCTGGCAGAGCGTTGTTGTTAATTTCCGTGCTGTCAATCAATGACAGCCGCTACAATTTACGGTTAAACAAAGTAAAATAAAACCTGTACAAAGCAAATAAACAAAGAATACAACAATACAATACACAAGGTATGATTTACATAGCGATATCATCAATCATTGTTCAGGTAAACATGTGTTTTATTTGTACAACATTTTTAGGGTTATATTTACAAAGAGTGCGTGACCTAGATATGATTTACATTGCGTGTGGCTTGCTAGAGGCCCATGTAAATAGCCACCAATGTCAAAACAACGCTCAACATCATATATTTATAAGTTTAATCCGGTTTGTGAGCGGCAACATGTTCTCAACACAAACACATGTGATCGGGATTTATGAACTTCATCAGCGAATTATAATGAATTTACAAATAACTAGAGATGGACACTGTTACCAGGTACGTATCGTCACACGCGATACCGCAAGGTGGTGTGAAAACCAACGCATAATTGTTGTAAACGCCGATAGTTTATATATTTGTAGTTTGAAAATCCACAATACATATATTCACCCAGACTTTAATAGTGAAAATTAAGCGTGGTAGCAAGTAGAGAGCATGAGTGCGTCAATCCGATACGACACGCGATTTCCCTCGCCTGTAGTTCGTAGGATATTGATATTATGTAAAAATGTATATAAACCTTTTCGATAGAGAATTTAGTTATCTTTAATTTTGATATTGACATTATTTGTCGCAGGACCATCCAAAACCGAGTTATTGGCAAAAATAAACGTTTTTCGAGCGATATTTCGGCAAAATTAGGGTAATTCCGGGGGGTGCGCGAGGGGAATAAATGAGTATGTCTAAAAGAGGCCTACAATAAACCGATTCCAAATCTTTTTCCCGATTTAAAACGATCTTTACCTCTGTTGAACTTCCTGACGACTGGCCTATTTATTAACAACTTCACAATTTAGTTTACATGATGGACACCAGAAAAAAGGGATCTAGATTTTTCTAAGAGATTGAATGCGTCTTCACTTACGTTAATGCAAGATATGTGATACCACTTCTGACAAACGCCATCACAGCCCACTAGGAGTTCACGTTTTTTAAGACGACACTTGCCACAATCATATGACATGATGATTGGTTAAATAAATATTATTATATAAAATTTACCATTGAAAAAAACAGTAGATTTTTAGTCACTTGTTAAAATCGAAATTTAAATTTGCACAGCTGATAAATCCAACACGCAGGTATCGCACGGTTAAACAATGAAGATATAGCACTGGTGAACACTAATAATTTATTTATTTGGACGATTGTAAGTCATTGACACTTAAGCCGACTTAAACATGTAAGATTAATTACCAGTTGCTCAGCGACAAATGAACATTTTCTGATACACTTAAATTGAGAATTGTAGCTCGAAGAGAGCAAATGACGAAAAGTAAACTACTGAGAGCTATTAAATTTTCACTAAGGATCAGATTGATAACACAAACTTTAATTAATTATAGAAATAAACTACTTTTTTTTTAACCTTTCAGCGAGCGCTCTTTTTCTTCCTTTGTGCGGGCGCTTGTCGTAAATTTTACGTCATTCAGTTTTATCAAAGTTATTGGTTTTTTCTTTACTTAAGTATTGGGGAATTGCTATGGGATGTAAAAAATGATATACCACACTAACGCAAAATAAATTTATTCAACATTCGTGAACAACAAAACAAGAACATTCCAAAAAATAAAATCAAATCAATATATTTCATTGAGCTATTCGTCAAGACCAGTACCCTCATCCTTGCAATTGTCGCAGACAACTTCAACCGCAGAATGGTTCTTGCATGTAAATGATTGGCAACGGCAACACTTCATTGATGCTGAAGATCTTTTCTTCTCCAATACACATGACCGACACACACCGCGTTTTGGAAGGTTTTCTTCTTCTCTTCTAGGTTCAACAGCTCGACCATAATTCACTTTGAGAAAAGCATTTATATCTAGAGGTAAATATTTGAGATTTGATCTGAAGATAAGGTGCTCTTTCATCAAGCTCAATGACATTTTTTTCAGAAAAAATCTTCGTTGCTGAGGAGCCTTTGTTGGACAGGCAAATTTGAATAAAATTTGAGCATTTATACCGGCAATATTCATGAAGCTGTAGAAAACGACACAGGGCTATCTCTTTGTTATTCTCGAGACAGAGTAAGCGGCACACATCTTGTCAACATTGTCCACTCCGCCTTTGGTTGCGTTGTAGTCCAGGATAATCTGGGGCTTTCGGGTTTCGGGGTCCATTTCATCGTCGTCATATATTGTTGAGAGTAATATTACAGATTTATTTTCCCGAGGCACATAGGAAACCAGCGTCTTGTCCTGTTGGAATCCAGAAAGACAGGACTCTACAGCCCTGTTTTTGTCCGGCAAGATATCTCTTGGAATTTCAGCTTGGTTTTGCTTCATTGTGCCCAAAATTGTTGTTTTTCGTGAGCAAATAGTCAGCGAGTGGTACGCTTGTGTACCAATAATTATCAGTAGTCAAATTTCGATTCGAGTTTTCTATAGAAGTGACTAGATGTTTCACAATATCTGTTGGAGAATTTGAGGCCGCAAATGGTCCATCTGGTTGTTTTCCGCAGTATATTTCTAAATCGGACGTGTAAAATCATTTGGCATCACATAAAGCAAAAATCTTTATTCCGTATTTTGCTGGGAATATACTGAGTGAAACCGCAACGACCCCTAAATGGATGCAGCATCTCGTCAATTGTAGTGTATTCGCCCAGATTGAACGCCGACCTGCAGTTGTTGACGAAAGCTTGAGAAAAGTAACGAATCGCTGCCAGTTTGTCAACTTTCTTCCTTTCGACTATAGTATTTTTGTCATCGAATCTCAGGCAATGGGTAATGAAGAGAATCCTCTTGTAGCTCATGACAGCTCTTGCAATTTCCGGTGCCGTCACTCGTAAAGATCTCTTTCACATTTGCGTGGTGAGATTTTTTTATACCAATCAATTACAGTAGACCCAAGTATGCCATAAACTCGTGCCTGTCGATATTTCTACAGTCGCGATCTCTAGAATATTGGTTTTGAACTCTCAGCTGATCAATGTACATTTCAGAACACCATCAATCATAGGGATGTCGATAATTTGAAAGAACGCATCTTTTTCGTTTTCAATACCACGAGCTCGTTGAGTGACGCCAGTGGGTACTTTGACTACGTTTATTCTCTTGGTTTTTGTAGATTTGTTTTTTTCCTATGTAAAACTGTTCAGTGACTAGGTCTTCTTCTTCAGATTCCCCTGAAGAATTCTTTTGTTCGGTAGCACTATCTTCAAGTTGTTGCTCGATTTCTACATCCGAAAGTTCACTGTCACTTGAGGGGAAGTTGGTCTCGTTATCTTCTTCTGACTCGTCAAATAAATGCTCAACAATATCATCCAGCTCTTTTTGCGTAACTAGCCTGTGAGCCATAATATGAAATGTCTAAAACGCAAAAGAACATTGTAAAAGAAATCATAGAAAATAGCACAAGTAATATACTCGCACATAAAGGCGCGTGTCGTAAAATTTATGCTCAACTAAATATATGTTTAAAATAAACAATCTTGTTCATATCCGTCCGTCTGGACTTTAGGGAGAGACTGATCTTGGAATAGGTGGGAGCTCAGCACTCGCGGAGAAGCGATAAGAGTGGGGGGCGCGATTTTGCGCATTTGTCGTAAATTTTACGACAACGCGCCCGCTGAAAGGTTAAACACAAATGCGAGCCGCCAAAACACATGCTAAGAAAAAAAAGCAAATTATTAATTAATTATATGTTAAGAAATACAAAAATGAGCTTACATATTTTATGTATACTAAAATAACTTCTTACAATTTGATTCTAATTACAAAACTTTTATTATTAAGACAAAAGATTAGTCAGTACGTATCTACTTAAGAATTACTTGTTATATACTGGTCGTCTGGTCGTTGTCGTCGTTGTTACCGCCAGTTTTACATAATTTTGTAATTTTTACATATATAATTGAAAATCTGAAATAAAAATGTATTTGCATTACATATAAAATTTATAATAATCCAACTACTACGTAAATATCACATTTTCCAGAAATATTTTCATAATATATAATTTTTAAAGAAAAACTACCGTAGGATTACATGCATTTTGTAGTTGTTACATGTAAATGAGATTTATAACTCTAACAATTAAAATATACATAAAAATGTTTTCGTTTACAATTTTGAAACTTGGCAAGAATAATAAACGATTTTTTTGAAATTTTCTGATACCATTTTAAAACATTTTCGATCTGCGCTTTAGGCCCTCAGAGGGGGGAAGCTATGCTTTGTGGAGTACAAAGTATAGGGTTACGAAATTAAAAGTATTAAATGTTTTGAAGTTTATTGCTTACTAAACTTTATTTTCTTTTATGATAATTATAAAAGCAGTCCCTTCCTTTAATAATACATAAATGCCACCTTACACTTTGTGCAGAATATATGTGATTTTTTTCACATTGTTCCATTTTACAGCGTGTGTTGTTTTTGTTGTTATCAAACATTGGCAGATAGCCATACCCATCAACCTCATTTCTTCTAAGGGCTTGATTTCCAGTTTTCTTTTCGTGGCAGTAAGTTCCGCTAGCTGATTCATGTCATTTGATGGTCTACCTCGTTTTTGTGGTTCTCGGTGTAGTATCAGATTTTCGCCAACACTTTGGGGGAAATTCTGAAGATCTAGCCATTGTTTTTTTGGGATGTTCAAGGCCTCTGCATGCCTTTTGTACTTTAGCCATGAATTCACGAGTGTTACGTCCACCGCATGAGTTATCATGCGTCCAGCCCACTTTCTTGATCTTATATAAGACCGATAAATACTCAAAAGGAAGTCCATTTTGTCAACTCTCCCCATGTTTTGATTATATATTTGAACCGATTGTGGGCTTTCCACATAACCCTCCGTCGGGCGCACCTCTGATCGAAACAGAATCAGGTGCACCCTGAGTAGCGTCTAAGGAAAGCAAACATACCAAATTGGATGAAAAAAAAGAGTTTAATGAACAAAATGAAGCGTAAACTAAAACAACCAAAATTGCTAATTTGACACAAAATAAAATTAAAAATTGGACCAACAAAGTATCATGAAAGTAAAAAACAGGAAATAAAAGTGTTATATATTCTTTTCAGATGTGGGACCTTCATTGTTCGCGCAGTCGTGAGCGGAAACCGATGTTGGGTCTTCCAAAGTAGCAGTTGAATAACAAGTCTGGCACACCGGTTTTACGTGGCTTAGGCAGATCGGTTCATGACAATTTTGACATTCGTAATTTGTCATCCTCCTAAATCCTGTTTCAGTCACGCACGTCCTACACTTGCGTCTTTTGGGAGGTAAGGGGTAAAAACCTCTTCAAGCGGAATTGCAGCTGAGTCGACATTGCATCTGTATTCAGACTTCGCCGGGCTATTTGTCCAATCACAAGTTGACGAGACAAAGTTTTGAGGAAGATTCTGCTTTTTAGTGGTTCCAGTCCATTCCCAATCTAAATCACTTGGGAATTTATAACGCCTATGTTCAGGCAGGCAAAAAAAATACCATCGGCCAGCGTCGCGTTTTCCGGCTTACACTGAATGTAGAGCACATTTGAGCAGCTGTGTCAACTCCAGATTTAGTGGTATTATAAAAAGTAATTACGTCTGGCTTCTGCTGCACTCCAGTAGCCTGATCAATGGCATCCGTTTCGCAGAATGAAGAAACAATAATCACGTTTTTTCCCTTCTTTGGTACGTATGAAACCAAAGTGTTACCATATTGAAGCCGAACAAGCTACTGTATTGAGCCCTCCCTCCGATATTGACAAAACTGGCTGGTAACTGCCTTTTATTTTTTCTAATTGTACCGACATATGACCAGTTTCTTTTTTTTCAAATTATTAATCTGATCAATGTCTGTAAACCCGTTATCAGCGGTAATATTACGCCCTGTCTCAAAAAGAGGCTCAGCAAGTCGTTTCACCACTTCACTTGGTTTGTTGCTGGCAAAAAATGGCCCTTCAGGCTGTTTTCCTGGATAAATTTCGATGTTATAGGCGTATACCATTCTAGCATCAACAAGGACATATATCTTTATACCATACTTGGAGGGTTTCGAGGGTAAATATTGCCTGAATGTACACCTCTCACGGAATCCTGGCAACATCTCATCAACTGTAACATTTTCTCCAGGGATGTAGTTCTTTTGACAGTTATGAACAAAATGATCAAACAGTTCACGGATTGGGCAAAGTCAATCATATTGTTTTCGTTGTGCGCGGCTTGTAAGATCGTCAAAACGAATACAACGTATGAGGAACTTGAACCGTTTTATGCTCATCACTAGACCAAATTTTTCAACCCCATCTCCTTCTGTTCCCCATAGCTCCTCAAGGCTCTGCCGATTCCTTCTGTAAGCTTCAGCCAAGTACAATAAACCAATGAATGTCTTGATTTCAATGACGTTTATTTCTTTGGCATCCCTCTCTCTGGCAAATTTGGCTTTGACTTAGTCGATGTATTGGTTGGTGTATTTGACAATCAATTTCAACATTGCGGTATTGAAGAAACATTCCCAACATTGCAATACGGTTTTTGCATTTTTAGCTTCTCCTTTTACGCCTGGAAGGTGCATAATAATGTTGTGACGTTGTGTCCGGCGAAAAACAGCCGGAGATAGCTTCTTGGTCCACTTTGTCTGTTTATCTCTTCCAAGAAAAACATCTTTAAGTATGTCCTCCTCTTCTTACTCATCCTCCTCAGTCGTCTCTTCTTCTTTCTGTTCAGTTGCTGAGTCCTCTTCACGTTCTTCTACCTCGTCCTCAGAAGCAATGTCGCTTTCTTCGCTCAAGTCCTCAACCAAAGCCGGATCTTCATCAGCATCATCCTCGAGGATGCGTCGTAATTCCAGAACATCATTGGGGTTGGACAAATCATACAATTTTTTAGACATTCCAACAGGAAATATGGAACTAAAGACAAGAAAAATGAAAGTAGTTATCGATATAACGTAATCAGGCGCACTCGGCCTGAGAGGCTAGAGCCAGAATAGTACTTATATCTCAAGATAATATATTGTTTTATAACACAGTACAGATTTATTTTAAGTAAATTGAACGATTGCAATAAAAATATATTTTAAAAACTCATCTTCGATATTATAACGCAATCGGGCGCACTCGGCCTCATAAGCCAGGGGGGGGGGTCTAAGCAAGCCGGGTGACTGTTGAGGGCAGACTGGATTGAACCATGCTACTCACCACCTAGAGTTAGGAAACTATTGAGAGGGGCGCCCCACTCAACCACCGAGTGTAGATGGACATTCAAAAGTGTTTTGCTGGCCTCTCAGGCCAGATACGCCCGAGGGAGGGATAAATATATTCAGCATTCTTCTTGTTCCAACGTTTACAATTGTCCATGGAAACTTTTCCGATAAAGTTGGATGTAACTGTTACTGCTTTGTTGTCAAACCACTTAGTAAGAACTACGCCTCCATTACTTATTACAATGTCACAAGCTCCTACATCTTTTTTACCTAACTCTTTATCGCTCAGCAATGGGGGATTATGGAAACGATTTACCCGTGCTGTTCCAATCGCAAAAATATTTCTGGATGTCAGATATTCTTACAGCTCATGGGTAGCAAAATAATTTTCGAAAAACAACCAGTGGTTATCTTCTTGTATTCTCTCCGCGAGGTGCATTACTGTTCTGCTTCCAAACCTAAGATGCAGATGGACGTCTTTTATTTCAGTTGTAGATCCTTGGTAAATTAGGAAGTCGTACATGAGCCCGCTCTGACCAGCTAATACAAAGATTTTGGTTTGTCTTTTATGTACTGCTTTATGTTTATTTGTCCTTTGAAAGGAACAATTTGTTCGTCAACGCACAGGTTCGTTTCCAATGGCAGTTCTAAACATCTATCTCTTATGCCCAGTTTTTCAATCGGCTGTTAAAGTTTCTGTTAGCTACCAATAACATAATTGCAATGTTACTGGTAAAGTGACTGTTAAGTTGAACTGCGTTTTCAAACAAAATTTATGTGATTATTAGTTACCAATAGGTTAAGATTTCAGTGGTACTTTTTAAGTGATCGTTGGCAATCCTGTTTGTTGAAAAGTGTGGTTATTTCGTCGTAAAGTGTCAAAAGTGATAAATAATAATATAAATTACGATTTTTAAAATGGAGAAACCTACGACTATGCAGTCCCGGACTTAGAGACCCAGGACCCCTAGGCACTTGACATTTGGACCCCCCCCCCACTATCTCGAAGCTATTTTGGAAATTTAGCAAATTAAATGTACTAGTACAGAACATAATTTTTAATCGACTTTAATAAACATCAGAATAATACAGTCTATGTTACTATAGTTACGTTATTCTATAAAATTTATAGAATCATACGACGAACTTTCTTCTGTGCAAAAGAACGAATGGCGTCATCATAGTCAATTGACTGCATTATTTCTGACTCTATGTACATTACAGAGAGTGAATTGAGCTTGTTTTCTCCTATGTTAGATCTTAAGTAATTCTTTACTCTCTTTAGCGCTGAAAACGACCGTTCTGTTGAGCAGTTTGACGCTGGTGTACACAACAGCATTCGGAGCGCAATTCCTACGTTTGGATAAATGTCCAAAAAGCCTTTTTCCGATAAGTATTTGTATAGCTTCAGTGACGATAACTCCATAACTTCATCATTCGACGACAAATGAGCTTGCAGGTGCAGACACTCGTTTTCCAAAGTCCTATCCAAATCCCCCGGATAAAAAGTTATACGGTTTCTGGCTCCTTCACGGATGTCTTTAGATTCCAAACGACGTAGTTTCGTAAGAAAGTCAAACTTTTTACTTAACTCCTCATAAGCAGATTCGTGTCTCCGTAGTTCTGTAATTAGTCTATCTATAATGACGTTAAAAATGGTAACTCTGAGTCTGTCCCTGCCAGAGAGTTCGGTCTCGTGTCCTTTTACTTCGTCGAACTGGACTTTACGCTTACGTTTCCTCTGCATGTCATATGCATAGCTATTTTCACCGGATTTTTCAATAACTTTCGACTCATAAAGATCAAAGGTACTGGGTTTCCTTAAGTGTTCTAGGTATGTTACCAAAGACTGATACAGTTCAACGATCGTACCCAGGTCGATGTTAACAGGTTGAAGATGGAGAGATTTGCTTACTTTGTTGAACCTTTCCAAGATGTCATTCCAGAGAAGTGACAAAAAGCAAGTTTCCATCGAGTCTAATGAATTCAGAAGACCTGAAGCCTCAGAGCGCGTAGATGGTTTTTCATTTGCATCATTGGCAATTATCTGAAGAGCTGCCATGATCTCATCCCAGGAGCAACATAAGACTACGGCAGGCGTCAGTTCGAGCAGACCATCTTGTCTGAGAAAGACTCTTCACGACTGTTGAATTTGACTTCAGTTTCGACAGCAAAATTTCCCATCTGTGTGTTGATGCCGAAAAAAAAATTATACGATGACTGCAAAATACCGAAGAAAGATACAGCAGCTTGATAAGACTCGGCCGCACAGGATCCAACAAGATTCAGTGAGTGAGCCGAACAGGGAACGAAATCTATCACAGGGTTCACTTGTTTTATTCTCGCTTGAAGACCAGAATATACACCCGACATATTGCTAGCATTGTCGTAAGATTTTTCAATGTCTCTATGACGACTTTGGCCAGGTTTTCCGCTTTATGGCCACAATTTGGAATGAATTTCAAAAATCGTTCGACAGGACATCCGTCTTCAGAGATATATATCACTATGAAAGAAAGTTGATCTACGTGAGAAATGTCCGGAGTAGAGTCCACAGAGATAGAGAAATATTTAGCATGTTTTATCTCAGTCACGATTGTATTTATTACCTTTTCTGTCATGATATTGATCATTTCATCGCATATTTTTGACGAAAGATATGATGTTGTGCCATTTCCTTTGTTACCGTGGCGTTTTATGTGTAAGTCCAGAAAAGGATCGAACTCAGCCAAAAGTTCTAGGGTCATGACATAGTTCCCACTGTTTTTTGATCCAAATCTCTCATAGGAACCTCTAAACGGCAATCCGCGTGCAGAAAGTGACCTCACAACAGCCACAATGCGCCTCAAAACCTCATGCTAGTACCTTATTTCTTCTTCCGTTTGAAGAACAAGACTCTTGTCAACTCTACCGCCAGCATTCTTCCTAGCTAATAGTGTCGCAAGTGCTGACCTGTGTTCGTCCGAATTCTCATGTTCCTCCATTCCAGTCGTTGTATCCTTCATTAGCTAGCGACCCCAATTTCCCAAACATCTTACAAGGGGCGCAAAACACTGCACCCTTGCTCTTCGAAAATATGAGCCAAGGTCGAGGTCGTGTTTCACCATTGCTTAATGTTCGGCTAAAAAGAGACAGCGATAGATACCTGGTTTTATCTGCGTACTGACGCCTTGAAGAAGAAAAGTCGGCATCAATATTTTGTTTCAAGCCATTTTGAATAAGGTACTCCAATGTAACTTCGTCTAGCATCCACTCAGCAGGATCGTCACTTAAAGAAGAATTAGATTCAGGATTTTCTAAATAATCGTTTTTTGTAGCTGTTACGGGGTTTTCAGAAATAATGTTTTCAGGCAGCTCGTTGCAGTCAGACACGTTTGTTGGAGTTGCCTGTTGACGGTCATCAGCAGCATCACTGCAACTGCCACTGGCTAATGCACTAGTACTAGGACTAGAGCCAGAACTAGGTCTAGACGTAGACGAGACGAAAAATGTGTTTAACTTAGGAACATTACGAAGAAGCTCTTTTTCTTTTTCGAATTTTTCTTTATTCCGTTTTCTTTTCTGGAACCCGCTTAGTTTTTTATTGGTCAGTCATCGCGACATCGGTAATTTCTATAACGAATATAAAAGGAGAGGGTCATTAAACAATAGGAACTTTGTTTATTTATATGGAATAATGTTTTTATGTTTCAATTTGTTGTTTATTTGTTAATTTGTTCAAGACAATTTCGGTTTTCCTCAAATTTTCTTAATTCAAGAATTTTTGTCTTGTAAATCTTTTTCTCTGTGCATACTTACATATCGACATACAAGCATACAACCATACAATTAATTTAATAAATGACAAAAATATGAAAAGAAAATTGTAACCCGGCGTGACGCGTCACAGACAGTAGCGGGGATCACTACAAAGTTCATATTAATATTACTAGGTAACTTACCTACTCTACTGATATCGCATCGCTCTCGATCGTCCGTTGTCGTGTTGTATGAGAGCAAGATGAACGACCGTATCTCAACCATCGACACAAGAAAACTAGAGACAGAGAGTAAACTCGTGTGGAGGGGGTAGGCTAAAAAATTACAGTCCTAAGTAGGCGAATCTCGCGTACGCGTACGCTGCGCAGTGGAACGAAATTTGCTTTCTCCGCAATGTTTGAAGCTTGACAGTTGGCGCAGAACACGGCTTACAATGACAAATCAACACAAGCAAACGCTGCGCACTTGAATACGGAATGCGAGAGCCGCCCACTTAGGCACGTATATTTTGGCCCATTTTATCTTACCCCCTCCATCCGAGTTTACTCTCTTGTCTCTAGTCTTCTTGCATCGACATATAGAATGGACTGCCTGCGCGTGGCCTGGCAATGCTAAGCGTGGATACTGCAGGCGAGAGAGAGGGGAAACGAAGAGGCCTAATTCTAGCTTTGTTGCGCGCAGGGCTGTAAGTTATATTATGAGCGCCCTGTTTTGGCAAAATGTAGTAAAAATATTTATTATAATATTATTTTCAATAAAGCTTTTTGATAAGGCAAGCCAGGATTTTTAGCTTATGTAAAGATTCCGCCACCGGAGCCCCTAGGCTGGCTGGGCCCCTAGGCCGGGGCCTTATAAGCCTAGGCAGAAATCCGGCGCTGCGACTATGAAGAAGAAACAGCGTTCGGCAAACATATCGAACAATGTAATTGAACTTTTAGTAAATTTAGCAGTTAAATATTCAAAAATTATTGAATGTAAAAAATCTGATAACAAATCATGGACAGAAAAAGAAGCAGCTTTGGAGGTACTCACAGAGGAATTTAACAGCTTAAATGGTCAATGTCCAAGAACAAGTGAAACATTGAAAACAAAATATGAATATTTGAAAAAAATGCCACGTAAAAAGAAATCCGATGAAAAGCAACAGCTATACAAAACCGGCGGTAGAGATTTTTAAAAAAGTCGAATTCACACCTTAGAAGAAAAATTACTGTCTATATCACTTTCTACTGAAGGATTAATGGCTAGGAATGATGACGATAAGATAATAAAATAAATGAGTTTCTAACTTATGGCTCTATTTTGAACAAATCCGTAAATCTGACAGATCTGTAAATCTGTAATAAATGAACAAAATTGCAACGAAAACTGGCACGCATGTATAATTTTATATTAATCATCAAAAATAATGCATTTTTGTCGGTTTTTTACAGATTTATTGATCTTAAAGACAAGGTTTGTTTAGAAACGGCCTGTGAAATCACATTGTAGTACTATATGGCTCCTGTTAAGTAGTCTTGTACCCTTGTTAACATAATAATTAATGTTTTTAGATTGAAAATTCCATCACATCTGAATCTGAACCAGCACAGGTTTTAGAAGTTTTAGAAGATGTTTTAATACTACCCTTGCCTGAAAATGATATCCTTAATTCTGGAACTAGACCCACATCTGCAAATGAAAATATTTGTTCTAAATCAGAGCCTACTCCAAATGTAACTGTAACAAGTAAGCTAATCTAACAAATAATATTATATTTGAAAATATAAATTTTATATTTTTTCAAAAGCACCCTGGCATAGACGTAAAGCTAAACAATTAAGGGATAATACTCTGCAAAACGTCAGTGCCATGACAAAGACAAAATTAGAACTAATTGAATTACAGAAGGAAGGTGTAAAGCTAAATATGCAGGAGAAAGGTTGAAAATAGATTATCTCAATCAAAAAATAAAATGTGTTAATACAGAAATTAGTAAAAAAGAATTAAAAATTGATATATTAAAAAAGGAAAAAGATATAAAACAAATAACTACGTAATATTTAATTTATTTTATAATTTATATTTATTTATCTGTGTAAATATGACAGTAATTATTTAATAATCAATTTGACGATGAGTTTGTAGTAAAAAAAATATTGTTATTATAATTATTTATTTATATAATTTTTCCATTAAACACATATTATATTGTAATTATAAATAAATACTGAATATAAAATATATTTTTTATTTCTTATGAAAATTTACAATCTGTTACATTTGAACAATAAGTAAATGTTGTAATACAATTGACATAAGAGGGATTATGTCCACTGAAATCTGTTTATTAAATCTAAAGGATTATATTTCTTTAATCTATTGTTATTTTGGCTGTTATCTAGTAAGTTTATTGCATTGTTGTTGGGATGATTTTCTAGTCTCTTGATGTATTTTTCACTTCTTAGAGTAACTTCTTCTTTAACTGTTCTTATATTGAGATCCCTATGTATTAAATGATTTGAAATATACCACGGAGCATTTATGATTGATCTAAGGGTTTTAGATTGAAATCTCTGAATTATTTCAATGTTGGATGTACTAGCTGTCCCCCACAATTCAATACCGTATGTCCATATAGGTTTCAGTATTGTTTTGTATATAAGTATTTTGTTGTCTGTGGATACTTTTGAATTACGACCTAGTAACCAATAGTATTTTTTTGCCGTAATATTTAGTTGATTTCTTTTGGTTTTGAGGTGTATTTTCCATGTTCGTCTTCTGTCGAGTGTCATACCTAGATACTTGACGTGATCAACTTGTGGCAAAACGTTATTGTTTATTTGTACTGTCGAGCATGTTTCTCTTTTTATCGTAAATGTTATATGCGCTGACTTATTTTCATTTACTTTTATTCTCCATTTTGTTAGCCACTGTTGCACTTCAGTGAGGTGTTCTTGGAGTTTTTGCGATGCCGTGTCAGGATTTGGACTTGTTGCTAGTATCGCTGTATCATCTGCATATGTTGCAATGGTGGTATGTTCTTTAGTTGGGATGTCAGCAGGTCCAAGGACGCTCCCCTGAGGAACACCTGCTTTAATAGGCATTAGTGTTGTGTATTCGTCTTTATATTTAACTTGAAAGTATCTTTCGTTAAGGTAGGATTTAATTATTAGGTATATGTTGCTTGGAAGAATTTGTTTCAACTTACATAATAGTCCTGAGTGCCACACTTTATCGAAAGCTTGATTTACATCAAGAAAAGCTGCTGAGCAGTATTCTTTTTCCTCAAAGGCTTTATCGATTACATTTGTTACTCTGTGGATCTGTTCAATTGTTGAGTGTTTTTCACGAAAACCGAATTGATGTTCTGGGATGATATTCTTAATGTACGGCTTAATTCTTCTTAATAGAAGTTTCTCAAATAGTTTAGATAAAATTGGCAGCAAGCTTATCGGCCTGTACGAGGTAACTTCTTCTGTGGGGTTCCCTGGTTTTGGTATTAATATCACTTGAGCTATCTTCCACTGAGAGGGGAAATACTGTATCTTAGGCAAGCGTTGAATACAAATGTAATTATAATAGGAAAATAATGAAATTAACTCTGAATAGTTTTATGAAATAGTTATATTTTCATAAATTTTGTTATATTATTGGCGATCGATTTCGTCTTACGACATCTTCAGGCCACAGCTGTAAATACATATACATATAGTCTGTAATTATTACAATTACAGACTATATGTATATGTATTTACAGCTGTGGCCTGAAGATGTCGTAAGACGAAATCGATCGCCAATAATATAACAAAATTTATGAAAATATAACTATTTCATAAAACTATTCAGAGTTAATTTCATTATTTTCCTATTATAAATCAAATTCTGAAAAAATGTAGTCATTCATCCAAAATACAAATGTAATTAGTTTAATTACTTTATACGGCAGGTCTTTCAGGACTTTTCCGTTTATTAAATCGTAGCCAGGTGCTTTACGTAGGTGTAACTCCTTCTGGATCATTTCCGCAACTTCTGCAATGCAAAAGTATTTGAGAGGGAGTGATAGTTGATGTGGGTAGTTAAGGATTTCTGTTATTATATTTTCTTCATCATCTGAGATTTCTTGTGGAAATTCTGTAAATACCTCCGCAAGATGTGATGCAAAAGTTTCTGCCTTTTCTCTGTTGCTTTTTGCCCATGTGTTGTCATTTTTGCGTATTGGAGAGTTCCTAGTTTTTGGTTGTTTCAAGGATTTTTTTGATTTCCATAAGGAATAATCAGTTGATTGTGTGGCACTTAGATTTGATAAGTATTTTTCTATATTCTTGTTATTCCATTCTTTTAATATGTTTTTTAAGTTTCTGATTGCCTGATTGTATCTGGTTTTATCTGCTTGGTTTCTGGAATTTTGCCATATTCTGCGGAGTTTTCTCTTCTCTGCTATTTTTTGTTTGATGTTGTTCGGGTAAGTCGTTGTGTAACATTTTTTAGTATTTTTATTTGGGGTTGAGTTCCAAGATGCATTCTGTATTGCTTGGATTAGATGTTCCACGCAATCATTTATTTCCTTGGTAGTTTTTAGTGCTACTTTGATGTTGATGGTTTCATCTAGAATGTCTCTGAAGCAGTCCCAGTCTGTATTTTTGTTACATAGTTTTGGTGATTCGGTTATAGTTTTGACTCTTGTGTTTAATGTTATTATGATTGGGGTATGATCGGATGAAAGATCTAAACTACTTTTAACTTGAATGTAACACTGTGCTATACGCCAAAATCTAGGAGATCGGGTGTCTTATTGGGATCTGTTGGCCAATATGTAGGTTCACCAGTAGAGATATGTATAAGATTATTGGTTTTTATACAGTTTAGTAGTTGCCTACCGCGAACTCCTCGCGGTATCAAGCGTGATCCCCACTCAGTATGCTTGGCATTATAATCTCCTGCTGCTATATATCTGTTTCCTAATGTATCGAAAAAAACTTTAAAATTTTCTTCTTTTATGTTAAATCTAGGTGGACAGTAAACTGCAGAGAATATGATTGGACCTGTCCAGTCTTCTACTATTACGTTTGTGGCTTGTAGATGATTCATACAGTGTTCAGGAATTTCGAAATGATTGATTGCACTTCTTACTATTACAGCTGTACCGCCGTGGGCTGTGTCGTCTGGGTGATTAGTAATGTATGTGTTATATTGGGGCATTTTAAAATGCTAGTGAGGTGAGTTTCTGATATTAGAATTATGTCTATTTTATTTAAGTTTAAAAATGTTTTTAACTCTTGGTAATGATTAACCAAGCCATTAGCGTTCCATTGAGCGACAATTAAATTTTGTGGCATTATGGTAGTTTTGAAATGAGAGCTGTGAGAAGATTTAGCATAGTATATATTTTATTCATTAGCATTGTTATCATGCCTTCCAATTTATTTATATTTGTAGTCTGGTGGTTATTATGTTGTTCCTTAGTAACAATACTTGGTCCATTTGAAGCTGTTTGAGCATATGTCACGTCTTCGTTGATTTTATTTATTTTGGGTTGTGTACTTGTAACTGTGTCACTTGTAGTAATGTTTCTTTCTCGAATTGGTGAAATTTTCTTCTTTGAATTTCCTTATAGACCGAGCAGCCTTTATAGTTTGCTGGATGAGATTTTTCACATAGAACGCAAGTAGCAGGTGTATCGTTATTTTTAGTGCAATCTTTTGTCAGATGATCTTCTGCACATTTTACACAACGAGGTGATCTTGAACAATAAGTCTTGGTGTGACCGTAGCGCTGGCAACGAGCACATTGGGGTAGTTCTCTTTTCGGATTTGGTTGTTCTATGTTTACTTTCGTGTGAAGTAAAAACTCTATGTCGAAAATACTTTTATTATTAATGTTTTGTTCTAACTTTTTTGTGATCCTCTGTTTTATATTATATATGTTAATTACTTGGTGACCAAGATCTTCTATTTCGGCCTTTAACTCACTTAAATCAGTGGAATGGTGCAGATTTCTTATAACTACACGATAACTGCGTTGATTTTTTGGTTGGTATGTATGGAACATAACATTTTTTTCTTGAAATATTTTCAATATTTTCCTAAAATTCTCTGTCGTTGATTTGTACCTAATTTCACTTGAATGTTGTTGATGGCTTTAAGAAAATACTTATCTTGTATTGTTTGTTTAATTAGATCTGTTAGCGGTTTAACATCAGTTATTCCTGGGATGAATATGGGGGGGGGGGGTTAGGAATTTTTTCACCTTCCGCTGTTTGCGTTGTTGTAGCATTGTTGTCTTCACTTAATAAGCTGTAAGTGTTTTGAGTAGGGATTGTAAATTCCGAGGTTTTTCTTCGAACGTCTCTCTGGCTTTCACTTACCGGTGTATTTAATTTGTGTTTTCTTGTGTTGATTTGTTGCCTTGAGTTTTGGCTCATAGCCTCCACTGCGGCCATTTGGCCGTAGTGGTATTTGATGTTTTAGATATTGTTTAAAGTTTATTTCGATCGTAAATTCAAATTTAGTTTTATTCGGTCTTGCCGAATTTCACTCAATGATTCATGTGTACACGTAATCAATTAGCACTTACTCACTAGCCACTTGATAGGTACGTAACACGTCCGTTCGCCACGAGTGGCTGTGTAAGACTCATCATATAAAATATAATACTATATTTACATTATGTATTTTGAAATTGAAAGTACAACATTGAAGTAAGTAATAAGAAATGCATTTTTTATCTAAAATTCAATAAGTATTCTGATGTTATAACAAATGGTAAAAATAATCATTAATTAATTGTCTTCGAATTGTTTCATTTTCATCTAGGTTTTGATAATTATTTTGCCGTATAACATTATTTATATGTTGTAAAGTATTTTCATCTACTTCAGATAGTTCAGTACGGGCCTCAATGGCTATATTATGTAAGATAGCTGTTGGCACTACTACATCTTGAACGGTAGTTATCTTCAATCGCATTCATAGTGCAAGAACTAGAAACCGACATTTCCAAACACCAAATGTACGTTCTATTACGTTTCTTGTACGAATTTGTGATTCGTTATATAGACGTTCCGCTTCAGCTTGTGGATTTTGTAGAGGTGTTAGTAGGTATCTCATTACTGGATAACCTCCGTCACCCAAAATAAGACAGTTATCCATTCCTTCTTTAAAACGAGCTTTTAAAGATGAATTGTTGAAAATTGTACTGTCGTGACTTGATCCAGGCCAATGAGCCACAATATTTCTGATCTTTAATTGATGGTCACAAGCAGCTTGTACATTTAGTGAAAAATAGCCTTTGCGATTGCGAAAATTTTCTGCATTTGGCCCTCCCGGTGGCTGGATTCGTACATGAGTACAATCTAGAGCTAATAATACAAGTGGAAAACGAGCAATTCTGTAAAATCCCTGTTGTGTAATTATTTTATCATTCATTGGGATGCTAATATATCGAGCTCTTAAAGAACATTTTTTCTGTCACCCGTTTAACAATAGCGTTAGTTGTTGATTTATGTATGCCACCAAAATCTCCAACTGTGACCAGCATGTTTCCAGTTGCATAAAATCGCAGTGTTAGTAGTAATTGTTGCAATGGAGTTACATGATTTCTAAAAAAAAAAAGACAAATAAATATAATGTTCTGTTTAGAAATTACAATAACATAAAGTACAAATACCTACCTTCCTGTCGGAAATTTAATCATGTCTTCTATTTGTAGTAATATATTTTAAACACTATTTTTACTTTCGAAATCTTACAATGAAATCTTGATCGTCCCAATAATTCATGTGATCTGGTCGTTGTCTTATAATGTAGGGTCGTCTGTACACTATTTAAAACAAATTTTATTTCAGCTTTTTCATCAAAATCAGAAAATACATTGACATTATAATTCGCCTTTTCCAAAACACTTGAATAAAATTTGTTCTTTTGTACTAATCTGCTTGTTAGTATATTATAATATGGCAAAACTAGTACATGTTAAATTAACCTGATGTTTACTCAATATTTATGTGCCTGGTAACGTACCAAGACAATGATAAACAGCGTTCAATATTTAACAGGAGGATATTAGTAACAGCAACATTAACAGCCGATTGAAAAACTGGGCATTAGTGAGTTGTAAATAGGTCGAACTTTCCACAGTCGATCTTTATTGTTTTCCGGTCTTGCTGTTATATGAGGCCATTATTTGCAAAAGTCGCCCTTTGCTTTGAAGGTAATTGTTGGGAAATTAAAAAAAACGTTTAACTGCAAGAGCTGTGATTTTTATGTGCTGTTTTTTTTTGTAGGGGTGTCTAAGTAGAAAGAGATAAAAACACCAACTGTTTTAAACCTAAATCCCAAGACGTTAAGCAAAAAAAAATAGTTAAATATGCATTTGGCCAGTTTTGAAAATATTTTTTTTAAATATACTAGAAAATTCGGAAAATATCAGAAACAAAATACTGTTTTAATGTTTTTATTGAAAAGTACAAAAAAGGACAAGTTTTTGAACAGATACAAATAAAAAATAATTACTTATCAGTTTCATATACAAAAATCAAATTAAAATAATTTCAAATAACGAGGTTGTCATCTTGATTCTGGCATTCTTCGAAGACAGCATCATCTGTTTCTGGTGTAGCAAAGTTGTTTGATAGGTTCACATTATAAAAATTTAGTTCTGGGAGTTTTCTCCAATCAGGGCCATAGTGTTGAGCCAACAGTTTATCAATGGAAGTTTTGTCTCCTTTCAATTTCTTTCCCAATGGTATTTCCGACGGTGACATTGATGAGGTTTGATAATTTTTCTTACATATGCCTTTCGGTCTGCCAATGAAACGTTTTGCTTTGTTAAATTGAAAATGCCATGATCCCGGAACCTTTATAACTTTTTTGGCTTCTGTCCTCCAATCGTATAACTTCCAATCAATCCCCATCTGTCGAACGGTAGCATGTTTCTTAATTAAATCAATGTAGTGGCTGGGTTCTACAATCACCGTTGTCTTTTTTATATCTTTCTCGATTAGCCCGAAAACCCTGTCGGGAGGTATAAAAGAGTGACCAACGATTGTAAATGTTATTTCAACGGTTTTGATATTTCTTGGTGATTCTTTTAAAAGCCAATAGGCCAGCATCGCCATCATAATGGTGTTCTTGTTTTGGCCGCCACAGCCATCAGCAAATAAGTTGACTTTTTCCACAGATTCTTCAAATTCAAAATTGTTTAAAACATGTTGTACAGCCGATGATATTGCATTAGAATCTTTTTGGTAGTCAATTTCTGTCCATACGTAAGAAAAGACGTTCGCGGGCTTCAATTTAGTTTTAGAATTACCGGATACAACTGTGAAATTATATAAGTTAAGTTGTTGGCTAAAGTAAGCCGCTTGGTCCGACAGCCGAGGCAATGCCAAATTTTTTTGGCAATCAAATGAGAAACTAACAGTTTTTGGTTTAGTGTGCTTCAGTAATTTGAAGAAAGCTTTTGCCTTTATGACGTGAACGCGATGTTCTATAACAATTCTCTGTCTAGTGTCTGCCGATGTTGTCATCTTCTGCATTATTTCTTTTGTTCGCAGACATGTAGAACAGCAATCTGTCTGTGGAGTTCTAAACGCCATATTGTAGTGAGCATTGACGTATTTTCTAAAATAACCTATTTTTACATGCATATTTTCCGGAACTCTCTGAAGGTACATTTTGTAAAGTTTCTTGAAATTCAGGTCACATGGAAGATAAATTCTCACACTTGTCTTGCTTCTACAATAGTGTGACTCAGTGCAGTTTAAGGATTCTATGTAATTTTTAATGCAAGTTCTTTTTTCATTATTTTTGTCACGGACTCAATCGCCACCTCTGCGTTCTTTAGGGGTAGCCCCTTGATTCACAAAATTTCGTACTATTCTTTGAACTCTATCTTTACTGACATTTAAAATTCCTAAAAATGTTTGCCTGCAAACCCTTATAAATTCTCCTCCATTCAAACGAATATGGTACTTTATCGAAACTTGAGCATGACCAGCCTTTCCTCTTTTAGGTATGTTTCCTTTACAGCACGCCAATATAAACGTGTCTTGTTTTATTTTGTCATAAGATTGATAAAACTTAGCATGAAATTCTTTAATTTGTTTCATAGTCAACGTTTTACAATAATAGGGTTGTCCGGGTCGGCCATCATGCCCACAAGTTGGGTACTCCGACAACAAATGCGGCATATGCCTGCAACAAACAAGCTACATTAATAATTTTTATTAACATGCTCACTCAAGACGATAAAATTAAATTAGATTGCATTAAACATAGCCCATAATACATGCTAATACCAAGATGTTTTCGGTTATAAAACTTGAGACACGTACCGCATACGTTTGGCAATATTCCTCTTGTTCTTCTCCGGTTGTCGTTCCTTTTTTCGTCCTTTTCCTACTGGGCTGGGTGTAACAGATGAACTGAAATTCAATTCTTCCATAACAAACTTTGACACTTAAACTAGCAAATGATAATAATATGGACAATTGTCACTGCAAAGTGCATACGCAATATGAAAACACGCGACAAGGCGGAGTCAAGTCACGTGATGCCGCAACCTCACGCTATTGGCTCCAGAGCAAATGACGAGTTTTGCAAGTAATCATGTAAAGTACAGGGCGAGTTTTGCAAATAACTTGAATCTTTTATACCACATTTAGGTATCAACGAGCGACTTTTGAGCGGATCTGATTTTACCAGTCGATTCCCCTTTAGAAAACGAACAATTTCCATATAATAACTCATTTTTGACTTTTTTGTCGATTGGCGACTTTTGCAAATAATGGCCTCATATCTACTAAGTGAATAGTCTTTCTCTATTTTGCAAATCTGTTAAAAGACATATTATCTTATATCAGCGGAATTTCGCTTGTAGTACTCCAATAAATTCTAGTTCTTGGAAAATTAAAATTTCCCATTATTATGTGGATTCCAATAAATCTTTTTATTTCTTCAAGATTTGTAGGACTAAATCGGTTAACAGATTTTTTATGGCATATAAATTTGTCATATCAACCATTAGTTGAAATATCGAATCAGGTCAATATTTTTTGAATATATCGATAGGTAATGGTAAATCCATAATTTGTGGAAGACTGAGTTTATGCCATGTAATTTTCTTGGTTTCGTATTCAACATTTTTTTTCACTTTATATCATTTCTTTTTGCAATTCTGCGCAATTGGCAATGACGTAAAGAAATTGTCCATTGTGACGTTTCGACCAGTATTTTTGAAATGAACAGCTAAATCTTGTACAACTCGCTCACCTTGTTTTGTTTCTCGCCCAGTTATCGGTTTTCCGGTGTAAATTTGTCCCGTTAGAGGATATGAAGATTCAGCATCGCATATCCATCAAATTTTTATGCCGTATTTAGCTGGTTTTGAAGGCATATATTGAGTTAATCGCGTTCTTCCTCGAAATGCAAAAAGTTGTTCGTCAATAACGACACAATTAGATGGGACATAATGTGACCGCAGATTTTGATTCAACATTAGCCATATGTCAGATATCGCTGCTGCATTGTCAGTCAAACAGTCGCTTTTCTATTGTATCACTGTTGTCAAATCGGATAAAACGGGATACTTCACAAAATCTGGGTATTGGTAAAGTTGCTCGATACGAGGGACAGGCATCACATTTCCATAGTTGCCGTATATGTTCTGAACTATAGTGACGCACGCCAGTAGTAATCAGAACACCCAAGTATCCACGGAATTCTTCCTGTGTAATACTGTGCCACTTTTTGTTCGGTTTATCTGGATGGTCCGAATTCCATTTTTCGTATACTTTTGTGGCTTTTCTGTTTGTTTCTCTTATAATGTCATACATAGCTTCAGAAAATATGCAGTTGAAAACTTCTCCTGGTGATAGTTTCTCTGCAGATCTTATTGGTCCAGGCTTTTGACGAAGAATGTTTTGGCGCTGAGTTTGAGTACGATGTGGTGGTTCACGTTTCCATATAGTGTTGTCTTTCCCTCGTAAGATTAGAGCATCCGGAGTAATTTTCGTATTTGCATCAAGATCATTAGCATCATAAATTTCGTCTTCATCTGAATCCATTTCAATTACTACATTAGAATCAGTCAACATATCTTCCACATCTGATATTTCATCATCTATTTTAGTATTATTTGGACATTGTTTCGTTAGGGGAAGATAGTCATCGTCAGAATAATCATCAATATCATGATTTTCATTGGCCACATCAGATTCATGCTCAATTTCATCCAGAAGAGACTGCAAATGAACCTCTTGCTCCTCATAAGTCATGCTAGAAATAAATGTAAATTTATGTCAAGAACATAATAGAAAAAAGTTATAGCGTCTGAATTCAGTGCTCGACACTTGTCTTCTGTTATTCATTATAAATAATAAGACTGATGAGATGCCTAATCATACCATATACAAAAGTACAAGATGTCTGCTAAAGTAGACAGCACACCACATCAGCAAAGGTTCTGACCATGTGCATTGTACGCATCCACGGTTTTGTGTACGAGTGCACATGCGTAAATGCACACTCACCTACACTAATTGGTAAAATATAATTCAAAATAATATACGATAACTTCTTTCACGGTTAATAGTGTATTATATTTATAGAAATCCTAAAAATATATAGAGGTACACGTGTACCTATCCGTGTATTAGTATTAAAACATAAATTCGTATACACAAGGGTTAAATATAAACCTTTATCCATAATTTTTTTAACACCATACGAAGCAGCAGAACTTGCGTCACCAGCTACTAAACCTTTTAACACGTTCACTGCCAAAGCAGATTTCGGCAAGTGTATTGCAGTTGCCCACTACGAGTTATCTTGTATTTGGCAGTTCAGCTTGTGACGCCAGCCACGAAGTAACTCGTGCCGCACAATATAATTTTTGAAGTTAGCTACGATTGTTCTCGTTCAATATAATGATGTTTCACAAAGCTAAGCGTGTGAGGTAGGAATTGGAGAAATAGGATTGGCGTATGGATACAGATTTGGTTCAATTATTTAATTATTATACATATTTTTTGGGCAATACTTACCAAATTTAAATTTTTAATGTAGGGCATGGGTATTTATATAACATAATTATTTTATATATTTATTTTGGCATTATATGCAATAAAAAAATAATATATTTTCCAAAACGCGAAAAAATAATACAACTTAGAACCGAAATAAACTTGTTACAACAAGAATACTTTCTACGAATTAGCTCGTAGTTGGCCAATTATGGTTTTTAAAAATTTATATATTGCTCCAATCTTTAGCACATAAAATAATTATATAATATAAAATTGTTATTAGGCATGCAAAATAAAAAGTAATATATTTGGATTATACAAAATAAAAAATAATTTTTATTCATAAGTATTTAGTACAACATAAAAATAATTACAAAATGTAATAAAATGATCATTTTTTTATTGGTGGTATTCCCGGAAACAGTTGACTACACACACAGCTGGTTTTTCGTCACATAGAGGACAAAAGTAACGTGTTTCCCTACGTATCTTTTTTCTGGTGCAAACACGACATGGTTTTGTTGGATTCTGTTTCTTTGCTGTTGGAGGTAATATATCTAAAAAGTGCTGTGATACAGGATTTCTTACTGTAGGATTTTCTCCTAGCAAACAAGTAATAAATTTTTGTCGAAAACCCAAAGCACTAATTTTAGTATTGGCATGTTTTCAGTACAATAAATGTGCATTATGCAAATAAACTTCAAATACGTGCAAACCAATTTTTTTATACCATCTAAGGGTTTTTCTTAGAGCAGAATAATAAGATAACATTTGGTCTGACATATCAATGCCAGACATGCCAGTATTATAGTCCTTGACTATGTTAGGTTTTTTGGCCGTTTTCTTGTTTCTGTTGGTAACTTCCACTAATTCAACTTTGTGCATATTAGAGATGGTCAGTACTTCTCTCTTATCTCTCCATTTACACACAACAACGCTGTCCGACCGTTTCCACGTAATTTCACCTTTTTTTAACTTTTTATTTACAACATCTCGTGGATTTTCTTTTCTGTTGCTTCTTAGCGTACCACAAATGTACGTTTTTCTATGAGTCATGGTTTTTGTCAACGAAACAGAATTATAGTAATTATCAGTATGCAAAATATATCCTTTATCTAGATATCTTTCCATAAGGCTCAACACGACTGCTGACGATAAATACATACCGGTTGGTTTTTCAGTTTTGCCAGTGTACACGTCAATTTTTAAAACTATGCCATTAGATTCACATAATTCAAAAAGTTTCACACCATACTTGTGCCTTTTATTTTTTATATATTGGCGAAATACTAATCGCCCCCGCCACAGAATCATGGATTCATCAATTGATAACTTTTTGTTAGGCACATAGTTTATATACATAGTATTATTGAAATGTTCTAAAACTGATCTCACTTTGTGGAGCCTGTCATTCTTGTCATCTTTCGTGTTATCCGCAAAGTGTAAAAAACGGAGGATCATTTGAAATCGATTACGTGGCATTACAGAACGCCAAAGCGATAAATTGTAAAGAACGTCACGTTTCCAGTAGTGTTCAATTGTAGAAAGACTAACGGGGCCCATATGCAACAGCAACCCAATGAATATTTTCATTTCAGCGGCAGTCACTTCTTTCCATGCATTCATTCTCGCATTTTTGGATAACACACCTAGCTTACCAGTTTCTTGAGCGGCGTATATATTTGTTTGTTCTACTAGTAATTGTAGAAAGTCTTCAGTAAAAAACAAATTAACTAAATCTTCAATAGTCAAATTTTTACTATCAATTTTTAAACCTGTATTTTCAGCAAAAATGAAGACAGGCGGATCTTGCTCAATATCTGTCCAGTTTAGTGGCGCTAGTTGAAAATTGTTGTTAGGTGCTATAATATTTTCACCATGTTCCGACTCCTCTTCATCACTTAAAGTTTCATCAGATGAAGAATAATCCGACGGTTCGTAGTTCTCATCAATATCTGAATTATCTCGCAAAAAATCTTCCCACTCTTCTTCAGACATATTTGCAAATTCTTCCAAGTCGCGTTCAGAATAACACCTTTTTTTAGCCATGACTACTAAGTAATCCTTTTATATGAATAAAAATGCACAATGCTAAGTGTACTAGCTAACAGCTTACATAAAACTAACCAAAACGCGTAGAAATAATACAACTTAGAACCGAAACAAACTTGTTGCAACAGGAAACTTCCTACAAATTAACCCGTAGTTGGCCTATTATGATGATTTTTCTTATATCGGGAAGCCAACTACGAGAAAACTCGGCATCACATTATTTTCAATAATTTCATTTAGTCAACGATCTTAGTCATGTAAACAGTTACAGATTTTTTTTATAACATCAAAACAGTAAAAAACGGTCTCTGGCGTCAAGGAAAAGCATATCAAAAATAGGTTCGGCTTCACTGTGACAAAAGCCAAGTACGAGAAAGTTCGTAGTTGGCAGTGAACGTGTTAAAATGAATGGTGCAATAGACCATATTAGTGAGGTTAAGATTCACGTTTGGCGCGGAACCCTAATTCAAATCAGAATGTATGAAGTTCTTACGGGAGCGCATTTTCATTTCATATTATTAAAGCTATTCGGTGTTTCTTAAGTACATTTTTGAGTTTTTTTTTTACTAACTTTTAACAATACTCTTTGCTTTCTGTACAATAAAAATGTAAACAAAAAATTAAATTAAGGATAATTTTATTTTAAAGAAAGTGGGATTGCTAATAGTAACATAATCGTAACTTCGCGCAGTCGGTTAAAAATGAGTAGAAGTAGCAGTGACAGATCAACTGGTTTTGTAGGTTAGTTTGATGCTGTTTTAATCTTTAAAGCTATAATATTTTCGTTTTTATTGTTTGCGATATCTGGAAGGGTTATTACGTTGTCCGCAATAAATAATTTCTTTGTGGACGATCTAAATTATGTTGGCAGAGGAGAAAATGCTTTAAATTCTGGAAATTTAATAAAATATTTATTTGATGATCAAATGAAAATTCTTAAAGGGACAGTGAAAGCTTCTATGAAAAAGAAGAATTATGATGATGTAAGAAACTGTGTGTTAGTGAAAAACTTTAATTTTAAGTTTAATTTTGTCACTATATTTTCAGATTTCTTTAAGTACAGATTACATTATTGAGTCCTGTAAGTGCAGTTGTCCCAGAGGTCAATTTTTGTGCCATCACATGGCTCTTTTGTGCTTATTTGTACATTGTAATTTATCTAAAACAAACATTGCATGCTCCTGGACTGTCCAGCCGTCGCAGAATTTGGAACCTCTTCCAGTTGTACCATCAGTTCACTTTGATCCACAACCAAAATCAAATGATAATTCTATCGATGAATTTAAACAAAAATTAAAAGCTATTGACCATGGCATAGGCCTGCTATGACTAACAAGTCCCGAACCAGAAGAAAAAGATGAACAACTAGTACCTTTTATAGAAGAGATTTTAATATCTGAAAATTAACTTTTGGCACCAAATAAAAGAGTATATTTTTGTAATATGTTACAAGTTAGCCCAGAAATGATTAAAAAAGTAACTACGCAAACCGTCGGTCAAGTTGAAAATGCAGCATGGTTAATTTCAAGAAAGCATCGGTTGACAGCTTCTAATTTTGGAGCAATAATCAAAGCCATTAAAAGAAAAAGCTTTCCAGAATCACTTTTTAAAAAGCTTACTGGTACAAGTTTAAAGAGTTATGTAGATATTCGGTATAACTGAGGGTTTTTAATTTTTAGGATTTTATAACCTGGACCGAGTAAAACAAATACAGTGGGATCGTCAAAAAGAAAAAAACTGCAATAATGCAGTACGAAAAACAAGGTGTTATTGTATGTCCAACGGGTTTGTGGCTACATAAATGTGGGTATCTTGGAGCAAGCCCTGATGGTCTTGTGCAAGATGACACCATTATTGAAGTCAAGTGTTTTTTTACAAGGATTCGAAACTTCAAATAGTTTTAACGGATGATGTAGTCTGCTGGAAAGTTGATAAATATGTAATTAATACTAAGCATGATTATTATCATCAAATTCAGGGCCAGCTTTTTATTACAGATAGGAAGTTTTGTAATTGAATTATTTTACTAATATCGACTTAGTTATTGTAAAAGTAGAAAGGTCTTCTGTATGGGAACAAAATGTGCCTTTAATTCAAGACTTTTATTTTAATAATTACATACCATATTTATGTAAGTAAATAAATTAGTATTTCTACCCAAGACTTTTGTTTTTAGAACTCTTTGAAAATAAAACAAATAAATAAATGGTCAACTTTCTACAAACATTGCACATTTTTTTGTACATGTGTTACTGTTTAAGATTAATAATAAAAAAAAACTAATCCACATCTAAATATTGTTCAATCTCCCTAATTAAAGGATTCTGTAAATTAACGAATAAGGAACAAACTTGAAAAACAATGCTAGCATGTTGTTTTAGTGATTTTGGAATCAGATTGAGAATTCTAAAGGCTTTAATACGGGCATTTGCCCTTTCTACGTGTATGCGATACCTAGCAATATTTAATGTCTTCATAGTTTCGTCTCTTGAAAATTGAGATGACATTAAAAAAGGGGGAATATTCACTGTTACTCCACGAGGAACTAAATCTCTTATAAGAAACCCCTTATCTACCATTATCATGTTGCCTTCAGTTAATTGCTCCTTTAGTTTTGAAAGTTTAAATATTTGTTTATCAGAAGTAGATCCTGGGTATAAGTCACTAACAAATACTATAACTCCATTGGGTGCCACTCCTACAAGCGCTTTATAAATATTTGTATGTTTGTAGCTGCTGTATGTTTCTTTCTGCTTTCATGTCATTCGTTCGACTTATACGAACTTCTGTACAATCTATTATAAGTCTGCAGTTGGTAAAAGCCGAAAATGAACTTGGAAGACATGTCTTCGTTTTAAGGCGTGAGGGTATTTTGGATAAAAAACTTTAAATAATACATGATGCATTAAGTAGATCCAAGTTAAATAAACATTTGTAATTGTAGCAGAACAACTACCAAATCTGGTAGCCAAATCTAAATGGGGTAAATTTAACCTTAACTTAATTAAAGTTATAAGGAGTTGATCTTCATATATAAAAATTATCACTTTCCATTTAAGATAATTAAACTGAAATGATGATAAGTAAGATACCAGTGCTTGAAAAGTATCATCGTCAGGTAAACCGGTGTATAATCTGATTAACATATTATTTTTTTCTAATATGTATTTTGATAGCGAAATTGGTTTTTGGACTTTTCAATATTCAGTTGTGCTTCTATATATCTAATTTTTGAATACAAAAGTTTAGTTTCTGCAGACACAGCCACGTTATCCTGCAATTCGAGTTCTCTGCTCTTTGAAGAGCATGCTTTTGGTTCGTCAAGTACAGCAAAATCAAATGATTCTGTATCTTTCTTTTTTCGAATTCTTTTCTCAGGCGAAGTAAATGTGAATATTTTCCATTTATTGTGGTTAAATATACAATCGTCCTTCGATAACTCAAACCATAACTTGCCACAAAAAAAGTTCGAGTTATCAAGACTTCGGGTTATTAAATAAAATTCATATGTATAAATATTATTTATGTATTTATTCGAGTAGAAATCACTTACATTATGATATATACAGGTTGATATATGTATACAGATCAAAATTATAAACATTATTTTTGCGTAAAAAAGTCAGTTATTTGTGACTATTTTTGTTTTATTGTATCTTGTAAAGAAAACAAATATTTTGAGATCATCTATAATTCATAAAAAAACTATATAAATTGAATCAAAATGATTGTACAATTGTAACATTGTAAAAAAATAAATAAATGTATGTAGATAATATAACAAATATACAGCGTGATTTATTTAGGCAGTGGTCACACTGGACAAGTGGGCTCGACTAACGCCGATTGATTGCGATCGATTAAAAATTAAACTAACACTAGCTTATGGGAATGGTCACACTGCATGCATCCACTATGGTCGAACGATGTCGAACGGTTTGATATATCAAACATGTTTGATTTTCTAGTCGATCGCCAGCGATTGATGTATTTACGCATGCTCAGTGTTGTCATATTTTTCATGCCAACTTAACTGTTTTGACATTTGTGTACAGGTTAAAAAAAATATTGTTAGAATATTACAGCCATATTACTAGTATCATGACGGAAATGTGGAGAATTAATGAAATAGACCATAGTTGAAAAACTGTGTAAGAAATAATGTACAATTTTATGATCAAAGCACACCAGGATACAGTAATAATTGTAAGACAATGGAAAAATTATGGATGCAAATTTCTCTAATATTAAAAACAAAAACTCATAAGGTTTGTCATTTATTTAAATATTCCTGAAAACATATATTTGCGGCGTTACAGTGCAAGAAAAAATAATTTTCTTTCAATTTAAGTTGGTATCATTTTTGTGAAAATATTTACGTCGATTCATGCAGTGTGACATATCTCCTAAAATTTCGGTCGGTTGCTATTAATCTACGGCAGTTGATCTTGGTTGATCGATTGCATTCTACTCAATGTGACCACTGCCTTAAGCTGCAACATATGAGAATCTTTTAAAATATTGATTTTACAAAAAAAAAATTTTGCTTGCCTTGAAACTTATAAAAATGCTTAAATATACTTTTTATATTAGACAGGTTGGCTACAGTCGTCTAATTTCAATTATTAATTTCAAGTAAAGTAACTTTAATTCTCAAAACGCACAAAAATGTTAATTGAAAACTTTATTTGGAATTAATAAAGTGAAGTTAAAATAAAAAAATGGGTTGATTGTCAAACGTTTATTTTCCTGTTAATTTTTATATATTTCATATTTTTTTTGTCAAATTAATATTTAAAAGTTTCCCATATGTTGCAACTTAAATCAGTCACACAAAAATGAAACATATTCGACAAACTAAAATATAAATAAAGAAAATAAAATCTTCAATATTATACATTAATCACATTCAAGCTTTGAAAGTATTTCCAGTATTCTTACCTTTGCTAATTTTTTTATATTTTTCGATAAATTCTGCAATGTTGTTCCTACATACTGTCCAAATGCCATATCTGAATCTAGTTTATTTTTAGTTTTAAAACAATTTGCTATAGTATTTACAGCTTCATCTAGCATCATATTATCATGTTTTCTTTTGGTGGCTTTGGATTTGCTTGCAGTTGTAGATGGTGTTGTTACTACTACCATTGTGTCATTTGAAGTTGCATGTGCTGGGAATGGCACGTATGGCATAATTGATACTGTAGCTGCACATAATTCACCCGATGATTCACCCTCCTCTTCAAACTGTACTTCTTCAAGTACAATCATGCTACTGGATGAAGATGATTCCATTATTTCTGTATTTTGAAATATTTCGTTTGTTCCTTCGATGTCTATATTACTGGAATGTCTGTAACAGTGAAGACCAAGATGAAGACATATAGTTTTTTTAAATGAAAAACCATACATATACATATTATTACTTTCTGTTTCGAACGTAAGGTTCAAGAAAACTCATAGCTTTGTAATATTCCCAAGAATATTCATCATCTGCAGCTAGTAGCTTTCTTTTTTCCTTGACGTACCGGTCTCGAACTGCTCTCCAACGACGTTGAACAATGTCGACTGTTGGAAATATGAAATAGTAAATAATTTATACATGCACAAGATTACATTATAGGTATAATGGCCATTGATATTATTTTTGACCAATTTCAAACATAAAAAGAAAAATAATGCTAAACTTTGACAGAAATTAAATATCAGCATGACAAATATTATTTAGTTACTTATGTTGTAAGTCAACTTACACAGATTGTTTAATATACAAAATGAAGAAAAATACTTACCATTTGTATTCAAAATTTGAGCTATTTCTTCCCAAATTTCTTGTATTTTCTTGGCGTTTTTAAAGTTTTTCTGAGATTTATCATACAGAATCGGTTGAGATTGAACTAGCTCAATCATTTTTTTTATCCATCTGGGAAGCTGAATTATGTGATTTTATTTATAAAAAAGTCAAATCTTCACACGTGGAACTAAATCACTCATTAAACTGTATGAATCTGACATTTTGAGAATTCAAGATGCGCGCGCCTTTTGTGAAAATACTGACAAGTGATTGGTTACACGCAAGGCATCAGGCAGAAAGTTGAAAGTTGGCCATCTCTTGCGTATCGTTCATTGCGTTACCTATTGCGTTGCGGTGATATAAATGGCCCGTATTACAAGCATGTGTTTTAACTCCTTACGTTACCTATTGCGTTTGCGTTACGTCTTGCGTTGCGTTGTTATAAATAGGCCTAAGAGTATACTTGTATTGACAAACACAAATGTGCAACGCGCTGACTGAAACGTGAGAAGAAAGGGATTAAAATTGAACTTATTGGAAAATTTGGAAATCCAAAAAGCTATAAGCAGAGGAGAGAATGTTGGGAATGAAATTACAGAACTAGGTAATTCACCCCTACTCACAGCGGTAATCTGAATAGTATTTAAGACACTTTCATTTATTTTTGTATTTAGTTACCTGAAGATGATCGCAAGATCGAAACTATCGTTATAAGCAATTAATAAAGCTGTGAAACTACACTAAGTGTTTTATTTATTTAATCAAATATACATAATTCGCATTTTTATTTATGTCCCTGAACATAATTTTGAATAAGATGTTTCTCCAAATCTATATATCGTTATTTTTAAAATGTCCAAATACTATGTCAATGGGTATGAAATTTGTTGCTGAATGTATGGTGTTAATAACCTATCATGGCATATTTAATTTTATCTTTTAATCGGAAACTTTTATATTCTTTTTGAAGGTTTAAAAGTCTCAAATGTTCGATTAATGTTGAGTGAAATGGTTCATTCTGTCCATTAGAAATTGGATTATCTGTACTTACGAAATGAATATTAATTTTGTGTAGGTACAAAAGTGTGCTGCGAAACAAGATAGACGGTTCCCTGTCAGCTCTGGTTTTGTCGGCCCTTTTTGGATTTACGAAGCCTTTTCAATGTAATTTCGGAATCAGTTTCTGCAGAGTTTTTCAGATAAGTATTATCTTTTATTTTCATTAGAAATTAGGTTTGATTTATAAATTATATTATTCAGTATTTTTCAAAAATTACAATTTGTTTACAACGTAACTAGATTGGGATAATTAAAATATTTCGTGACAGATTGACGGTTTGACATATTATTATTTAAAAATATACAAAAAAATATAAAACGAAATTGATTTACATATTTAAGTGTACGAATGTAAAGTAAAATTATAAGGCTTACGTAAGCTCTTTCTTTTATATTTTTCTTAAATCAAGGACGAGCCTGGTAAGCTGCTTTTACTTCTTCTATTACCAAAAAAAACCGTTTTTCTTTCTTTTCTAACATTTCTATTTTATATAAATGAAGAATAAATGGAGAATGTATGATGAGTGTAAGTTGGGGACGTGAAATGTTAGAGGTATGAATGGGAAAGAGAATGAGTTGATGAATGCAATGCGAATGTACAGTGTAGATATTTTGTGTGTAAGTGAGACAATGAGTAGTGATGGAAGAAGTAGATGGTATATTTTGTTGTGGTCGGGTGTTCGAGAGAATGAACGTGCAAAGCATGGTATAAGTATACTTGTGAGTGAAAGAATGAAACCGTTTGTACGAAGTTATGGCTGTATTTCTTTGCGAGTTCGATTGTGTGTGTTACTGATAGTATTCGAATAGTTCGTGTATTCGAAAAGTTGCGATATTCTAATATTTTTGGTACCAGAGTAATCTCGGCATTATAAAATACTAAATACTACAAAATTTCTGATACTTGTAAGATGTTTTCCCGCGGTAAGGTTGTAGATATAAAAAAAACAAAATTATCTAACCTACCTTAGTACCGGTAAACTATTCTTGATAGGAAATACAGAAATCTATCCAGAATCGATGTTACTGTTTTACAATAGCCGCTAGCTCAATAAGAATGCTCTGAGATGGAGGGGGGGGGGATAATCAAAGTTCGCGGCAAATCACAATTTATAAAGCGCCACTGTATTTTGTATTGCAAAACAGAGGCTAAGTTTCCTATGATGGGAGTTTCAAAATGGTATGAATATTTAAATTCAAAATTATTTAAATTCAGTTTAATTATATTCAAAAAAATAATTACATTTAAAGTTATGATCATAAAAAGGAAATAAACTACTTAATGTAAAATTGGATTGCGCCACTGTTACAAAATATAGTTTCAGATTTTGATTAAAATTAATAAATGTAAAGTATTTCATAAGTATAACAACAGAATATTGTTCGAATAACACAGTTATATAATTAATTAGTTCTCAAGTTAAAGTTAATTTAAATGATGAAATAAATACTAAAATATTTAAATATTCTTTGAAAGTAAAGCTTAGTTGAATTGTTAAATCAATAACAAAATAACCTAAATTGACAAGGTAAGACTATTATAAATCAGTGGACGCTGTTCAAAATGTAGGAATATTCTGGAAAGTCCTCACCGGTTACGATGACGTAGGATGATGACGTCAGGTCCGGCAAATCCGTAGGTTTGTTCTCATGAAAATATCACAACGAAACTTCCCAAAATACTGCAATATTGGCGGGTCCAAAGCGACTTATTTCACTCCCAAATATGGTTTACTATCCCAAAAGTATTGTTGAATACTGGCGACGATGAATATAACCCAAATAAATGTGGTACGCCTATGCTAACCACGTGTAGACAAAATCTCAACTTAAATAGTCTTGCCACACAAAGAAAAACGAGAGGTAAAAAAGGCTGAAAATCGAAATAAATATTGAAATAAATGAGATTACAAAAAGATATAACTTACGATATGTGAAGATATCCCTTATACAACAATGTGTGAAATGCACTCTCCGTAAAGTTCCGTCTAAATAATTTTCCAATAATTATTCTGAATTATGCTATATAGTGTCAAATTCTCCGAATAAATTCGTTTCACACACCCTAACCAAATTTTACTATTTCAACAATAGGATGGTGAATTACCTGATATATTTCAATGTTCACACCAAGCATGTTAACATGGCGGATCATCACATACCGTCAGATAAATCATGTATTAAATGTAAAATTGAATTTGATGGTGTAGAAATTATGGATTGTGAGGGAAATTGTGCTGGATGGTTTAATCTAAAATGTGCACAAATCAGTGAAGAACAATTTGCTGTTATTCGAACATGTAACTGTATAAAATGGTACTGCAAAGATTGTTATAACAAAAGTGAGGTTAGCTTAATACAAGTAGTATGTGATCTGAAGAGTATGGATATTGTACGGAGAATATAATTCCTTAGTCACGTGATATGTTTTCCGCCAATCAACATTCATAATCTCCCTAGCTACAAGTTATCACAGCGATGATAAAAAACAAAGAAATAAACACCGTCTTTATAGTCGTTACTAAGGGATTTGTTTTCTTTATTTATGACATTGACAGTTAATTTTGAGTATAAAAATAAATAATAACAATAATTCAAACTCTGAAATATTAAATAAAACTAGTAAGTACCATGTTTTAATACAACATGAATATGTATATCAAAAGTTAGGTTAGATTACATTGCAAAAATTCATTATATTCTCTCATTAAATATAAGCTCGTGATATGATTAATAATCGAAGATATTGCTCGTGAAACCGGAGCAGCACATTTCAACTCGTCCTTCGGACTCGTGATATCTGCAGCTCGGTTTCACTCGAGAATATCATCGATGATAATCATATCACTTGTTATATTACGTATGAATATAGTATCCCAGAAAAATCCTAAAGTAGAACATAATGAAAAACGTATGCAAATGTGTTTAAAAACAACGTGGAACAATCAATTATCGTCAAAGCTAAGCCAAATAAGAAAACCGAAGCATCCAAAATAACAGAAGAATTAAAAAAGAAATGATTGGAAAAAAGCGCTTGATAATGATAAAGTAGCTATTCTGGTTTTTCTTGATCTTAAAAGGGCGTTTGAGACGATATATAGAGGTAGGTTAGTTGAAAAGCTAGGGTATTATGGAGTTGAAGGCAAATGTTTAGCATGGTTCGAAAACTATTTATGTGACAGGTATCAGAGAGTAAAATGTGAAAATGTTTTTTCTGAAAATTTACAAACAATTCATGGTATTGTTCAGGGTAGTATTTTGGGTCCATTACACTTCTTATTATACCTTATTGATTTGCAAAATATATTCATAAATTATAAGTATCATTTTTTGCAGATGATACAATAACTGTAACGTTTTCCTGATGTCTATATGTTTATGACATATAAAATTCGGAATAAATAATACGCATCCACAGATGTTTGAGAATGCGGCCGCTAGCTTTGAAACAGTGGAGGTCGGGGTGGGTCGAAATTAAAAATAAAGAAATGTTAGTATTAATAATAATTAAATATAGGGCGCCACGGCGTTGTTTATAAGGCACACAACCACGAAAATACCGAAACCCTACGAATGGGTGTACCTGGAGTCGGTTACAGGGGTAGTTACTTAATGAAGCCACGTTTTAACTTTAACTATCAATTATGTATATTATAAAAAAAAGAAAGAGATACAAAAAATTATATGAAACTTTAATAAATTAATATTAAATAAAATAATAATAAAGTTAAAGTATGCTTGAAAACAATTCAAGATATAATTTAAGAAAATTATATAACTCAAGCGAGTTTTTAGTAAAAAAAAAAAAAGGTAATGCAAAACAAGAACATGACAGGTTCCACGTAGGGGATGCGCAGTGCGCGGATGAGCGAGGACTTCGCAATAAAAAAGCTTAAATAAAGTTAACGCAAAAGACGCACGACGAATGTTTGATCGATCAAGCAGAGAAGTGCGAGCGCAACATAAATACTCAGTTAATCGAGTCCTAACCCTTCCTACTACCTTAACAAACCCTAAAGGATAACTAATAAAACTGCAAGAATACTCAATTAATAAACAAAGGCTCGCATGAATTAGTACATCAATAACCATAATAAATATATGTTAAACAGAATGTGAATTTCCAAAAATAATTCATAAATTCATGACGTTAATTTAAACAAATAAATCAATGAAAATATAACCAAAATCAGTGGCTTATCTGGTTCATCTGCGACCGTTGGCGCTGCTGGCAGTTCTAGCATCCAAATTTCCGTTGACGTCAGATGGTACGTCAGATCACGTTTCAAAATGGCGAATTCTGGCTGCAACACACTCCGTGATCACGCCGCATGGATTTACACTCAGATATGATCTCCCAGACTCCGAAATCCCAAAATGTTTCTTGATTGTACAGTACAACAATCAAATCCAACAATGAAATGGAAGGATAAAATCCAAAGATAAAACCCAACAATAAAACCTGAAAGAGACTTGTTAGCATCGCTAGTTCACCAATAATTCATTTTACATGTGGTTGAAAAATAAATTTAAACAAGATCGAAATATTTTATAAAAACATACTTGTACATTAAGAAAAGGAATACAAATTATTATTTTTGCCCAAAGTTGCTTTATATTTACCTTAGTTGTTAGGTGGTTTATAGGAATTTTATCGACCTTCGGTGCGCTTAAATCCGGAATGTTTCCGCCAGAAATTAATACAATTTCCCAAAAGTTTTACAGTTTAAATCCCTAAACTGGGTGGCTAAGGATTTATCCCACAGAATACTCTATATTCACTAACTGATAAACTTAGCTATATCCATAAAACTCTCACACCTATGGTCGGTAAATGACTGACTCTTACAACTTTTTTTTTCCAAGAATCGGCCGGCAAAAGACTATTAATTAACAATATATAAAGAAGTAAAATAAAATCATATAGTGAACCAGCTCTACTCACGAGTCCCTGACGTTGCTAAACTATAAGGCCTTAAGTGTTTTAAATATTTACAACCCGTAAATTAATAAAAATAAAATTTATGGTAGTGTCAAAATAGGAACGTGACATAACTTATTTAGAAGGTACAGATTATACAGAACTAATAACCAGTATGAATTCAATTCTAGACAAGGTTTACGAATGGTTAAATATAAATAAATTAAAACTTAATGTAAACAAGACTAAATGTATGTTAGTAGTAAGAAAAATAAGGAAATCATAAATTCTACTTTAAATATCAAAATAAACAATGAGGTAATAGAAATGGTTAATAGTGTAAAGTATTTAGGAATAATAATTGATGATTTATTAAAGTTTGATGACCATTTGAACTACATATGTGTGAAAACATCGAGTAAAATAGGGGTTTTGGGTAGATTAAAACACATTCTTCCAATAACATATAGCAGTGCACTGGTATTTGGCACATAAAAAAGAAATAAACTACTTAATGTAAAATTGGATTGAGCCACTGTTACAAAATATACTTTCAGATTTTGATTAAAATTAATAAATGTAAAGTATTGCATAAGTATAACAACAGAATATTGTTCGAATAACACAGTTATATAATTAATTCTCAAGTTAAAGTTAATTTAAATGATGAAATAAATACTAAAATATTTAAATATTCTTTCAAAGTAAAGCGTAGTTGAATTATTAAATCAGTAAAAAAAAAAAAACAGTGGACGCTGTTCAAAATGTAGGAATATGCTGAAAAGTCCTCACCGGTTACGATGTCGTAGGATGATGACATCAGGTCCGGCAAATCCGTAGGTTTGTTCTCGTGAAAATATCACAACGAAACTTCCCAAATACTGCAATATTAGCGGGTCCAAAGCGACTTATTTCACTCTTAAATATGGTTTACTATCCCAAAAGTATTGTTGAATACTGGTTATGATGAATATAACCCAAATAAATGTGGTACGCCTATGCTAACCACGTGTAGACAAAATCTCAACTTAAATAGTTTTGACACACAAAGAAAAACGAGAGGTAAAAAAGGCTGAAAATCGAAATAGAAATTAAAATAAATGAAATTACAAAAAGATATAACTTACGATATGTGAAGATATCCGTTATACAACAGTGTGAATGCACTCTCCGGAAATTTCCGTCTATATAATTTTCCATAATTATTCTGAATTATGCTATATAGTGTCAGATTCTCCGAATAAATTCGTTTCACACACCCTAACCAAATTTTACTATTTCAACAATAAGGTGGTGAATTACTTGATCACTATATATTTCAATGTTCACACCAAGAGATTTCAAGAGCGACTCCCAAACCGACTCTAGCTGCTCGAAGCCGCCAAACAAGCAAGTCAAGAAATGATTAATTAAAAAATTGAAGACGATGCTAACCACAATTTTACTCGCTGAATTTTACAATAACATAAGCTACAGGCGAATTATTTACTTAAAATATGTGCAAATTTATGAAGACAATACAAAATATACGAATTATGAAATATGTATGTTACATACTCGTAATTAAATATTCGAATATACATTAATCCAGCTTTTAAAATAAATCAGTAATGTGAAAACAAACCTGATATACTAAAAACTCAATAATCCTTAATTATTATAAAAAACAATATTTTTCATACAACTGAAAAGTGCAGATAGATTTCATTTTCGGATAGCTCTAATATCTAAATATTTCGAATATCCGAATAGTTTCAATATGCGGATATTTTAAATTTTTAGATGCCAGTTTTTTTAAAAATCCACATCCTTTTCTACAGCTTTATTTTATGAAGGTCAACATATGAATTTTGTTTATACCCTTACAATCTGCTTACAAAACAGCTACAGTGAGCGTCAAAGAATGCTAATCGGCACCCATACTTAGCTATTTGTGAATTGTGTTTCGAGAAAAAATAAATAAACCATGAGCATCAGTATATGTCATAGCCGGTTATAAAATCCCTCGTAATATAATACGCTACTAGATTGTCAAAACTGCGTACACTTAGCGATGTTTTACAATGTGGCTAGACATTATATTCAACGACGAATAGCTTACGGCCACAGTGTTATATGAATATGTAAGTTTCAATTGCAATATCTGTAAATATTACAACAATAACCTAATCTAACGCACAAAAGCCACACTTGGAAAACTCGGCCCGAGTTTTTTTGCATTAGGTTAGGTTATTGTTGTTATATTTATAAAAATATACAAGCTAAGTAAACTTTTGTCGTTTTATAGAACGCATAGACGACTAGTCATATTATACAATATCGTTAAGTCAACAAAGGTTTGACAATCTGGCCGCCTTTTTTAAAATGCCTATATGCATTTTATTAAAAGACGGGTATTACAAACTGACTACGATACATATTCAGGTGTTTACGAAGTGCGAGCCATAGATTTTTCCCACGGGAAAACAGTTTTTCCTTGCACATTGCTTCCCAAATTATAAAAAAAAAATACTTCAAAGAACAGTTGTACATATCATAAAATTATGCATCAGTAAAAAAATTCATTTCATATATTTTGTAACTGCAGAAATTAGATGTGAAATATTTTAAAATTACAATTTAAAAGTGCTAGCTTGGGTGCCAGGGAATTGTATTTTATTGAAGAACGCATTACGAACATTCCGAAAAGTATAATGGTTTTATTCTCTTTGATTCTCATCCCTAATTTCAGTTTCTCTTAATTCTCCAGTTGTTAAATCATCTCGCAATCTATGTTATATCTTTTTGTAGTTTTCATATTATATTATATATGATATTATTATTTTGATATTATGAGATAATATGGATGAATTAGTTAAATAATTACAAATAAGTTTATATCACGATATAATAGTAATTTCAATGGAATTAGTAACCATCAAAAGTAAGATTTTAAACTATACCACATACTTTTCCTTTATAAATACAGTAAAAATACAAAACACGGAGATATTCATTGTGTTATTATCATGTATTATTAAGATCAAAAGAAAGAATTATGCATTTTTATTAAATCCATATTTTGATTCTTGTAATCAATTTTTGTCATTGTAAAAACCAATTATTTTTATTTATAAAATATTGTTATCCATTTCAATATATATCTTCTATTTCCAATTACAATAATTTAGAAATAAGCTTTTTCTATAAAAAAATATTTGAAGTATATTTCTTTTCGTGCCACAATGCGTTCATTGTTTGGTTTTTTTTGTATTGTTTATATCAAATATTCGTGTCAAAATGAATTTCTTAAACGCTAACGATCGAGTGAATATTATAAACATGTATTACAATTCGTAATTAATTCATAAATAAATAAAAAAAAATAATGAAAAGTTTAGCTCGATGGAGACTCGAACCTCAACTTGTAAAAATTCTTTCATTCCACAGGCAAACACGCTAACCATTCAGCCACAATGATAATTGCAAATATTTTTTATTACATAATAAAATATTGAAACAAATATTTATTGACAGTTATTTATAATTTTCTTTAATTTATGCACTGATAATGCAGTAATTAGTATTAAATAACGTACAGGAGGTAATTTACTATTACCATGTTCAGTTGCATGGCTTAATTTTCTGTCGGACACTTTTTATTTGCAAAAAACTGTTTTCCCATGTTAAACGTCTATGTCAAGGTTTGCTTGGGACACACGTAATACAAGGTGTAACAGAAATAAGTACATTAAATTTAACCAGTGATAGAACTCGTCGAGTACAACAATATTTCTTAATAACTCAAATCTCAATTTTTTAGCATTTTTATCCCCCCCCCCCCATATATTAACGAGTCGTTTAGGTATTTTCAGAATAATTTGATCAAGTAGCAATAACAATGAAGCAATAAAATAAGTTTAAATCTCAGCCAGGTTTTAGTACTCGAAGAACAGCACCACAACAAAAAATGTCAATTTGGAGGATATTGAAGGAACAATAGTTACATAATTTTGTCCACGCCTGTACTGACAGTGACGGTGGCCATTTTAGTGATATCGTTTAGGCCTGCATTACTTTTAATCACCTTTATACCTTTTTTTGTTCCGACAATTGTAGAGTTGTTCTTGGTCTCGACTGCATCCTGTAAATGTTGTAGAATTTTTGGATTGGTCATCATGTTGTAACATAAATATTCAACATATGATTTTTTTTGTTACCTTAGTTGAAGTATTCTATTTGTATTCTATCTCTTATCTTGCCCGATTTGTGTAGAGTTTCACCGTCTGGTGTATCGGTCGATCTTGTCACCAGTTTCTAACCTTTATTTTGTGTTGACAAATTCATCAACTTTTCATTGTATTCTGTCGTAGTCCAACGGCAGTGACAATACTGCGCATGCGCAGTATTCAGCGCATGAGTCCATGTTTATGTAGAACCGGCAGGTAGTGTAGAGTATATACGCTATATGATTTGCCTTGGCTTCTCATGAAAAGCCGCGTTCATTTAGTTATTTGGTATTAGACGCTTGCTCAACACGATCTGCCGGTTTTATCGCAGGGCACATTATGATGTAAACAAAACCATAATAATTGATTTTGCCGTTTCCGTTGTTTTTTCCGATAATACTATTGTGCACTGTGTATAATAATGGAAGAAAAACATATATTTAATCAACACTACCAGAAGAAGCCTAATAAATGGCCATGGAACATGAATCGTTTAAATGAGGTAAGAATACTCATTACATATTGAGATTAGGTTGATCTTAATTGGTCAATTCTTCCAGGTTGCTGCCGAAATCATTGCAGCAAAGAGTAACAACAAAAAGAGTAGAAGAGATTACTATTTATTGAAGACCTATGATGTGGTTACGATTGGTAAAAAATATTCAGTTATAAGAAAAGTTTCAAAAGTAGGTGATAGCTTACAGTACATTGTTGCTGAGGAGGAAATATACACATACTATAAGCTATTAGAAATTCATGTTAATTGTGGTCATGGTTCTCGAGACAAAATGATACACATTATACAGCAAAGTTCCGTGATATACAGGCCTTGTGAAGAAATGTTCCTCCGATCCTGTAAGACTTAACACACAAAGAAAAATAAAATAGTGTCCAATATAGTGGTGAGAACGATTCTTACGAAGGATTTCATGACTAGGGGGCAGTTAGATTTAACAGATCTGCAATCGATTGCTGACGGAGACTTCAAATGGATTTTGAATTACCAAGATCATGCCACCAAATGTATCTTTCTCAGGCCATTACGTTTAAAACTTGCCACTGAAATTGCTGAAGAACTTTTCAAGATATTTTTGGAGCACCCGCAGAGTTACAAAGGGATAATGGCAGAGAATTTGCTTGTAAAGTCATACTCAACTATGTATTCTCCATGGAAGGCCACGTCATCCACAAAGTCAAGGCAGTGTGGAACGTTCAAATCAAGACGTCAAAAACATGTTACGCGCATGGATGTCAGACAACAAGTCAACCACGTGGTTCCGTGAGTGTTACGTCGTCCAGTGGCACAAAAATAACTCCCTACATAGAGTAATTGGGCGCAATCCTTATAAAGCCGTTTTTGGCGTTGAAGCTAAATTAGGACTCAAATCAACAAGTCTTTCAGATTACATGATGTCAACGATGACTACTGAGGAGGATTTGGAAGCTGCGAAAGAAGATATGGAAAACACAGTTACCGTTAATGACCAAGCGTTTAACGAAGAGGCAGCTGGAGACGATAATGTATTAACAACTGACGAAATAATGGACAATATTAATACGGTGCCAGAAGAAAATTTTGATGATGGATTTTCCAATAATGATGAAAATGATATTAATGCCAATAACATACAAATTCAAATTACTTCCGACGGACTCGTCCAAAATAATATTCAGCCTATCACTTGCATATGTTGTGGTGAAGAAACACATGAATGTATATTTTTTAAAATGTGCAATATTTCTGTGCATACCACTTCCCTAAATGAAGAAAATATGTGCAATCTCTGTGAGACACAACAATCCATCAGTAATAATCAGACAAATTGTTACATTGGCCAAAAACGCCAAGCAGAACAGATGATCTCAGTAACAAAGAAGAAACTACAAACCCTAAATATTGGCGACTGCGTTCTTCTGAACATGGATAAGGTGGATCGTAGTCCTGGCGATCCAACCAACATTGTATGTATAGTAACAGATTACAGGAATAACGTATTTCAAGTGGGCACAGCTGATGGTCTCATAAAAACATGGTTTAATAGGGTAGATCTGCAAAAAAGCTCCTTCTGATTTCCTGAAATTGTCACAAGTGGATGCAAGAAAGCTGATATCTGTTAGGGAAGCAGTGTCTGCAAATTCGCTATTCAAGGAGCAAGGATACGTGAAGTGCGCGTGTCAGCCATCAAAGTGCCAATGCCAAAATAGTAGTTGTCAGTGCTTCCAGCAAAAGAAGATGTGCAATTCACGATACCTTAAAAGCAACCCTTGTGCAGATAAGTAGTCTATATTACAAAGTGTTATTTTAAGAAAGCCTGTTTGTTTTGCACAACTCTCAAAGTTCCTGTTTTTATTTAGTCATATCAGTCAACATATTATGTAAGCGTTTGTTACATATAACAGCTGCGGACTAGTACTGTCATATTTCTGTACATGTAAGTAAGCATTTGTTAATACAGCGAATACCAAAACACAATGTTCAGTTTTTGCATGTTTAAATAAAATACACTATTAGAACAACCGAAAACTCTACTTTCTCATTTCAGTATCTGATTTACTTCATAAAAAGACTAGTTTACGTCTTTTCATGATTTGCTACTAAAAGCGACGGATCGTGATAAACTTCTCATTACACCAGAAGACTAAAATTCCAAGGCTTTTTTCATGAAGAATTTCTGAAATGTGATATTGAAAACAGTATCAAACATGTTTTTGGAGAACATTTAAACTGTGATTCCTACTATTGTAATAAAAAAATATACCAGCAGAAAATCATTTTTTAGAGTTAAAAAACTGTTCTGAATTCTATAATAGAATTATAAAATCAGTATCGCGACATGCCCGCAGTTTAATTTACAATTATGACAGCACTATAGTTGAACAATTCCATTCTGTAATTACAAAATTTATTGGCGGCAAAAGAATAAATTTTTGAAAAAAAAAATCATACCAATCAAGATATTATGCTGTAGTTGTGTCTTTGAATTCTAAACGGCGAACGCATTATACATGTCATAAGACCCTCACCGGTCAAAGTCCTTCTAAAATAAAATCAAAATTTGAAATCAAAAGGCAAGAGAAAGCTAAAAGATCTTTGACTTTTCGACAAAATAACAAAAAACCAAAGAAATATACTAGCAAAGCAGAAAATGGAGATTATGGCGTATGGTGCCAAGAACCAGATATGGAGAAAGAAGAATTGGAAAAAGAAAATTTTCTAAAAAATCTAATGACAACAGAAGAACAACGCCAGCAATTTGAAAAAAATACGGTATAGCAAGCTGGAAGTAGCTATTGATTAGAAAAACGAAGAAAACTTCTTAGTGCTTCTATTTTTTAAAAAATATGCACTCGGCGGCAAACAACAAGCTGTGCAAATTTAGTAAAGAATTTGTTATACGGGTCACAAATTTCGCACGTTCCAACTATTCACCACAGGAAAACCCTCGAACCGGTAGCTAAGGAAAAGCTAGAAGAACAGTTGAGTATACAAATATTATCTTGCGGAATGTTCATCGATAAAGAACTTCCATTTCTTGGAGCTAGCCCAGATGGATTGGTAGATAATGACACAATAATAGAATTTAAGTGTCCCTTCAATCCAGAAAACTTAAGGTTAGAGGAGTTAATTGCAAAGAAGAAAGTTACAATTTGGAAAAAAATATTGCTAATAAAATAAGTATTAATAAGCACCAAAGTTGGTTTTATCAGATTCAGGGACAATTGAGAATCACCGGTCGTGACAAATGCATTTTGGCGGTTTGGACTTCAACTGACGCAACAGAAGTTATACAAAGAGATCATGAATTTTGGCTAGTGAACATGGAGGATAAATTGAAACACTTTTACAAGGATTGTGTGTTACCAGAGCTTCAAGGCACAACAGAAACATGAAAATAAGGGATCCAGAATATAGAACTAATGTAATAAAGAAGAAAAAATAAAAAAAATATATTTATTTACGTAGGAATTTACTATACACTATTTATATACCTATAGATACTCGTATATAGGTAATTAAAAATATTTAGTTTAAACTTCAAACAGGAATAATAATTTGATAATTATTACTTCCCTTCATGTATATCACATAATTCATATTTAATTTATTAAGGCCCTGGCTTTCATGATAAGCTATCTTATTGTCATTAATATTAATGTATGCATATTCATATTTATTTTTGAAATTGTATGTATCTACTGTATCCCCATGCTTATATTTAATACAATTTTTAATGATTTAATGTTATTTTCTTAATCGCCTGATTCATCTGTAACTTTTAAGCGAAAGCGCTTGACTGAAAATTGCCAGAGCTCGATTATACAATATCCGGCCTATTTACTATTCTGACTGTACCAGACACATCACGTGGTACTACTAGGCTACAATTGTTCACGCCCTCAATGTTACCCCTCTCACACCCGACCCGTCCCTCCCGTAAAAGTAGACGAGTACGGATCCCTCTTAAGCCTGCTTACCGCGGCCTGTGGCGCGTTGCGCCACTATAATCAAATTTTTTGACTCTGTCGGATACAGTAATAAGCAGGGTTGTTGTGATTCTGCCCAGCCCGAAAAAACCCAGTGGGTTTTTTAAAAAAAAACCCACCTGAAAAAACCTACTTAATGCAGAAAATATAGATATACATATAAATAATTATTGATGGATCATATTTGTTTAAAAAAACAAAAAAAAAATACAGAAATTCTAATAAATAATAGGTTTTTGTCATAATTATTCACTGATTGTAAATAATCTGTAAAAACAAAAATGCTTAGAATTACAAATAATTCCAGTAAACTATAACTTTTACCTGTAAGTTATTTACTGTAATCATATGATCTATAGTACTTGTATACTTTGACCAACTTAGTAGCCTTTTCCACACCAAGTTTGTTCCTTGTTTTGGACCAGATATGTCCGTAAGAACTAAATATTCTTGCAATTCCCGCAGAACTTGCAGGACAGTTGTGTAACTTAGTAACAAAATCGCAGAAATCTTCAATATACTTAAGTGATGACTGTTTCTTTACTTTAACTTTCATTACTTGCCACCACTGAGTGGTTGATAATTCATTTATTACGGAGTCCAAAAATAGTGATTTGGGATAAATATTATTGTCTTTAATTTTAAATGTCATAAATGGAGCTAAAAAATCTTGATTGTAATATATCAAAAAAGATTCTGCTTCGTCGTCCAATTCCGAAGACAATTTTTTTCCCAAATATTTTGGGTCTGTAATATTTGCCACTAAATGTGCAGGACTTATTGCATCACTAAAACGCCTAAGAAATATATTGTACCAAACTTGGATTTTCAATTAAATCCAACCAAATTTCAACAGCATCTGAAATGCTTGTCGAATCTGATTGCAGTTTATTCAGTGCAGTTGAAACTATATGCAGATGATTTTTTAGATAATTTGCTTCCTGATATATTGCAACATTTCTTAATATACTCAAAATATTTAAAGGTATATCATCCTCATGTTCTGTGGCTATATTGATATATATGTGATAATTATAAATAAATGTAGATAAACATTCTTCAAAAGAATTCCATCGTACTTCGGAAAGAAGTGGCATTAATCCTTTCTTTTCTTTTAATCATCCGTGAGGCATATGATGATTGCGGAAAAAAATTTGAACTTCTATAATATGTTTGGTCTTTAGGAAAAAATTCTTTTTCCACTAAATTTATATAGTGTGCAGAGCACCCATAAGTTATTAAATCTTTGTGTTTTTTCTTTTAATATCTCCCTCATACTTTTCATTTTGTTCTCATTGTCAGTACAAACAGCAAAAATATCTTTATTAAATTTTTCTTTACAAATATTTATGGCTTCATGCGCAATATTTGCACAATATTCTGCAGTTTTTTTCACCGGTTCGCTTTCTATTGCATGTAATAAAAACGATTTTTTACCTGTATGGATACTAATAGCAATGATTGGATCGTTTTTTATGCTAGACCATCCATCTAACAACAATGTTAAAGAACAGTTTTCATATTTCAATTCACTGCATAAATCTTCATCAACTTTTTTTTCCGCCTCATCTAATAATTCACCTCCTAATTTGTAGCGATCAGGAGGAATATAGCCAGGTCGTAAACATTTAATCATATTCTTAAAACTTTCATTCTGTGCAACATTAAAAGCGATGTTGTTTGCATAAAAGAATATAGCGATTTTATTGTCAATTTTAGATTTTTCATCTTTTGATGTTGTAGTTACGAAGGTGGTCAGACTTAGTTACCGTTTTTTAACATCACAAGAGTCACTTTTCTCAGATTCAGATTCACAGTGGGAATCACTCACTACTGTCGACGAAAATGAAGAACTGGCACTAGTTTTTTCTTTATTTTGGGTTTGCTTGTAATTTTTATATTTCATGCAAGTTTCCAAATGTTTCCTAATCCTTTCAATTTTAGGACTAAGAATAGAACTGCAATATTTATACTTTATTTTTCCATCACTTGATTTTATTATATTTGACCAGTCTAGTGACAGTTTTCTTCCGGAATTATCGGTTTTTGGCATTTTATACGTATATATTTAAACAAAACCAGTTGTACTAACAACTAACACTCACCAAGAACTAAGTTATAAGTTATAATACTGCTTATTCCAATACAAACAGCGAATGCACAATGCAGACTTTATTAAACAAGTTGATACAAGCTCACTCACTAGTATTATCCTGCCTGAGACATCAAAGGTATCGACAATGTGATGTGATGCGGTATGAGTATGAAAGACTCTAATTTGTGAATCAGTAGTAATTTTAAAACTATTTAAAATTAAAACACTGACAAAAAGTGATATATAATAATAGAATTTAAAGGAAAACATGTACTTTTCAAATTGTTAATCACAAAAATTTGTAATTTTTTTCTACGATATTTTGAAACACGGTTTAGTTTCTTTTTCGACGTCTATATATATATATATATATATATATATATATATATATATATATATATATATATATATATATATATATATATATATATATATATATATATATATATATATATATATATATATATATATATATATATATATATATATATATATATATATATATATATATATATATATATATATATATATATATATATATATATATATATATATATATATATATATATATATATATATATATATATATATATATATATATATATATATATATATATATATATATATATATATATATATATATATATATATATATATATATATATATATATATATATATATATATATATATATATATATATATATATATATATATATATAGACGTCGAAAAAGAAACTAAACCGTGTTTCAAAATATCGTAGAAAAAAATTACAAATTTTTGTGATTAACAATTTGAAAAGTACATGTTTTCCTTTAAATTCTATTATTATATATCACTTTTTGTCAGTGTTTTAATTTTAAATAGTTTTAAAATTACTACTGATTCACAAATTAGAGTCTTTCATACTCATACCGCATCACATCACATTGTCGATACCTTTGATGTCTCAGGCAGGATAATACTAGTGAGTGAGCTTGTATCAACTTGTTTAATAAAATATATATATATATATATATATATATATATATATATATATATATATATATATATATATATATATATATATATATATATATATATATATATATATATATATATATATATATATATATATATATATATATATATATATATATATATATATATATATATATATATATATATATATATATATATATATATATATATATATATATATATATATATATATATATATATATATATATATATATATATATATATATATATATATATATATATATATATATATATATATATATATATATATATATATATATATATATATATATATATATATACAGTGTGTTAATTAAAAACCTGGCCATAGGCGTTTAACATGGGAAATCAGTTTTTCCTTGCGCAAAAGTTCCCAAATTATTTTAGACAAAAATACTTCAAATAAATGTTGTAGAGAATTAAATTCTGCATCCAGATTAGTAATAAGATTTTATTTTCGACGTTTCATAACCGAGAAAATCAATTTCAAAGTTTATCGAAAATTGCTGATTTATAGCGATAGCCATGGAAGTCAAACAAAATTACAAACAATTGTATGACATCTTAACTGTCAAAGAAAGTTTGTGTTTTGTGATTTTCGTTCAGTAACATATTTTTTTGGAAGTATGGAACAGTTTTCTCATGAAGAAAAGCTTCAGATTATAAAATGGTGTTACTGTGGACAAAGCTATAGAAAAATACGTGATTTAATAAGTGTAATGTGGTCACATCGACAAATTCCAAGTAAAACCACAATAGAATCTTTTATTAAAAAAACTTAAAGCTGTAATTTCCAATGAATGTAGAAAAATAAATGCCAGACAGCTGCATAATGTTCGACATGGCTTTTATAATAGACTTGGGTATTGCTTAGCGCAAAATGGAGGGTTATTTGAACATTTAATATAAAATTATATTCATTCTAGTTTTCTGTTTTTCTTTTTAAATAAATACATTATTCTTGTTTTCATTTTTATTTTATTTTGTATATGTTGACAGCTATGTATTCTAAAATTAAACCATGTATTTAAGAAACATATTTGTTTTATACATTAAGTTAGGCTAATTCATTGTGTCAATGTCATACAATTGTTTGTAATTTTGTTTGAGTTTCATGGCTATCGCTATAAATCATATATATATATATATATATATATATATATATATATATATATATATATATATATATATATATATATATATATATATACAGTGTGTTAATTAAAAACCTGGCCATAGGCGTTTAACATGGGAAATCAGTTTTTCCTTGCGCAAAAGTTCCCAAATTATTTTAGACAAAAATACTTCAAATAAATGTTGTAGAGAATTAAATTCTGCATCCGGATTAGTAATAAGATTTTATTTTCGACGTTTCATAACCGAGAAAATCAATTTCAAAGTTTATCGAAAATTGCTGATTTATAGCGATAGCCATGGAAGTCAAACAAAATTACAAACAATTGTATGACATCTTAACTGTCAAAGAAAGTTTGTGTTTTGTGATTTTCGTTCAGTAACATATTTTTTTGGAAGTATGGAACAGTTTTCTCATGAAGAAAAGCTTCAGATTATAAAATGGTGTTACTGTGGACAAAGCTATAGAAAAATACGTGATTTAATAAGTGTAATGTGGTCACATCGACAAATTCCAAGTAAAACCACAATAGAATCTTTTATTAAAAAAACTTAAAGCTGTAATTTCCAATGAATGTAGAAAAATAAATGCCAGACAGCTGCATAATGTTCGACATGGCTTTTATAATAGACTTGGGTATTGCTTAGCGCAAAATGGAGGGTTATTTGAACATTTAATATAAAATTATATTCATTCTAGTTTTCTGTTTTTCTTTTTAAATAAATACATTATTCTTGTTTTCATTTTTATTTTATTTTGTATATGTTGACAGCTATGTATTCTAAAATTAAACCATGTATTTAAGAAACATATTTGTTTTATACATTAAGTTAGGCTAATTCATTGTGTCAATGTCATACAATTGTTTGTAATTTTGTTTGAGTTTCATGGCTATCGCTATAAATCAGCAATTTTCGAAAAACTTTGAAATTGATTTTCTCGGTTATGAAACGTCGAAAATAAAATATTATTACTAATCTGGATGCAGAATTTAATTCTCTACAACATTTATTTGAAGTATTTTTGCCTAAAATAATTTGGGAACTTTTGCGTAAGGAAAAACTGATTTCCCATGTTAAACGCCTATGGCCAGGTTTTTAATTAACACACTGTATATATATATATATATATATATATATATATATATATATATATATATATATATATATATATATATATATAATAAATTGGGATGAAAATATATAAATTTAACTTTATTTGAAAAAACCCAGATCTGGGCTGGGTTTTTTCAAAAAAAACCCGGTGGGCTGGACATTTTCAAAAAAACCCGGGTTTTATAACAACCCTGGTAATAAAACTATAAATGAACTATAAATATCGCAATTATGATAAAGCGGCATATCCTTTACTTTTTGTAGTATAATACTGTTTGGCATCGGTCCTTATTTTTGAGCCGCTCTATTCACGCATTGAATCAAACGTCTACCAGGTATGTATAGGAAAATAGCCTTACAATCCTTTTTGTCTATTTTCGTTCGAAATAATATCTTATGGGAATGAAAACTGCAGTATCAAAAATGTTTCTAAACTATTTGTAATACTTATTGTTGGGCTGGTTTTTTGTTTAATGTAATTAACTGTGACGTTTTAAATTTCTAAATTATGTGTATTATGTCACATGTTGTTTCGAAGAGATGGGAATCTTTAAGAATGTACATGAAAAATTGTGACAGAGAAAATCCACGAATTCTTGTGTTTTTGGATGAAACCTGGATTTTTTTCAAAAGGTGGCGATAAAAGATCATGGCAAGACGAAAGCATTAATTGTTATCACCAACCTACAAAAACAAGTAATGGAAAACGATTTACGGTTACTCATGCAGGAGGAGAAATGGGATTTGTAGAAGGTGCTGGGAAGGTGTTTTCCACTAATGATATTTCAAATGATTACCACGAGAGCATGGATTGTGAGTATTTTGATAACTGGTTTGAAAATAATGTTTTAAAAAGACTAGAAAAACCCGCATTAATTATATTAGGTAATGCAACATATTATAGCAGGATACTCAATAAAACCCCAAACGGTTTCTGGAGAAAAAATGAAATTTTAAAGGGGATGAGCTAAAGTCAGAACTTTTAAAATTATCAAGGTAAGCAACATCCGGTATGAAGACATTGTACGCTGTGGATGAATTGGCTTTAAAATATGGACATGAAGTTTTAAGGCTCCCACCATATCATTGCCATTTCAATCCAATAGAGGTGGTATGGGGAGTTGCAAAAACATATTATGACAAAAATGTTGGTAAAATATCTGGAAACGGCAATAATATCTGCTGTTTATAGGAAGAAGCATTGCAGCAAATTCCGGATGACAAGTGGCCTGATTTTGTCAACCATACGGACAAAATAATAAGAGATGCATATATATATACAAGAAAAAGTTATTGATGAAGTTCGACCACTTATATTTAGTGTAAATACAGGAGAAAGTGATGAAGAAGACGATTCTGAAGATGATTTTTAAATTAATAATAAATAATTTATTCAAATAATATTACAGTTATTAAAATCTTTTTGTACGTAAAATAAATACACATTTTTTTGGTTCTTTTTTCTATAAAATAACACTCAACACTGATGATATTTGATAAAACTTCACTGTTAATTTCATGAAACAAAACCAAATATTCAAGTTATTGTACTGTTATTAAAATAAAATCTTTTTGTAAATATATATGCTATTGTACAGTTATTAAAATAAGATCTTTTTGTAAATGTTTATGTTATTGTACAGTTATTAAAATAATATTTTTTGTACCTAAAATAAAGAGGTACGTATATTTTTTATCTTTATTCTTTAAAATACCACTCATAATACTGATGATAAATATTTGTTAAAACTTCATAGTTAATTACATTAAACAAAATCAAATATTCGTGTTATTGTATAGTGATTAAAATAAAATTTAGTACGTAAAATAAATAATAATTGTACATTTGTAGAAGGGATGATTAAAATACTCAGAAATAATAAATACAAAAATTAAATCTGCTCCCAGGTTTAAAAACCAAGAAGCAGATTAAGTATTCTGTGGTGTCATTAAGTGTAAATCTTTTCTTGTAAAACATAATTAACCTAAATGCTCAAATATTTTGGGATTTTGAATTTTTGGGTTTCATAGGATAATTTAGAAATTTAAAACTTCGCAGTTAATTACATTAAACAAAAAACCAGCCCAACAATAAGTATCGCAAATAGTTTAGAAATATTTTTGATACTGCAGTTTTCATTCCCATAAGATATTATTTCGGACAAAAATAGACTTTATGTTAAAGGACTGTAAGGCTATTTTCCTATACATACCTGGTAGACGTTTGATTCAATGCATGAATAGAGCGGTTTAAAAATATGGGCCGATGCCAAACAGTATTACACTACAGAAAGTAAAGGATATGCCGCTTTATCATAATTGCGATATTCATAGTTCATTTATAGTTTTATTACTGTACCCGACAGAGTAAAAAAAATTGACTATACCTGTGTAGACACGCTTCGCTACCCGAGCTTCCACAAGCCTCGATCATTCCCACGGCGCGTAGTACGTGAACCGCGCGCAAGCATGCGCGGGCCTAACCGAGCCACCCGCCATCTTGATTTTAAGATAATTTGATGCTTATGCAGTAATGCAGTTCATTATGAATAGACAATAGAAAAAGATTGCTGTGTGTGCAGGTACATGTGTTTTTATTGTCGGGCGAAATTTTAAAACAAAAGAAAATCAAACAGAAAAGACGCTGGTGGATGTCAACAAAAGTCGAACTACGTAAATATACAAAAATCATAATTATCTTCTAATATGCATTGTATTTTCCAATTTATTGCGATTACTTTATTTATTAGTATTGGTATAATGCAACAAATATGCTATATGATTTTACTAAAGAACCATCTAGCAAATTTGAAAACTTTTGTCGAATGACTGCAATAGATTTCGAATATTTGTTAAACAAAATTGGCCACATTATTGGAAAAACCGATACAAACATGAGACAATGTATTACCATACAAGAGCGATTGGCAGTGACACTAAGATTTTTGGCTACCGGAGGCAGCTTCACAAGTTTGTCTTTTTTATTTAAATTTTCGTTGCAAACAGTGTCAAGATGTGTCTCTAATGGCCAGTTGCACCAACGTAACTTAAATATTAAACTTGGCTTAAATTGACAATATTGCATCGAAATGAAATGTCAAATGTATTAAAATATATTGCTGTCAAAATTTCGATTTGCATTTTTTTTGTTTAAGCCTAGCTTAAAATTTAAGCCTTGTTGGTGCAACTGGGCATAAAGTACGTAATGCTTTAATACAGGAAATAAAAAACGAAATAAAGGTGAGACAATAATATTTATTATAAATAATTAGATACACAAAGAAAATAAATAATAATCCCAAAGTATAAAACAAATGAAACAAAATGAGTTTTAAGAAATAAAAGTGCCAAACTCGCTGTCTTGAGTGGGTGGCATGTTTGGAGATTGAGAATTAGAGGACTCTGTATAAGATGATGACAAGTTTGAGAGTGGTTGAGGTTGAGTAGATGAAGACAAATAAGAAACTGTTTCTAATTGAGGTGGTATTGATCTTGAGAATGGTTGTTGTTGAGAATATAGTAATTTGGCGGTTTTCGATGATGTTTGTATGTTAGTTGATTGTGTCGCATTTGAGGATATTTGTGTGTGATATTGTGGTGATTGTGCTAAATAAGTTGGACTTTGAATTGATTCTGATTGGGGAGTTAACGGTGAGCTTGAATGTGAGGCGAAGACGGTATACCAGGTGACAACTTAGTATGAGATATATATGTTGATTGTGATTGTGACGGATGTGACAAATATGGTAGACGGCTGAGGATGGAATTGAGGAGACGACAAAAATCCGGATGAAGATGAATAATGAGTGTATGTTTGTTGTTGTTTTAATTTGTACATTATAATATTTGTCTCAAACATTGCGATGTCTCTATTTTGGTCATTCAACGCTCGCATAGTTTTTTGCCAAACAACTCAACATATAAAGAGCATTTATCTTGTTTGGGTTGTGTGGTAATGTCCCGTAAAATATTGTATGCTTCATCCAATCGTTTTTCAATGTCACTTGTCTTTTGCATTTTTCTCTTTTTGGTTGATATTGGACTTACAAATGCTTCATTGGATGTTTTTTCAGAGAGTTCTTGTAGCTCATCATTAATATCATTTGATACTTTCTCATTAGTGGATGATTTGTTTTCTAGTTCCTCAAAATATATTTTGATAAGTTTTAAAAATAGTAACTCATTTAAAAGAAAGTAACAATTTAATTTACAATTATTTGTATTATTCAAATTTAATTTTTCTAGTTGCCTAAAATTCCTGATGAGTGGCATAAAATTGCCAAGGATTTTGGAAAAATATGGAATTTCCCCCATTGTTTGGGAGCAATAGATGGGAAATACATAGTTATGCAATATCCTACCAATAGCAGATCAGAATTTTATAACTATAAGGGTACTTTCAGCGTTGTTTTATTAGCATTGCTCGACGCTAACTACTGCCTTACATTTATGGACATTGGATGTCAGGGTCGAATAAGTGAAGGGGGTGTTTTTAGTGTCACAATTCAAAATATTTGTCTTATTCCTCTCCTTTCCTTTTTCCGCTCTAATTCACATTATTTTTTTTATTTTTTTGAGTTGTAAGTAGGTAATGTAGAAAAGATGGCAGCAGGTGTCGAACTTGTAAAATTTTTTTTTTTTTTGTTAATTATTACCTATTTAGGAATAAAATGTGTTGTGCGCGGGGATTGTGAGAATTTAACGCTTGTACTGTGCGTGTCGAAGTGTCTCCAGTGTCGGGCTGAGAATTATTACCGTATGATTGTGGATCAATTTTTGTACCGTTCAAGTGATTTTTGGAGTGTTTTCGATCCCGTCATATCACCAGTTGGGTGGATATTATTGTTACGTTCATTGTCCGATTTTTTCCTGAACTTGGTTGCTGTTGCCGTCGCCTGCACCGAGTCATCGCCCCTATACCCATTTGGGGGCCCTTCAAGTAGCTGCTGGAGACCACTACCACACCGATCCGAAGCCCTTGATGACGTTGACTACTGCACATCCCGGCGTAACCAGCTAAGTACCCCGCAAAGACATTTTTGTCCCATTTTCATACCACGTGTTGTCTGGAAAAGACTATTTTTCTTTACGCATATCGATGCCACGATATTTTCTGAATACTACCATATCTTATGTAATTAGTCTGTATAATAGTAGTATCATTTTGAGAAATGTTCACAATTGCTGAGAAATTTTGTATCGCCGCCTTGTAACATGGCGGCTCAAACGACAAGTGCAATAATTGCTGAACTTAATAAACTAAAAAAAAAGTGAACTTATAGACTTAATAATCGCCAACGAGTTACCAACGCAATACTGTGAAAATGAGGTACTAAAAACCTTTATTAATAGTACTTCTACAAACAAGGATGACGAGAAATATATTGCTTTCGTCGATGCAAGTGTTAACCTCAAATGTGACAATAAAAACTGTGTAAATGCGAGTGAAAGGTGCTTAATATTGTAAAAACTCAATTACCATCTAGAACAAAGGACTATAGATCAAGCCCTAATCATAAATCTACTGACTCCTGCGAAAGACAAAACCAGAAATACGCATGGTTCAACAAAAACTAAATCTTCACATAATTTTAAACAAGTAGTGTCCTCCAATATTCCTTCGTGTACTAATAGTTCAAATGACGTGCGAAAATCGGTAAAAAATAACTCTAAACAAGTAAGCAGCAGTGTCAGCAATTCGGTTGTAGAAACCAAAAACACTGCAAATGAAAATAAACAAAATACAACTAACGTAAATGTAAAAATAAATAATAAAAACGCAAGAATAGGTAGTGACTCATGTGTTGACGACCTAACTATTAAAAGTGATAATAAGAAGAATGCATCAACAAGATTTGAAGGATCCGCCTTAGTCAACGATCAAGATGGTTTGAGAGCCGCTGATAAAAAGGCCTGGCTATACGTTGGCCGAGCAGCGAGTACAACTACTACGCAGGTCTTAACAAATTATTTAATGAAAAAATTCCCCAACAAAGTGTTTACTGTGGAAGAAATTTCAAAACACCACACAAATAAAAGTACCAATAAATCATTTAAAGTAGGCCTAGATACAGATATACTCGAGGATGTAAATAAATAAGAGTTTTGGCCATCAGGATTATTTATTCAAAGATATCGGTTTTTTCGGAAACACGGAGAACACCAAATCAAAAATCCAACCTAACTTTCTTCAAACGATGACAGAAGACATAAATAATAAGATATGTAAAAATATATCTATATTCTTTGTAAATATACAGGGGTCTGTCTAATAAAGTTGACGAAATATGTTTATTTTTAGAGTCTGACAACAGTGACATACTTTGCCTGGCCGAGCACTGGTTAAATACCCCGAATCTCAGTACAATAAATATTCCAAATTATATCTTAGCCAATAGCTACTGTAGAGAATATGATAAAGAACACGGCGGGGTTTGTATTTTTTATCAAAAATCATTTAAAATATAAACCTTTGGATTTATCTAAATTTTGTATAAAGTTCCATGCTGAATTCTGCGGAGTTGTATTTCATGAATCAAAAATAGCAGTCATAACGGCTTACCGTTCGTCGAGTTCTGGTGACTTACGTATATTTTTTAATAAATTAGAACAATTATTGACACATTTAACAAACAATCTTACAAATATCATTGTGTTAGGAGATTTTAATATTCATTTCTTAAATGACAATGCAACGACTAAAGAAATGTTAACACTCATTAACTCTTTTAATATCCATTTCACTATTTCAGACTATACACGAATCACAAAAACGTCCGCATCATGTATAGATAATATACTAACAAATCTCACGTCGGATTCCTACACTTCTAAAGCAATCGATCCTGGTCTCTCTGACCACAGCGGCGTATCTTTTACTCTCACAAAGTTATCAAGCTCCAGTACTTTACCAGTTTTGAAAATGAAAAGATCGATTACAACTCAAGGATTAGAGAAATTCAGAAATTCACTCAGTAGTGTTGACTGGTCCCTATTTTACCAAGTGGACGCTGATGTCAATGAGTTAGCAAATAAGCTCGTGTCAACTTTAAAAAATATGGTATGTACTATTTTTCCACTTAAAAAATATCAGCCTTCTGCTATGCCCTTTAATTGGCTTAATGATAATTTACGAAAAATTAGAGACACCTTATCTGCAGTTAAGCATATTTGCAATGTCACTCGTTCACCGGAACATTTCACCATATTCAAAAAGCTGCGTTCTATATATACCCAGAAAATTTTAGTAGCTAAAAAAATGGCATACGAAAATTTTCTCAGTAATTCCAGCAATAAATTACGGGACTGCTGGAAATTTGTTAACCACGAGAAAAATAAGACGAGTAACAGTAAAACTCCTAATTTTTCTGGTAACGAAATTAACAAATTTTTCAGTGAAGTTGGTATAAATACTTTAAACACACTCCGGTTCAGATAATAATGTTACACTTCAAAACATTATTCCGCAACCAAATTCATTTTTTATGGAACATGTTACTGAGGACGAAGTCACATCTACCTTACTTAACTTAAATGACTCATCTTGCCCAGATATTTATGAATTAAATAGTAGAATTATTAAATCAGTTGTCGATATTATATCACCACCATTGACTAATCTCCTTAATAAATGCATATACTGTGGGATTTTTCCGAATGCATTCAAAGTTGCGAAAGTCATACCTATACATAAAAAAGGTCATACATCGTCGTTAGATAATTATCGTCCAATTTCCATACTGCCCATAATTGGTAAAATATTTGAAGCATTAATTAAAAAAAACCTTGATTCATATATTGACAAATTCTCCATACTTAATCCCTGTCAGTACGGTTTCCGTAAATCAAGTTCAACATCTAAAGCTCTAGCTAAAGTTACTACAGAGATAGTTGAGGGATTTGAGAATCATAAACTAACTGCTATTACGCTATGCGATCTATCCAAGGCGTTCGATTGCGTTTCCCATATCATGTTGGGTGAAAAACTAGAACTCTGTGGAATTAGAGGTATACCACTTATGCTTTTAAAATCTTATCTTCAAGATCGATTACAATGTGTATACTTACATCATTCACTCTCTGACTGTCTCCCAAATGAACATGGAGTTCCACAGGGGTCTATTTTAGGCCCCTTACTATTTAATATTTATATAAATGACCTTTTTGATTTCATGCATCCTCAAAAATGCATCCTATTCGCAGACGATACTACCCTTATAGCCTCTGATAAAAGCATTGATAATCTCCTAACACAAATGACCACCATTGGAAATGATGCAGAAATTTGGTTTGCCTTAAATAACCTTAAATTAAATCGAGAAAAAACACAAAGACTAATTTTATCTCCAAATCCTAAAAACGACCAAAGAAACTCTGTTAAACTTTTGGGGTTGCATATTAGCAGTCCCATGAACTGGTCTGTACATGTAGATAAATTATGTAAAACTCTATCTTCCATTATATATCTCTTTAGAAATCTGAAAAAATATTTAAATATTCAAAGTCTCATAAATGTATATTTTGGTCTTTTCCATAGTCACTTGTCGTATGCCGTAACTATATGGGGAAACTCTACACACGCAATTAGAGTCTTTAGATTACAAAAAAAAATGGTAAGATTGATTGTTAACATTGAACAGAAAGAACACTGTCAACCTCATTTCATAAAATTAGGCATTATGCCACTACCTACTTTATACATTTATTTTTCGTTAATAGAAATTCACCAAAACAGACATTTATACAAACAAAACAAAGAAATTCACCAGCACGCCACGCGACAAGCCGATGACATTAGAATTCCTCGTTCTAGACTCATGGGTTCAGCTAGGAACTCTTTAGATCTAAATTTATATAACCATGTACCAAATAATATTAGAGCACTTAATTGTCAACAGTTCAAAAATAAAATTAAGAAATATCTATTATCACAATGCTTTTATACAATTAATGATTTTTTAATTACCCCGTTCGTAGTAACTTAACTAGGACGACACTGTATATCTCGTATTTTAAACTTGTAAGATTTTTAAATATTTATGTAATATTATGACATGCTACAAACGTATATTTATATTATGTAAAGTAGTTAAATAAATTATTATTATTATTATGTTTTTGGCTGGAGTTAACCGCGCCGTTAGAATCTTGTACAAGTTTATACACAATTATTATTCTATATTTGAATTTTTATTTCAAATCATTTATGAGCGGAGATCTCCCAAATATTAAAAGTTATTTATTTATGTCCTGTACCTTCTGTAATATAAGTTCGATTCCTGTTTGTCATCTGTACGATGTGATCGGAGTTATTAATTATATTTATTTGGTATGTTGTACTACATATGTGAGTTTTCCTCCTATTGAAACTCCTCCAACGTTTCCCCAAATACTCACCCTTATTTTGTCAGTTTTAACCTCGCCAAAACTGAGTGGCGCCCCTCCTATCACATTTATATTTCAGGTATTTTGAATTGTGCCCAATATACAGTAAGTATAATTTTTGGTCTATCCTTACGAACCCACAAAAGGTATTTGATTTGCATACCCCCTCTACCTGGTAGCAGTCGGTTGCCGATTTATTCAATTACGATTAAACTTGTAAAACGCTATTTGTCTCATTAGAAATTCAACCCTGTTTGCTAAACTGCATGAAAACCAGTTGAACCTCCCACCTTATGAACCACTTCCAAAAAAAGGAGTACCTGTACCATATGTATTCGTAGGAGATGATGCTTTTGCTTTAGGTCCACATATTATGAAACCTTACTCTGGAGTTTATGAAAAAGGAAGTGTTCAAAGAGTTTTTAATTATCGCCTGTCACGTGCTCGTAGGGTTGTTGAAAACGTATTTGGAATAATGCCATCTATATTTAGAGTATTTAGAAAACCAATGTTAATCGAATCAGACAAGGTTTCAAAAACAACAGAAACTTGTGTTTTATTACACAATTATTTAAGGAGAAGTAAATCATCAAGTATGATATACACGTCTCAAGGAACTTTCGACAAGGAAATTGATGGAGACCTTATTCCTGGATTATCGCGCAATAATCAAAGTGAAATAAATTCTTTGCTACCTCTCCGAAAAGTAGCTAGAAAATCAGGAATTGAAGCGAAGGAAATTCGTGAATCGTTTGCTGGCAGAATAATGTCTAAATCTCTTGCAGATTCATAAAGCGTATTAGCACAAATTTAATTTTTTTTAAATAATATTTTATAATTAGTTTTGATATTTTATTTTAAAAACATATTATTATCTACTAATAATATATGTAACTATTAGCATCAAATGAAATAATAAAACTCACTTCTGTCAATGATTAAGAATTGTATTAGCGCTATTTCATTTTACGAATTTGTCTGGTAAATGATTTTACTACTTATTAACTCTTTAGTTAATTTACTACCCAATCGATTTAATTTTAGTACTACCAATGTATTTATTAAAATATAACATTAAAAAATATGTATTCACATACCTCAGTAGTGAATGTATTTCTTGGTTTGTAGACTTCATGTAAAAATGTATTCATTTTTACCTCTCGCTAAGAGAGGTATTGGATTCATGCTAAAAATCGCATATCCAGATTTTATTGAATAAGCACGTTTTAAGGTCCCTACAATCCGATTTTAACATTTTTACGATGATGTCTGTGTGTGTGTGTGTGTGTGTGTGTGTGTGTGTGTTTGTGTGTGGATGTGTGTGTGTGGGATGTTGGAAGGACGGTTACTCAAAAACTATAAGACTTAAAATTTGTTTAACAACGTATTTCCCAATCGGACATTCATGGGAAGATCTGAAAAGGTTTTGGTAACAATTGGACAACCGGAAGTAGAAGATTCTTGAAAAAAAATCTTCTAAATATTATTTTTTGAAAATTTTTCTTGATAATATTAAAGAAAAATAAATTCTCTTTCTGATACATTTAAATATTTTTATACATATTTTATAGATTTAGAGATAAAAGGAATATAATATATAAAATAATGTTGTAATTAATTTTACAACCGAAAGGATGCCATGAAAAATAGTTGCAAATTTAAATTATTTGTAACTGACAGATAAATGTCAGTGTCAGAAATAATGAGTAATGAAAGAAAAATGTATTTGGAGAATCCCTTAATTCTTGATCTGTGACTATTATGGAGATGACAAGTCTAGGTTGAAGGACTTAAATTTGTTTCAAACATTATGGGACAATGTACACCAGTACTGTAGACTAGAGTAACTTTGAATTGCGAAAAAGCTATCAAATTCTTCTCAAGTAAGTTGTAAATATTGACAAAATTACACATCGATATAAGAATAATCGGAGTGCAATCTATCCGTCACTTTATTAAAGGGAATTAAGGTTATTTAGATATAACAAGTATGAAAAAATAAAATGTAAAAGAAGATATGTAAAGAATAGATGCACAATCCAGATATATACATATTAGACCGCCCAAAATTAATGTTTTTAGTAGAAGAATACAAAGAGAAAGTAAACAAGGTTGTTCGAATTGAAAATTGCTGTTACCAGCCTAATATTTATATAATATGGTAAACTCTACTTTGTAATTTATTGTAACATAATTTATGGTAAAATATCTTTATGTTGAGACATGCTATTAATAAATAATAAAGAAGTTTAAACGTCATAGATTTATATGAATATATTATTTGTATTTATAAAAATATTCTTTGCTTTATGCATACAGCCAGGTAAAATATACGGCGAGAGATTATGTGCTGGCCACATCAGATTTTTACGAAAGCGAACCAATCCGGTTTGAAAACATCCACGGTCCCGCTACCACTCATCTGCGCTTTAATTTTCGCGTACAATTTTCTGTACCATAGGAAAATTCACACTCATTTTTTCCTTAATTCGTACCCACGCATCGTGAATTGCATTTCTTTCTTTGTGTGTCGCATGCCTGGGGTTCCAAATTGCTGGTTCACTTTGGAATTAGTCCAATTAGTTCAATAATGATCTCGTTTGTCCATTCCATAATAACGTACTGTACAACAACGCTGCTGAAATTATACTGCTCTGCTATACTGCCATCTCGCGCCGAGGGTTTCTTTTGACGCGTGCAACATTTACCGACAAGTAATGGGAAAGCACGGACCGCGCGAACGCGCAACGCGCTGCCCCTTCCCACGGCCCGTTGCTTGCAAAACCAGGGGTGCGGTCCGAATCGTAAGTACCAACAGCATGCTAACAGTTGGTCCGAATCATACAACGCAATGTGAGGTTTATTAATAACATATTTTGAATGTTTAGTCGTTTCTAAGCTACCTAATTTTATTGTAAATAAATTATATAGGTATGGTTTTCGCATATAAGCAATAATAAATAATTATCTTAATATTTAATTAATTCTTATCTTCAAAAATTAGTAGCCGGGAGGAATACTGCTGCATTCACATCTAAAGCATGCACACCGTCGGCGATATATATATATATATATATATATATATATATATATATATATATATATATATATATATATATATATATATATATATATATATATATATATATATATATACTTTTTACTTAATCCTTAAGCCTTTCTACCATTCGGTGTAAGGCTATGGGTGTCGGTGTCATTTTCGGGTTCCAGTTTCTGGACTTTTTTTCCAATAATTCTTCCATGTAGTTCTGTCTTCCATCTTAGCTTTGCAGTCTTGCCACGACGCACCTCTACTTTCTGCAGCTGCCTGTACTTCTTCCTCCCATGTTTTTATTGGCCTTCCTCTCTTCTTTTTACCCAGTAATTTCGCTTCGTACACACATTTTGTTAATCTTGCGTTGTCCATTCTTTGTATGTGTCCTCTCCATCTAAGTTGCCCTTCTTCGATTGTTTCTCTTAGTGGTTTTGTATTTAATTTTTGTCTATATACTTCGTTTTTGATTTTATCCAATTTACTTTTCCCCTCGATTTTTCTTAGGTATTTCATCTCTATACTTCTCAGTTTACTTTGCTGTCTTTCATTGGTAGACCATGATTCGCATCCATAAGTTATAACAGGGATTGCTACCTTTTTATAAACTTCTACTTTAGTTTCTTTTGGCACTTCCTTCTTAGCCAAGAATTTTTGTTTCAAAGCATTAAATAGTCTTCCTCCTTTGTTTATTCTTTCGTTAATCTCCTGTTCGATATTTCCTGCGTCACTGATATTTACTCCTAGATATTTAAATGTCTTTACTTGTTCTATTTTTGTGTTTTCTATTTTTATGTCCTGGGCTTTTCCTTTTCCATTTACTATCATTGTTTTCGTTTTGTCTTTATTTATTTTCATGTTCCACCTCTTGAATTCTTCATTGAGAATGTTTATATTATGCTGTAAGTCGTTCTCGGATTCTGTAATGATGACCATATCATCGGCATAACTTAGTTCAGCTACTTTTATGAGTTTCATATTCCTGTATCCTACTCTATACGTTTTAAGTTTGGATTTCACGTTTTTGAGTATTTCGTCAAGATAAATGGAGAAGAGAAGGGGGCTGAGAATACATCCTTGCCTTAGACCTGTTTCTGAACTGAACATTGATGACTTACTTTTCCTGATTCGAACGTAGTTTTTATTGTTCTTGTATAGATTTTTTATGCTATTTATGGTCCTCCCTTGAATCCCTCGTACTTCAAGACATTGCCACACCTTTTCCCTTATTACTGTATCAAAAGCTTTTTCTAAATCTATAAAGCTCAAATGTATTTCTTTACCGATTAGTTTAGCTTTTTCCATTATTTGTCTAAGGGTGAATATATGGTCTTGTACTCCCCTGTTTGGTCTGAAACCACATTGTGTGTCTTCAATTGTGTCTTCCACTTGTTCTCTGACTTTATTCTCCATGATTCTGGCGAAGAGTTTACCTGCGACACTTAGTAGTGTGATGCCCCTATAATTTTTACACTCTTTACTATCCCCTTTTTTAAAGATTGGCGAAATTATCCCAGTTTGCCAATCAGATGGTACTCCCAGTTTTTCTGTTGCGTTAAACAGAACTATTAGGCAGTCTTGTCCTTTTTTGCCCATGCTTTTTAGCATTTCCGCGGTGATATTATCGTGTCCTGGAGCTTTTCCTGCTTTGATTTTTCTTAGTGCGTTTAAGAGCTCTTCCTCTGTTATAAGGGTATCTTCCTGTAGCACTGCATCTTCTCTAGCCTGTGTTTTCTCTTCTATTGGTCTTTGTACTATATTTATTTCTTCTTCCAGTAGTTCTTTAAAGTATTCCCGCCATCTGTCCATAATCTGATTTTCGTCGTTTAGTATGTTTCCTTTCTTATCTTTTACGTTGAATAGAACGTTCTCTTTTTCTTTTCGCATATTTTTAATAGCACCAAAGAAAAGTTTTTGATTTTCTACGTATGCTTCGTTAAGCTTATGTCCAAATTTAACCCATTCCCTCTCTTTTGCCTCTTTAATTTGGTTTTTAGCTGTTATTCTTAACGTTTTGTATTTTTCGTAGTTTTCCTTAGTCTTGTTTACCAGATATTTTTTCCATGCATCCTTTTTCATTTTTATTTTGTTTTTTATATCCGTTGTCCACCATGGAGTTCTTTTTATGTATTTATTACTTAATTTCGATGTCCCACAAGTTTCTTTAGCAGCTTCGAGTATACTGCTTTTAAATTTAGCCCACATGCCCTCTATGTTTTCCATTTCTTTAAATTCAGATAGTTTTTCTTCGACTAAATTCATGTATCTTGCTTTTATGTCGTCGTCTGCGAGTTTATGACTTTTTATTTTCTCTTGAGTGACTGTTTTCCTTTTTTCATGTCTTCTTAGTATTTTGAACTCGATTTTCATAATGACCAAGTAGTGATCGCTGCCGATCTCAGCTCCTCTATATACTCGCACGTCTTTTACTTGCTTTAATTTATTCCTATTTATTAAAAAGTAATATATATATATATATATATATATATATATATATATATATATATATATATATATATATTTGCACAGAAACATCCAAATACATTTGGAGCACGGCTTGCATCAAATTATTATTAGGTTTATACGAAGAGAGTCAGGAGGATTTTAATAATGGATCCAAAAGACACAAGAGAATATGGCAGAAGATAACTCTGCGCATGCAGAAAACTAATACTGCGTATATGAACGGCAACCAATGCCAATCGGAAATGAATGGATTAAAAAAAAAAACATAAGAAAATTATTGATCACAATAATGTATCCGGGAATGATAGGATGACGTGGTCCTATTTTGATGTAAGTATATGTATTACCCATTATCAGTAATGTTACTTTTTTTGATTTTTGTAGAGAATGAATGAAATATTTGGTTATATGGAGGTAGGCGCAACCCAAGGCGTTGGCATCCGAGCTATGGCCCACGCCACCGGCAGAGAGCCGATTGGAGAACACACCGAAAAAACGAAAAGTGGACGCTCATTTAGAGACCTATTTAAACGACCTTTAAGAGGAGCGGCGAGACCGAGCAGAAGAGAACGAACGCCGAAACGAGGAGAAGAGAAAAAGCAAAGAAAAAAAATTTAATAGTCTCTTGGCTATGAAAGAGCGTCAGCACGAAAAAAAAAATATTAATTTTGGAAAAAAAAATTATTTTATTTTCGTGCTTGCTTAAATATATTACGAGTATAAATTAGTCTTTTTTTTTGAATGCTTTTGTACATGTTTTTTATTTTTGTATATTTTAAATGTATATATTTTGTATTAGTATATTTTTTTTACTTTCAAATATGTTTTTGTACATGTTAAGTGGTTTTTTTTATTTTTGTACATTTTAAAAGTATATATTTTGTATTAGAGTTTTTTTGTTTACTTTTGAATATGTTTTTGAACATGTTAAGAGTTTTTTTTTATTTTTGTACATTGAGTGTATATATTTTGTACGAGTTTTTTTTTACTTTTGAATATGTTTTTGTACATCGAGTTTTTTATTTTTGTACATTTTAAGAGTATATATTTTGTATTAGTTTTTATTTTTGAATGTTTTTGTACCATGTTAAGTTATTTATTTTTGAATTTTATGAGTTTTTTTAAAATTTTCTTGTTTTTTATTTAATTTTTGTTGTATATATATTGAGTTTTTTTATTTTTGAATATATTTGGTTTATTTTTAGTGATATTTTTTATAAATTACTACAAATACAATCAGCTGTTTCATATCAATTTATTCCAAATACAATTTGCATATACCCATTAACCACTTAGAAAATAAAATAAGTGCGATATACACAAACAGTTGAACTTAATATTAGTGTTTATATAAAATAATTTGTTTCATTATTAATTTTATTATACAAATACAATAATTTCACATCAAATTAATTATTAGCAACAGTTGTTTACATTATTCAATTATTTTTTTTCAAATACAATTAGTTATTTCTCATTATCAAATTGTTCATAATCCGGAGTCGTTTGGCAGAACCTTCAGTTTTCTGATTTTAAATTAATCTCCCTCTTCTATTTATTCTTAAGTTTTCATCGAAAGGAATCATGTCCCCTCTCAAAATGCAAATATTATGTAAAACACAGGTAGCAAGTAAGTATTCAGGAATTTTCTCCAGTGTAATGTGACGATACGTACCTCGTCTCAGCATTGTTGTCGAGAAACAATCAGTTAACCTCAACGTTGTAATATCGTAAAATAAATTGCAGCGTGCTGGAATTTTAATGTCAGAGATTTGTAAATAAATGTATGTTTGACTTACCTGTGTAATATAAAACCATGATACGAAGCGTGTACATTGTTGTATATTATTGTTATGCTGTTCATTGGTTGTAGATAGGATTTGTTACACATTTATTTGATCGCTAGAACTGTCATTGTTTCGAGGTTATATTCAACGCCGTGAATTGAGTGGCGTGTCAATGACTTTATCAATTCTTATTATTGTAAAATATTATTTTGTAATATTTGTTACAGTATTTTTATTATGTTTTACGACAAACTGTGACTGCCTGAAATTATTACAATTTCTGTTAAATTAGTTTTTTTAAAGGAGCGTTCGCAAGCGTCATCAGTCAGTCATATGTTAAAGTAAAGTATCCCCTCTTAATATTACGCGAGATTTTTCCTGATGTACCAAATGTCGGGTATAAAAGACCGCGCACCGTCCAGCGAAGGTAGTTCTTCAGTTCGTCCGACTGAATCCGGTGTCTGGGTTCCGGACTAGAGCTTCAGAGCCCAGAGCTCTGAGAAGAACGCTTGAGTTTTGGAGTTGTACCGCCGTCCGTCTCTCATGGATAGAGAGAGACTCCGCCGTAAATTTTCTAAGTCGAGTTTGGGTGATTGAAATTCACCACTCACAGAGATAAACCGCCGTCCGTATCTCCGATACCTTATGTAGAGGAGTCCGTTTTGTACTTTATCTTTTATTAGATAATTGCATTTTTACTTACCGCCGTTACAGACTGTACTATTGCCGTTTCGAGGGACCACAGTTCCCTAGTAGATTAAATTCAGTCCGTCACAGTTTTCAACAAGGGTTTTCATTCTTTATTTGTTTATTTGCTACATTTTAATTTTACATTACGTTGGGAATGGTTAAGTTAACTACGTGCTTTTTCTGAGACAAACCCTAACCTACCTCCGCAGATAGCTATCCAGCAAACCTTCCTCTCTTTCAGCATCCGCCGAAGGCGCCCGAGCAACCTGAACCTTGTTGGCAGAGAGGATAAGATGGGGTCTCATCCCAAAGGATCGGCGTCACAAATTACAGCCAAACAGGGGCTAGCGTCGCAGTAACCATGGGTAAACAGTCAAGGATACTGCGCCACCGACCCTTCCACAATAAAAGTTCTTTCTGTTGACATTCTGGCAGATGATAAACAAAAATTAAAATTCTTCTGCCTTTCACTTAGATGTCCATTATCCTTGAAAGGCACCATTACATTGGGGTGGATTCCATATGCTGCATCACCAATAATATGAGAATCATCGGAGAAAAAATTATCTGGGTTTTCAATAAACTGCTGGACTGGAGATAGTCTGAAGACACGAGCATCATGAACAGATCCTACATTACCAGCGAACACACTGTAAACAGCATGTTGTATGTGCAGACAGCCTGAAACAGAAAATGCAATGACATCAAGTTCTTACAAAACTGAAATTTTGAGAATGATTTAACGGCTATTACTTGTACTTGGATGGAATGGCATCCTTTGCGATTAATATATGATTCAGCATCCTCTCTTGGAGCATTGATCTTGATATGAGTGCCATCGATGGCCAAATAATTAAAGAGAATGCACTGTACCGTTCAAACTCTGCCATTACTTCCTTTGCTCTCTCAGCTGTTGGCCACGCTTTAAAATATGTGAAACATATTAAATAACTCATTTTTCAGAAATTAAATAAATAAATTGTTAGTTTTCATACCTGAAATGTGATTTAAATTCTTCAGTACAGTACATATAGGAATTGTTCTTTCTACATAATGTTCGATTCGAGGTCTTCGCTACAGTTCACCTCTTCTATTTCCCAGGAAGAGAGCGACGTATAGGATTCTTTCATCATCATCTTCGTCACTACTTAAAATCGAAGACGAGGACGAAGAATCCATAAACATTTCTGAATCACTATCACTCTCACAAATTAGGGAAACTGTTTCCATCAGAACTATTTTTTCTTGGTTAATCATTGCTCAGAGGTCACAAATGACAAGCAAGAAGTAAGCGCGCTTACAAACAGTCCGAATCGTTAACGTCTTCACAGTCGTCAGCGCGCTCAATCAAATCGGGCCAGCCGTGAGCGGTTTGAGCACTGTAAGCTACAATAGCATGATTCGGACCGCACCCCAGGTACGGCCTGTACGCGCCACAGGCCGTGGGAAGCCAGCTTCATCCAGGCTGTACAGAAGTAACTACATTAAATTTAACGATTTAACCAGTGACAGAACTCGATGAGGGAAACAATAATTCTTAGTAACTAATCGCAATTTATTTTTTCGAAAAAATTATACCAATTTCGAGAAATATTCAGGTGAAACTGAAATAAGTGACATTGATAGAACTCGTCGAGAGCAACAATATTTGTTAGTAACACTTTTTTGAATTCTGTGAATAAGAATTAGAGTTATAGATGATATTAGAAATGGTGTTGGCGACTAAGCCGCTAATTATTATCAAACGACGAAAATAAATATTATATGAAACAAACATAGTGCACAACTACAGCCTTTTAGCCTGAATTGAAATAATTCCTTAATTTTAATTATTTATACACTTATGATCTAATATATATACAGGATGGGTATGAACTTAATGTCATAAATGTGTAGATTACACAACAGAAAGATTTTTTTTAAATTCGAAAAAAGAAAAATCAACTTTTCTAAGGAAACTTTTTTTTACTGCTGTTTTAAGAAATATTTCATTAAAAATATGGTTATTAAAAAAAATACATTCAAAATTAGTAGTGTCCGACCGAACTTTCGGTTTCGGTTTCGGCCTAGTTTCGGCAAAAAAAACGGGTTTCGGTTTAGTTTCGGTTTCGGCTGCCATTCAGCCGAAACTGCGGCCGGAACCGAAACTGAATTCGAGTGATGTTGATAAATTATTGTTTCTCACTTATAATATTAGATTGTTTAATTATGAATACTGATTACCAGTCCATTAAAACTATTAATAGTTGTAGCTCAATGAAGCTCGTCACAGTTCTTTTTAGTTTGAGAGAAAACTTTTTATTTTCATACATCAAGTATTATTTGCATTAAAAATATTTAGTTGTACTTATTAGGTAGGTACTTTTTAATTATAATTTTATTGTAGTTGATTAACAAAAGTGTGAAGAGTGCCATATAAAATGACCAAAGTTTAGAAGAAGTTATTTTGTTCTTAAGATGAAAGATATTGTTTTGTTTTCTGTACCTAATTCTATTACGTAAAAAGTAATTTTGTTTTGTACCTTTTATTTTATGGTATTCATAAATAATATTAAAAAGAAATAGTAGGTAGTAGGTTCAAATTAACTCATTTCAAAAAGTACAAATAATTTATTTGAAATAAGGTGTGATAATATGTTATATTAATGATTAGTTTAAATATCAGACTAAATAAGGACTGATTATGATTGACTATTTATTTTTATTTCCACGAAAACATGACCTTATGTGGAAGTTTCGGTTTCGGCCGAAACTCAGACCGAAGCCGAAATTCGGCTTCGGTTTCGGCCGTAAAAAGTAGTTTCGGTCGGACACTAAAAATTAGTTATATAAGATATTCTTAATAATTAAATTAAATAGCATTTTTAACAAAAATCATTGTGTAATAGATACAATAATGCAAATGCGTTGCCAGTGGTCCAGTGGTACCAAAAATATTAGTTTCATGAAAACTACCCTGAAATATGCGAATTTTTAAAAAATCTTGCTGTTTCGTAATTTACACATGTCATACTACTTACCCTTAAATTTATGACAATAAGTTAGTAACCATCCTGTATATAAATTCAATATATAAAAATGATATCATTTGTATATTTTTTCCTATGATTACATTAAGAATTTTCTATAATTGGCTCATAAACCGATTATTTATTGCTTTTTATGAAACTATAGAAACATATAACGGTTAATGAAAATGTGATGTGAAAATTCCATATATTCAGCGAGATATTATTTTTTAAAGTTGTGCAATAAGTTCGTAACGGCACGTGTATTTTGTCCAAAAATCAAATAAATATGACTTTATATGCCAACAAACAAATGAAATGTGACAGATGACACATATAAGAATTAATTCTGAGCAATGGTCGCTATGAAAATACACGGGGTAGTCACAGCTTTCATATTTCTGGCCAAAAAATCAATTCAGGTAAAGGTGTCGGCAGGAAATGTTTAATTCGTTAAACTCCTGACTGAAATATACATACATTTTAGTTTTAGTTTAGTAATGACTTTTAATTGCTTTTTAATGGCATCATTAAGGTCATATTATATTTTCGTTGAATATAGGACATTGTACAGTATGTAATCAAAAACAATACATGTATTGAGAAAATACAAATATTATATTTTAAATAAAAATATTTTAAATAAAAATATCTGGGTACAGAAGATTAGCTGCATGGGACGCTATATAAATTGGAGATCGTTTCAGTATATATGTACGTGAAGTTGGCAGATGAAAGGACCTGGGATATCTGGACTGCAGTCGTGGTACGTGAACCCGAGACAGGAGATACGAGGCATCAACTTTGTTGGTTAGCAAACGATTAAGAAATCGTGCACAAGACTGTTCTCTCCTCTCGGCCAGGGACTGCATGGAATGACATTGTAATAGGGAATCCTGGTCTATACCTCTCACTGGATAGAACCTATCTATTTTAAATGACAGAAATTTTAAAAATCTACGATGGATTTGATCAAGAGCTAGACTTTGATAACTATAAAATGTATACCAAATTAAGCAAGCATACTCAAATTTACTCATTATAAATGCTAAATATAAATATTTTAGAACATTGATATCCGTAAACATAACCGAAATTCTCATAAGAAAACCTAGTGTCTTGCTACCCGATTTGCAAGTTTTATTTATATGCTCTATTACTAATGAACTGACAATGAAAGAATCACATTTTCAAACTGTAAATTTTGAACATGAAAGTATCATTAACCAAAAAAATAATGATGCTTTTACATTTTGTGAGCAAGTTAAACATTGGGCTTCTATAAAAAATATTACACATAATGCATTAAATGAGTTACTTGCAATTTTAAGACCTAGATGTGAATTTTTGCCGAAAGATTCCAGAACGTTACTAAATACTTTCAGAAAAATTAATATTGAAAAATTAGAAAATGGAGAAATGTGTTACCTAGGCATAGAAGAAGGAATTGTTAATATACTCAAATTAACTAGTGGATACAATAATATTAATAAAATTCAATTAGAAGTTAATGTCGAAGCAGTGCAATTGAGGTATGGCCTATTTTAGGTCGCTTGAACAATATTAAATCTCCTTTTGTCATTTGTTTATTTTCTGGAACAGGTAAGCCGCAGCCTCTAGAAATGTTTTTGGATAATTTCGTAACAGAAGTAATTTATTTGCAAAATAATGATATTGAATATTTAACAAAAAAAAAATTCTTTCGAATTATTATATTTGACATGTGATGCCCCGACAAGAGCTTTCTTTAAACTAGTAAAAGGCCATAATAGTAAACATGGCTGTGAAAGGTGTAATGTAATTACAGTATATTGTGATAAAAAATTGTTTTATCCAGCTGATACAGTTACTGTAAACCGAGACGACAAAGACTCTTTTATGCAAATGTAGATGAAGAGGAGCACATTAAGGACCAATATCCATTATTAAATATTAACATCGGTCTGGTATCTCAGTTTGTTCTCTATCCTATGCATATGATTTATTTGGGTGTTGTACGTATATTGTTATTAAATTATCTAGTAGAAGGCAAAAGACCGGATAAAATTTCTAAAAGTTACATACATAATGTGAACAGTCGCGAATTATAAAATATTGTATAACAAAGGAATTTTCGAGAAATTGTAGAAGCTTTTCTGAACTCAAATTGGAAGGCGACAGAATTTAGATCTTTTTTGCTATACTATGGTATCATTGTGTTGCGAGATAATATAGATGAATTTAAATATAATCATTTTATTCTATTACATGCTGTAATTTTTTATTTTGTGTTCTGATTTACTTATATCCCAGTATTTTCACGTAGCAAAGAAAGCTATACAAAATTTTGTTTCCCAATGCCCGGTATTGTATGATTCGGAATTTATTACTTATAACGTACATTCTCTAATTCATATATGTGATGATGTTTTAAAATATGGATGTTTAGAAAACTATAGTTGCTTTCCTTTTGAAAATTGTTTGGGAATACTGAAACGAAAAATTCGTTCGAATAAATATCCCCTTCAACAATTATGCAAACGAATGCATGAATACAATTTTAATTTCAGTTCAGGAGACGATAAAAATAAAATAAAACCAATTTTTGTTTTCGATTATATTGATTCTAATAATTTTAAATGCAGGAAATTAAAAACAAACAAATTTATTATTTCTTCACAAAAACCCGACAATATTAGCATTCGGCAAAAAAACTTACACTATAAAATCGATCATTTACATAAATGGAAATTTTAAAATTTTGGCTATTCCTTTTAAATATTCATATGATATTTATACAGAACCAATTCCTTCTTCTAAATTAGTTATATATTACGTAAAAAATAAAGCTATGCCAATTTTGCTAAATTTAAGCGACATAAGTCACAAATGCATTGCCTTTCCATTTAAAAGTGGAAACGCTGTTTTTCCACTCAACCATTTTTCCTGCACTAAAATGTTTACCGTTGTAGGGTTCCTTACGGGAAGTAATCCACTAGTAAGAGACTGTGCTGTGTAGTACCGTTATTATTGTTGATAATTGAAAACAAGAAATGTTACTGGCCTCCTACCTCTACAGAAAAAAATAATTCTTCAGCTGGTAAAGAAAAATAAACCCTACCAGAGTAATTGGTCTGTTTATGATGTTCATCGAATTGTTGCTATAGAAGGTATGTACTTACAGGGGTAATTCAGAACTAGTGTATCAAACTTTAATAGCTTATTCCTTATATTGTGCAAAAAAAGTTAGTGCAACTAGTACCCGAGTTATTAATAAAAATGTGTCTGATGAGGTGCCCTTTCAATGGGCTGTAACTCTGCACCGAAAAGCTTCTGGACCTACATTCATATAACACTTATACTTAAATGACCTCCGGAATAAGCGGTTGAAGTTTGTTTCACTAGTCTTAAATCACTCTGTATAACTAAGTTATGAACATAAAAATAATAATATTGGTTGGTAGCACAAGCCTTGTTTAAGGGTGAAATTAAATATTGATTTTTTTTTAATATAAAATAGCGTTTTTAATTAAAACAAGTCTTGTGCTACCGCTACCAGCCAATGTGCTTATGCCCAGCTGCATCAGCAAGGCTTATATTTTGATCTACGTGTAAACAAAAAGATGAAAATCGAAATTTTTACAGTAATACATAATAATTTGACGAATTAAATTCAAAACTTTGTTAAAGTAAATTATGGCAGAAAATTCAATAATATCTGTACCTTCGGGATCGGGATCAACAGTTACAGTTGAGGGGAACATTGGTACTAGAAAGAGGCGTGCAAAAGAGTCAAAACGAGAAGTCGAACGAAAAAGAATGTTAGTGTCTTGTTTTACTTTTTCTTCGTTATTTTCTAAAAATAAGATTTGAAGATATTTTGTGCCATCTTTATCTAAATGATAACACAAATATAAATGAAGACAGGTTTTATAAAGTAAGACCTTTTTTGACTACATCAATGATGCATTCAAGCAAATACCACCCGAAAGTGCACTCTTAATTGATGAAAGCATAGTACCATATTATGGTCGTCATAGCGCCAAGCAGTTTATAAGAAGCAAACCCAGTAGGTTTGGTTTTAAATTGTGGCTTATTGCTAACCCAAATGGTGCTATCATTCATGCAGAGCCTTACTGCGGTTCGCATACTAAGTTGCACGATACTGCTTTAGGTCAGGCGGACGATGTAGTTCTAGGATTGGTAGAACACGCGAATATTCCCAGTGGTACAAAATTATATTTCGACAACTTATTTACGTCAGTGCAATTATTAGAAAAACTGTGCAATATAAATTTAGGAGGTACCTACCGGTACTCTTCGAGAAAATAGAGTAGGAAAAGCAATGAAATTACTACCAAAATCAGAATTTAAAAAGTATGAAAGAGGTAAACATTTTACAGTTACAAATGGACAACTTACTGCAATTATATGGCATGACAATGCAATTGTGACAGTTTTGTCTAATTGTGACACTTTAGAACCAATAAAAAATGTAAAAAATACAGCCGAGCCGTCAAAAAAAGGATAACAGTAAAAATGCCCAATGTCATCGCGCAGTACAATAATAACATGGGGGGGGGCTTTGACTTGAACGATCAGTTCTCAGTTCAATATAGATCAAAAATTAGAATAAACAAGTGATGGTGGCCTCTTTTTTCTTGGGCTGTGGATGAATGTTGTGTGCAAGGTTGGTTACTTTATCGGCAACTAGGACACGACGTACCATACTTGCAGTTTAGGAGACAAGTTGTGCTTCAACTTTTGAATACGTATGGCACACCCAGTTTAAAACCAGGACCATTTGCTTCCTATTCTTCCTCAGTCTCGTTAGAAGATACAAGAACCGATAAGAAAGATAATCTTGTCATAAAAGGAGAAAGTAAATATCGTAGATGCAAAGCATGTACAAAGCGCACTACTGTCCATACGATGTAACTTGGCGAATTGGGGCAATTCACATTATCACTGCGGCAATGGGGAAGTTATAAAATCCATAGGCGTACCGAAGAAGAATGAAGTTCAATAAAATTACGAATATTACAAAAAAAAATAGAAATTATTTATACAAAAAAAAATATTACAAATATTGGAATGAATTATTTATTATATAAATCATATTATAATTAATTATTTTTAAATTAATTAAGTTAAGAAAATAAAATTTCTATTGCTACTGGAAAAAAAAATGCGCCAACGCTTATGTATGAATATAACTTCTTGGGTTGAACAGTACCTGACACCCCGAGTTTGAGTGTATTAGGGTGAAATTTGCTTTGTGTAAGGCAATAAAACATTGTAAAATCACTATTTTACTTCAGAAGCTGTGTGGCATCGAAGTAAAAGTAAATATTTGACAAAACGCAACTTAGGAATAGTGAACTGAATTACATTCTTTTGGCTCGCCAAGTTACATCGTATGGACTGTACATGTGTAAAAAATGCAAAGTTCCCCTTCATCCATCTTGTTTCGATTTCTTCCATAATTTTTAATACCTTTTTCTTTTTTATATAACCTATTTTTATATCATTTGTATTAATAATAAAAGATATGTTGAATATAATAATTTATTTATTTCCAATCCGGATGATATTGATAGTGCTCAGTGGCAACTTAAGTTGCCATGTACTGTAACCTCTTTGCAAACAAAATACTTTTTTTATTATTTTTTTCTTTAATTTTATTGCTTAACCCTTTACTGCTCTGGCGGGGTATGAGCGTACCCCAGGCAACCTAAAAATAGACGTAGTTCCTTGAAATGTGATTAGATGTCATTGGCGCTCTATATAATCCTAATTTGTGAGGTTAAGTAACTATTGTAACACGTGTATCTGTGCAAAAAAAATATAGGTGTTTTATAGAGTCAAGACTACCGAGAAACTTTCTCCCAAGTCGTGAGGTACGACTCGGTGAGAATGCTGTTGGCCTTAGCTGCAAAAATGGAGTACGACTTGTTGCCTTTCTATATGGTAAGGTGGAGGAGAACTTGTATATGTCCATCCCCGAAGGTATAAAGGTAAATGTAAATAGAGACAAATTTATTTGTAAATTAGAAAAGTCGTTATATGGTCTCAAACAGGCACCTAGGTGCTGGAACCAAACTTTTGTAAATTTCCTAGCTAAATTTGAGCTATCAGTAACCGATGCTGATTTTCTACAGATCTAGAAGTATTAATGATGTTCTAATTCTTGCTCTTTTTGTAGATGACGGGCTGCTGATAGGCAGGAACAGGGAGACCATGAACGAGCTTATTCGTGCGATGAAATTAGAATTCACTATTAAAGAGATGGAACTAGAGAATTTCTGCGGAATGGAAATTGTTAGGGATCGTACAGCTGGGACATTGTTCGTCCATCAATCTAACTATGCCAAGAAAATTGTTAAACGCTTCAATCTGCAGGAGGCTAAATCACTATCCATACCAGCTGATCCAAATGTAAAACTTGTTGCACCTGACGAAAATGATAAAGATGTAAAATTTCCATTCCGTGAGGCAGTAGTGTCACTTCTGTTCCTGGCTACAGTGAGCAGACCCGACATAAGGTATGCAGTAAGCACGGTTAGTAAATATCTCAATAACTATAACTCAACGCCCTGTGAAGAAGTAAAGAGAATTTTTCGTTATATTTTGGGTACTAGTAATTATAGTTTGATGTACTACAAATCACAAAATTATGTAAGTTCCAACCTAATAGGTTATAGCCATGCAGACTTTGCAGACGATTGTGAAACTCGTCGTTCGACGACAGGGTATATTTTCATGTTTAATGGATGTCCGGTGACTTGGTGCTCACAAAGGCAGAAAATGGTGACACTAAGTACAACGGAAGCAGAATATGTCGCAGCAAGCATGACAGTGAGAGAAGCCGTGTGGCTAATTAAATTCTTGAAGGGAATCAAATATCCTCATGCTGGTTCCATTGAAATATTAATTGATAACCAAAGTGCTATCAGGCTAATTAAAAATCCCGAGTTCCACAAAAGAACAAAGCATGTGGTCCTTAGATAACACTTCATTAGGGAGAAATACGAATCCAAAGAAATAGATGTATGTTCCAACTGAGTCACAGTATGCTGGCATCTTAACAAAACCTTTATGTAAAGATAAGTTTACAAGAATGAGAGATCTCATCAGGGTTGTAGATCAGGAAAGTGCTTGAGCAGAGGGAGTGTTAGCTATATTTGACAATATGCTTATGGTTAGAGCCCAAGGCACTTTGAATGTCGCGCCATTTTAGACAAGTGATCTCTCCATTTTTTTTTTCGGTTTGTAAGTTGGTAGAACATGTTTTTTGCTCTGTATAACCTATTTTGTGTATTAATAGGGACAGAAAGCGTGACGTCACGCAGCCATCTTTGTTGAGATAGGTCATAGCACACTTTCCAAACAAACTTTTGTGTACATTTGTTTAGTGTGGTGGTTTGATAAATATCTGAGTTATTCATTATATAAATTTAAAAATATATATTTTCTTTTGAAGGTAAGTTAAACGACATATATGAGCATAATAATTAAATGAAGAAATTACTAATTATATAATTATATGTCCGAAATTTAAACCTTTTAAATTAAGGTTATTTTGAGGTTATGATGTGACTGCTTTGTTTTTAGTATTTGTATTTAATATTAATGTATAATTGTTTTAAAATAATTGTTAAATTATTCTTTAATGATATTATTTTAGATCATGGTTATGTGCTGTGCTCCTGACTGCAAACATTACAGCGAAAAAAATGCTTGTAAGTTTTTCGTTTTTCCAAAGGATGAAAAAGAAAAGAAAATCTGGTTGAAACTTATAAGGTACGTAATTAAGGTGACATCTATTTGATTAAAATATTGTGTAAAGTATTTTTCAATATTTGTGAAGATAGAGAACCTTCCAAATATTCATTGGTCTGCAGTTGTCATTTTGTGAACGGCGACAGAAACAATCGGCCAACAATTTATGAACATAACAAAGACAAAATTCTTAAGTTCTCACCTGAAAAAAACGAAAAGGTATTTCATTGTCAAACTGAATTTTTCTTTTTCATCGTATTTATTTTAAATTATTTTTCAGAGTTATATCGCCAGTAAAAACCTGCAGCACTGAAACAGCTAGTGCAAGTACCCAACGTGCACTATCGTTTTCAACTTCCAAACCTGACGTTAAATCACCTGTAAAAACCTGCAGAACTGATTCAGCTAGTACAAGTAGCCAGCGTGCCCTTTCGTTTTCACCAGAACATGACATCGTATTAGAAAGCAGACCTTCTACATCAAGTAGCAATATCAAAGCAAGACCAGGGAAATCTTTATCGGATACATCGCAATTAGCGAAAGATTTAAGACTCTTAGATTTAGAAGAAAAAAGTAGATTTTCTGCAATGACCGAGGATGAAAATTATATGTTGAACCAACAAATTCAGCAACTAACAGAAAAATTAAATAATGATAAGAGAAACCTTATGTACACTGGCATTCCAAACAAAGAAATATTTTTGTCATTATTCAATTTAATGAAAAATTTTGAATTGAAATACTATTACGGTTGGTCTGTTTTAGGTATATCACCAATTAATCAGCTGCTTTTAACGCTGATGAAATTACGGTTAAATCTGCATCACGAAGATCTTGCTTGCAGATTTAATATTAGCAGAACAACCGTATCAAACATATTTTTGACATGGTGCCATGCTCTTCATGAAGTTATATTCGAGCAACTTATGAATGAAATACCTAATCGACAAAAAAATAAATTATGCATACCATCTGCATTTAGTTCATTCACAAATTGCAGAATAATTATAGATTGTACAGAAATCTCCGCTGTAACGCCATCCAGTATGGAAAAACAACAATTAACGTACAGTTCATACAAACACAGAAATACATTGAAAGGATTAATTGGTGTTGCTCCTAATGGTGTTTGCACATTTGTAAGTAAATTATATCCAGGCTCGACATCCGACAAAAAAAATTTTGCTCATTGTAATTTAAGCAAACATTTAGTTCCTGGCGATTGCGGAGTTACTCCCGGATAGAGTGAATTTAAATATTCCACCTTTTTTAACAACACCTCAATTTACCCCGGAACAGGTGAATACATCTCAAAAAATAGCTCGTGCTAGAATTCATGTGGAACGGGCAATACAACGAATTAAATGCTATGATATTTTAAATAAAATACCTAGTACTTTAATTTCGCAATCATCATGTATCTTTCAAGTTTGTGCTGCATTAACTAATTTTCAGTTTCCTCTAATCAAGGAAGTTGAAGATGTAGGGAAGAGAGAGGCACATTGATACATGGGGCACATTGATACAACGTTCAAATTTTGCTGCACGATTGAAAGATTTAGTTCATATTTTACTCACTGCATGGAAACAGTATGCCTCTACAGTCAACGAAGTTTCAAAGTTGTGGTGACGCTTTTGTGGACGAAGGATTTTTTTGTTTATTTCGGCTATACTAAGGTAAATATTTTGCTTGTTTTAGAATTGTAACTTTACATCTACCAATAATTCCATTTAAGCTAATATTTTGCCAAGAGTTGGTGTCCAGTGGTTACTTTATTATTTGCAAGAAATTAACCTCAAATATTTTATGTTAACGGTTTACACCGCTCAAAAGTAGAAAACTAGCTGGTGAGGTAGATTGATGCACTAGCAGGGGGGCACATTGATACTTATATCAATGTGCCTCCCTAGCAGGGGATGGTTCGTACGTATATTAGAAAGACGCAGCGAGTTTTTATCAATGAGAATGATATAAAAAAGCGGTAAAAGAAGTAATACAAAAGAAATCAATCAGACAAGCGGCCTTAGATCACAATATAAAAGCAAGTACCTTGCAGCATAGAATAAAAAAACACAAACGACTTTATGGTGATGAACTAGCTGACAGGTCAGATTCTGATTCGGCCTTCGAAGAGGATGTCGGGACTGTGGGAAACAAATATCAATCAAAATATACAAGCTATCAAATTTTTACGACTGAACAAGAGGATCAACTAGAAGAGTATTTTGTCAAATCTTCCAGAATACAATATGGTCTAACTTACCGTCAAGCCAGATTATTGGCATACGAATATAGTACAAAGCTACCAAATTGTAAAGTCCCTCAAAGCTGGAGTATTAATAAAATGGCTGGACTCTTTTGGATTCAAAATTCCATGAAACGCCACCCAAGACTTAGTCTTCGTAAACCGGAAAATACTAGCTTGGGAAGAGCTACAGCGTTTAATAAACATAATGTGACAGAGTTTTTTACAAACTACCTCAAAGTGTTGGATAAATATAAATTCACACCTGATAAAATTTTAAACGTGGATGAAACGGGAATAATCAGTTTTAGAAACACCCAGAATTATCGCTGAAACAGGTAAAAAACAGGTGGGGCAAGCGGTGTCCGCGGAGAGAGGCCAGTTGGTAACATTCTGCGGCATAATAACAGCTATTAGGACTACAATTCCCCCGGTATTCCTTTTTCCAAGGATAAGGTATAAGGACCACTTCTTGAATGGAGCGCCAGTTGGCTCACTTGGATTGGCATCCAAGACTGGTTGGATGACTGGGACCTTACTTTTAGATGTTTTAAAACATATTAAAAAACATTCAAATTCCGCACCTCAACACCCTATTCTAGTCTTGTTAGATAACCATGAATCGCATTGTTCTCTTGAGGCCATACTATTTGCACGGGAGAACGGTATTGTTCTACTCTCTTTCCCGCCGCGTATGCGTATGGGACATAAACTCCAGCCATTGGACGTAACGGTTTGTGGCTCCTTCAAGGCACATTGTAAGACGGCGTTTAATGACTGGATGGTAACTGCACTGGCTAATAAGGCATATATGAATGCATTCACTCCAAGAAATATTCTGAAGGGTTTTGAAAAACCTGGCCTGTGGCCAGTTAATCAGTTGGCTTTTTCTGACGAGGACTTTCTCTCCAGCTTTGTTACTGACCGCAGTATTCCTGACAATATCATTGATCCCAGTATTCAAGAAAATGTGATTGACCTGAGCATCCCCGGTACTTCTGCCAATAGTGACCACAACAGTGCCGACAATATTGCTGAAAACGAAGTCTCAAACCTTGAAGCAGAAGGTGAGACTCCTGTCACACAAAACAAGGATGCCAGAGAAGAAGACTTGGGTGCGATTCGAGCTCCATTGGAAGTGGTAACTCCAGAAGTCGTTAGGCCCTTTCCCAAGGCAAAGCCAAAAACATCCACAAAAAATGTAAGAAAGAGAGGCAAGTCAAGGATTTATACAAGCACCCCCGAGAAGGATAGAATCATGGAACTTGTAAATTCTAAGAAACTAAAACTAGCAACCAAAGTTTTGAACCTGGATGACAAGAAGGAATTGCCGTCTAAACAAGAGGCTACCAGAAAAGTTAAAAAGCAGTAATTGAGTCCGATTCCGAGAGTGGTGATGATGAATATGATTCGGCCCAATCGGATTCTTTGGACGATCTTTCTGATGAAGAAGTTCATTTCCTCGAAGATAATGAAAAACTTAACCAGGGCGACTTCATTTTGGTAAAGTTCTGTACGAAAAAAACCATCACGCATTATGTTGGCCGAATAGAAAATATCTTAGAAGAAGGCATGGAAGTCAAATTTTTGCGAAAGCAAAATAAGAAATTCGTTTTTCCTCAAATAGACGATGTGAGTTGTGTAACTCGTGAGGATGTGGTGTTAAAACTTCCCAAGCCAACTACTGCAAGACAGAATAATTCCTTATTTTATTTTCCGATTGATCTAAATTCACTCAATATTATTATTAAATAGTCATACTTATGTTAGTATTTGGTAATGTCTATCATAAAGGCATTACCACTCATGTTATTATATTATTTCAGTTTTTTCTAGTTATAAGTTACGATTGTATCAAAGTGCCCCATGCGTGTATCAAAGTGCCTCAATGATGGGGCAGATTGATTCATTTGCAGGTGGTGCGTATATATTTTTTTACCACTCTGTATTATTTAATAAAGTTCATTTATAATTCAGAAGTACAAGCTAAATGTCCGGTCTACCTGTCCGTAAATTTAAGTGTAGAAAAAGTTCGATATTAACTTTACAAAAAATTGCCAAGTAAAAACTGCATCAATGTGCCTCTCTCTCCCCTAATAATGAATTTTAAATAAATTAAACTACAGATGTTTGATAAGTGTTTTATTTCAACAAATAATTTAAATATTTTTCCAAATAAAATGCTTGTAATACATTTATATTACTTTCACATTCAGGATCTTTCTCAATTATCATTAATAGACATTCGTTTGGAGTCCAAATTACTAAATTACATTGTTTTTTATTTGTGATCCATAACTGTCCCTGAATTTGATGGTAATAATGATGTTTTTTATTAAATTACATATGATTCGCTCTCAAAAAGAACAATGTATTTGTTGTTGGTCTTTATTCCTTCATATAGAGACGTTTCCCTATACATATAAGGACATTTCACTTCCAAAATTTAATCATTCTCTACTATTCCATCTGGGCTAGCTCCTAAAAAACCGCATTCGTGTAACCAAATTCCACATTTTTGTACTTTTTTTCCAGTTTGCTCCTCAAAAATCTTTACTCCAGCATCTTCGTTAATTCTTCCCCATTGGATTGCCCGAATTCCGTCCAAGTTCTACGAAACTTAATTTTTCTAATATGAATTCAGTCTTATTTACTGACTGTTTATAGTCTTCCGACGAAAGTATTGCTTCCACATCGGGACATAAACAATCAAATTCTGTCGTATCCGATGTACTTAACAGCCAAGAAAATCCAACAGCTCCGTCAAATTTTGATAAATCTTGAACTAATTGTTCAATTTCCTCGGGCATAATTTTTCTGTAGGTTGAACGGTGTTGTTTACCTAAGAATAATTCATCCACTGTTTTAGTTTCTATTTCTCTTGATTTACGGACTGTCCAAGCACACGATTTATCTGTCACAGATATATTGTAATGGCCATATATCGCCAACGCAGCCATGTGATGACACAAAACCTGACCTCTTGGACATGTGCATGAACCTTGAGTAATATCATAATCAGAGTCCAGGTACAACTGTAAAAAACAAATGCGCTTTGTAGTAATTGTTTTTAATGTTTACACCATAACTACTTGTACTTTATATGATGTGTTCTTCATACTGGCTTGAACATCACCCCGTATAACCATTTCTTCACTGTCGTATATCATATTTTGTACATGACTGGACTCCACTGCATTTTCACCCCGAGAAACTAATCGACTGTCTTGTTCAAAGAAATTAGTAACCGATGAGAAACGAAGAACATGCTTTTGAGCCATTTGTCTATTTAAAAAAAATAGTTATAATATCATATACCCTCCTTGTATAATACAATTGCAATATTAAATAAAAATATATAATCATAACCTAAAAAAAAAATTGTTTCAGTCATGTTATCTATGATTTTATTAAGGGAGTGTCTACTGCACTGTCCAGACAGAGCCATAAGAAAAATTAGTGCACTGTCGCACATGCGCAGAAATAGTGTTTGCGAAAATGCAAGATGACAGTTGTGTATAACCTAAAATCGCTAAAATCATACAAACCTTGTTAATTGTAACGTTTATTCATGCTTATTTTACCTGTTTTGTGTACTGTGTAATTAATGTGGAAACGAAACATGGTAAATAATACCGATGTTCCGCTTGGTATTAATGTAGGCAATAAATTTCAAAATTTGGAAGAGTTTGAAAACAAGTTAAAGAAAATATGCAAATCGAAACTTGTTCAGTTCTACAAAAAGGAAGCAAGAACCATTCAATCGGCCATAAACAAAAAAATCACGAGGTACATGGATCCTGGTTTAAAATTATATTCTATTCGGTGGTGTTGTATTCATGGAGGGAGGAAATTTCAAACACGAGGCAAAGGAATGAGGATGACACCGTAAATATATTCTTTCATAGTTAGTATATAATAATAACCTACTATTTATTTACAGTACATTACGCAAAGAGGAATTATGTCCCGCTTATATCCAAGTTAGAATTGCTGAATCTGGACTAGAGTTCATTGTTGTGGGTGTGAATGATAATCACAACCACATAGTGGTTCAGGTAAATTGCTTTTAATATATTTTGTTGTTAGATTTTATTTTTGATTGTTCTGATTCAATTTTAGGAACTTTTTAAACAATTACCTCATAACAGACGTCTCCCTGATGATGTGAAGGCTGATGCAAAAAAATTACTTAAGATGAAAGCTAATAAGCACATGGTTAGGGAGGATTTAGAGAAAAAATTGGGTCAAACAGTTACATTAAAAGACTTGACAAATTTGCAACAAGTTTCCAAATCTATTCAGAATGATATTAAAATTGTTTCAGAATTAATTCGAGCCAAATTTGGTATGTTACAATGGTGACTATATTTAGGGTTTTAATAATTATAACTTTGTAGGAGCTGATTGTCACGTTCTAATTGACGAGAACAACATTTTTAAAGGACTATATTTCTCTTCTCAAGAAATGATTGAATCCGTAATTGCATATCCAGAGATTATTTTTTTAGACGCTACCTTTAAATTATTAGCAATTAAAGCACCTGTCTACATAATTCTAAATGTTGATGGAAATGGCGAAAGTGACATAGTTGCGATTGCTATATTGATGAATCAACAAGGAGAGTTTGTCATGGTTTTTGCAAAGATTTAAGGGTTCTTTACCACCAGAAACAGCAGATAAAATAATAAACGTAATGACTGATAAAGATTTAACAGAAAGAGACATTTTACGTGCAACTTTTCCAAAAATTAATTTAAACATTTTTGTGTTTCACGTTTTAAAAATATTTAGAAGTGAAATCACATGCGAAAAATACAAAATAACATCAAATGACAAAATTTTGATACTCGAATTATTGCAAAAACTTGTGTATTCAGCGTCTGAAAAAATCTTCTCTGATCTGATTGAGCAAATTAAAAAAAAATCAGTCAGGGTATACAACTATTTAAAGGAAAATTGGATTAATATTAAAGAAGAATGGTGTCCATATCTCGGTAACAAATTTAAGAATTTTATGAACACCACCAATAACAGACTTGAAGGAATTAATTCTAAATTGAAAGCCGTGATAGATAAACATAGTTCTTTGGAGGAGTTCATAAATAAATTAGTAACTGCTAGAAATTCTTTGGAAAAGGAAAAGAATGCCAGAATAGCTAATCATTTGAATAAAAGACGCACATGCTCAAATGTTAATGATTTTGAATATGAATATCTCAAACTATTAACTCCATATGCTTTTGAGAAACTGAAGACGCAATTTTCGTTTCAAAATTTGCCATTTTCTATTGTTGAAAATGCACACTTTTACAACGTGCAATACAAAAGTCATGAACTACAAACTACACCTGATTCTTGTACATGCTACTTTCATAACTCGATGGCATTGCCATGCAAGCATATATTTGCAGTGAGACAACACATTAATCAGAGTCTTTTTGATCCCGCTCTTGTACTTGGAAGATGGAAGATGAATTATTTCATGGATAATTGTCGTTTTTTACACCAAAAAGCTGTGGAAATACCTGCTTCACAGAACATCGATAATCCATTGCATGTTGACACACTGACTGCAGAATCCAGGAAAAAGCCAATGACGACACAAGAAAAATATAGAAAAACTTTTATAAAAGCAAAATTAATGGCTAGCTTAGCTTGTGACCTGTGTGGGGACAAATATCATAATATTAATACCATTATTGATGCAATAATCAATGATTTGCAAAATGGAAAAAATGGCTTTGTTGAAAGTGCTGTTTCGTTATTAGCAGTAACAGATAACAGTGATTTATCTAGAAATAGCAATGAAGAAAACTCCATTGAATATACTCAGGTTCAGGAAGACACTAGTCGAAATGACTTTGTTAGTGAAGTTATCGAAAGTGCAATAAATACTCAAAATAATGTGCAATATATAGATACTGATTCGCTGCAAAATTTTGCAGAAGCTAATACAGACATACTGGTTGAAAATGACATAACTATTATTAAAGAATGTGATATCCAGCTGCAATTGAACAAGAAAATTAATGTTACTGATAAAACTCTACTCTTTCAAAATGTTTCTGATGTTCAAGGAACAAATGTGACGGAAAAAGAAAAGTTTGATGCCAATAACAACAATGATGGATCTAATAAAATATGTAATGAATTTGAGTTACACAATATCAAGGTACCAATATGTAAAAGAAGGGGACGACCAGCAGGAAGTGATATAACTGTGATTGGAATTCCAAAACGTAGAAAGAAAACAAAGAAAGTAGTACCTTTTTCTAAGAAACCAAACAAAGAAAGATTAGATACGTTATTTAAATGGATAATGAAAGATGTGGAGATAGTGAAAATCAGACAAATTGAAGTTCAAGATTTACTGCCTATAGAACTGATTGATATAAGAATTTTAGAAGTTAATCCAACTATTTTGAAGAAATTCTTTTCAATGGATGCTTGGAATTTATTTATGGATTTTAAAAGTCGAATGAGAATAATTGCCAAATGGACATGTAATTACTGCAGAGGTGATGTTACTGATAAAGATCCCACAATTTGCTGTGATTTTTGTCTGCACTGGCATCATGTTCGCTGTGCTGGTACCAGTACAGTCGCCGGGGAATTGTTCATGTGTACAAATTGCAAATAGATTTTCTTTTATAGCTATTTAATTTGTGTTAAGTACAAACTTGCTTTAGTATATACATACCCTTGAAATATCCCGTTTTGTATGTATTTGTAATATTAAAAAGGCATCTCTATTAAAAATACAAAATAGAAAGAAAAAACCTTTTTTTATTTTTCCAATAACAAATAATATCTATTATATTTCATTTCACGTAAGAACATAGCGTTGGTTTAGATAGAGATATAAATTCTGCCCTTTGATTGGTTAGAATGCTAACCTAGTTCACAAAAACGAAACAATATCACCCGTCAATTGTCAGTTATCAAGTACATGTTTGTATATTTTTACAGATAATAGTTATTTTTTGCCGATTGACATTAAAAGTGCAATTTTTTTGACAGCTAACAGTACATAGCTACCAAACTTAAAAAACTATTCACTAATAATTTAAACATTGATATTGGGTTCAAACAAACGAAAACAGTAGGAAATCTTTTTAGCAAATTAAAGGCAGACATAGAAAAAGATTACAGGTCACAAATAGTGTACAAAATTCCTTGCAAGGACTGTACCGCTATGTATACAGGACAAACAAAGCGGTATTTACGAACCAGGATGGTAGAACATGAACGAAATTCCAAAAAAAAGAACAACAACAACGGGAAATGTGCACTAGTGGGACACGCAATATCACTCGGACACTCTTTTAATTTTGATGCCGTCAAGGTCGTAGATACAGAACAAAATTTACATAAACGCCTTACTCTAGAAATGTTATACATAAATAATGACAGCAACAACATAAATTTAAAAACGGACATTACAAATATAAGTAAAATATACACAAACATTTTAAAATACAATAAAAACCAAACAAAATAAAAATTATACACCAAATTAATATTAATTATAAAAAAAATTTTTTTTAAAGTTTTATAAAATAATAATAAGAAGAGAAATGACTTAAAAACTAGCGGCATTTCAAGTAACGACCTTCGGAACAAGTCATAACTTATCCTTCAGTTAAAGGGTGCCATTGTTAATTCAAGGATTATAAATAAATATCCAATTTTATCTGACGACTACATGAGTTTTTAATGTATTTATTTATTTATTTTTTTAAACCTTGACGACCATTGTATGCAAATTATGTTATTTATTAATTGTTTTATGTATTTATCCATGTTTTTTAAATTCTTCATTTTCACGTAAGTTACACATGTTTGTCCTAAATTTTTCACAACAAAATTTGTTTATATTTTTTATATTATTATTATTGTAGCTCCTGAAGAAGACACATGAGGTGTCGAAACCGGTAGAGGCGGAAAATAAATAAATTTTGACTGAACTCCAGTAATTTTTCTTCCTTCCATCACCTTTCCAGTCAAGAAGTTTTGCAGCCAGTATGTAAAATGTCACTTTTACTGCCTAATACATAACAAACTATGCAAACGCATAGCAACCGTTTAACATTCATTGCCTCGGCTAGCCTCTGCTGTAAATCTGATATTTTAGTGCCTAGTTAAACAATAGTTATCTGTCGAAGCTGTAAATCTGTAGTTAGTGCAGCGTTAAACACAATGATCGGTAGTATTTACTCAAAATGGTAGTCGCCCTAACTAATTACCATGGCTACAAAAAAAAAAAAATTATTTTTGACAAAGTTTGGTTTCATGAACTTAAATTATTTGCATAATGCATGTAAAAAAGGGTCGGCCCTCAAGCTCCATCTACTATTTTCTTACGTGAAATAAAGTATACAGTAAGAATTTTATATTTTGTGATAAATTAAATATGTGGACAGTGCAGCAATAGTTTATCCTGCACTGCCTAGACAGTGCCACAATATTACCTTACTACTCTGTCAGACAGTGCACTAATTTTTTTTGTGGCTCTGTCTGGACAGTGCAGCAATATTTTATGCTGCACTGCGTAGACAGTGTTGCAATATACCTTGGTACGCTGTCCGACAGTGCACTAATTTTTCTTACGGCTCTGTCTGGACAGTGCAGTAGACACTCCCTTTTATTAAATAAATGTCTTTCTTCATTTAATTATTATGCTCATATATGTCGTTTAACTTACCTTCAAAAGAAAATATATATTTTTAAATGTATATAATGAATAACTCAGATATTTATCAAACCACCACACTAAACAAATGTACATAAAAGTTTGTTTGGAAAGTTTGCTATGACCTATCTCAACAAAGATGGATGCGTGACGTCACTACTTTCCGTCCCTATTGAAATAAACGTGTTATAGTAATTAATTAAGAGTGAGTAATAGAATAATTTCACGACCTACGAACCTCAACAAATATATTTTGCGTTATATAAAAAACACTGATTTTACGGTGATGGCTTCCTTTAGTAAAAATATCAACAATATTATGATTTGTTTCCCTCATTAAATCATCTAAACTAATTAACGTTGATTTTAAACCGTCAAAAGAGTTCATATCGGGTAACCCATAAAAATATTGTTTTCATTATTTTTTCATCATACATAGGTTGCCATTCGTCGTAGTACCATTTTACTTTATTGAATATTGTATCATACATAGAATTTAAACTGTGTAGTAACCTTTTTACGAAATATGACTTTCCAGAAGCCGTGGGTCCAGCAATAATTGCTGTAAACGGTACTCTGAAACAATACTCCATGGGGTCTATTCTAATTGAAGCGACACTGTAGTCTCGCTATGTTGTCACTGTTAGTGACGTCATATGATGACGTACAAGCTACGTCACCATTTAGTAACTTTTAATTCATTTAGTGAATTTTAATATTACAAGCTTGGTACCAAGTAAGTAAAGCAGTGTCTACTAGATGGCATTGCTGTAGTTTAAAGCTCTCATTTTGAATTTCAATACAGTTTCATTTGTGATCTACTGCTGGTTCTCCCTCTTTTGAGTCGGCTGTTATACATTTTATTCTTATTTTCTTTATTTTTCAAATTTTTGTTATTTGTTTATTGTTATTTTACTCTTAAAATAAGTTTTAGTTGGTTTTTCTTTTTAGAGTAATATAAATTTAATTTAGTTCTTTTAGTATAATACGTTATTTTTCAATATTTTTAGGTTAGAATATATGTATAAATTAATTGTAACTTTTTATGTATTTAGTTTTTGTTTAAATTTAATTATGTCTCAAAAACGAGAAAGAGAAGACAGGGTAAATAGAGATCTAAAGGGATTTTGCTCGCGGAAAATTTTTGGGGGCAGATGGGCGACAAAATTGGAAGTCACTGAGAGCGGTTAACATTTCTTTTATGAAAAAATCAAGTACTTACTCTTAAAATAGGCAGGAATTCGATTTCTATAACTGCCATAATTTAAATGTGGGTTTAAAATATTTACCATGTACAAAGAAACTTCTTTACCTACCCAGTCTAAAATTTTCAAGAAATACAATTTCGGGCAATTGGAACGGATTATGTGCATCCCAAATTAATCTTCGAGCAATTCTAGCCTCTTCTCTTCTCTCCTTTACTTCAGCAGTACGCACAACAAAACACGAAAAGCCACTGTTTAAAAACAAAACACTCAGTTCTTAGTTAGCGAGAGTCGAAAAGAAGTAGCGACAGCTACTTTGGTGTCGAATACCGTAGCGATGGCAAGTGATGTCATATTACGTCATCATCGCATTTCAGTGGTAGGGACAGTACGTCATCATCGCATTTCGGTAGTAGGGACATTACGTCATCATTGTAGAATGGTAGTGGGGTAGCGATATCACACGCATAGCGAGTCGCTAACTGAATTAGAATAGACCTCCATGTCTACACTATCACTGCTGTTTACAAAATGATGAACAATGAATAATATTTATACATTTTATTTAATTCCATTAATTACAATTTCTATAAGATTTTAATTTCATATCCTATAGCGTGTTTCATTATACGGTAATTTTAATACTTTTTCATACAAATACAAATTACTTTCTGATTCTTTTAATACATTCACAGGTTGACTGTGGTGTGCACCAAATAGGTACACGGTTTCATATCCAAGCATTGATTTAAAAAATCCTACGTATCGGGCCGGTGGCCCAAAAAAATATTGTTTCCTTAATCAAGTTTTCTTGAGTATTCCATAAAAACGCAATGAAACTCATTTGGTCGGGGCATTGCGAGCGAACAGAAAGCATATACCATCTGAAATTGTAAAACAAAAGTTGAAAATACACGAGGTTATTGCTCGTCAAAATGATTGTGGTATAACAGTTATCAAATGGAGACACAAAAGACTGTAATACCGATAAATCGACTATTGACTTATCTGACCAAATGGCATTTTACCATCGTGCTTTACATAGATCAGTTAAATGGTACAGAAAAGTAGCCTTCGAAATTATGTTAAGCACAGCTATAGTAAATGCGATGTATTTGTACAATTCCGTAACAAAGCTCAAAAATCTTAAAATTACAGAATTCAAGGTATCATTGATAAGAAGTCTTATAACAAAAAGAGAACATACTTTAGAAAGTGCAAACCTTCATGCTTTAGAAAAAATAAATAAAAGGGGAAGTGCCAAAATTACTAAAAGTTTCTTTGAATTACACTAATCTATATGTTAGCTGGCTTTTTGTTTGATTTATTTTGTAATTAATAAAATTTTATTTATCATTTGAAACATATTTTTTTAGATATATGATTCCCTACAATCCGTGCCAAAAACCATAGGCACATTCTAAAATTTTGGTCTAGGAGGCCCAATAATTAAGTTTTCCATACTGCATACCCAGTCAACTTGATTAAATCGTGCCCTGTGCACCAAATAGGTGCACATTTATTGAATGGCAAGGTGGCAGAAAACAGCTTGGCACTCAACCTGTTAAATACGGCTTCGTTGTACGTGACTGGTGGTGGGGAATTCATAAGTCGAACTGCTACATCCGTGATAAATTCGCCATTCCATTACAACACATTCAAGTTGTATAACAGTTTTAAGAGTATCAAAAGCTAGATATATGGTTTGTCATGGTCATCAACTCCTCGGATGGAAAAACTTATAGTTTGGTTGTTGTGTATAGTTACTACATAATTTTTCAAACATCCAACTACTGTATCCCTATTTACTCGAAAGGTGTTATTTAAAATATTTTTTATAACTTTAAAAAGTTCTTTTACTTCATCGTAATGAAACCATGCACAAGCAAACAATTCTAAATCCCCCAATTATAAAATTGTTTGAAAACTTTCCAAAGGTTTAACGCCGACTGTTAAATTTTTTTTAGCTGTTTTTGTTAAAGGAAATTCCATAATATCTAACAGACGATGTTTTTCATTTAATATCGCTCTATTTAATTTTGTTTCTTCATGACTTTCATACTTCTCTACAGCCTGCATCAATAAGGTATCCATTTCTTCGTCACACTGTGACTCTCCCCGAGGCTCAAACGGTGGCTGGTCATGCTCATCACGTGAATCCTCGTGATTGTAACTGCTCTCCGCGCAGAAACCGGCGTTTTCTCGAGAATGAATTGAATGCATAGTTGATGGCTCGAATTAGGGTATTTTAATAATCTTTTTTTTTACTTTTTTTTCTGAAACTTACATAAATTTGAAATACAAATGTGAAAATTAGATTTTTTTATTGTGTCATTTCCGCGAGATATGAATTTTTGTATTATGCTTAAAAATTTGAATTATATGATGTCAATTCGCTTCATGACGTAGAAAATGTAATCAGCGGTGCCTAGCGGTGATATATGGAAAGACTACAGCTGTTTTACAGCTTGGTTTAGAGCGTGTAAGGGGTAGGGGATTGGTTCGTTTACAGTGTCAGGTGCTATTTTGTTTTGGGTGACTTTCATTTGTTTTGTTATCCGTGGATTTTAGTTGTAACTATCTTAAAGTATTATTAGTTAAGAATTATTGTGTCCTACATTTGAAAAAACAATAAGGTAAGTGATTTTCAAGTTTTTTTACATTATTTCGTGTACATATTTAAGAATATTGTAGAATGAGAAAAACATTTATGTGGTACATTATTATGTAAATGAGTCATTTTTTTTTTTAGAGAATAGTAATAATCTTTATTGTATTATCTATTAATATTGTAGCAACATGGAGCCAGGCTTCACTAAAGCTGATTCTGGAAACCTTCATGTCGTGGATTCTGATATGCTGAGCAGTTATTTTATATCGAATGTAAAATATATGAGTGCCGAAATTCGAAATGTTAAAACCCAAAGGTAAATTCTGAATTTGTGAATATTTGAATTTCTAACTGATCTAAAATATGTTTAATTTTTTATTACAGAGCGGGTCGTGAAGGATACGGAGATGATGTTGCAAGTTTTGTCCAAATTAAACGGGATAATAATAAGTGCATTATAAAGGGCAAGATAACTCTTGAACACCGTATAACAGCAGAGTTTATTCCGATTTTGTTAAGATAAATGAAAAAGATGAAGAAATCAGTTGTGAGTGTCAAAGCTGCGTCGCGGCAGAAGGTTTGTTTCTTTACATTTTATACCTTATTATAGAAATAAAAGCAGCGGCTGACACAGTTTAGATGGCAATTTACTAAAAAAAAAATAGTAATCCAGCGTTACTTTGCTTGTTTGTACATTAGTAATAAGTGGACAAGTTTCAAAATACTCGAAGTACACATGCATTCTCTCAAAATTATTCTCACCATTTGCGTCTTATGTTTATCTTCTTCATACAGAATGTGAAACAATATCGATTTTTTGGAAAATTTAAATCACATAACACAAACAGGAAAATAGAATATTTTTAATAAAAGAAATATATATTTTTTCATTAAATATTTTATTTTTTAAAAATTTCAAAGCAAAAGGTTATTTTTATAAAAATAAAACTTATTATTATAATGTAATGTATAATATAAATTTGGTTGTTTTTATTTTGCCCAGTTGGTTCAATTTGGAATGAATTAAATGAAGAAAACATGCTCTACCCCTTCCAAATAAGCATTTACAGTAACTGTGTCATTATGCGAATTTTTGTATCTTCATGTGACGACTTTTTTATTTGATTAAATGCCAACAACCACTGTAGACAATTTAGTTTATTTTATTCAATCTTCCTCGAATAAGATACTACAATCAATACGTTCACTTTTAATTTAAAAATTCGAAAAACACAAAGCTACAAAGAAAATAATTTTTAAAAAATCATTGATTTTTATTAAAAGAATCATGTGATTTAAATCATACACATCCTGTTTTAATATAAAAAAAATTACTATTGATTTCAGGAGGACGTAAGCACGCGGTTGCATTTCTTCTATGGCTGCATAGAAGAAGTGAGAAACCTGCTGTAACTTCCGTGCAGTGTTACTGGAAGAAATCAAAATTACCTGCAATTGGAAAGAATGCATCGGGGATGTCAATTAAAGAACTTTTTCCATCTTCCAATATGTCTGAATTGGATGAAAAAAGGAAGTGATTTCTTAAAACAGTATATTCGCATTACTCAAAATATAGACAGCGACAGTATTATTGCAAACATGTACTTCAATAGCTGTATGAAAAATGTTTCACTATATTGTTTGAAATATAGTGAATGTACAGAGAGGGAAAATATATCCGCAGATAATTTTATACAATTCTGTTCAAAGACTATAACAGATACTGATTGTATTAATGTGTATAAAGAAACTAAAGATCAATATAAATCTCCAAAATGGTTTCAAGCACGTTTTGCTAGAATCACAGCATCTAAGTTGGATGAAGTATTGCCCTGTCAAAAAACTGACGGTACCTTAAAACAAATTATTCTTGGTTCCTATGAAGTTCCTCAAACGGAAGCCATGAGAAGAGGACAAGTACTTGAGGATGCGATATTGAAGGAAGTTGAGAAAGTAAAGAAAATAAAAATACATAAATGTAGTTTTGTAATTAACCCAGAACATCCAATATTCGGTAGTTCACCAGATGGATTAAGCAAGGATTATTGTATAGAAATCAAATGCTCTTCTAAAGAAAAAACAATTACAAATTATACATCTCCTCAAAATAAATTAAAATATAAAGCATGGGCACAACTACAGTTGCAAATGTTTTTAGCAAATAAAGAGTTGGGGCTATTTTGTGTAGCTTCTCCTCAGTTTGAAGTAGATAGAAATATCAAAATTATTGATGTAAAATTAGACAAGTCATATTGTAAAAAACTCATCACATGCAACTTATGTAGTAGACTAGCTTGTAAAAAGCATGTTGTAAAAACACAAGAATGCGTAAGCTGTCAGCAAGCTAGAATGGAAGAGCAAGAATGAAGCACCATCAGCATTGTTTTGGAATCGAATACTTGTGTTTATGATTTTGAATATGGATTTCATTTTTTGTATTTCATATGTTTTCTAATTAAAATAAAAGATCAAAATGCTATAAAACATTTTTTTTATATTGTTGTCGATTTTTTCTTAATGCACAAGTTGGTCAAATATCATAACACTTGGCGTGAAAATGAAAACCTGTCATTATAAGCGTCCAAAAACATGATGGTGTATAAAATACACTGCGCGACCACTTAATTAATAACAAGAAGCGCGGGTAATTAAGAATTAAAGATGAATGAAGAAGCCGATAGTGTTGTTTTGGATTGCTCGGAACCGGAAAACATCGCACCCAAGAAGAAAGCCAAGTTAGTAAAACATCGCCTAACGAAATTCAGTACAAATAATGATGAGTATAAATCTTACTGTACTGCAAGAAATATAACTAGCTATTCCAGGCACCAGGTACTTCCACATCTGATCGTGATCTCGACGATAAAACATCCACCGCAGAAATTACTTCTATATATCATATTGTTAAACATTCGCTAAGCTACAATAGTATGGGTAGTTTTCAAAAGTTATTGCCTCTCATGTACGCCGATTCGAAGATAGCTAAGAATGTTAAATGTGGTAGGACAAAGAGTGAAGCAATAGTTTGTGAAGTATTGGCGAAACAAGCTTTGAAGAATGCAATTTAAGATTTAAAAGAAGATTTTTTTTCGATTTCTACGGATGCCAGCAATAAGGGAAACCGGAAAATGTTTCCGATATGTGTGTGATATTTCAGTTTTGACAAAGGCATACAAAACAAATTAGGGTCGAGGCGGGGAAATGTAAAATCGGGGTAAGTGGAAATCGTCCTGAAATTATTTATTTCTTTGCGAATATATCATTTCCCTTAAACGCAGGCAACTTGATACGTATAGCATGGCCATTGCAAGTGGCGAGTGAAATGGTTCGCGCGTTGGGATTTACTTGGAGTGTGCACTGTTCGTGTCAAAACTGGTGTGCATGCGAGTGTTGCGCATTAAATACTGGTTGACATATTGGCGGTTGTTTTGGTAAGTACATAAGTTTTTTTATTTAATAATAACATAAATTTAGTTTGTGTAACCTCTAATGCAAATGATTTGTAATATTCTTAAATGTATAATAAAATTATTGTAAGTTTACACTTAGCCCGTGAAAATTTCAATTTTTGAAATTGTAAAAGTCTAGTTTTACATTTAGCTCTTTAATCAAACATCTAATTAATAATGTTAGTTTTAGTTATTAATCACAAAAATGATACGGAATACAAGAGACATACAAATAGGGGCAGTTACTCCAAACAAACTTTAAAAACGGGGATTGACGATGTACATTCGGGAAGAACTAATACCAATTACCAAAACCAAAATCAGGAAGGAGAGGCGAAATAATATTCGAAACAACTTTCGATGGTTATAATTTATAAAAATGTTACAAAATATATACTTATTAATGATTTTTTTTTTGTTTTTTGCACTCACATGTTTTTGTCAGTAAAAAGTTTATAATTTTTTTTAATAAAAAGATATTTCTGTTTGGAAAAAAGTTTTATTTTTGAAAATTCGTAGAATTTACTCTTACCTACAATGATTTTATACTTAATCAAAATTGGGGTAATTGTAAAATTTAGGAAGCAAAAAAAAAAAAAAATTATTTTTTTTCTTTACAATAGAAGATGAAAATGGGACAATTTAAAATATGGTAAGTATTAAGTAACTCTACAAATATTTAATAAAAAAAGTTTTGTCATGTACTCAGAAATCTTGAGAAACTGCACTAAAATCAGATATTAATTTTCGTTTGACACTTGCCCGATTTAGCCCTAATAGATTTTGTGGAGAGTAATGATGAAACAGCCGACCAAATAACAAAGGTACTTTGTGATGCATTAGATAAACATAACTTAAAATTATCGCAAGTAACTTCATATGGCGCTGACAATGCAAATGTAAACATCAAATCATTCTGTTTACACGAATCTCGTTGACAAGAACGAAATATTAAAAGCTCACTGTTCAGTTCACATCTTACATAACATGAGCAAATTTGCATGTGATAGAATAGAGATCAACGTAGAAGCTATCATCTTAAAAATATACGGCCATTTCTCACATTCAGCTAAACGTCGTGCGGAATTGATGGAAATATTTGAAACTACGGAAATGGAGTGGGTCGAGTTTTTGCGTCACGTAAATACAAGATTTATGTCTCTCTGTCCTGCTGTTGAGAGAGTAATCAAGGTTTGGCCTGCTTTGAAACGTTACTTTGATAAGCCAGGATTATGTGCGAAAGCCATTGAAAAGATTCTTTACTCGGAAGCAGAGGAGACAAAAACTCTAGCCTACTTGCATTTTGTTCATAATCTGTGCTTGTGCAGTTGAGTCGTACAGACGTATCTTTATTGTGCTCCCAGTTTTAAAAAAATATTTTTCAAAATATCTAAAACTCGTTCTAAAATTAACTATGTGAGTGATAGCAACAGTGACAGTGATTTTAAAACAGTGTTACTCGCACAAATTGAAAAATTAAAATCGGAGTTACTATCTGAAATTAAATTTCTAAGATCTGAATTATTGTCATCTTGTAAAACAACTATAATTGAACAAAATGACATTATTTCGCAACTTATTAACACTAATGTCAATATGAGTGTCAATAAAAGTGATACAAATGTTAATTTGAGTGGTAATAAAAGTGATGTGAAAGTAAAATCATCTCAAAAATCAGTTGCTAAATCGTCAAGTGTTAGCGCAGATAAAATCAAACAACTTCAGACAGCGTCGGCATCATCCAACTCGGCCTCCAAACTCATCGGTGCAGCCCAGCGGTCATTGACTCCTCCTAATACAGACGTGCGAACGTTCGGCACCGCGCAGGACCGGACCAATGGTAAATTGTGCGGGGCCCCCAGGCGTCGATGGCTTCATATCAGCCGGATTACCAACAAGGATACCACTCCTGATGATATTACAGACTATTTAAAATCCCAAGGTTTCAAACAACCACTTGTCTGTAATAAAATCATTCACAGTGGTGACTATTCCTCTTTTAAATTAGGACTTGATTTTGATTTACTGCCTAAAGCTCTCAAATCTGAATTGTGGCCCACTGGCATTCTAGTTAAGCGATACTGGTTCCCACGCAAAAAAACTCAGAATACTTTTTTAGTGAAGAAACCACAATCGGAAATCGAGAAATGAACAATGTACTTTTCTATTATCAAAATGTTCGTAGCCTTAACCCGTAACTACTACTATCGGGTCTTGGGGACCCAGCAAAATCTAAATTCTTGAAAATAGCCCAGACGTACTAGAGTGGGGGAATCGTGCTTCCAGTTATTCTCCAATCAGGCAGTTCTTTGTGGAACGCTGTCATAAGTGGTTGTCCATATTGATTACTTCCAAAGCAATACGATAATTTGGGTCCGCGGGACCCGATAGTAGCATAAGTGTTAGTTTGTAAACGACGATAGTTTAGGTAAGTGGCCATGTAAATTCATGTACATTGTATACTTGAATGTGATTATATACAAGTAGATACAATAATATTTTAAGATACTCATACTCGCCTATCTTTATAGTTATGAGCGCCTCAACCAAGCCACTTTCCGATCGAGAGTTGGCGGAATTATTAGAGGATAACGATTTTTGGACAGTGGTGGACAATGATAATAATGCGCAGAACGTTGAAGACGAACTCATATCGGAAGAAGAAAAAGGCAGGGCTTTTGGTCAAATATTGAGTGGTGGCGACGAAAGTGATAAGGAAGAAGAAGATTACGAAATTTTTAGTGACCATGATTCAGAAAGCGAAGTTGAGGCTAATCTAAGTGAAGATGATAGCCAAGAAGAACATCTAACAGATTCTTCTACTGATAGTGTCACCGCTTCGACTTCTTTGAACGCCTTACCACCTCAAAAAGCGTGGTACGGAAAAGATGGAACTAAATGGTCGAAAGAAGCTCCTTCTCGTAGAAAAACTTTGAAGCACAATATCATAAAAAATGTGTTACCTGGTCTCAAAGGCGCAGCTCGTGCAAATCGTCCGACAACTCCGTTGGAAGCTTGGAGATTACTCTTTACCGACCGTATGATTCAAATTATTGTTCAAAACACTAATTTAAAAATCGACGAAATGAGAGTTCATTACAATAAATTTCAAACACGCAGAAACAGCAGAAAGACATTTTTGCCCACGTTTGTACAAAACACAGACGAATTGGAAATGAGAGCTTTTATAGGGCTTCTATACATGCAAGGACTGTTCAAGTCAGGTCACGAAGATCTGAAATCTTTGTGGGCTACTGATGGAACCGGTAGACCACTATTTCGATGCACTATGTCATTGGCAAGGTTTTCATTTTTATTGGCCTGTCTTCGTTTTGATGATGCTACAACTAGACCTGAAAGAGTAAAGAACAACAAGTTAGCTGCAATTTCCGATCTATTTGAACAATTTGTAACCAATTCCAAAGAAAATTATGCCGCGGGATCTAATCTCACCATAGACGAGATGCTAGTTCCGTTTAGGGGGAGATGTTCATTTCGTATGTACATCCCCAACAAACCCGCTAAATATGGGATAAAAGTCCAAATATTAGCGGACAGTAAAACCCACTATATGGTAAATGCCGAAGTTTACACCGGGAAAGATCCAAAATCTACGAGTGTGAAAAGTAAATTGTCGCATCCCACGCAGGTAGTGTTACGTTTGATTGCACCCGTTGCAAATAGTAATCGTAACATTACAGGAGACAACTGGTACTCTTCTATTGAGTTGGTCGATGAACTAAAAAAATGTGGTCTAACATATGTGGGCACAATGCGGAAAAATAAAAGACAGATTCCCCCACAGTTCCAACCAAATCGAAACCGTATTGTACAATCATCATTATTTGGGTTTTCAGCGAATACCACTATTGTTTCTCATGTACCAAAGAGAGGAAAAGCAGTTATCTTAGTTTCTAGTATGCATCACGATAATTCCATAGATGATGATAGCAAAAAACCCGAAATTAATTTATACTACAATAATACTAAAGCAGGAGTCGACTCACTTGACGAAAAATGTGCTAATTATTCGACATCAAGAAGAACTCGCAGGTGGCCAATGTCATTATTCCACGCCATATTAAATATTGCTGGAGTGAATAGCAGGGTCATATACCAGTTCGCCCAAGAAGGAAAAGAAATTTCGAGGTACAATTTCATCAAAGAGCTAGGGCGTGAATTGTATACTCCGTACATGACGGCTAGAGTATACAACATGCGTGTACCTCGTAAACTTCGTTCAATGGCGGCTGATATTCTAGGAATTGCCATGGAGGAACCACCTACACCTTCGGAAAACCCTTGCAGGTCGAAAAGGCCCAGATGCCGCGTTTGCCCGTCAGGGAAATACCGAAAAACAACCAATTACTGTGTTAGGTGTAAAATTCCCATATGTTTAAAATGTGCGGCCACAATTTGTCCTAACTGCATTTAATTATTATTTTTTATTATTAAGTTGTAATAGAAGCATAGCTTAAGTGAATAAATGTAAAATATAAAGTTTTTTACTAAAAACATTATAGTTACGATTTTTTTTAATTATTGGGTCCCTGGGACCCTCTAGTAGTATTTACGTTGCGTATTTTGGGTAGTAGCAGTTACGGGTTAAAAATAAATTCAGTCAATTTATTTGCTCTATTAGTGATTATGAATACGACCTAGTAGCATTAATAGAAACATGGCTCACAGAAGACGTTCTAAATACCGAGTTTATTCCCAACACCTATACCGTATACAGACGCGATCGAAATTTTCAAAGTACGCACATGTCTCGAGGTGGCGGAGTTTTACTTGCAGCTAAAAACTTCATTAAAATTGAAGAGTTGGACGTTGAACAAATAAATAATATGTTACCGTCATTTGATATATTGGCTTGTAAATGTACTATTCACTGTATTACATTGATAGTGTATGTCATATATATCCCCGTTACTCCTTCCACTCATGATCTAATTTGTCTTTTAAACTATTTAGAATCATGTTTAATATTTACTAAAAATATCATTATTCTTGGTGTTTTTAATATTTCATCATTTTGTATTAATGATTCCAATGATGCTTTATGTAATATTTTGTACAATTTTTCATTAACACTTGATGTAACTCAGTATAACCACATTTTAAATGAAAATGGTCGACAGCTTGATCTAGTATTTTCTAATCAGGGTGTACAGTATCTCGTGAATTTTCACCTTTCACTAAAAAGGACAAACACCACCCAGCTTTGTCTGTAAATATTAAGTTCAAACATAACCATATTCCACATATTAACTTTCACAAAAGTAGCACTGCTAAGTAGTACAATTTTAGGAAAGCGAATTTTCATGCATTATATGAAGAACTTTGTAATGTTGGTTGGGAAGAACTAAAATCTTGTTCTAATGTTAATGATATGTGTAATACATTTTATACTATTCTTTATACAATCATCGATAAATATGTACCTTTACGATCAACTAAATGCAAATCTTATCCCCCATGGTTTACACCAGAAATTATACAGAACTTGAAACTTGAAAATAATTTTAATGTTAGATTCAGAAAATATAAAAATTCATATGACTACATTCAATTTTCCAAATATAGGTCAATGGTTAAGAAACAAATTAATATAGCATATAAAGAATATCTCAGAACAACTGAAGAATCATTTATAACGGATCCCAAAACATTCCGGGCATTTACTCAAACTAAGAGGAATAAGAGTAGGATTCCTGGAAAAATTAATTTTGATGACGTGACCAAGGACACTCCTATAGAGATCCTTAATCTGTTTTGCAAGTATTTTAGTAGTGTATACATTGACTCTTCGCCTTTTGAAAATTATACTTCGGGTGAAATTTACTCACCCTGTATAATAGTAAATGAAATATCCGAATGTGACATAACACAAGCTATCTTGAAACTAAATAATAAATTAACATATGGTACGGATCAAATACCATCTTTTTAAATTAAGGATTGCAAACAAATTCTATTGTCCCCATTAACAACTATTTTCAATTTTTGTTTTAATACAAGTACTTTTCCAGATTGCTGGAAAATTTCAAAAAATTGTCCAGTCGTTAAATCTGGAGATCCATCCAATATCCGCAACTACAGGCCGATAGCAATATTATCTAATTTCGCTAAAGTTTGTGAGATTATTATCTACAACAAAATATTTTCTCAAATTCAACCTTTTGTTTCTCCATATCAACATGGTTTTATTAAGCATAGATCAACAACATCAAATTTGTGTTCATTCTCTCAATTTGTTACAGATGTATTAGATAAACGAGGTCAAGTTGACGCAGTATATACCGACTTTGCTAAAGCTTTTGACCGCATTGATCATGGTATTCTTTTAACCAAGCTTGATGATATGGGTTTCCATAACAATCTTCTTAAATTCTTCTGCTCCTATTTAGCAGACAGAAAACAAATTGCTTCATATTACGGTTGCACATCGGAACAGTATTTAGCAAAGTCCGGTGTTCCACAAGGGTCAAATCTTGGCCCTCTATTATTTTTGATTTTCATTAATGATCTCCCAAATTTTCTAACCTGTGAAGTGTTAATGTTCGCTGATGACGTAAAAATTTACAATTCAATCTCATCAACAGAAAATTGTAATCAATTACAACAAAACATTGATATTTTACAAGCTTGGTGTGATAGAAATAGTTTATAATTAAACATTAATAAATGTAAAATCATATCGTATTCCCGTAAAATGAATTTAATATTAAATAATTATACCATAAATTCGAAACCACTTCAACGTGAATACAAAATAAGAGATCTTGGAGTTATATTTGATCCAAAATTATCATTTGTTGATCAAAATCTCAGTGTTATCCAATCAGCGAATAGAGCTGTTGGATTTATAATGAGAAACTGTAAACAGCAATGTAAATTCTTTGTTGTCACTTTTTTATGCACTTGTTCGTTCCATCTTAGAATATGCCTCCATTGTTTGGTATCCGTTATATAATATTCATAAACATCTAATTGAGAATGTCCAAAGAAATTTTTTGAAATTTATTTGGTTCAAAATTTATAATAAATACCCTGAGAGAAACTTTAGTCAGAATACATTACTAACATCCCTTGGAGTAACAAGTATTCATGCCCGTTACATTTTACAAAGTCTTTGTTTCTTATACAAACTCTTACACAATCATATAGACTGTAGCCTTACTGTCCGAAATTAATTTTCATGTTCCATCATTCGCTTCCCGTAAGATTTGTACTTTTTACAATAACACTGCAAAAACCAATTTGATGCTCAAGTCGCCCATTTTCATTTGTTGTGAACACTACAATCAAATATGTAATTTATGTGACATCTTTTGCTGCTCAATCTCTGAGTTGCGCAAAATTGCGTCTTTGTTCTTTGAACCAAATTGTTCGTCCACATAACATGGTTATCTTTATTTATGCATATTTTATGTATATTTCATGTATTTGCTCTGTAATGGGATTATTCTGTTGAGCAATAAATTATTATTTTTATTAAATTATTATTATAATGTGATGAGTGCTTTTGGTACATTAATGAAAGAGTCTAAGGGAAATGATATTGTCATAACAGAAATGCCTGAGTCATTATGCCTCTTCCGCTCAAGGTTGATTCAAAGGCTAAAGGATTGTTTTTCGACTACCAGACGAAACAGATTTTAAATAAATTGGTTGAATCTGAAAAGACCAAAGCCATCGAAGACTTCAACAATTTTTACACAAATTGTCAAAAGTATATAGACAAACGTTATAATTTCTCAGGTGAAAATATTTTCGTTAAAACTAGGATTGATAAACCTGAAAAATGAAGTTAGTTTTGAAATGGTTGAGAATGCTGTATCTTTATTAAACTTGACAGGCGATGTTTCAGTAAATAACTGAATGAAGAATTTAACTTGTTGAAATCATCCTTGGACGTAGTAGTGGAAAATTGTAAAGACGCCACTGCACAGAAATGGCACCAGCTCTTTAAACAGTTTCCAAAAAATGATACCAAGAATATGTTTAAACTAGTTGCCTTCTTATTAAGTGTCCCAACTTCAAACTGCTTTCCCGAACGCGTTTTTCCCAAATGAATTTAAAATGGTCGGATGCCAGATATAAATGTTCCGTAAATTTAATGAAAACAGAATTACTCATCCAATTCAATCTAGAGCTATCCTGTGCAGAGTTCTTCATCTATATTAAAGAAAAAAAGGAAACTTTAAAATAAGTCAAATCTTCACAGAAATATGAATACAGTCCATACGATGTAACTTGGCGAGCCAAAAGAATGTAATTCAGTTCACTATTCCTAAGTTGCGTTTTGTCAAATATTTACTTTTACTTCGATGCCACACAGTTTCAGAAGTGAAATAGTGATTTTACAATGTTTTATTGCCTTACACAAAGCAAATTTCACCCTAATACTCTAACTCGGGGTGTCAGGTACTTTTCAACCCAAGAAGTTATATTCATACATAAGCGTTGGTGCATTTTTTTTTCAGTAGCAATAGAAATTTTATTTTCTTAACTTAATTAATTTAAAAAATAATTAATTATGTGATTTATATAATAAATAATTCATTCAAATATTTGTAATATTTTTTTTGTATAAATAATTTCTTTTTTTTGAAATATTCGTAATTTTATTGAACTTCATTCTTCTTCGGTACGCCTATGGATTTTATAACTTCCCCAGTAAGTAATTCCTATAATTAATAAATATAATATGATTTATAATTATATTCCTCTGAAGACTCAACTGCCTAACTACAGGGTAAACCAGACAGTTATTGTTATTAGTATAGTAAAGTAACGTATTTTCATTAAAATACATTTTCTATTGTTATTTTGGCTATCTATCTATCTATTGTCATGTAAACTTAATTTGAAACTCAAATAAAAGGATAAGTATTTAAAAACTACTTATTTTATACGTTTTTTTAGTGTCACGCTTTCGACGAAAGAATCCCGCTTTTTTACTCAAAAGGTTTCAAAATCCCGCTTTGCCCGAAAAAAAAAATCTGGCAACACTGATGGAGCAATAAAAACTATAATATGAAAGATCAATGCAAACCGGGATCACTCAAAAATATGACGCTTTCAAAATAAAATTAAAAATTTTAATGCCGAAGTTGACACACAATTCTTCACTAATTTGGTTTTTAGCAAGCTCCCAGACCTACACTTATCATTACATAAGTATGTGTTATGTGTATCACTTTAACATTCACATTGAACAAAATTGTTTCAAACATGTATAATTTGTAGCAAAGGCCGGCATACACCTTTAAATGAAACATATTTCAAATATGGAATATGAACAAAACTATTTAACAAAAGTATTGGTGGACAATGATTCAGAAAGCATTCTAATGTTGGAGTTAAGTGGTTTCAAAATTAGTTTTATAAACGATTGTTGTAGAAAAACATATACAACTTTATTTGAAAATGCTGAAATTGAAAAAAATTGTTTAAAGTAGTTCGAGTTGGATTTCTGAGACAATATCGAATTACAGGTTCTCGGTGTATGGTATTTTTACCTACTCTAAAGATACTTGGGATTATAAGTCCTGTATTTATTTTTGGCCAAAAAAAATATTCCCAACTAAGGATACGACGTATGGCAAAATGAATTAACACGTAAGCTGACGCATAACCGCGGGCGAGTCATTTGGCGCAATGACTTATACGCCGGTAGATGGCGCATTATAATTGCTTCTGCGCCTAACAAACTTAGCGACTTAGCGTTTCACAAAAAAAAAATCAAAAATTTGAGTTACTTTGAAATGGTAGCCGGCTACCAGGCGGCGTAACTGTAATAAGTGTATCAATATTTTGCAAAATGTGGGTGCTACGTAATTTGCGGACCACAAAAAAAGCAGACTGGTCATAAGTATTGGTTCTATAGTATTAAATCACAACATACTAGTTACTTGTGGTATACAAAATAGGAAAATGATCGAGATCACCTCCGCAGAGGTTATTTTACTTAGTATTTCACAAAAATCAAGAAACACTCTTGATCTTGTCTTGAAATCAAGACAAGACCAAGACAAGAAATATATTTTATGTCCCAAGAGAAAACAAGAATGTATCATCAAGAATCAAGATTTCTTGACAAGAAATCTTGATTCCTTGACAATTAATTTTGTAAATCCGCGTTTATAATTAAAATATGAAATTTGGTATCTCTGACTATGATTTTCAAAATAAATAATTTTATTGAAATCGCCGCGACAGTTGAAGGTATAAGTCTAAATTTTCAGGTAAGTATACCTCGTCCTCACAATATAGACTTGTGCGTTAACAGATTATCTTATGAAACTTGTTTTTTAATATACTATTATTTTAGTTGGCTGTGACCTGTCACTTCAATTATTAGTTTTGTAAACGAAATTAGTAGTTTTGTAAACAAAATTATTAGTTTTGTAAACAAAACTAATAATTACTCTGTCTACGTTTTTTAACGAATGTATCAAAATATGTTTGGTACGTTGCAATGCTTGCATTGAAATTGATCGTTATTATTTGAGGAATTATTAATATGTATTAAAAAATGAATAAAATTATTTTTAAAAAATCAATGGTATGTAAACTAATAACTGACGTCATAAGTCAAAACCAATTAAAATTAGGTAGATAATAATTACTCTTTTAAGAGCTTGTAATTCGAAAACGTTTCGTTTCCGGATATGAGTTTATTAGTAAAAGTCAGTCTATTTTAGATACCCTATGAAATTATAGCATGTAAATATTCATTAACATTCTGTATATGATAGAACCATACGGAGGCTATCCCATGGCGAGTTTACACTATCTTTATTTTTAAAACTATTCAATATTATTTTATAAAATTTGATATCTAAGAATTTTCCGATGTGTCCGTTTCAACTAAAATATATACTTTCAAAACAGTGTCTAACTGGAATTAATCCGTAACTTACTTTATATGAAATAATATTATGCTATATTTTTACCTCTCGCTAAGAGAGGTATTGGATTCATGCTAAAAATCGCATATCCAGATTTTATTGAATAAGCACGATTTAAGGTCCATAGAATTCGATTTTAACATTTTTACAATGATGTCTGTGTGTGTGTGTGTGTATGTGTGTGTGTGTGTGTGTGTGGATGTGTGTGTGTGAGATTGTTGGAGACACGATTTCTCAAATTCTATAAGACTAAAGACCTTTTTGACAACGGATTCCTCAATCTAACAATAATGGGAAGAGTTAAATAGGTTTTGGTATCAATTGGAAAACCGGAAGTAGTAGTATCTTAAAAAAAAATATTTTTTTGAATTTTTTTATTATTAGTATTAAAGAACATAAAATTCTCTATTCGATACATTTTAAAATTTTATTATATCTTCCATATATTGAGATAAAAAAGTAATGTAATATATAAAATAATCTGTCGTATTTCAGAGCCTAAACAACTCTATGGTAACCATCAGATGTTTGTAAATGACAGAAAAATGTCATTGTCAAAAACCAACAGTAGTTGTGACAGTAGTTCGCAAACGTATTTGAGCGGTATTGGCAGCTGAATTCTAAAGCTTGACCTTAAGGTCAAGCTATTTTAACTAAACATAACAGTGGATAAGAACCGATTTAGAATTTTTCATAGTACGAATATGGTTTTATGTAGATTTTAGCTGAAAATCAATCTTAGATATTCTTTTTTGACAACATAGTAGTAAAACGTCAAATTACGCTTTTACGTTAAATGAACAAGCTTATCTGACATTATTGAAGAATATTTCTGTGATATTGGTAAGTTTACTATTTCTTGTTGTATAACAATTAAATATTTAAAATTATAGCTATATACATATACACGTCAAAAATCCCGTCAAGAAATTGGAAGAATTTAGAATATTTCGATGTATAGGAGAAAACTTCCTCAAAAAATAAATTTAAAGTTATAAAAATAATCTAAACATAAAGAAAAGACATAAGAAATTTATAGGAAGCGAGCAGTCATGTGACTTTGTTGGACTTGACAAGCAAATTTGGGGGCCCGAGTTAGAATGACAGCTAGTAATTATGTACATATATGTTAAATGCCAATTTTCCATCCAATATTTCATGATATTCCAATTCCATGTGGTTTATTTTCCTCGACAAGTAAATTCCATATTCTTGGTGACAAATTAACCACGTGTAAAATTATGACATTTGACATTTATGTAAATAATTACTGTCATTTTGACAAGAGCCTTCATATTTGCTTGTCTACGTCAAGTATGACAAACTACATGAATTTAGAAAATCTTGAAATTTTTGATGAAAAATTCTGACATTTGATATCTATGTTTTTGACACGAACCCCCATATCTGCTTGTCGGGGCCAACAATGTCACATGACATCGCGCCCTATACTTATGTAACCAAAAACGGAAGTGGCGAGAGGTATTGTGCTGGCCACAACAGATTTTTTATTTTACTATTGAATTAAGCAAACAATTTTATATATAAAATAATAAAAACATTTTACTCATATGATCAACCATTTCCTGCGTAATTCAACTTCTTTGATTTTTTGCTCTAAAAACAGCCACTTCCTTATCGCTCTATTGGAATATGTAAATAAGAATGCGGACTTTATTTTATTCGTATGCGCGTACAGTTTAAATGTTAGAAAATAGATAATAGAACTAATATTTACAATTAAGTAGTGAAATATCTTCGGAAATATCCCAATATCTCGTGAAAGGAATTAAATTTCTATATGAAAACACTTTTATATAGAAATCTTTTATTTATACTATTAGGATTTTTTTGTACATGTACATCAACGTAAAGTTAAAGTTCAAAAATATTAGAAACTATTTTTGTTTAATAATACTACATACTATATAGGTATATGTTAATTTGGTTTGTGTACTCGTAATGCATCATATAAAATAAAAAAGTTATTCAATGCCTGTTGCCTTTATTAAAAAAAAACAGTATAACAATATATTGACAAACTGGCGATTAGACTGTTATTTAATTAGGTCCCCCCCCCCCGAACACCCCGCGGTCCGGCCCTTCGCGACGCGACGAAATTATAGTAACATTTAAAAAGAGCCAATGACAGACGCCAACGCTACACTTGAGCGTTCGGATTGGATAAAGCAATAGAGAAAGGGGATTCCCCTAAAACGTCAAGAATCAAGAATTTTTTATTTTCTTGTCTTGAAAATCAAGACAAGACAAGAAATGATCATCAAGACAAGATTTCTGGTCTTGATGAAATACTAATTTTACTCCTGGTGTATTTTGCAGATTAGCCATTTCTAATAAAACGAGAGGGATCAAACTTGGAACTCGCATGTCTTTTGTGATTTCTTGTAATATACAATTTAATTCAAACTCGATCTCTTCTCCAGAAGGTTACTTTACTCTTGGTGAATTTTGCGGACTGGCTATTTCGACGGAAGCGAAAAAGACCAGACTTGAAATCTACGTTGCTCTTATGTTTCTCTTCCCTACACTATTTAATTAAAACTCGAAATCATCTTCATACGGTTACTTTACTCCTGGTGAATTTTGCGGACTGGCCATTTCGACTGAAGCGAAAGAAACCAGACTTGAAATCTACGTTGCTAGTATGTTTCTCTTCCCTATACTATTTAATTAACACTCGAAATCATCTTCAGAAGGTTACTTTACTCTTGGTGAATTTTGCGGACTGGCCATTTCAACTAAAGCGAGAAACACCACACTTGAAATCTACGTTGCTCTTATGTTTCTTTTCCCTGCACTATTTAATTAAAACTCGAAATCATCTTCAGAAGGTTACTTTACTCTTGGTGAATTTTGCGGACTGGCCATTTCAACTAAAGCGAAAAACACCACACTTGAAATCTACGTTGCTCTTATGTTTCTTTTCCCTGCACTATTTAATTAAAACTCGATATCATCTTCAGAAGGTTACTTTACTCTTGGTGAATTTTGCGGACTGGTCATTTCGAGTGAAGCGAAATACACTAGACTTGAAGTCTACGTTGCTCTAATGTTTCTCGTCCCTACACTATTTAATTAAAACTCGAAATCATCTTCAGAAGTTTACTTTACTCTTGCTGAATTTTGCGGACTGGCCATTTCGACAGAAGCGAAAAACACCAGTCTTGAAATCTACGTTGCTCTAATGTTTCTCTTCCCTATACTATTTAATTAAAACTCAAAATCATCTGCAGAAGGTTACTTTACTCTTGGTGAATTTTGCGGACTGGCCATTTCGAGTGAAGCGAAAAACACCAGACTTGAAGTATACGTTGTTCTTATGTTTCTTTTCCCTGCACTATTTAATTAAAACTCGATATCATCTTCAGAAGGTTACTTTACTCTTGGTGAATTTTGCGGACTGGTCATTTCGAGTGAAGCGAAATACACCAGACTTGAAATCTACGTTGCTCTTATGTTTCTCTTTACTACACTATTTAATTAAAACTCGAATATTTAGATGAAGGTAGGATTGTGGTCAACGATAACTTTTATATTAGTCTTCCATTTGCCAAAGCATTACTTGATAGAGGAACACATAGTTTAGGAACTTTGACAAAAAATCTGAAAGGGCTTCCAAATGAAGTTGTCCAAGCAAAGTTAAACAGGGGAGAAATTGTTGGGAGAAAAAATGAAGATGGAATCGTTTCTAAATGGAAAGACAAAAGAGACGTCATGATGCTATCTACGTATCATAATCTAGAAATGGCAAGCATCGGAAAGAAAAATATAAAACAGGAAGACATCATTAAACCAAAAAACATTATTGATTATAACTCGGGCAAGGCTGGTATTGACTTGTCCGATCAGTTGTCTTCCTACTCTTCTACAGTAAGAAAATCAGTTTGCTGGTACCATAAAGTTGCTATTGAATTATTTATGGGAACAACAGTAGTTAACGCCTTGAATCTTTATCGTATTGCACATCCTGGTTTATCTATTAGCATTACAAAATTTAGAGATGGATTAGTAAATTCTCTCCTGAATTTCGACGACAATCGCGAAAATGGTCCCAGAAAGATATCCAAGACAGCCCACACATTGAAGGTAACAGAAGAAAAGTGCAAGAGAAGTAGAAAGATAAGAAAAAGGTGCACGATATGTTACAAAAAATTATCCCAGGAAAAGGGATTTACAGAAGCTTTTAAGCTAGCTAAGAAGGTTACAACTTTTTGCGACACCTGCGAAGATCGACCATTTATTTGTGTGGATTGTTTCCCCAGTCATTGTTGATTTTTGATCTCTATCTTATCATTTTTTATTTTGTATTTGTAAAGAATTCTATTATTATTTTTGAAAAAACATTACTTCTTAATTATTTAGTTTTTATCTACACAAATTCATCCATCAAAATAATTTGTATTATTATTTTATTTTAAAGGCTGTTTTTGCTGATATTATTACTGCTGCGCCGAACCACTACAAGCAAGGTTTACTTGTACGCCGAACAAGTTGCTGCCCAATTTTACATTAGAATTGAACCGCCGGCTGTCCAGGAGAGTATAAAGTAAACAACGTTAATGAGAGCCGGTGGTCATGCGGCTTTGAGGAAAAATACCGAAATGGTCGCCGGCGGTTCAAACACCACTATGGTGATGCTACATTACTCGGCAGCTAACGTGTTAAGGAAAGGCAAGAAATTAATTTCGGATAATTATGGCCTTAGAAGTTCATGAATTTGGCATAATTTCAAATAGCAACCCCTGGTTAGTTTATTCCCCGGATGGGATTATATTTCAAAATGAGAAACCACTTGCACCCTCGGAAATTAAGTGTCCTGTTGCTGGAGGAAATCACACTATTAACGAGATCATTAACTCATCTTATTTGCAGGAAATAAATGGGGATATTGTTTTAAAAGAAAAAAGTCAATATTATGACCAGGTTCAAATAGAAATGAGTATGCTAAATGTTGATTTTTGTTATTTTGTAGTATTTGCCTCTCATGAATACTATGCACATAATAAAAATACCATTCAATTGTGATTGTACATTTATGTTGAAAAAAGTAAAATAAAACTATATTAATAACATGTTCCACAATATTTGTAAACATAAAAATTAAATGTAGATAAACAAAATTAATAAATAAAATTTATACAAATTTATTTGAAGATAAAATTGGCTTTGACATATTGGTAATGGCACAAGCTATAATAAAAATATGTTCTATATAAGGTACCATAGCCCATTGAATTTACCGGATAAAACTTTCATGAATTTTGGCACAGGCTTTCCAATTTTAAGTTTTAATAATAATGCTTTTAATTTGTTGATGTTTTCTGTGTTTCCAAATTTATTTTCAATTCTAACCATGACTTCACCTTTCTTCGGAAACGTATGAAAACTTATGTTTCTGTTTTTTTTCTTTGCATACAATTGCAACCAGGTATTGAACAATACACATTACTCATTTTCAAAACTGAAATTATATTAATTATTGAACAAAAATATGCAGCAAAATAACTTTTAATTAGTATTGGCGTAACTTATCACAGCATCGTTAGTTTCAATTTATTCTGCCAGATAGAGTATCACTTAGCATAGGTCGCCAATAATTTCAGATTTGTGACGAGTGCCTTAGAGTGATAAATTGTTTGGCCCGCTACCTAGGAACTGCGCATGATTCACATATTTGAAGGAATTGCAACATATACAGGCTGATGCACGCAGTTTATAAAATGGAGATGGAACTTGTTAGGTACGTATAAAGATTTGTTTATAATTTATGTGTAACGTAACATTTTATTTGTCTCTTTTATAGGCGATTCCGAATTTCTCTGCTTGCCTTGGCTCTTGATGCCATTTCTTAGGCCTCAAACAACGGCAGAAATTCATTTCAACGATGCTTTGAAACGCAGTAGACGTACTGTAGAAAAGTGCATTGGAGTATTAAAAGGGCGCTTTCAGTGTTTATTGAAAGATCGAACATTACACTACTCGCCCAGTCACGCTGGACGGATTGTAATGGCTTGCAGAATATTTCACAATATCGCCATACAATTTAGATTGCAATAACCCATTTCTGAATGGGACGAAATGAATGCAGTAAAACAAGTCGGTGCCGTAGATCAAGGAGAAGCTGTATACCGAAACGCTGGCCAGGAGAGCCGAAGACTATATGTACGAAATTATTTTTGAAGCTACATTTTCGCTTTGGTAACAACATATTATTTATGCATACAGGTAGTATGTTTAAAAAAAACAGTCCTTTTCAGGGCTACCAAACAAAACGGAAAGAATAATTTATACTTCTTATACACTGACATACTTCTACACTTCAACTTTATTTTTTATTGAAATTAAATAAGTTTGTGCTATGCCTTACAGAAAAATAAAAATTGCACAATTTCACTGTATTTTACATAAGTATCATATAAACACTACATGCAGAGATTTGTATTTTTTTCATTCTAATCTTGATACAATCATTTGCAATTTTAATTTCATATTAAATAATAAATTATTTTCTATTGTCTTTTTTTCGTAATTTACTTCACTTGTTGTCAGGCTTCTATTGTCATTTTCGTTACTCAATAGTGGTTTATTAATTTTCGACAATGCTAGAAATATGTGCTTTATACAATTTAATTATACATCCATTCCTAGACTCATATTTTATTTTGCACGTTTATATCGAGCAAATCGAATTTAAACAAATAAGTTGTAGATAAATAAATTCTACACTTAAAGCCCTAAACAGATTTTATTTTTAAATTCTACGTACCTAAATCAGTAAAAAAAAATATTGTTCGCGGTTTGTAACCTGCAAAATTTAATTTCTGACAGTTCAAACAATGTGCATTTTTAAAATTTAATAATCTATAATTTTTATTTGAAACATTTTTGCCTAAACTTAATTGTTAATTGCTTTAACTTTTAATTAAGCATATGAAATAATCTGTTATCTGTTTATTTTTTATTTTATTTTTACCTTCCGTCACCTTTAGGTAAGGAAGGTATTGTCTTTGGTCAAAAAATTCAATGATGAGTTTTTACTGAATAAGCACGTTTTAGGGTCCATATAATATGATTTTACCATTTTTACGATGATGTCTGTATGTATGTGTGTCTGTGTGTCTGTGTGTCTGTGTGTCCGTGTGTCTGTGTGTGTGTAACAAAATTTCCGGATCCAATAACTTCAATACCACGATTCCAAAAATTATAATTTTTTCGTATTCCTCAAGTTTACATCCAGAAGAACAACTGATTAGATTTTGGTTATAATTGGTCAACCGGAAGTAGTCTCATTTGAAGATTTAACAGTTAAATTTGATTTATTGACATTTAACGTTATTATAACGTAAGGAATATATTATTGTCTATACGATTTGATTACAATTTATACTTCATATTCAATAGATATAGAGTTGAAGAATTTTAAAGAAATTAAATTTTATAATTCAGCCAGCTATGCCAAACTTGGGAACTAGTAATATATTCATATAATTCAAATTGACAGATGTCAGTATCAATAAAAAGTAAATTAATGTGGCAGATATGAGGATGTTGAAGTAGATATTGGAGAATACACGGAAAGATACGGTAAGAAAATAACTCTAGTGTTACAAGTTTTTAGAAAGATACAAGAAAGACGATTACATTGGTTTGAACATGTCATGAGGAGAAATGAAGAATTATATTGGAACAAGAATGAATAGTTTAGTAATAGGACGTTAAAGAAACAGAGGAAGACCAAAGACAAGATGGAAGGACTGTATTGCGGAAGATTTGAGAGAAAAGGAACTGAATGAGAACGACATGCAAAAATAGCGACCCCTAACGAATGGGAAAAGCTAAAGAAGAAGATGCCACTGTCAAGTGAAATTTGAATAGTTTGTTTATGAAATAATTTTACTGGAAATTTAGAATCTTTTGTAAGAAAAATTATGGAATTTATACATTATACACGAGAATGACGGAAGGTATTGTGCTGGCCACAACAGATTTTTTTCATTTTCACTAATATTGATAACTTATTGATCTCTGAAACACTTTACAAATTTTCCATGTGGTCATCACCTACTATAACATCCATATACAAATATTAAAATTAATTAAACTCAATAAAATTTTGAGAACTAAACTAGGAAATTAGCAATGAAAATAAACAAATTATCTATAATTATGTTTTCATTTGTTTCTTATCATTGTTTTTACCATATAAAATTAATTATTCTTGCATATTTACTGTTTGAAATAAATGAACACCAATTAGTTATACAACGTTGAAAAGCTAAGAAAATCTCTTTTCAATGATGTAACTTTCGAATATACCGTGCATATAAAAATCATAACTTTTACCGCATAACTCAAAATGTAAGTGATAAAAAACAGCATCGTCCTTCGAAAAAAATTAAAAAGTGTCTTAAACAAGTGCAAGACAAAATTCCATATTATTTCATATATAGAAGTTATTTGTAAAAAAAAAATCAGCAAAATTTGAATTTTTACATTTATCTAGTGACCTATGAATTTTTTGGAAAAAACAAATACATCTTAAAAACGGTCTACTAATGGGGCAAGCAAATTTTGCTTTTTATCTTAAAAAGTTGATCCGTTGAAACCTACAGCAGTTTTATATAAGAAAGATTACCATAGGAAAAAATGAAATTAGTTACTTTCTGCATTTATGAAAATTCTTTGAATAAGTGCAATGAACTCCAATATTTCTATAATAAGAAATGATAATTATTTTTCGCTACTTTTACAAAAGAATATACAATATTACAATGCTAAGTTTACAAGATTGTTAGAATGCAGAGTCTTTAACTCATCCCATTTACTTTCATTGTAATTAAGAGATTTTGTAGGATATTATCCGTTAAAACCATTGTTCAATATTAAAGGTAAAAGGATTCATTAGTAGGGAATGTAAATGAACTCCAGTGACCTAATAACAAGTAAACGAAAACGTAACTGTTACATAAAGGGAACACGTGCTTTTGGAATATATACAAATTTAAAAAATAAAAGTAGAGATTCTTTCAATTTTTGAATAGGTTATACGTAAATTTTTGAACATCCGTCGCGTGTATCCCAGGTTTATGAAACACTTGTCCACCTTTTCTTTAGCAATTACAATAAAGTAAGCTTTCATAATTCTATATTATTTAAGAGATTTTTGAAAATATACACCGATTTTTATTATATAATATATATATATATATATATATATATATATATATATATATATATATATATATATATATATGTGTTGAAAATCTTCAAACCATGCATCCGGAAGCCGTGTACAAGTCTCGTTTTGTATGTGACAAGCATTTTTCAAGGGAATGCAAAGTTGTTGGCTCGAAGAAGTTGAAGATATATTCTGTTCCAACATTGTTCTTACCAGGTTTGCTATTTCATATATTTATATTATTTTACATTGTCTTTATTAAATGATCTTTATTATTTAAGGTGGTCCATATAATCAGTGTTTTTTGCTGCCATCTGCCTCAGAAACATCAAATATGATTGAAACTCTCCCAGGTACGTTATTTATTTTATATGTATTTTTCGTGTTTCTTTTTACACTTTATATGTTGCAAAATACGAGGGTCATTCAATAAGTAAAGAGACAAATGGCTATAGCTCAAAAACAGTTTATTTCAATCTTTCAAAATTAAGGCTATTTTTCAACATAATCACCCCCCACAGTTATGCACTTGTCCCATCTTTCTTGCAGCTTCCTAATTCCCTTGGCGAAGAATTCTTTCGATTTACCCCGAAGCCACTTTTGCACCGCTTCCTTAACTTCCTCATTGTTAGCAGATCTTTTTCCACGTAGGGCGTCTTCGAGTGGTCCAAACAGGTAAAAATCAGATGGGGCGAGGTCGGGACTGTAGGCAGGATGAGGTAAGATCTCCCAACCCAATTCTTGAAGCTTATCACGGGTCAGCTGGGCTGTATGAGGGAGGGCGTTATTGTGCTGAAGAATGACTCCTTTTGACAAGAGTCCACGGAGTTTGCTCCTGATAGCTGGTCTAACTTTGTGTTCTAGCATCTCAGAGTAGTATTGGCCAAACAGTAATTCTTCTGTTATCACGAATAAGTCCGTCAATTCTCGATTCCAACGAGGGACCAGAAACTTCCACTGGACGTCCACATCGGGGTTCATCACCTACACTTGTTCGGCCACTTTTAAACCGATCAACCCACTTGTAAAAATTCGCACGGTTCATACAACTTTTACCGTACTGTATTAACATTCTAGAAAAAAATTCACTTGGTTTTACACCTTCTGCGACTAAAAATCTAATGACTGAGCGCTGCTCTTCTAAGGTGCAATCTTCTAGTGGACTTGCCATGGTGAACTGAAAATTTTGAGGTTATGTTGACATAAAATGATGAAACAGCTTGTGGAGTCAACAGGGACGGGAGAGTTTAGTGGGTAGACTAGGCAAATGAAACGAAAGTGGATGTCTAGAGTGTGCATGAGCATTCTCTCCTACCCAACAAAACAATGAACAATTAAATACAGAATTAGTGCAGCTTCACAAAATATTACTCCCCAGCAAATAACGAATGCTATTAATTATTTTTATAATCGATTAGGATATTGTTTATATGTTAGTGGTACTAATTTTGAGCATTTGATAAGTTAAAAAAAAAATTCCTGACTAGTTTAATGTAGTTGTAAACTATATAAACATAAATAAATAATTTTTCATTTCCTTAACCCATAATTAAATATTTATTTTACTATGTTAATTATCCCTATGTTTACTTATAAAATAAACGCTTTAATACATTGCTTTCAATCATTTTATACTATACTGTAACTATGGTAATGATATACCCTATGTTTACTGATAAAATAAACTCCCAGTAATATAAATACCTTATTGGATTCTTGAGTATCCTAGCGTTAAAATAAGTATAACACTCTCCATCTATATTAAGTTCCATTAGTCACACAAGTTTGTGTACTGACTAAACCCGGCAAGTTTTTACGGTACTGCATCTCGGACACTGATTGGTAGACTGCCGGCCCATGCTTTATATCCCTGCAACATTTTTGTTTTTATTTCATACGGTCCATTGTGTATTACGTTACGTTTTTGACTCCGGGAAATAGCACATTGCAGTACAAGGCCGAGAAGTGTTGCTAGGAAACATTTCCCACGTTTCATTTTTAAAAATGAAACATCAAAATCTATTTCCGTCATATTCATTTAATATAACCCAATTTGAAACTTATGAACGATGAATATTAACCGTAATGGTAAAATTAGAATTTTCACCAATTCTAAATCCAAAAAGTAAGCCAGCATGTTTTCTTTAACATTATTAGCAACATTGTTGATTTTCCGCCAATCACAAAATACACACAGTACTCTTTTTAACTTCCGTCCCCTATAGGTAAGAGGTTGGTCATGAGAACTGTCACTGAAAGAGAGGGCATCCTTGTTCCTTCTTATTAGCTATCTCTTTTTATAATAGTAGGAGCGCATGCGTCAATTTCCGTAGCTAACAATTCAGTGGCGTAGATCTATTCTTATTCTTATCCCACTGTAAACGAATCAGGGGCGTCCTTAAGTGATCTCAAGTTTTCTTCTTATCTTCTCGCAATATTTTCCTCATTCTGTCATTGAGCCTTCGAGTAACAAGTTGTCTGGTGTGTGTTATCGTTGTTGCCGAAATTGTATATAGTAGGCAAATAGCTGTACATATGTGTAACGCGGTTGTATAATCGGTGACGTGAACTACGTTACCGAAAAAAGTCAAAAAATAATAAAAAATTATGAGCGATTGTTTTTTCTGTAGGAAAAGTCAGATTCATTTCAGATTTGTTCATTTAAGTGTTCGTTGTATCCTTATCTTTAATAATAAATGTTCTTTCAACTAAAATAAATTAAAATAAAGTGTTTTCTCTTTCTCACAAAATCCAACATCTGGCGACCGTGACAGGACAAAAAAAGTACAATGGATCGAGCAAGAAAAGCACGTGGGACCGCGCGGACTTCGTTCACGAAGATCTCTAACCAGATCAAGGCGTTGCTGAATGAAGAGGAAAAGGACATTCGTGAGATTAAATCACAATTCGAATTATTGGAGAAAAGGTACAGTGACATTTTAGAATTAGATTCTGAAATAAACAATTTGTTATTAGACGACAATAACATAACTGAAAAGCAGTTAGAGGAAGAACAAGATGTAGCAGACCAGTACGCTTTAAATTATTCCAGAATAAAAACTGTTATGTCAGAGTTAGAAGAAGATAAAGTTTCAGTGGCTGCTGGAAGTGACAGAGGCGTTACACAAATAACAAGCATCTGCAATCCAAGACGTTCTTTCAAACTACCTCAACTAGAACTGAAGAAGTTTAATGGGGACATCAAAGAATGGCTTCAATTTTGGACTCAGTTCAAGAAAATAGACGAAGATGAGACCATCGGAGCAGGTGACAAGTTCCAATATCTCTTACAAGCTACTGTCGTGGGGTCAAAGGCTAGAGAATTAGTTGAAAGTTTTCCTGCAACTGAAGGTAATTATTCAAAAGTTATTAACGCTCTTAAGTCTAGATATGGTAGAGAAGATTTATTGGTTGAGGTCTATGTAAGAGAATTGTTGAGTTTAGTTTTACAAAATACTCTCTCATCAAATAAAATATCTCTAGTCTCTCTTTACGATAAACTTGAGTGCCACTTAAGGGCACTAGAGACACTTAATGTTACTACTGAAAAATGTGCATCCATGCTTTTGCCATTAGTGGAATCATGTTTGCCTGAAGATGTTTTACGTATGTGGCAAAGAAATAGTGCTGTAATGCAAGTTGTACAGACTCAGTCTATTGTAAAAAGTGAAGAAGCTAATAAAGATAAAGAAAACTCTTCAAAGAATCGATTGGATCAATTAATGCAGTATATTTCAGCTGAAGTTGCAAATGAACAAAAGGTGACTTTAGCTAAATCTGGCTTTGGAGTTACGATTGACAGAAATATTAAGAAGAAAGAACGCTATTTCAAGCATGTGAGCTCTATTACGGAAGAATTACCTACTGCGGCTGGTTTGTTAACAACCGAAAAAAAGGAACAAAGTAAAGGTTGTATTTTTTGCAATGGCAGTCATAGGACTACCGACTGTTTTAAAGCGCAAACGATGTCATTAGTAGAAAAACGAAAATTGCTAGAGAAAAAGAATTGCTGTTATCTTTGTTTTAGGCCAGGGCATCCTGCAAGACATTGTAGAAACAGACCGAGATGCATAGTATGCAAGAAAGAACACAATGTCATAATGTGTGATAATATACCACATATTCCTGAAAATAAAAAAGAAAACATTCAGTCACAAGAGGTACAAGGTAAGGAAAAGAAAGGTCAGGCACAGGATAATGCTCTGGCAAGCTTCTCAAGTACTCAAGATGTATTGCTACAAACTTTGCTAGTTAGAGTAAGAGGTAATGGAGTAACTGATACTGCACGTGCTATAATTGATTCAGGTTCACAACGTTCCTACGTTCTGAAAGAAACAGCTGAAAGATTCAAATTCAAACCTAAAAGAGAAGAACATATTCGGCACTCTCTTTTTGGTGGTACAACTACTAACATTTGTGATCACAATGTGTTTACTTTATATCTGTCCAATCTTGGTGATACCTATAAATGCAATTTTGAAGTTTTAGATCAAGATGTTATTTGTGGCCGGATTCCACCTGTGAAACCAGGACCTTGGATACAAGAATTGAAAAGCAATAATATCAAGTTAACAGATATGCAAGAACGACGGATAGAAATACTAATTGGGGCTGATGTTCTAGGAAAATTGCTTACCGGTGGATACAAAATTCTTGATTGTGGACTAGTGGCTATTGAAACTAGACTTGGATGGACATTAATGGGGAAAATTCCAAATCAACATAATAAAGAAAGCTCAGCGCTAGTTGTTACATCGATGTTAACCACAGAGGCTAATATATCAGACCTATGGAAACTTGATATTTTGGGTATCAGTGATCCGATAGAGAAGAATACGAAAGACGAGTTACATTTAGCAGCAGTGGAACATTTTCTCAAGACAGTTAAAGTTAATGAAGAGAACAGATTTGAAGTTCATCTGCCTTGGATTGAAAACCATATTCCACTACCTAGCAATTATATTCTAGCACAAAAACGATTGAATAACACGGTAAAAAAGATAAAAGCTGACAACTTATACGAAGAATATCAAAAGGTATTTGATAACTGGATACAGGAAGGTATAATTGAAGAAGTACCTGAAAAAGAACTTGATAAGCCGGGACATTATTTACCACATCGGCCCGTTGTGAAGGAAGGCAGTACTACCAGGATTCGTCCTGTATTCGATGCTTCCGCAAAAGGAAAACAAAGCCCATCGTTAAACAATTGTCTAGAAAAAGGTACTAATCTAATAGAACTAATTCCTTCTATTTTATTACGTTTTAGATTAAAAAAGATAGGTGTTATAGCAGACATTAGAAAAGCTTTCTTACAGATCAGCTTATTTCCTAACGACAGAGATTTTCTCAGATTTTTCTGGTTTGATACAGAAGAAAATCTTAAAGTTTATCGACACTGTAGAGTGGTATTCGGTGTTTCGTCAAGTCCATTTTTATTGGGTGCAGTATTAAAATACCATCTCAATTCTGTTTTGGCACAATGTGAGAAAAAACAATTATCGTTTAACAAGGAGATAGTAATACAATTAATGGAAAGCTTCTACGTAGACAATTGTGTAACTAGCGTAGATACTTGGCAAGATTTAAAACAATTTATAGAAGAAGCCACGGCAATATTGAATATTGGAAAATTTGAACTTAGAGGGTGGGAGTATACTAACCTTCAACCCTATCCAGAAGAAGAATATACGTCAAATGTGCTAGGTTTGTTGTGGAATAGGAAAAATGATACGTTAGAAATTAACTTGGAAAGTTTAAAATCACCAGATTTAGAAAAAATTACAAAACGAACGATTTTATCTGTGGCCTACAAAGTTTTTGATCCTGTAGGAGTAACAAGTTGTGTTACACTTTTACCAAAATTACTGCTGCAACAAGCTTGCGATTTGAAAGTAAGTTGGGACCAAGAAGTAAATGAAGATATCAAGTCTCAATTTTTAAATTGGGTAAGTGAATTGTCATACTTATCTGATATAAAAATCCCTAGATGGTTAATAGGAGCAAACAGTATTAATAACTTGACTCTTCATATATTTTGTGATGCCAGTAAGCTCTCGTATGCAACGGTTGCATTTTTAAGAGCCGAAACAGATAATGTTCAAGTTCAGTTGATACAAGCGAAGACTAGGGTATCTCCTATAAGTAAAGCTAAAAAGAAGATATCTATTCCGAGATTAGAGCTGTTAGCAGCTACAATTGGAGCGAGGCTATATTCTTCCATAGTAACTGAGTTGAGTACATACAATTTGAAGACATTTTTTTGGTGTGATTCTACTACAGTCCTAGCATGGATAAATCGAGCCGAACAATGGGATGTATTTGTAGCAAATAGAGTTAATGAAATTAGACAACTTACCTCAGGTTGTGAGTGGCGTCATGTACCGGGAGCACTGAACCCTGCTGACTTACCTTCACGTGGATGTAGTGCAAGGAAACTTGTTGAATCCAAATGGTGGGAGGGTCCCGATTGGATTAGAAATCTACCTAATTTTTGGCCTACTTATGACATTAAATATGATGAAGATGAAATCAATGAAGAAAAAAGGAAAGGTGTTATTTCATCTTTAATAAACACAACAGGTAAAACTGACTGGTACTATGTATATTTTTCGAAATATAGACGGATTATTCGTTTAATTGGCTGGTTATTGCGATTAAAAAATAATATGTTAAGTAAACAGGATCGATGTAGCGGTGATCTCTCTGCCGAAGAAATCATTAAGGCTGAAATTAAACTAATTTATTTAGTCCAACAAGATTCATTTACAGGAGTAAATGATGCAAAGTTAGCAACTTTGTGTCCACATGTAGACGGAGACGGTATAATTCGTTTGACAACAAAGATTTCAAATCGTGATGATATTTATGACTTTTGTTATCCAGTAGTTCTGCCAAATCATACGCATCCAGTTATATCTAGACTGATTATGAGCTTACATTGCGAGTCGTCTCATGCAGGTGTGGAGATGATGATGACTATAGTAAGGAAAGAATATTGGATCTTAGGTGGCAGGCGTACTATAAGATCAGTCCTAAATAAATGTCAAAGTTGCAAAAGACAGAAAGCGAAAAGAATAGAAGTTGTACCAACATGTTTACCGGAAGACAGAGTGAAGGATGCTAAAGTTTTTGAGGTTGTTGGAGTGGATCTAGCTGGACCCCTATATGTAAAAAGCGACGAAGGAAAATCGAATAAAAAAGTATGGATATGTTTATATACTTGCGCTATTTATAGAGCTGTACATCTAGAATTAATTTCATCTTTATCAACTGATCGGTTCCTACAAGGTTTTAGGAAGTTTATTAGTAGAAGAGGCCGACCGTCCATAATCTATAGTGATAATGGCACTAATTTTATAGGAGCGGCGAATGCGTTCAAGAATCTGAATTGGGATGAAATTAATAAATATAGCACTATTAGAAAAATAAAATGGAAGTTTAATCCTCCTACAGCAGCATGGTGGGGAGGCTGCTGGGAAAGACTAATTGGTGTAATAAAACAGTTGCTTCGTCGAGTACTCGGCAAAACTTCTTTAGATCTTGAAGAGTTGCAAACAGTGTTATGTGATTGCGAATCTGTCATTAATCAGCGGCCACTGACATACGTCACTAATGATCCACACGATCTAGTACCTTTAACTCCAGAAATGTTTTTAAAAGATTTAGATGAATCTGGCGTACATGATATTGACCTAATTGAAAAATATGACCCAAACCGAAAATTACGCTACCGACAAAATTTGAGAGAAGCTTTACAGAGTCGTTTTCATGATGAATACTTAGGACAAATGATGCTGCATTATAATAGTGACAAACATCCAAAGAAAATAAATATTGGTGATATAGTGTTAGTTGGAAAAGATGGCACCAAGCGAATCAACTGGCCTATCGCAAAGGTTGAAGAGCTTATACCTGGGCGTGATGGAGAAGTGCGTTTGGTTAAATTGAAGACGACGAACGGAGAACTACTCCGTCCAGTGCAGAGACTATATCCGTTGGAGTTAGAATGTTGCACGAAGATTGAAGATAATCTCCAACCAAGTGGTTTAAGTGGAAGTGTAGCGAGTGATGTGAAAACACCCGAGCATGGTGATAGTTTTGAATTTTCACGTCGTGGCAGAAGAATCAAGAAACCAAAAAGACAATCTGTGATTTAGATAATTGTAAACTATGTACAATTTCCATTATTTCTTTGTGAGTATACTTAAATTATTTTAAGTACACTCAGGTGGGAGGATGTTGCCGAAATTGTATATAGTAGGCAAATAGCTGTACATATGTGTAACGCGGTTGTATAATCGGTGACGTGAACTACGTTACCGAAAAAAGTCAAAAAATAATAAAAAATTATGAGCGATTGTTTTTTCTGTAGGAAAAGTCAGATTCATTTCAGATTTGTTCATTTAAGTGTTCGTTGTATCCTTATCTTTAATAATAAATGTTCTTTCAACTAAAATAAATTAAAATAAAGTGTTTTCTCTTTCTCACAAAATCCAACAATCGTTGTGATTTGATATTTTTTCGTAAAAGCGTAAAATGGTTACGAAGTATATTGTGTTGGGCTGTTGCAATACTTATGGAATGTATAATCAAAGGAAATTTCATAGGTAAGTTTCAAAATATTCGCAAAAAAAAAACTTACGTTAATTTGAAATTTTGAAAAATGTTTCTATAAATTAATTATACAATAGCGTACACATTATTTTTTGCATATATCTAATATCTTATATTTATATACGAGCCCAGTCTCACATGAATTGGACCAAAGATATGTGTCCCGATTTTTTTACATGCCCGTAAAACTTTTGCATGTGGTTTTTTGAGCGCTATGGCGGGGGTTATTAATTTAGCCGAATATTTATTGGAGAAGGGGCACATTAATTATTTTTTACCGTACAAAGTGTCTCAGGATCACATTGAATTACCTATACTTTTCAGCGATTCGGCAAAGAGGGGGATGGAATAATAATCCTTCCACCAAACAGTTCACATGGGCCTTAAGACAAATGTTGTTTAGTGGTCGCATTACACCCAGCAATAATAGTAACGTAATTAATACAGAACATTACTGCCCCACAATTTTTGAATATAGGTCTCAGAACCGCCACCTTAACACAGTAGAAGAGACAGACGAAACGAACAACTTATTAGAATTATGTAATAATTTTCAAAGTAATGAATATGTAGATAATATTTTATGCTACATAGCCGGCTACATAGTTTTTAAATTATTTAAAAAAGTGGCCTGCATAGAATTCAAAAAAATAATGGTGAATTGTAGTACCATTCAACATAATTATGCAATTATGAATAAGGAATATTCATTTTACAAATTTGTAGATAGATGTGGATTAACGATGCCTAGTAGAGTCATTTTTTTAATTGTACTATGGGGCGATCGCCCCCCCCTGAGAGATTTTTTCTTCAAAATATTAAGATGTCTTCCTTGTAAAATTACAGATCAATAAATAATTATTTTTTTGTTGTATAAAAACTCAACATGAACCAAGAAAAAGTTTATAGATATTTAAATAAATTAGTTGTTAATAATTACTCGAAAGTTCAGTCAAACAGCATTTATTCTTACTACCAACGTTTTGGTATGCACCCTTGCATCTTCTTCACGATCTACAACAATTATACAACAAGAATGTAATACATACAAAATAACATGGACATTATCACACTTACAGTAAGTTCTTACAAATTGTTACAATTCATGTACACAAAATACATTCGTACAAAACATCCATTTAATCTATTAAAAATCGTACCAAAAAAATCAAAGAGTATACACACACCCATTTGCTCTAAAAAACCGACAACCGAATAATACGGAAAATAGCCGGAAATATCTTGTGTAAGGATTCTGGCGACATCATTGAAACGCACTCCTATTGGTCGTCTGTACACCAATAATAATGTAGCAAGTTGTAGGAATTTAAATAAAATGTAGATAAATTAATGAAACTCAGTTTGGCCTAAAATTTGCCTTTTCCTTTTTGAACTTTTCCAATACACCAAAATATACGCTGTTAAGTTCTTGAATATCAGTTCTTGCATTGATGTTATTGCAATCATTGTACACCCTCAAGAAGGTGCCATGGTGCACTGAAACGTTATTATAGTAAGAATAAATGCTGTTTGGCTGAACTTTCGAGTAATTGTTAACACCTAATCCACATTACAGTCGAGAAATTTACGCACAATATTTAAATAAAATTCAGTTTTGGCGCCATAACAGGTGGCATTGTTGAATTCCTAGCGACTAACGACATCTGTTACGAAATTTTAAAACGTATTGTCATTCATGTGGCGTGAAGTTAGTTGCAGGTAGACATTATGCCCATATTTTTCGGTCATTTTAATGGCTTGCAGGGATGACTTCCACTAACTAAAAAAAGTAGTTCGCCCCCCCCTGAGAGATTTTCTGGATCCGCCACTGTTAGGAAGTACGATCAAAACAATCTTCTGGAAAATGTTCTGAACATAAACGCACTCCTCTTGACGGATTCCATCCAATTCACCGTATCGCTTTTAATCAAGCATTTCTTTTTTCCAAGTTTTTCGGAAATCATAATACAAAAGTTGAAAAATAACAGGAAACTACTTATTTCGAAAGAACACTTTATTATGAATATTTAAAATACTTACGCCATGAAGGTTATTTTTCTTCTCCTTTCTACAACTTCCTGTGTAGCTGATTTCCTCCCAGTACGATTACTGCAACCCAACACAGAGCACACCGGCATATTTATAAATAAAATTTACTAAATATACCCACAAAAGTTTAAAGAACAAATTTGAAATAGCACCTATTAATTCAAGCAAAAACAAACAACGAATCAGAAATGGAACTATTCAAGATGGCGGACCATTAAGCCGCACGGCTTCAAGATTTCAGGCTTAGGCTCCCTCTAGTAAATATTCTTAACTCTATGCTTGCCCCGTACATTTTCATAACGTACAAATATGGTCCACAAAGTTGGCGCGAGTCATACTTCTTCATAATCTTTCTTGATCTGCAAACCAGTCTTCAACAATACTTCCACACACATAAATATCATGAAAAGCTATCTCCTGACGCATGTTTTTCTGTCCCTAAATATTTTTTCAAGCTAAAATTAACGATTTTGTGAATATTTCCAAACATACGACAATTGTTTTGATTTGAAATAATATACACTGCTCGAAATAATTCAACGGTCAACTTTTTTGTCGATAACATTTTTCCTAAATGCATTCGTATGCAATTTAATTTACAGATACCTTCAATATTTATTATTAATAATTTTAGTTAGCTCCGCAGTGTCTCAGTTGCCATCCATGAGGTTAGTGAGCATACAGAATTCGAGCTCTTTTATGGTTCCTTATGGTATTTTAACAGGACTCCTGGAAGATAAATGTCACTTTCGAAGTCTACTTTGTACAGTCTGATCAGATATTCTGTTACTAGTGGTACAAAAGAGCTCATTTTGTAGCTCTTGAGCTGTTCTTACATGAGGCCTGAAGTATTAATTGGCAGCTTTTGCCTTTCCTCGACCTTGCCCAATACGTTTAGTTAAAAAGATTGGTCTCCTGGTATCTCTTTCGTGCCCTTCAAATAACTGCTTGAGAAATTCCTAAACGTCGAGCTATACACTTTTGTGTTCGCCGTGCTTGAAGCAAAAATATAGCTTCAAATAATGCAACTTAATTTTCTGTCAGGGCATCAAACCCGAACCTAAACCGAAACTAAACTCTAACATTTTAGCGAACCCAAACCCAGAACCGAATCTCATATATTTTTCAATTGAACCCAAGTTGGAACCGAACCGAGTTATAAAATTTGGGTTCTGGGTTCAGCTCTGGTTCAGGTTCATATTCAGTTCGAAATGTGAACGTATCTTACTGTCAATCAGCGACGCCTTTTGCATCTGTGTTGCTGCCTGTGTTGATTGTTCGTGAAAATTGTGTTCATGTCTTGTCTTACGTTATATTATAAATTCCGGCTTGCATTTTAAATTATTTCTATATAAAAGTTGTTATTCAAAAAACATTAATTCAATTTTCATTAGGTCGAGCCGAACCAAAATCCGGAACAAAACCGCAAATTTTATTAATGCTTGAACCAGAGCCTCAAACGAACCGATTTTTCAAAAAAAAAAACAAATTAATCTGCACCAAACACAGTTTTTGGCGGGTCGATGCCCTGGTTTCTGTGGCCTCTGTTTTAATTCGTAGTTAAAATTTTACAATTTCTATACTTCTATACTCGTACTTTAGTAAATGCTTAACAAAATATCGAATTAAAATAAATTTATTTCTTGTTTTGCCTGTGTTTTGATTAATACCAGTATATATGACATAACTAAGATAAATAAAACATGTTAATATGTGCAAACAATACACAAACCAACTTAAATTGCCGATTTCGGCATTCTAGTTATCTTGGAACAAAAATTATCAACAAAAAAAATGACCGTTTAATTGTTATGATCAGTGTATATATTTTTACTTCCCGTCACTTTTAGGTAAGGAAGGTATTGTCAAAATATTCGATAGTGAGTTTCTAATGAATAAGTACGTTTTGGGGTCCCTAGAATACGAATTTACTATTTTTACGAAGATGTTAGTTGGTGTGTGTATGTGACGATCGTTTCGGATCGCATAACTCCAATACAACGATTCCCAAAATTATATTTTTTTCGTATTCCTCGAGTTCCATATGCACACGTGATTAGATTTTGGTTATAATTGGTCAACCGGAAGTACCTTCATTTGCAACTTTTAACAGTTTTTGAAAAAACAAACGCAGTTAAATATTGTATATTGACATTTAAATCAATATATTATTCTCTATAAGATTCTATACTTCATATGCAATAGATATAGGTAGAGTTAAAGAATTATAAAGATAAAATTGGCATAGTTTGTTTATGAAATCATTTTACTGGAAATATATAATCTTTTGAAAATAAATTTATGTATGGAATTTGTACACAATACACAGGATTGACGGAAGGTAATCTGGCTAAATCATATTTTTTTTAAACATTTCAATCATCTACACTGCTATTTATAATGATATTTGTAAAATATTCTTACAAGGAGGCATTCTTGATTATTATAGTTAATTAAACGATGTTGCAAATGTTATTTTTCCTATCCTATAATCTGTAATAGTCACTCATCGAACTACACAAAAAGTTAAAATATATGTATAGATAGTCCTTTGCACCTCAATGTATTTCAATATCTTTAATATTAAAATCACAAAGTGTTGTATATGTCATTTTAGGTTTTCATGGTAACAATCTAATAATTATATATGTATTGTATATAAATGTAATGTATATTTCGTTGTAATTAAATCGTATTTAAAAGACACCAAGGTTCTTATTCTGAAACAATTACGGCCGAATTCACCATTCCTTAATCATGAGTTGATTCACAGATCAACGTTGATTCTGAATCAATCCTATTCACCATTAGAAATCAAGCTAATCTACTGATCAAATTCAATGATCAACTGATTCGTCATATTCCACGAATCAACGACTGATCACATCTTTGAATTCTAATTTTAACATTTATAGCTATGTTATAATTTTAATAACAATAATAATCTAGTTAGTTACAAAAATATGACATAAGATATATATATTGTTTTTCAGAAAAATAGACGTAATAAATATTATAAATATTCAATCTTTGCGTGTTATTAATAATATAAGTTACAACAAAATGGCGACGAGGTGAAACTATATACTTACAATGTGGATGCAAATCAATTTTCACAGTTACTCGACATTTTTTCCAAAAGTCAACAACAGCTAATACAACAGCTAATGGCAACAAAAATTAGTGAAAATTCCACGAATTCAACACTTCAAACCCCAGTAAGTGCTACTTTAATTCCACCTTTCGAAAATTTCAATTCAAATAAAGAAGATTTCAAATTATACCGTCAACGTTTTGAAAATTATTTAACAATGAAAGGTGCCTTCGACGACAAGACCCTGTGTAGTCAAATGCTGTTAAATTCAATTGGCTCAACCCATTTTAAATTGCTGGTATCGCTCATATCACCAAAGAAACCTGCAGAGTTGTCATACACAGAAATAGTAGAAGCCCTGGAAAAATATTTGTGTCCCAAGAAAAACATTTTAGTAGCCCAACATCGATTTTTATCTGTATATCAAACCGAAATGCAGTCAATTGCAGATTACGTAGCTTTACTTAGACGTGACATAAACGACTGCATGTTCGTATGTGAATGTAAACTTAGCATTGCTGATACATTCCTTCGGGCACAATTTATACGTGGACTTCGTGACAACTCAATTCGAGAGCAGTTACTTCAATCTGATATTTCAAAATTTGAAGATATAGTTCAAAAAGCATTAGCACTCGAAGCATCCAAGATTGACAGCCGTGAGCTTGGATTAAAACAACCAGTTATGTCAAATTCTTTTGATCCTACGCAAGAAGTAAATAAACTATGCAATCCTCGACAGCCTCGCAACAAAAAATTTGGCAGAAATCAAATTCAAAGTCATTCATTTTCAAAATTTCAAGGACAACGTTCAAGATCACAAATTAATTATCGCCGCTTAGGAATCGACTGTCTATGCATCCGATGTGGCCGTAATAATCACAAAACAAGCGATTGTCATACTGATATTAAATCTCTTCACTGTAAATCATGTGGACGAACAGGTCATGTACAACGAGTATGCATAAGATCTCTATTAACTTCTGGAAAAAAATCTACATCTCCAAGAAATTCGACTAATAATATCGAAAATACTACAAATGATCTAGATTATGGAATCAATCAAATAGCAGATATTTTCGAACAAAACGCTTGAAAATTAGTGACTCAGAAAAATATTTTGTCACCGTTGGAATCGAAGGTCGACCACAGAAATTTGAAATAGATTCAGGAGCAGGATTTACTCTCATTCCACGTTCATGTTATCAAAATCTTCGTCTTGGACATAAACTCGAAAAATCAAAAATTGCATTTCGTTCATATACAAATAACATCTTCGTACCAGACGGGAAAGCCACTGTATTGGTCAAATATAAGAAGATTTCTTCAAAGGAAGAATTGTATGTTGTTCCAGATAATTTTACACCACTACTAGGAAGAGCGTGGATTCGTCATTTAGGTATTGATCTCAAAGAACTCGATCAGTCAGGTGAAACATCAAACCCAAAAATATGCACAGTCGATCAAGTACACGAAATCATTGAGAAATACCCTTCAATCTTTCAACAAAAAGTCGGTTGTATACCAGGTATCTCATGCTCTCTTTATCTACGATAAAATGCGAAACCAATTTTTTCTGCGTGAACGTGACGTACCTTATGCACTCAGAGAAAAAGTTGAAAAGGAACTCGACTCCTTAGAAGCAGATGGTATCATTTCAAAGATAACTCACAGTGATTGGGGATCACCTCTAGTGATTGTTCCCAAGCCGGATGGAAATGTACGTCTTTGTGTAGACTACAAAGTAGGAGTCAACCCTCAACTCAAATCTGCACATTACCCCATTCGTCGAATTGACGATATTCTTAATAGCTTACGCAATTCAAATTATTATTGCAGACTTGATCTATATAAAGCATACCTGCATGTAAATATGGACGAAGATAGTCGTTCAATACAAACCATTTCCACACACCGAGGAACTTATCAAATGAACCGCCTTTCATTTGGAATTAAAACCGCTCCTAGCGAATTTAATAGAATTTTAGACCAAATACTTCAAGGACTTGATGGTACCATGTCATACTTTGATGACATTATAATTCATGGACGAACCAAAGACGAATGCCAGCTCCGACTCGAACACTGCCTTAATCGTCTTCAAAAATACGACTTGCATTTAAACAAAAGTAAGTGCGAATTTTTAAAACACAAATCAAATATCTTGGACACGTCATCCATCATAATCAGATTTTAAAGTGCCCAGAGAAGATTAAAGCGATTATCGAAATGCCCAGACCAACCAATATTGACGAACTTCGTCGTTTTCTTGGAATGGTAACGTATTATTCAAGATTTATTTTTCGCTGTTCAACAGTGACGTACCCGTTACGAAAACTTCTTCAACAAACTTCAAAATTTTACTGGTCTAATTCATGTGAAGCTGCCTTTATTCGTCTCAAAAATGAAATTTCCAGTGAGAAAGTATTAATACCCTATGATCCAGAACTTCCATTAGTAGTAACATGTGATGCTAGTCCTCAAGGCGTTGCAGGGGTATTATCACATATTATCAACGGTCAAGAAAGACCCATAGCTTTTGCTTCAAGATCTCTTACCACTGCAGAGAGTAACTACAGTCAACTTGATAGAGAAGCTTTGGCTATTGTTTTTACCGTAAGTCATTTTTACATGTATCTATATGGACATCGATTTCAGCTAGTCACTGATAATCAACCTCTTACTCGAATTTTTCATCAGTCTGAAAAATTACCATCTATGACTTCAGCCCGGCTCCTGCGATACGCGTCATTTTTATCAGGTTTTGACTATGAGGTCAAATTCAAGAAAGGTTCTGATAACAGCAACGTCGACTGCTTATCTAGAGCCTCTATTCAACAGAATATGTCAACAATGGATGCCTTAATAAATGAAGAAGTTCATCAAAATTGTATGTCAAGTATTTTTCAAATTTCGTCAATTGAATTAACCCCAGAAAGCATCTCTCGTGAAACGGATAACGACGAAAATTTATCAAAAATTAAATCATGCCTCATCAAAGGTGAACTCAAAGATAGTGAATATACACTTGATAGTGGCATTCTATTCAAAGGCCAACGAGTCGTAATCCCTCAAAGTCTTCAACCAGCCGTACTTAAAGAGCTCCACAACGCACACATTGACATCTCAAAAATGAAGCAGTTAGCACAACGATATTGTACTTGGACAGGCATCGATCGCGCTATTGAAAGAATTGTTAAATCCTGTGAAGCATGTGCTAGTATCAAAAATAATCCAGCCAAATATAGTTCATCCAGAGATCATGTTCCGAAGACTCGTTATCGTTTTATTATGGGTTCACAATAGCTAAAACCGCAATGCCAAAATATTTCGGTCCGTACAGTCGACCAGTTCAGTATTTGCAATGCTGGTATATATTTTACGCCCAGTATTTGACTGTAGACCAAGACTGCACGTTTCAGATTTTCTAAACCGATTACCAGGGCTGTATTTGCTAATATCTAAAATTTTAATGCGTTAATCTTTTGAACTTAGAATTTCCCTAATTTTCTTATAGCTTATTATAAGGTCTGTGAACTTGTCTCCAAAGGATTATAAAACCGTTATTTGTGGCTATGTAGGTATATAAATAGGTGGTGAGTTTAATTATTTTCACTTGTCATTTGTACCTCCTAACTAGTGTACGAAGGCTGAAAGTGTTTTTTGTTTTGTTAAATTAAATTCAACAGTCAACAACGTTAACAATGTTTCGCCCGTGGGAAGAAAACGAAGAATTAGAAAGTGCTAGTAAAAGTGTATTACCATCGCCTAATATATTTAAACCTTTTTTGCCAACTAACAAAGGTATGTGATAAAACTGTTAAAAAAATTATCAGAATAGGTGGTCCGGTACCTAAAAGAGTTCGAAAAGATTCAGATACTGACAAAATAGATGATTTTACGAAACAATATATAGTACGAACAATACATAATTCTTATGCTAATAATATTGTTCACACATTATCATCTTTACATACAACGTTAAGAAAAGATATTTCTTTTGTACCTTCTCGATCATGCCTACATCAGTGTTTAAAGAAAATGGGTTTTGTTTACAAAAAATTAGATCAAAGACAAGCAGTACTAGAACAACCGCGAATAGTTGAGTAACGGCACAAATATTTAAATAAAATTAAATCGTACCGCGAAGCAGGGAAAAATATTGTCTATCTAGATGAAACATGGTATGACACGCATGATGTTGTTGAGAAAGGATGGGTTAATGATAAAGGTAAATGTTCGCTAAATGCACCTGTATCGAAGGGACGACGGATAATTATTTTACACGCTGGTGACGAAAACGGCTGGATTAAAAATGGACTTTTGTTATCAGCAAAAGATTTCAAAACATCTTTTGCAGACTATCATGAAAATATGTCGGCTGAACTCTTCGAACGTTGGTTTGAAAATAATTTACTTCTTAATATTGCACCAAATTCAGTAATAGTCGTGGATAATGCCACCTACCATTCGCGACAAGAGAATAAAATTCCGACGACAGCAACAAGAAAGGCTGAAATAATAGATTTTTTAGTAAAGAAAAATATGCCAATACCAAAAAGGGCAACAAAAAATGATTTACTTAAAATTATAAAAGAGCAGAATTTTGATAAGTCTTACGTTATAGACAATATGGCACAACAGGCAGGGCATAAAATATTACGTTTACCACCTTATTATTGCATATTCAATCCGATTGAGTTAATTTGGAGCCAACTAAAAAACAATGTTAGATCAAAAAATGTATCACCACAATTAAATTCTAGTGTAGTTCAATTAGTCAGGGAAGAAGTTGAAAATATTGGCCAGCAACAATGGAGTAACTGTATTCAACATATCATAAAAGAAGAAAATAAATTTATATCACTTTACAAAGACGTGAATCCATTAATTATATCTTTAAGGGATTCAGATATGTCCGATAACAATTCCGAAGACGAGGACGAGTGCACTATGTCCGAATAAATATTCATATATTTTTTTAAATGACATGTGGTTATAGGCCTCTTGGGGAAATCGCCACTATAAACAAAGATTAACGGTCCGCAATTAGTACCTCCTGGGTGGTCACGGAAATCTGATTATACAATATATTTTTTAAAACAGTTAAATATTAAACAATTTTTTTTTACTGTTTTGAAAAGTAAAATGTGTGAAATGAAATATTTCAAACCCCTACTCAAATTTTTCATTACAGCCCTGGCACATGCCAGGCTATTGGGACCCTCTATTGTACTGCCGTAATAAAACGATAACGAGTCCTCGGAACATGATCCCTGGATGAACTTATACCAATGCATTCATGGGAAGAACCTGAAGAGAACTGGGACCGTGTTCACATGGATTATGCGGGCCCATTTGAAGGAAAATATTTCCTAATATTAGTTGACGCTAAATCGAAATGGACTGAAGTACGAATCATTAACGCAGCTCCTACATCACTCAAAACTACGGAATTACTTGAAAATATCTTTAGCACTCACAGATTCCCCAAAATATTGGTTTCAGACAATGCATCAATATTTACTTGTGACTATTTCCAAAAGTTTTGTCTAACAAATGGTATAATGCAAAAGTTTAGTGCTCCAGGTCATCCAGCAACCAACGGCCTTGCAGAACGCAACGTACAAACAATCAAAAATCGACTCAAAAAAATGAAAGATGAATCATTATCCCTACAACAAAAGATCTAGAAAATAATGATGATCTATAGGGCCACTCCTCTCAAAGAAGGGAAATCTCCAGCAGAATTGTACCTGAAGAGAAATATACGTATTCGACTAGACGCTATAAAACCATATAAGGATATAAAACATTCTAATTTTATTCCTGGTACTCGATCATTTAACGAAGGCGATAGGGTACAATCACGGTATTATGCAAATTCAAAATTAATCTGGCGTTTTGGTACAGTTTGCAAAAGACTCGGAAAAATTCACTACCTCATTAAACTTGACGATGGTTATGTATACAAACGCCACATAGATCAACTAAGAGGAACAAACGTACCACAAAAGACGGTAACATTCGCTCCAGATAATAAATCATCTCAAGAAGAATGTACTCCACAAGAATCACATATAAATCCTTATTATGATTATATTCAAATTCAATCCAGAGAAATGAGACCACGTCAAATAGATCTTCAACCACAAATGGATCAATTTCAGCCAACAGCTCAAGAAGTAGTAAGACGATCTGAACGTCAACGACGACCTCCAGCCAGACTTCAAGATTATATTCTTTATTAAAATTTGAAATATTAATTCAAGTGTGGGAGAATTGTTATAATTTTAATAACAATAATAATCTAGTTAGTTACAAAAATATGACATAAGATATATATATTGTTTTTCAGAAAAATAGACGTAATAAATATTATAAATATTCAATCTTTGCGTGTTATTAATAATATAAGTTACAACAAGCTATATCAGGATTCTGGCTGTTGTACTCATTCGTAACTTTGTCTCATTCTTCTTCTTTATCTTTATTTAAAACCGTATTGATTTTATTATTTTCAACTATAATTTAATATCTTTCATTTTCACTATATTTAAAGATACTCCTGTATTGGGACCATTGTACTTTCTACCTGTATCAAATTTTAAATTTAATATTATTATAGAAAAATTATTAAATATATTTTATAAATAGATTAAAAACTTACATAATAATACTTTTTTTAACGGAAAGTACAATTACCACGAATAAAATGACATGACAGTTACATTAACTGTCAAAAAACAAAACAAAACTGTGAATCTGTTGATCATGATTCCTTGATTGAAAAATCAAGTTGGTGAATTAGAACATACGATGATCTACGGATCAGCTTGATTCCTTAATCAACTGATTATTAATCAACGGATTAATGGTGAATTCGGCCGTTAGTGTATTCTAGTGATCAATCTTAGTCACAATCACAACAGTTTTGGCGACGAGGTAAACTGACATTATTATTTTTGATTTCTGTCAATCTTAGCAATATTATTTTTTATAACTATCAAAATGGATTCTACACAACTACAAGTCTTTTTGGAAAATATGAATAGGAATCAAAAGCAGCTTATTGACACACTATTGTCGTCAGTTAAATCTGAAAGTGGAGGTAAACAGGTGCAACAGCCCCAATCTTTTATTAATGTATCCATTGTACCTCCGTTTGAAGATTTTGACCCGAAAAAGGAAAAATTCAAATATTACCGACAAAGGTTTGAGAATTATATATCAATGAAAGAATTAAATCAAGAAAATCTGATGTGGACACCACATGACTTCCTTCTACGATTATTAAACTATACATATTTTTTTAATAAATAAATTACAAAATATTAATTTTAACTTCAAAACAGTAAGATATATAGCGACCATAAACGGAGTTTTTAAAGAGAGTTTTAATTACAACAAAGAAATATTTGATTACAACAATGAATATGACTAATTTCACAATAAAAATATAATATTTATTATTGTACGAATCATAAAATTGCACGTATTTAACGTAATTTAACATGAACATTTTTTTATGTTTTTGTCCTAATCCATAGCAAGCTTTATTACAAAAACAAAAAAGTATATAATTTTTAAATTTACATATCTCGCTTATACAAAGGGCTAATTTAATAATACTTGATGTGCTAGACGCAGAAATTAATTCTCTAAAACTTTTATTTGAAGGTTTTATTTCTAAAATCAAAATAAAAACATTTTATTCAAGAAAAACTGTTAACAACTTCAAGTAATGTACCACTTCCGGTTAGCCTATTTTAACCAAAATCTATTATGTTATTTCGATTGACATAAAAGTCTTGTATACCAAATTTGAAAAGTTTTGGATTATATTTTAAAACAGTTTTTCATTAAAATCTATTATAGGCTTCATGTAAAGTACCACTTCTGGTAATTGTGTAATAACCAAAAAGGGAGGTGCACAACTAGATGTTATAGGAGTCCTAAATACAAAATTTCAACTTTCTACGGCTTATCGTTTTTGAGTTATGCGAGATCGAGAGCGAAGATTGAATCCTGAGGGCGTAGCCCGAGGGATGCAATCGCTTGAAGCAAATAATGACGAACTTTACTCCCTTGATACATAAACTACTAGTATAAACCACATGAGTTAAAAATGTTTATTTACTCAAAAAAATAATTCACTCTCGTTACGGGCTCGTAGCTTAAACTTTCTTTTCATGAATAAATATATAAACTCACTTGATGTATAAATATATATTAAACACAAAGTTTGGTTTCACGAATTTAAATTATTTATTTAATGCATGTAAAAGCGGTCGGCATCTACTATTTTCTTACGTGAAGCAAAGTATAGAAAATGGTATGAGCAACATGAAAAGTGAATATCAAATTAAGTATTTTTTCTATTACCATATAAATGTTGGACATTTTCTTTATTTTATATTTATCCTAATGAATTAAAAATACTGCCAATTTTATATATTCACACAGTGGTAGACAATAAGCGAGCTCTGCACCATGTAATATTGTACCTATAGACTATAGAGTATAGAGAATTCCTGGCTGGACGATTTGATTTTACTAGTTTTTCTCCTATCAATCAACTAGTTATATGTCATTCTACCTCTTTTGGGGTGTGTCGAGTATTAAATTAAGGGAGGTGTTTTTTTGAACCGCTTCAGTAATATTTGGCGGGGTCGCGGGGTGCACTCCATGGATGCAATCACATTCAATGTTGTCCATTTTTGAGGGCATACTGCAATCTGCTAAAAAGTGAAACAAAAGTTTAAATTTTACAACAAAGTTCATTATAATGCACGATTGAATGATATTGTTTATTTTCGTAACTACCTGATTGTATGGAATTTGTCACGCATATGGACGTGGGAAATAATATAATTTTCGTTATTTTCACAACAAACAACCAACAAGTTTTAATAAGGTTATAAATTTGTTTCTGATTTTGACAGAAAAAGGTGGTGACTAATTTGCTTACCAGCAAAAAACTTGCTGACTGACTATTTAGAATAAGTGGATTTGCTTCAAAGTCAGTATTGTACCTTCGAGCAACACCGGTCATCTTCTGGTAACGTATCAATCTTGTGATCTCCTTCAAAGAGGTACTTTACTCTAGTGAATTACAACAAAATTTTGCTGACTGGGTATTTAGAATAGAATTTTGGTGCTACACCCTGTATATATATATACAATTATATAGGGGGCCATAGACGTTTAACATGGGAAAACAATTTTTCATTGGCCAAAAGTGGCCTATTAATTTAAGACAAAGATGCTTCAAATAAATGTTGTAGAGAATTAAATTATGCATCTATTTTGAATGTTTAATAACCGAGCAAATCGAATTTAAATTTTTACAAAAGTTACTTCTTTATAGTGTTTGCCATGACACTGAAACGAAATCAAACAAATGTAATGACTTTTTACCTGTCAGAAACGCTCTGTTTAAGTCTAATTTACTGATTGTCTATACTGGATTCTTGATTGTATTTCTTTGAGACCAGCAACGAAAATTATTTCTGTTTGTTCGCCATTCAGTGTAAATGTGCACTCATCGGTGAATAATATATATTTTTTAAAAACCTCCTATCCTATATATATATATAGAAATAATTTTCGTTGCTGGTCTCAAAGAAATACAATCAAGAACCCAGTATAGGCACTCAGTAAATTAGACTTAAACAGAGCGTTTCCGACAGATAAATAGTCATTACATTTGTTTGATTTCGTTTCAGTGTCATGGCTAACACTATAAAGAAGTAACTTTTGTAAAAATTTAAATTCGATTTGCTCGGTTATTAAACATTCAAAATAGATGCATAATTTAATTCTCTATAACATTTATTTGAAGCATTTTTGTCTTAAATTAATAGGCCACTTTTGGCCAACGAAAAATTGTTTTCCCATGTTAAACGCCTATGGCCCGCTTTTCTGTTACATCCTATATAACTGTATATGTATATATACAGGATGTAGCACCAAAACCGACCACCGCTATTATTCTCTTTATTATTATAGTTACAAAAAAGTATTATAGAACAACGTTATAGGAGACCAAGGGGAACATCCAATTAGAGAAGAAAATATTTTTTTAAACCAATAGTTCTCAAGTTACAACAAAAAGTTATATTTTTTTCAAATGGGATTATACATATTTTGTATGCTTATTCGATAGTGTATTTTTTTTGTATGAAAATGTATAAGGCAAAATATGTACAGGGTTTATCTATGTACATTATGAATTTGTATACCTACCGGCTGTCAGTTTATCAAAAGTAAATACAAAATATTTATTTATGAAAAGCTAATTTGTCAAAATCGTACAAGATTTCGCGGTGTGTGGCACTACTTGACGTACTCAATTAGAAAATTAGGGGGGGTCAGCATTTGAAAACGTAGTATAGTTTGGTTCACGAAGATGACTATGTAAGGTCCAAGGAGAAGAGAAATCAGACAGCTTGTGTCAATTGTGGCGCCATCTTACGGCCCGGGTGCAAACTAACAAGTTATTTATTATCCGCTAGATGTCACTAGATAAAATGTAAAATTTGAATTTTCTCAATATTTGTTATCGTCTACATATACATATTTATTATTTCTTAATGTATAAGCTTGTAAAAAGATGTAAACTTTTCATTTACAAAATAAATTGATATTTATCGTAAAAGCGTTTGTATTTATTAACTAATGAGAAATATAAATGCTATCGTCATCACAACATAACACTGACATGTAATTTTCAAAAGTTTTTGTGACGACAAATTTATTGTGAAAGTAAGTTGTAAAGAAAGTATTATTTTTATCTTTAATTAGGGAGCACAGACAACATTCGAATATATTTATATTGACTTGGTCAAATCACGTTTTATACATCTTACGAATAGTCAAAATTCGAATTATTTTACATTAACTTATTCATGTCACAACTTATGCAATTTTCAACACTGCAAAGCTCGAAAAATATTACCTCTTCTTATTCAAATCTCGAAATTTTTTATCCTGTGTAATGCAAATCTCAACCTGTGCAAATCTCTACCACGCTGAAGTTTGTGCGCTTTAAAGAACAATGTCCGTTCACCATTACTCCATTCCAATGTTGTTAGTAACTTTTGTTTTACGTGGTATTTAAATTATTTATAACATTTCAAACAATCTTGAAAAACCGTAACAACTAAAACTAATAAATTTAAATACATTAATGTTAAAAATAATATTTTCTTCATATGTTATACATATTGGAAGCTGGAAGATGTATTTTGAATGAAAAAGCTTTGGTACAGAATATTTGTTATATTTTATTTTAGGATCAATATAACAATTCAATTATATTATATCAATGTTAAGGTAAGTAAGTAGTTATAAATGTTTCATTTTAGAATTTATAAACAGGAATAAATTCATAACATAGGAAAAGTAAAATTAACTAATACAGTAGAATGGGTGGTATTGTTGAAAACAAATGTTAAATTTATAACATATTAATATTTAATATGATTTTACAGTACTATATGTACACCCTAGAAGCAGTTATTAAGATAAATTACGTTTATAACCTTATTTTATATTCAAAACAAAATAATCTGGTTTGATTAAAAGATAAATATTACGAAAATTATTAAATGTTTCAGGTCAGTCTTCTTTGTTGGATATAATTGTTTAAATGTCATTATACACGAAAAAAAATATGTTGGAAATTGCACACAACATTGGGATATGGATGTGTACAGTGGAATCTTATTGGATATCTTCATCTATTTCATAAGTACAGAAGAACGTGTGTTCTGCCAGTTTTCTCTTGAAAAGCTAAGTATGGAAATTCTTTATCTTCTCTTCTTCTTTATCATACCAAATGTTAGCTTTATACGTTTAGTGATTCCGAAAGTCTAAACAGAAGATGAATACTGGATTTAACAGCTAAAACTTATGCATACCTATATTAACTCAACACAACTATGTATTTAAAACAATAATACGACTATAAATAAAGTGTTATTTCTATATTTGTTATATAATGTAAATGTAAAAATGGGGAGTAGCAGCAAAAACATAGATATTTCAAAATATGGTAAGCTAATTGTTTATCTTTAGAATGAATCCAGAACCCACAAACTGAAAAAAAGCCAAAAGTCCTTAAAAAAGAACATTTTATGAAAGAGGCACTCAATGAAGAATAGTTGATGAAAGTAATAGTTCTCTATTATTGTGTGATTTGGTACTTATTTACAATCTTTATAGGTTACACTAATAATGGAAGTGGCTGGCCGATGTAACGAGTTGACGAATCTAAACATTGATCACTGAAGATTTTATATACGAGGGTTATTCAATAAGTAAAGAGACAAATTCTATAATTTTAAAACTATTCAATGAATGTGTACAATCTTTTCAGGGGTGTTAGTTGGCAACCTTGGGATATGCTCTGATCAGCTGTTTTATCATTTTATGTCAACATAACTTCAAAATTTTCAGTTCACCATGGCAAGTCCACTAGAAGATTGCACCTTAGAAGAGCAGCGAAGTTTGATTGAAGGAGACGCTTTTTTTAAAAGAATAGTGACCTGCGACGAGGTCTGGATCCATCACTACGACCCTGAGACCAAAAGGCAGAATATGGAGTGGAAACACACTCGCTCTCCAGTTCGCAAAAAAATCAAGGTTCAACCTTCCGCCGGTAAAGTGATGCTGACCATCTTTTGGGACTCACAGGGTCCAGTCTATTGCGATTTCCTTGAAGATCAGCGAACTATCAATAGCCAATACTACTCTGAGATGCTAGAACACAAAGTTAGACCAGCTATCAGGAGCAAACGCCGTGGACTCTTGTCAAAAGGAGTCATTCTGTTTGGACCACTCAAAGACGCCCTATGTGGAAAAAGATTTGCTAACAATGAGTAAGTTAAGGAAGCGGTGCAAACTAAGTGGCTTCGGGGTAAATCGAAAGAATTCTTCGCCAAGGGAATTAGGAAGCTGCAAGAAAGATGGGACAAGTGCATAACTGTGGGGGGTGATTATGTTGAAAAATAGCCTTAATTTTGAAAGATTGAAATAAACCGTTTTTGAGCTATAGCCATTTGTCTTTTTACTTATTGAATGACCCTCGTAGATCATATCTGTATGTTTCTACACCAGATGCGGAGATAAATGTTTCTCGCAGTTTCATTATTATTATGGAAGAAGGATTCTCTGTAAAGTTGTTAATATCTGCAGGAAGTACATGTTTTTATGCTCTATTACCACGGGAGATTGGAATTCACATTGTCGAGAATACCGACGAAGATTGCTTCTTTATTTATTACCGGATGTAGAGTCCTACACTGGTCACAGTATAAAACGTTCTTTGGCAATTTTATTGGAAAATGCGACTGATAATATTAAGACCATCAAACACTACGGTGGATGGGATGGAAATCGTCCACTGTCACGGAAGGCTATATTGATGGAATCCGTATTAAATCAAATGAATGTTGCAAAGAGTATCCAAGAGAGAGTTTTTAGAATACAGAAGAAATCCACTTTTGCTTTTGTTGATAATCCATCTCAAAGTATTTTTTGCGTTAATCTTAATAAACAGAAGAATGTTGCAACATAAGTGTAATAAAATTGGCAAAGTTGAATTTGATGAAGTGAGTAAGATTATGGGGTGTATTCTGTATCATATCATGTTAATTTTAACATCCTGTTTATTTTTTTTACCAATAACACTAGAAGACACAGAATATAAAATTAAAATGATAGGTAATAAATTACGTTCTTTTGCTTATAAATTTTAATAGGCTGTTAAAATTAATATTAGCATATAGTCCATTCGCTGAGACGAGAGAATGTGGAACCAATTCTTGAACAGAGACAAATTCTATTGATCAAAAGAGGATAATTTTGGAGCTGAATCAATAAAAAGACTTGTTTCTGTTTAAGAATTAGTTCTACATTCTCTCGTCTCGGCGAATGGGGTATAGTAGAATACAGAATACACCCCAATGTCTATTAATATCAATGTTAATGTAAATATTAATGTGATTTAATAAATTCATGCAAAATTTTATTTATTTGAATTTCCCTGACAGAATGGAGTACATGTTATTTCAGTTTTCTCTGAGCATTGTTTGCTATTTTGACAAGTTATGCTTCTGTTCCATTTAACGCATTCAACAGATGGCGTTCGCATCAGCGCCAGCTTTATGTAGCTGATATTACATTGGGTAAACTAGTCTCTCAGCCAATCAGAGAAGTCAAAACTAAGCCCTATTCTCTGCAATTCTGAATGCGTAAGATAGTACCAGGTATAGTAAATATGCAAATGCTCGGTTCGCTAACCTTGTGTTATACAGGATGAGTCATCGAAATCGCCGTCTTCGATATCTCCCTTGTCGTTAGAAATATAGCATAAGTTTATTAACAGAATTTTTTCGTCTACTCAAGGAGCATAACGTAAAATTATTTTCACATATACAGGGTGTTGCATTACGGTTCGGTGAGAATTGTTTCTCTTTTTACCTCTCGCTAAGAGAGGTATTGGATTCATGCTAAAAATCGCATATCCAGATTTTATTGAATAAGCACGTTTTAAGGTCCCTACAATCCGATTTTAACATTTTTACGGTGATGTCTGTGTGTGTGTGTGTGTGTGTGTGTGTGTGTGGATGTGTGTGTGTGGGATGTTGGAAGGACGGTTACTCAAAAACTATAAGACTTTAAATTTGTTTAACTACGTATTTCCCAATCGGACATTCATGGGAAGATCTGAAAAGGTTTTGGTAACAATTGGACAACCGGAAGTAGAAGATTCTTGAAAAAAAATCTTCTAAATAATATTTTTTGAAAATTTTTCTTGGTAATATTAAAGAAAATTAAATTCTCTATCTGATACATTTAAATATTTTATAATATATTCTATAGATTTAGAGATAAAAGAAATATAATATATAAAATAATGTTATAATAAATTTTACAGCCGAAAGATTGGCCATGGAAAATAGTTGAAAATTTAATTTATTTGTGACAGATAAATGTCAGTGTCAGAAATAATGAGTAATGGAAGAAAAATGTACTTGGAGAATCCCTTAATTCTTGATCTGTGACTATTATGGAGATGACAAGTCTAGGTTGAAGGACTTAAATTTGTTTCAAACATTATGCGACAATGTGCACCAGCACTGTAGACTAGAGTAACTTTGAATTGCGAAAAAGCTATCAAATTCTTCTCAAGTAAGTTGTAAATATTGACAAAATTACACATCGATATAAGAATAATCGGAGTGCAATCTATCCGTCACTTTATTAAAGGGAATTAGTGTTATTTAGATATAACAAGTATGAAAAAATAAAATGTAAAAGAAGATATGTAAGAATAGATGCACAATCCAGATATATACATATTAGACCGCCCAAAATTAATGTTTTTAGTAGAAGAATACGAAGAGAAAGTAAACAACGTTGTTCGAATTGAAAATTGCTGTTACCAGCCTAATATTTATATATGGTAAACTCTACTTTGTAATTTATTGTAACATAATTTATGGTAAAATATCTTTATGTTGAGACATGCTATTATTGAATAATAAAGAAGTTTAAACGTCATAGATTTATATGAATATATTATTTGTATTTATAAAAATATTCTTTGCTTTATGCATACAGCCAGGTAAAATATACGGCGAGAGGTTATGTGCTGGCCACATCAGATTTTTTTAAATGGAACACCTATATATTTTTATATATTTTGAATTGTATTTAAATTTACCTATATGAATTTTGTTTTAGTTTTCCACGGCGTTGCCAAGTTATTCCGTTTTTTCTCTAAAAAAGACCGAATACACGCATTGCTGTATAAAGGCTTACTGAAATTTTAATAGTAAAAATTAAGAATTTTCTTTTCTGTATAACTGTAATTATACTCTATGTTCTGACATATTTTTTTTTAATGTAATTATACAGGGTGTTCAATAAAGCGAATCAAATGTGCTCAATTTCAAATGACTATAACTCGTCATTTTCAAATGGAACACTCTATATGTTATTATTTAGTTGTGTGTATTTTTGTATTATCTTCATATGTTATTAAGGGTACGTAGATTTCAAGTCTGGTCTCTTTCGCTTCAGTCGAAATGGCCAGTCCGCAAAATTCACCAAGAGTAAAGTAACCTTCTGAAGATGATTTCGAGTTTTAATTAAATAGTATATGAAAGAGAAACATTAGAGCAACGTAGATGTCAAGTCTGGTCTCTTTCACATCAGTCGAAATGGCCAGTCCGCAAAATTCACCAGGAGTAAAGTAACCTTCTGAAGACGATTTCGGGTTTTATTTAAATAGTACAGGGAAGAGAAACATAAGAGGAACGTAGATTTCAAATCTGGTGTGTTTCACATCAGTCGAAATGGCCAGTCCGCAAAATTCACCAAGAGTAAAGTAACCTTCTGAAGATGATTTCGAGTTTTAATTAAATAATATAGGGAAGAGAAACATAAGAGGAACGTAGATTTCAAATCTGGTGTCTTTCACATCAGTCGAAATGGCCAGTCCGCAAAATTCACCAAGAGTAAAGTAACCTTCTGAAGATGATTTCGAGTTTTAATTAAATAGTATGAGGAAGAGAAACATAAGAGCAACGTAGATTTCAAGTCTGGTCTCTTTCGCTTCAGTTGAAATGGCCAGTCCGCAAAATTCACCAAGAGTAAAGTAACCTTCTGAAGATGATTTCGAGTTTGAATTAAATTGTATAGGGAAGATAAACATAAGAGCAACGTAGATTTCAAATCTGGTGTCTCTCATATCAGTCGAAATGGCCAGTCCGCTTTTTTTTTGTGGTCCGCAAAATAGAACTTCCCTTGCCAGTATAATACATCTCGTCAATTCCATTTTATTTTACATTAATATCGTATATATGCATAATATTAATAACACAAATAAATTCTAAACAACTCAGTTTTATTACAATATGAACTATTTTTGATTTGTAATCTACGTACACATAATTTAGTACATGATAAGATAACATACTGTAACGTTTTTATTTATATGGGTGAAGTGTAAATCATAGACAATTATTATTAACAAAGAGAATACGTTTATTAAACGGTAAATGATTAAGGATTAAATATTAAAAGAATAATAAAAACAACTAACACTATTATTAAATAATTATAAACACTAAGAATATTATTAAATGCTTAAACACTACGATTATTTATTTAACTAACATTTATATCACAACACTTATTTATATAACTACATTTATTGATGTTGACAACTGTTAAACTGTTTATTTATATCACCGAGTTCATATCTGGTTGCTTGTATATATCAGACTGAGACTCCGCCTTCTCCCGGCCAATATTTATACAGCGCGTAACAGTCTAGAAGCCACTAGAAGCCTTCCAAGCGACAATGACCGGCACACAAAGGGACGAGGTCATGACGCAATTAAGAGTCCAGCCGCTGCGGCGCCAGGGATTGCGTCATCGTTCTCGTATATTCGTTCAGTGGTGGCGTTGTATACTATTCTCTCGGGGGCGCACGTCACATTGCCCCCTCCTTAAGACTGTTTCGTCCCGGAACAGTTCTTGATGACGAAATCTACATGCATTGCCCTTGGTACACTTTGAAGTCTTGAAGAAGTGACAGTCGATGGTCCGCTGGGGTTCTCCTTTCTGTCTGTTAGGGTTAATGCTGCAGACGAGAATTTCAATACCGGTATAGCGGAAGAGGATCTCTAACATGTTCCTAACCACTCTCCAATCCAAGCCATCTAATCCACAGCCTAACTTCGGTACTGCTAGTTTCAAAATGTCATTCTCTAGCAGATGATCCTTCAGGTCACACAGCGAGCTCCATAGATTGCGATATGACGGCTTTTGGTACGAGCGTGGTTTTGTGACCAGGTAGTAGATATACCGCTGCTGTTCTGCATTGTTATCCCTCAGTCGTAGCGTCTTCCCGACGGATGGATCTTGGTTGGCCAATTCTTGTAGTCGTCCAAATTTTGTCTTAAAGACTGACGCTATGCCGCGTGACATCTTTAAGTCTTCCGATACGCAGTGGCCGAGGGAATAATCTGAGGACACGGTGAACAGATCTCTATGTTCTTCCGTCGTCACGCCATACCGCGCCTTGTGACCAAAGGAATACTGTTCCATGAAGTCTTCAAAAGTCGGTTCCTGAGCTATGATCCGACGAACCGTTGCTCCATGCTGGTCTTCATTGTTGTCACCGGCGAACGGGGCTAGCCGATTAAAGTGTACTACTCTCGGCTTCCCGGTAGGTGTTTTTCTAATTCTGTATATCACGTCGTTTATTCTCTTAACGACCTCATAAGGACCTTCCCAATTTCTTTGTAGCTTTGGTGATAAACCTCGGCGCCTTTGAGGATTGTAAAGCCACACTAAATCCCCTGGTTGGTATCCACCTTTTTCTGCCTTGATGTCATACTGGTCCTTCATTCGGTCGCTGGCAGCTTGAGTGTTTATGCGGACTTGTTCATGAATGTCGTTCATTCTTCTCCGTAAGTCCGTTACGTAATCTTCCCCGGCCAGATCTTCCCCAGGTTTACTGCCGAACACCAAGTCACATGGCAGGCGCAACTCACGCCCAAATAAGATGTTCGCAGGACTTTGCCCTGTGGTTTCATGCACGGATGAACGATAAGCCATTAAGAACAGATGAAGATGTCGGTCCCAGTCTCTTTGGTGGTTGGAGACTACCTTCGACAAATATCGGTTGATCGTTCTGTTCATGCGTTCAACCATGCCATCGGACTGCGGATGTAATGCAGTTGTCCTCGTTTTATTAATCCCTAATATCTTACAGATATTTTGGAAAATGGCAGACTCAAAATTTCTCCCCTGGTCGGAGTGAAGTTCACGTGGAACTCCGAATCGGCATAACACTCCTTGACTAAGGTTTCGGCGACCGTAGTAGCTTCCTGGTTGGGTAATGGATAGGCCTCAACCCATTTGGTGAAGTAGTCCATGACAACCACGATGTATTTATTTCTGTCTTCGCTTTCTGGAAATGGTCCGGCCACGTCAATCGCAATGCGCTCAAATGGACTGCCAACGTTGTATTGACGCATTGGAGCTTTCCGTCGTCTATGAGGGCCGTTGCTTCCAGCGCAAACTACACATTTCTTGCACCAGTCTTTAACGTCTTCCTTGCAGTTAACCCAGTAAAATCGCTGGCGCAATCTTTCTAATGTTTTGTTGACTCCAAAATGGCCACCTCCAGATCCGTCATGGATCTCTTTCAGCACGTCTGGAATTCTATTCTTAGGAATAACCAACTGAGTTCTCTTCTCAGTTCCATCGGTATTTTCCACCAAACGCTTTAACAGGCCATCTTCAATCATCATCGAGTCCCATTGCGCCCAGTATGATTTTACACTCTGTGAGTGTGGTGCAACTTCTTCCCATCTTGGTTTTCTCTCTTCTGCTTTCCACTCCAGCAGTATTTTCAACGTCGGGTCATTCTCTTGGTCTTCGCGTAGTCCATCGGTCTGCCAATTATCGTCGACTACTGTTGTCCTGGCGACAGTAAAATGTTTCTCTTCCAGTCGACTACAATGCTTGCACTCATCTTGGCATGGCCTTCTGGACAATGCGTCGGCATTACGATGGCTGGTACCCGCCCTATGATCGATTTTGAAATCGTATTCCTGTAGTCTTTCAATCCATCTAGCCACCTGACCTTCAGGATTCTTGAATTGTAGCAGCCATTTTAATGCAGCATGATCAGTCCTAATCAGAAATCGTCTTCCGTACAAATATTTGTAGAAATGTTCCACGGATTTCACGACTGCCAAGAGTTCTTTTCTAGTCACACAGTAATTCCTTTCTGGTTTTGACAAGGTCTTACTAAAGTAGGCAATAACTTTCTCATGCCCATCTTGTATCTGGGAAAGAACGCCACCAATTCCAACGTTGCTGGCATCTGTGTCTAGAATGAATTCTCCTTCAGGTAAAGGATAACTCAAGACGGGTGCGCTTGTCAAAGCATGTTTTAGTTCTTTAAATGCAACTGTACAGTCCATTTCCCAGATAAATCTTCTTCCTTCTTCAGTAAGCCTTGTCAGTGGCTTGGCTATGTTGGCAAATCCAGGTACATATCGCCGATAATAGGTACACAAACCAAGGAAACTTCTGAGTTCGTGTTTGTCCCTAGGTGCTGGCCAGTCTCTCACAGCCTTTATCTTCTCCTGGTCGACTGCAATACCCTTACCGGAAACCACGTGTCCCAGGTAATGAACTTCTCTTCGAAACAGGTGACACTTCTTCGGGCTAAGTTTCAGGTTAGCCTTCCTCAATCTCTGGAAAACCTCTTCCAAATTCTTCATGTGGTCCTCGAATGTCTTACCAACCACAATAATATCGTCGAGGTACACTAAACAGGTTTTCCAAGATAGCCCGGCCAATACTGTTTCCATGAGTCGTTCAAACGTTGCAGGAGCATTGCAGAGCCCGAACGGCATTACGGTGAATTGCCAAAGTCCTGTACCAATGGTGAAGGCTGTCTTCTCTTTGTCTTTTGGATCCAAATCCACTTGCCAGTATCCGCTCTTTAGGTCCAAAGTGGAGAAAATCTTTGAGCCAGCTAAGGTATCTAATGTGTCGTCTATTCGAGGTAGCGGGTAGCTATCCTTCTTCGTCACGTTGTTAAGTTGACGATAATCGACGCAAAATCGTGTAGAGCCATCCTTCTTCTACACTAACACCACTGGTGAAGCCCATGGACTGCTTGAAGGTTCAATCACACCTTCCATCTTCATGTCCTCGATTATTCGTTCTGCTTCCTCACGTTTCGCCAGTGGTAGTCTTCTTGCTGGTTGACGGATGGGTCTTGCGTCTCCGGTGTCTATTTTATGGTGAACTACATTAGTTCTCCCTTTGTTCTTCTCATCAAATTGGAACACATCTTTAAAATTTCCAATTAGATTCTTTGCCTTCGTTCTCTGGTCGGCGGTCAATTCTTCAAACGATGTTGTCAGTTGATTGATTAACGTGTCCGGGACTTTCCGAGATGTGTTCCCTGTGGCCTTTACAGTTCTAATAATCGAGGATACTGTCATGCATTCTCCTACAATTGTTCCTCTCTTCAGAACAACAGGATAAAAATTGACGTTCATTATTCGAACTGGAATTACCTGGCTGGCTTTGACCAGAGATTTTCCAACAACAATTCCAGTGCCAGTTTTGGCATCATCATTTTTGGGCTCCAGCATAACGATACTTCCCTCACAGAAACTACCATCTAAATGTGCTCCCAGGATAGTTTCACTTCGTTCTGGGAGGGTGATGTCTTCGGCCATTAGTACACGCACAACCTTGTCGTCTCGTGGATTTAATATCAGTTCTTCTTCATTGACCATCATCACTCCCTTCTTCAGGTCAAGTTTAAAACCATGCTTTGACATTGCGTCCATTCCGAGTATTACTTCATCTTCAACTTCAGCTACTAGTGCACGATGTTTAAAGGAGGTGTTTCCAATAGAGATGGTGACATCTACTTCTCCTAATGCGGTAGCTTGTTCTCCCGTTGCTGTGCGTAACCGCCACTTCGTTGGTTGAAGATGCGTCTTGCCAGTTTTCCTTATGAAGTCGGGTCTAATTATAGTTTTTGTCGCACCCGTATCCAGTAGCATTTTCATTGGCCTTCCGTTAATAGAGCCATCCACATAGATGCTATTGGCTTTATGATGAAGAGATGCGACATAACTGATGGATTGTGGAGCTACTAGATTACGGGTCGACAGTTGCTCCTTCGCATCAACCCGATTTAGTTTTCCGACTCCTTTTCTTCCTTTGCAGATTCAGTCTTCTTATGCATCTTTCTACAAAGTCTCTGCGGATGGCCCAGTTCTCCGCAGTTCCAACAACGGAGTTTCTTTCTTCCGGTGAACACTTCACTTGCAATTCGTCGCATTGTCTCTTCTAGATCTTCAGAGTTTTCCTTTCTCTCGGCATCGATATTTCGCACTCGTGATTGGTTACGTGAAGCTTGTTTGGCAGCTTCATGCTCTAATGCATATGAGAGTGCGTCAATTAGAGTTTTTGGACGGGCCAATCGCAATGCTTGCTGAGTTTCGCTGTCTCAAACTCCGTAGATAAATGATTGAGTGGCCAGGCACTCCAAAACGCTGTCGGGAGCCGTAGGATGTGCGAGATGAACCAAACGAGCTATGTCAACTTCAAATTCTTGAAGGCTTTCTTTTGAGCTCTGATACCGGTTCCTTAGTTGCGTCTGGTACACCTGCTCCAGATGAGCATTTCCATACCGCATATCCAATCGCTTGACTAGTTGGTCGTAGTCTTCTTGTTCTTCTTCTTTCAGCGTTTGCAGGATGTCGATAGCTTCTCCGCGCAACGAGACAGTCAACGCCGTAGCCTTCTCCTCGGACGTCCAATTATTCGCTTTTGCGGCCGCTTCAAATTGTTTTAAATAATTCGGCCATGAAGACTTCCCATCAAATTCCGGTGTCTTTATGTGCAATTTTGAAGTAGTTTCAGATTTTACTACTTTCCTTTCTTCTAGTACACCCACCCTTGCTACATCGGAATTCGACATTGACGTCGATGTAATTTTAGTGAATTTTTCCTGTATTTCCTCGATCTTCTTGTCATACTTATCTTCTAAATTCTTCAGGCCTTCTTCAGTATTTTCCATTAATTTTTGTTCCAAATTTCTAGAATGTTCCATTAATTCTTCTTTTAATATTTTGGAATTTTCCTCTGATTTTCTGGAACTCTCCTCCAATTTTTGTTCTAATGCTTCTGTCAATTCGTCTTTTAATGTTCTGGAATTTTCTTCTAATTTATTTTCTAATGTTCTACAATTTTCTTCCGCCTTTCTAGAATTTTCTTCCAATTTTTGTTCTAAGGTTCTAGAACTTTCTTCTGATTTTCTAGAACTTTCCCCTAATTTTTCTTCTAATGTTCTAGAACTTTCTTCTGATTTTCTAGAACTTTCCTCTAATTTTTGTGCTAATTTTTCTATCTGTTTATCAATGTCGGATAGGTCAAATAAGTAATCGTCAGCATTTTCACCAGCAGCGATTAATGCTTGCCGCAGACGAGATTGTAGAACGCCTTTCAGTCCTGTCGTATCTAATTCTCGTTCTTCCAGTTCTCTCTTGAGATCACTTACTTTTAATTCACTTAATTTTAATTGTTTGGTCGCCATTTTATTTATTTTTATTTATTTACACTTCACAGTTTAACAACCCCACACCTGACACCAATTGTAACGTTTTTATTTATATGGGTGAAGTGTAAATCATAGACAATTATTATTAACAAAGAGAATACGTTTATTAAACGGTAAATGATTAAGGATTAAATATTAAAAGAATAATAAAAACAACTAACACTATTATTAAATAATTATAAACACTAAGAATATTATTAAATGCTTAAACACTACGATTATTTATTTAACTAACATTTATATCACAACACTTATTTATATAACTACATTTATTGATGTTGACAACTGTTAAACTGTTTATTTATATCACCGAGTTCATATCTGGTTGCTTGTATATATCAGACTGAGACTCCGCCTTCTCCCGGCCAATATTTATACAGCGCGTAACAGTCTAGAAGCCACTAGAAGCCTTCCAAGCGACAATGACCGGCACACAAAGGGACGAGGTCATGACGCAATTAAGAGTCCAGCCGCTGCGGCGCCAGGGATTGCATCATCGTTCTCGTATATTCGTTCAGTGGTGGCGTTGTATACTATTCTCTCGGGGGCGCACGTCACATTGCCCCCTCCTTAAGACTGTTTCGTCCCGGAACAGTTCTTGATGACGAAATCTACATGCATTGCCCTTGGTACACTTTGAAGTCTTGAAGAAGTGACAGTCGATGGTCCGCTGGGGTTCTCCTTTCTGTCTGTTAGGGTTAATGCTGCAGACGAGAATTTCAATACCGGTATAGCGGAAGAGGATCTCTAACATGTTCCTAACCACTCTCCAATCCAAGCCATCTAATCCACAGCCTAACTTCGGTACTGCTAGTTTCAAAATGTCATTCTCTAGCAGATGATCCTTCAGGTCACACAGCGAGCTCCATAGATTGCGATATGACGGCTTTTGGTACGAGCGTGGTTTTGTGACCAGGTAGTAGATATACCGCTGCTGTTCTGCATTGTTATCCCTCAGTCGTAGCGTCTTCCCGACGGATGGATCTTGGTTGGCCAATTCTTGTAGTCGTCCAAATTTTGTCTTAAAGACTGACGCTATGCCGCGTGACATCTTTAAGTCTTCCGATACGCAGTGGCCGAGGGAATAATCTGAGGACACGGTGAACAGATCTCTATGTTCTTCCGTCGTCACGCCATACCGCGCCTTGTGACCAAAGGAATACTGTTCCATGAAGTCTTCAAAAGTCGGTTCCTGAGCTATGATCCGACGAACCGTTGCTCCATGCTGGTCTTCATTGTTGTCACCGGCGAACGGGGCTAGCCGATTAAAGTGTACTACTCTCGGCTTCCCGGTAGGTGTTTTTCTAATTCTGTATATCACGTCGTTTATTCTCTTAACGACCTCATAAGGACCTTCCCAATTTCTTTGTAGCTTTGGTGATAAACCTCGGCGCCTTTGAGGATTGTAAAGCCACACTAAATCCCCTGGTTGGTATCCACCTTTTTCTGCCTTGATGTCATACTGGTCCTTCATTCGGTCGCTGGCAGCTTGAGTGTTTATGCGGACTTGTTCATGAATGTCGTTCATTCTTCTCCGTAAGTCCGTTACGTAATCTTCCCCGGCCAGATCTTCCCCAGGTTTACTGCCGAACACCAAGTCACATGGCAGGCGCAACTCACGCCCAAATAAGATGTTCGCAGGACTTTGCCCTGTGGTTTCATGCACGGATGAACGATAAGCCATTAAGAACAGATGAAGATGTCGGTCCCAGTCTCTTTGGTGGTTGGAGACTACCTTCGACAAATATCGGTTGATCGTTCTGTTCATGCGTTCAACCATGCCATCGGACTGCGGATGTAATGCAGTTGTCCTCGTTTTATTAATCCCTAATATCTTACAGATATTTTGGAAAATGGCAGACTCAAAATTTCTCCCCTGGTCGGAGTGAAGTTCACGTGGAACTCCGAATCGGCATAACACTCCTTGACTAAGGTTTCGGCGACCGTAGTAGCTTCCTGGTTGGGTAATGGATAGGCCTCAACCCATTTGGTGAAGTAGTCCATGACAACCACGATGTATTTATTTCTGTCTTCGCTTTCTGGAAATGGTCCGGCCACGTCAATCGCAATGCGCTCAAATGGACTGCCAACGTTGTATTGACGCATTGGAGCTTTCCGTCGTCTATGAGGGCCGTTGCTTCCAGCGCAAACTACACATTTCTTGCACCAGTCTTTAACGTCTTCCTTGCAGTTAACCCAGTAAAATCGCTGGCGCAATCTTTCTAATGTTTTGTTGACTCCAAAATGGCCACCTCCAGATCCGTCATGGATCTCTTTCAGCACGTCTGGAATTCTATTCTTAGGAATAACCAACTGAGTTCTCTTCTCAGTTCCATCGGTATTTTCCACCAAACGCTTTAACAGGCCATCTTCAATCATCATCGAGTCCCATTGCGCCCAGTATGATTTTACACTCTGTGAGTGTGGTGCAACTTCTTCCCATCTTGGTTTTCTCTCTTCTGCTTTCCACTCCAGCAGTATTTTCAACGTCGGGTCATTCTCTTGGTCTTCGCGTAGTCCATCGGTCTGCCAATTATCGTCGACTACTGTTGTCCTGGCGACAGTAAAATGTTTCTCTTCCAGTCGACTACAATGCTTGCACTCATCTTGGCATGGCCTTCTGGACAATGCGTCGGCATTACGATGGCTGGTACCCGCCCTATGATCGATTTTGAAATCGTATTCCTGTAGTCTTTCAATCCATCTAGCCACCTGACCTTCAGGATTCTTGAATTGTAGCAGCCATTTTAATGCAGCATGATCAGTCCTAATCAGAAATCGTCTTCCGTACAAATATTTGTAGAAATGTTCCACGGATTTCACGACTGCCAAGAGTTCTTTTCTAGTCACACAGTAATTCCTTTCTGGTTTTGACAAGGTCTTACTAAAGTAGGCAATAACTTTCTCATGCCCATCTTGTATCTGGGAAAGAACGCCACCAATTCCAACGTTGCTGGCATCTGTGTCTAGAATGAATTCTCCTTCAGGTAAAGGATAACTCAAGACGGGTGCGCTTGTCAAAGCATGTTTTAGTTCTTTAAATGCAACTGTACAGTCCATTTCCCAGATAAATCTTCTTCCTTCTTCAGTAAGCCTTGTCAGTGGCTTGGCTATGTTGGCAAATCCAGGTACATATCGCCGATAATAGGTACACAAACCAAGGAAACTTCTGAGTTCGTGTTTGTCCCTAGGTGCTGGCCAGTCTCTCACAGCCTTTATCTTCTCCTGGTCGACTGCAATACCCTTACCGGAAACCACGTGTCCCAGGTAATGAACTTCTCTTCGAAACAGGTGACACTTCTTCGGGCTAAGTTTCAGGTTAGCCTTCCTCAATCTCTGGAAAACCTCTTCCAAATTCTTCATGTGGTCCTCGAATGTCTTACCAACCACAATAATATCGTCGAGGTACACTAAACAGGTTTTCCAAGATAGCCCGGCCAATACTGTTTCCATGAGTCGTTCAAACGTTGCAGGAGCATTGCAGAGCCCGAACGGCATTACGGTGAATTGCCAAAGTCCTGTACCAATGGTGAAGGCTGTCTTCTCTTTGTCTTTTGGATCCAAATCCACTTGCCAGTATCCGCTCTTTAGGTCCAAAGTGGAGAAAATCTTTGAGCCAGCTAAGGTATCTAATGTGTCGTCTATTCGAGGTAGCGGGTAGCTATCCTTCTTCGTCACGTTGTTAAGTTGACGATAATCGACGCAAAATCGTGTAGAGCCATCCTTCTTCTACACTAACACCACTGGTGAAGCCCATGGACTGCTTGAAGGTTCAATCACACCTTCCATCTTCATGTCCTCGATTATTCGTTCTGCTTCCTCACGTTTCGCCAGTGGTAGTCTTCTTGCTGGTTGACGGATGGGTCTTGCGTCTCCGGTGTCTATTTTATGGTGAACTACATTAGTTCTCCCTTTGTTCTTCTCATCAAATTGGAACACATCTTTAAAATTTCCAATTAGATTCTTTGCCTTCGTTCTCTGGTCGGCGGTCAATTCTTCAAACGATGTTGTCAGTTGATTGATTAACGTGTCCGGGACTTTCCGAGATGTGTTCCCTGTGGCCTTTATAGTTCTAATAATCGAGGATACTGTCATGCATTCTCCTACAATTGTTCCTCTCTTCAGAACAACAGGATAAAAATTGACGTTCATTATTCGAACTGGAATTACCTGGCTGGCTTTGACCAGAGATTTTCCAACAACAATTCCAGTGCCAGTTTTGGCATCATCATTTTTGGGCTCCAGCATAACGATACTTCCCTCACAGAAACTACCATCTAAATGTGCTCCCAGGATAGTTTCACTTCGTTCTGGGAGGGTGATGTCTTCGGCCATTAGTACACGCACAACCTTGTCGTCTCGTGGATTTAATATCAGTTCTTCTTCATTGACCATCATCACTCCCTTCTTCAGGTCAAGTTTAAAACCATGCTTTGACATTGCGTCCATTCCGAGTATTACTTCATCTTCAACTTCAGCTACTAGTGCACGATGTTTAAAGGAGGTGTTTCCAATAGAGATGGTGACATCTACTTCTCCTAATGCGGTAGCTTGTTCTCCCGTTGCTGTGCGTAACCGCCACTTCGTTGGTTGAAGATGCGTCTTGCCAGTTTTCCTTATGAAGTCGGGTCTAATTATAGTTTTTGTCGCACCCGTATCCAGTAGCATTTTCATTGGCCTTCCGTTAATAGAGCCATCCACATAGATGCTATTGGCTTTATGATGAAGAGATGCGACATAACTGATGGATTGTGGAGCTACTAGATTACGGGTCGACAGTTGCTCCTTCGCATCAACCCGATTTAGTTTTCCGACTCCTTTTCTTCCTTTGCAGATTCAGTCTTCTTATGCATCTTTCTACAAAGTCTCTGCGGATGGCCCAGTTCTCCGCAGTTCCAACAACGGAGTTTCTTTCTTCCGGTGAACACTTCACTTGCAATTCGTCGCATTGTCTCTTCTAGATCTTCAGAGTTTTCCTTTCTCTCGGCATCGATATTTCGCACTCGTGATTGGTTACGTGAAGCTTGTTTGGCAGCTTCATGCTCTAATGCATATGAGAGTGCGTCAATTAGAGTTTTTGGACGGGCCAATCGCAATGCTTGCTGAGTTTCGCTGTCTCAAACTCCGTAGATAAATGATTGAGTGGCCAGGCACTCCAAAACGCTGTCGGGAGCCGTAGGATGTGCGAGATGAACCAAACGAGCTATGTCAACTTCAAATTCTTGAAGGCTTTCTTTTGAGCTCTGATACCGGTTCCTTAGTTGCGTCTGGTACACCTGCTCCAGATGAGCATTTCCATACCGCATATCCAATCGCTTGACTAGTTGGTCGTAGTCTTCTTGTTCTTCTTCTTTCAGCGTTTGCAGGATGTCGATAGCTTCTCCGCGCAACGAGACAGTCAACGCCGTAGCCTTCTCCTCGGACGTCCAATTATTCGCTTTTGCGGCCGCTTCAAATTGTTTTAAATAATTCGGCCATGAAGACTTCCCATCAAATTCCGGTGTCTTTATGTGCAATTTTGAAGTAGTTTCAGATTTTACTACTTTCCTTTCTTCTAGTACACCCACCCTTGCTACATCGGAATTCGACATTGACGTCGATGTAATTTTAGTGAATTTTTCCTGTATTTCCTCGATCTTCTTGTCATACTTATCTTCTAAATTCTTCAGGCCTTCTTCAGTATTTTCCATTAATTTTTGTTCCAAATTTCTAGAATGTTCCATTAATTCTTCTTTTAATATTTTGGAATTTTCCTCTGATTTTCTGGAACTCTCCTCCAATTTTTGTTCTAATGCTTCTGTCAATTCGTCTTTTAATGTTCTGGAATTTTCTTCTAATTTATTTTCTAATGTTCTACAATTTTCTTCCGCCTTTCTAGAATTTTCTTCCAATTTTTGTTCTAAGGTTCTAGAACTTTCTTCTGATTTTCTAGAACTTTCCCCTAATTTTTCTTCTAATGTTCTAGAACTTTCTTCTGATTTTCTAGAACTTTCCTCTAATTTTTGTGCTAATTTTTCTATCTGTTTATCAATGTCGGATAGGTCAAATAAGTAATCGTCAGCATTTTCACCAGCAGCGATTAATGCTTGCCGCAGACGAGATTGTAGAACGCCTTTCAGTCCTGTCGTATCTAATTCTCGTTCTTCCAGTTCTCTCTTGAGATCACTTACTTTTAATTCACTTAATTTTAATTGTTTGGTCGCCATTTTATTTATTTTTATTTATTTACACTTCACAGTTTAACAACCCCACACCTGACACCAATTGTAACGTTTTTATTTATATGGGTGAAGTGTAAATCATAGACAATTATTATTAACAAAGAGAATACGTTTATTAAACGGTAAATGATTAAGGATTAAATATTAAAAGAATAATAAAAACAACTAACACTATTATTAAATAATTATAAACACTAAGAATATTATTAAATGCTTAAACACTACGATTATTTATTTAACTAACATTTATATCACAACACTTATTTATATAACTACATTTATTGATGTTGACAACTGTTAAACTGTTTATTTATATCACCGAGTTCATATCTCAATTTGTCTTTTATATCCGGAGTATTTCCTGAAAAATTAAAAGTTAATAAAATAAACCCAATACATAAGAATAATGACAAGGAAAATCTAAATAATTACAGACCGATTGCTCTTTCATCAATTTTTTCCAAAATTTTCGAATATTCATTTTTGAACAGACTGGATACGTTCCTCTCAAAAAACAATATAATAATTCCTAATCAATTTGGATTTCGTTCAAACTGCTCAACAGCAAATGCTATACAATTTTCTCTTGAATCTATCATGTCAAACTTGGAAAATGGTGAAAAACCAGTAGGTATTTTTTGCGATTTGACAAAGGCATTCGATTGTGTTAAGCACGATGTTTTGAGATCGAAACTTTCTAACACAGGAATCAGAGGTATACCCCTTAGTTGGTTAGATTCATTTCTCAAAAATAGAGAGCAGTACGTAACTATTAAATACACAGACAATAATATAACCACAGAATCAATTTCCGATCGAGTAACTGTCAATATCGGAGTTCCTCAGGGCAGTGTGCTCGCGCCCACATTATTTCTCCTATATGTAAATGATTTAAATTTAATTTTTGACAAAGAATGTATTGTCACCATGTATGCCGACGATACCTCTATTATAATTACAGATTCCAGTACAGAAAATCTTAAAATTAAATGCCAAAACTGCCTAAATCGACTATCAGACTGGTTTTCCAGGAATAATTTATTCTTTAATAAATCGAAAACACAATACATGCGCTTTCATAACCGTCAATATTCCAAAAATCTGGATATTGAACTAGTTATTGACAATAATATAATTTCTAGAATTTATAAAAATAAATTTTTAGGACTTTCTATGGAGGAAGATCTTACATGGAAATATCATGCGGAATCTGTAGCTGCAAAACTTAGTTCGATAGGCTATCAGTTTAGACATTTATGTCATATACTTACAGAGAATCAACTAAGAACTTTTTACTTTGCAAAAGTAGAATCTATTCTTCGGTATGGTATCTGTTACTGGGGTAAAGCGCCGGCTGCTACTGGTGTATTTATTTGTCAAAAACGCATTCTACGAACCATGGCTCATGCACCACGTAATTCTTCTTGTAAACCGCTTTTTCAGAAGTTCAAAATTTTCACACTTGCATGTCTTTATATTTATGAAGTCTGTAAATTTGTTTTTTTAAATAAATCTACTTTCCAAACACATTCCGACATGCATAATCATAATACTCGATCAAAAGATAACTTTTACATTCCCAACACCAAATACGATAAAGTAAAAAGTGCACCTCACATTCAGGGTCTTTATTTTTTCAATAATCTTCCAGAGGAAATTAAATTTTGCATAAATAGAAAAATGTTTCTTAGCAAATTATCCGATTTTCTAATAAATAAATGCTTTTACACGGTGTCCGAGTTTTTAAATTAAAATGTTTAAAAAAAATTTTTGATTTTTCTCATACCTGTCTCCGTCGTGATCTATTTTGTAATCTGTACTGACGATTTCTATACATGTGTAACATGTCTTTGAAATAAAAAATATTATTATTATTATTATTATCTGGTTGCTTGTATATATCAGACTGAGACTCCGCCTTCTCCCGGCCAATATTTATACAGCGCGTAACAGTCTAGAAGCCACTAGAAGCCTTCCAAGCGACAATGACCGGCACACAAAGGGACGAGGTCATGACGCAATTAAGAGTCCAGCCGCTGCGGCGCCAGGGATTGCGTCATCGTTCTCGTATATTCGTTCAGTGGTGGCGTTGTATACTATTCTCTCGGGGGCGCACGTCACAATACAATATTCGGTACATTGTTGTTCTTTTAATATACTAGTATAAGTAATTTGTTTATTTATTTTCATAAAAAAGTAAATCATTTATTAGTATACAGAGAAATGTAAAGATTGTACAATATCGTATCATGTGTCTGTATTACTGCTTATGGTAGGTACATGTTTCATAAACCAGCTATAATTATCAAATAACTAATATATTTATTTTATTTTAAAGGTGATTTTATTTTTCCCATACATTTCATTTCATCTTCATAAATGTTTCACATTTAGCCCTTCCATGGCCTTTCTATAATTATATTATAAAATGTTTATTGTTTTTATATACCTTCAATTAAATAGTATTAATATTATATTATTATTGACGATTGTGCTAAATTTATATCAAAAATATGCACACATAATTTGTGAATAGATAAATTTATTTGGCATATATAAAATATGTATTTGATCATTTTTAAATATTGTAACCCCAAATATATTAACATTTTCATTTGTTTGTAATTCAAATATAATTATAAAATCAAATATTACTAAATACTACCGGAATAAAGCGGTAGTGAACAAACCAGAAATGACTAAATCAATGCGCAACCGACTTCATAGTGGTAGAGATTTGCACAAGTCGAGAATTGTATGAGACAGTATAATTTTTTCCGAGATTTGAATATTCGAAAAACGCATAAGTCGTTATTTGAATAAGGCGATGTTAAATTTTTTGATTTTTATCCAATACGATGTTTTATAAATTGATATGTGAATAAAGTGATATTTGAATTTTCGTACACTCTGACCCCACCCTTTAATTAAAGTGGTGAAACTGAATTGTACGGGCGGGAAAATTTGAAAATTAATGTGTTTTATGTAGTTTGTGATGCTTTGGCACAGGAATTAAGGAGAAGATTTGGATCATATTAAGAAGTTGAGTCTAGTTTTAAATGTTTTTTTTACAAATGATCAAAACATGCTCGATGAATCTCTAGCAAAGCTCTCTGTCAAATATCAAGAGGATATTGAATCATGAAATTTAATAGAAGAGTTCCAACATTTCCAAATTCTTTGCAATAACACAAATTCTAATACAATTATTCAAAAAATTTAACTTGCGCAGTCTGTTAGGTCGACATTCCCCAATATTTCCTTGCTGGAAATTTATTTTTCTTTCCTGTTATTAAATACATAAACTCAAAGGTACCGATATCTATGTTGAAGATGACTATACCAAGGAAGAAAGAGATATACAAAATAAAATACGAATAATGGCACATGAGGAAAAAAAAGAGAAACAAGAATTAAAATAAAAATAGGCTATAAGAAATTAATCAAAGGAGATGAAATATGGGACTGAAAGGAAGACGAAGGTAAACTTGTAAAAAGAGAACCCAAGCCTTTGCAATCAAAAAACTAACCGAAAAACACCCACAAACAGAAGAAAAAGACCCGGCAAAGAAAATGGAAAATGAAAAGGTGAAAAACTACGTTAACAAAAAAAAGAATCAAACAATGAAGATGGCAATGTGGAACGTAAGAGGAACCTATAGTGAAGGAGCACTGAAACAACTGACAGCAGAAATCAACAGGTACCAGATCGACATCGCAACAATTCAAGAAACTAAACAGAAAAACACGGGAATCACAGAAGTAGACAATTATATATTATTCAATAGTGCCGGAAAAGATAGAACCTTGGGAACGGGTTTTATTGTTAATAAACAATTGAAAGGAGATGTAATAGAATTTAGAGCCATTTCGGATAGATTATGCTATCTAAGAATAAGAACGAACACACAAGAAAATGAGCATTATAAATATACATGCACCTACTGAAGATAAAGATATAGAAGAAAAGATAAAATATTACGAAATGGTAGAAAAATTGTACCAGGAGATACCAAAATATGATATTAAAATAGTGATGGAAGATGCAAATGCAAAGATTGGACAGGAAGGAAGATATCAGCCGGTAATTGGGGAAGAAAGCAAACATAAAACCACGAACGAGAGCGGAGAAATATTAATTGAATTTGCGTCACAGAATAGAATGATTGTGAAGAGCACATACTTCACTCGCAAAGAAATCCACAAAGTAACATGGATATCGCCAGATGGCAAGACACACAATCAAATAGACCACATACTGATTGATAAAAACCATAGTCACCTAGTAACAAATATTAGAAGCTACAGAGGAGCGGAGGCGAATACGGATCACGTCCTAGTAAGAATGAATATTAAAATACAAAAACCTAAATTTAACAGAATCAAAATTTCACAACAGGGATTTAATCTTGACAATTTAAAGAGAGAGGATATAGAACAACAGTTTATCAGGAAAATAGAAGAATATAAGGAAGAACGTCAAACAGAAAACACAATAGAAGGGAAATGGAATGCAGTACAAACAAAAATTAAGAAAACAGCAGAAGAAATATTAGGGCCGAAGGAAGCTAATAGCACGAAAACGAAATGGTTCGACGAGGAATGTTCATTGGCCATTATCAAAGGAAGAGAAGCAAGAATAAAGTATTTGAAAACAGGCTCCGAAATCGACAAAATAAATTATCAAAAACAAAGAAGATTATACATGAGAATGTGCAGAACCAAAAAGAGACAGTTACTAAAAGAACAAATAAACGACATAGAAGATAGTTACAATATGAAAGAAATAAGAAATTTCTACCAGAAGGTCAAAAAAGAAAAAGGAGGATATAGACAAAAAACCTTGTACTGCCGAGACACAGAAGGAAATTTGATAGGAGATGAAGCAGACAAATTAAAAAGGTGGGCAAGCTATTTCCAAGAGTTACTAAATAACGAAGAAGAAACAGAAAACATAGGATTCAGTACAGATGACGAGACAGAACCAGCTAACCTACTCGAACCAAAACAAGAAGAAATTGATGAAATAATTAAGAATATGAAAAATAACAAGAGCCCCGGTGACAATGAAGTATCTGCAGAACTGATCAAACACGGAGGGGAAAAACAAGATATATACGACCTTATATTAACATGTTGGAAAGAAGAACAGTTACCAACGACGTGGAAAGAAGCGGTGCTGTCCCATTTACAAAAAATCTGTTGTGGTCAGCACAATACCTCTCGGCACTTCCTTTTTTTGGTTACATAAGTATAGTGCGCGAACAGTAATGTTACATTTTTGGGCTTGACAAGCAGATGTGTGGGCCCGTTTCAGAATGATAATTAGTAATTATGTACATAGATGTCAAATGTCAGAAGTTTTCATTAAAAAATTCAAGATTTTCTAAATTTACGTAGTTAATTTATCACCAGGAGTTTAAAATTTACTTGTCGTATACCTTAGATATTTAACATTTAATTCTGCTCCACATGGAATTGGAAAATCACTAAATTTAGGATGAGAAAATATGTATATTTGACATCTATATACATAATTACTAGCTATCATTCTGACATGGGCCCCCATATCTGCTTGTCAAGGCCAACAAAATCACACTGCTCGCGCCCTATTTTATTTAACATTTCTTGTATACCTACACTCTACACCAAAAATTCTACTTACGCATATATCTATTCCTTATATTTAGATTGTTTAATTTTAAATTCATTTTATGAAGAAATTTTGTCCTCTTCTAATTTTTCGAAATGTTTCCAATTCATTGTCAGGATTGACAGAATTTTTGAAGGATATATGTAATATACCTATAATATTAAATATTTAGCTATTAATACTTTAAGAAATAATATAATGTATGTACTTCCCAGAAAAAGTCTTCAGTAATGTCTCCGGATTTCTGACACTGACATTTATCTGTCAGTTACAAACAATTTAAATTTTCAACTATTTTCCATGGCCATTCTTTCGGCTGTAAAATTTATTATAACAGATTATTTTACATATTATATTTCTTTTATCTCTAAATCTATAGAATATATAATAAAATATTTAAATGTATCAGATAGAGAATTTAATTTTCTTTAATATTACCAAGAAAAAAATTCAATAAATATTATTTAGAAGATTTTTTTTTCAAGAATCTTCTACTTCTGGTTGTCCAATTGTTACCAAAACCTTTTCAGATCTTTCCATGAATGTCCGATTGGGAAATACGTAGTTAAACAAATTTAAAGTCTTATAGTTTTTGAGTAACCGTCCTTCCAACATCCCACACACACACACACACACACACACACACACACACACACACACACACATACACACACACACACATACACACACACACACATCCACACACACACACACAGACATCATCGTAAAAATGTTAAAATCGGATTGTATGGACTTTAAAACGTGTTTATTCAATAAAATCTGGATATGCGATTTTTAGCATGAATCCATTACCTCTCTTAGCGAGAGGTAAAAAGGAGACAATTCGAGATGCGAAAATTACCGCGGAATTACCCTGCTGGATGTAACCTACAAGATCCTAACTACATGGATAAATTCAAAGTTGAAGAATGAAATGGAAAACGCCGTGGGCGAATATCAGGCAGGCTTCCGAAAGAACCGATGTACAATAGACCAAATTTTTGTCCTAAAAGAACTGAAAGCTACCCACTACGAAAAAGGACTAGACCTGCATTTACTTTTCATCGATTTTAAGCAGGCCTATGATCTACTAAAAAGAAACGAACTATTAAAGGCACTGGACGAACTAACGATTCCAAAGAAATTGATAAGAATAATAAAAGTTACACTACAAAACACAAGTAGCAGAATAAAAGTGAATAGTCAAAAATCAGATTTGTTCGAGGTTAAATCGGGCCTACGGCAAGGAGACCCCATGTCGTCAACACTGTTTAATCTAGTCCTAGAGGCAGTAATGAGAAGAAGTGGACTGAATAAAAGAGAATTAATATATGACAGGAGACACCAGTGTTTAGCATTCGCCGATGACATCACAATTATTACAAAAACGAAGAAGGAATTACAACTAACAACAAAAAAATTAATACAAGAAGCAGAACGAGTAGGATTAAAAGTCAGTAAGGAAAAAACAAAATACATGCATATGAGCAAAAAAGGAAATATAGCAGAAAGAGAATTAAAAATAACAATGGAAAGCGGAGAGGAATACAGATTTGAGAAAGTGGAGAGCTTTACTTATCTGGGGTCAAAAATCACATCAAAAAGTGGAACTAAGGAAGAAATCAAAGAAAGATTAACGAAAGGAAATAGAACGGTTGGAATGATGAACAGGTTATTGACAAGTACAAACGTATCCAAGAAGACAAAAAAACATATTTACAAAACAATTATATTGCCGACGGTACTTTACGGTAGCGAAACATGGACAATGAACAAACAAGATGAGTCAACGCTGAAAATATGGGAACGCAAAGTACTGCGGAGAATTAAAGAAGAAAATCTATGGAGGAGAAGAACAAATAGAGAACTGGAAGAGATATATGAAGAACCGGATATTACAACACGAGTTAAAATGCAGAGAATAAGGTGGTTGGGCCATGTCGAAAGAATGACAGAAGAAAGAACGCCGAAATGTATTATTAACAGACAACAAGATGGAAAAAAAGAAGATAGGCAGACAAAAAGGGAGATGGCTAGAAGAGGTAAAAAAGGACCTAATTGCAAAAGGACAAAGGAATTGGAAAGTCAAAGTCAACAACCGCGAGGAATGGAGAAGAGTGGTTAGCCAGCCCAGGGCCTGCAAGGCCTGCCGAGCTAATATATATATATATATATATATATATATATATATATATATATATATATATATATATATATATATTATTAGAGTTTTGTTTTTATTTACTTTATAAGTATATTTTTTTATTGTTTTTTTTTATAATTTATGAAATAAATTATTTTTCTAGGGTCGTATATTTTATTCTAGGGGCCCGAAAATTGTTAGCGCCTCGGGCCCGAAACTAGCTTAATCCGGCCCTGACCAAAGGTATTTCCATTATATTTAAATTAGAGAAAAAATCTATTTGATTATTCCCCGAATAGATTTTCTCTTACTATTCCTGTTAGTTTCAACTTGTTTTTAAATTTATGTATTTTTGGGGGATATTACACTTTTTGTATTTAATTTCTTTGTTGCAATCAATTATCTTTATTATAATTAAAATTTATTGTTGTAATCAAATTTAAATTCTCTTTTTTGCAATCATTCTCTGTTATAATAAAAGTTTATTTGTTGTAATTAAGCAATTTTATTTATTCTAATTCTAATTTTAAAATAAAATAGGTTTCCTAAAGCCTTTACTACCTAAGTCGCTGCTGTACAACACACTGTACAGTGCGCCTTGCAGACCTGGCCATATAGCCTAGTCTGCAAGCTAGCAGGGCGCGAGAGTAAATGTACTATTTTTCTTAAACCATTACTGTTTTTCAATAGTATAGGATAGAATAAAACGGGAAAATTCAAATTAGTTTCATAATAGAAATAAAATATTTAGACACTGATCCCATCTTTTGAAATATCACTACATATTCTTTATTACTTTTCAGAAGAACAACTTCTACAAAAAAAATGCACCTCCAACAGGAACTTCCACAACAGTAGAATCCAGTAAGTTGACATTTGCATCACTTTAATTCAGTCACAAATCTATATATTTCAAGTATAATGCACCTTTCTGTATGATAAACATAGATTTTTTATTTCAGCAAAGAGTGATCTTCAAGCTCCAGCATTGCCTTCAATTAATATTAGTATATTTTTCTTCTTTAAAAAAAATATCTAGTAATTTCTACAAGTTATATTTCTTTTTATAAGGTTTTTTCAGGTTGATGACGTGAGTCTTCTGCCTAATCATTTTCACCATATGTACTTAAATACTTAGTAGCATTTTAAGATTATTTGAAAAAATTAATTTTAAACATAAAATATTGTGACGTGCGCCCCTGAGAAAAGTATGCTTGCGCCGCTACTGACAGCATGTTCGCGAACAATGATGTAATCCCTTCGAAAGAACGTACCAGAGCGATGATGCAATCCCCGACGCGTTGAGACATGTTAATTACGCCGTGACCTAATTCTTTTGTATGCAGGTCACTGTCGCGTCCGAGGGTTCTAGAAGTATATAAGCTGTATAAATACCGGCCGAAAGAAAGCGGAGGGACAGTCTGATATATATAAGCAACGAGCAATGAACTTGGTGATATAAATATACAGTTTACCAGTTGTTAACATAAATAAATGTAGTTATATAAATAAGTGTAGTGATATAAATATTGTATAGATAAATAATCGTAGTGTTTAAGCATTGAATAATATTCTTAGTGTTTATAATTATTTAATCATAGTGTTAGTTGTTTTTATTATCTTTTAATATTTAATCCTTAATTAATTATCGTTTAATAAACGTATTCTTTTAGTTAATAATATTTGTCTATGTCTTACACTTCACCCATATAAATAAAAACGTTACAATATGAACAGCAACACTGAAATGGTATTGCGGAATCGGAACAAACTACAACAATCCTCGTTGCCAAGACGGTCGTGGTATCCTATCATTGAATGCTCACTCCTGTTGTATAATCCTGCTTGATGGAAAGCAAGAATATGAAAATATATTTTTATACTAACTTTTTACCTCTCGCCACGCTAAGAGAGGTATTGGATTCATGCTAAAAATCGCATATCCAGATTTTATTGAATAAGCACGTTTTAAGGTCCCTACAATCCGATTTTAACATTTTTACGATGGTGTCTGTGTGTGTGTGTTTTTGGATGTGTGTGTGTGTGTGTGTGTGTGTGTGTGTGTGTGTGTGTGTGTGTGTATGTGTGTATGTGGGATGTTGGAAGGACGATTACTGAAAAACTATAAGACTTTATATTTGTTTAACTACGTATTTCCCAATCGGACATTCATGGGAAGATCTGAAAAGGTTTTAGTAACAATTGGACAACCGGAATTTATTTATTTATTTATTTATTTATTGGAAATAGGAAAACCAACAGTCAAATATGACCAATAATAGGTTTTCACGATTTACATACATGTGGACAGTAGTAGGTTACATAATAAAGAAGTGACAGAAATATAATAAGACTAATAAAAATTAAATATAAAATAATTACATAGACTTAGTAATTAACAGATTATGATTGAAGGTAATGTATAATTAAGCTTCTATATTTATTAATAGATAGACAGAAAAAATCTATGTGCAAAAATTTATTATTGTACATATGACATATTCTATTCACTGGTGAATTTCTGTAATTGTTAGTACGAGTATGGGGCAGTCTGAAGAAATTTCTAAATCTAGTTTTAGTATTACCAACATTTATGTTAAAATGACCAATTATTGAGCAAGACTGTAATTGATTGTTAAAAATTTTGTATAAAAACATAGCATCAGTCAATGTTCTTCTGTTTTCGAGTGAAAGCATATTGAAAAATTTAAGTCTTGCACAGTAATCCGGAAGGTGTAATTTATACCTAGCACATAAAATATATAAGAATTTTTTCTGAATGCTTTCTATTAAATTAATACTAAAACTGTACAGAGGATTCCATATTGTGCTCGCGTATTCTAATTTGGATTTAACCAGACAATTAAAAAGTAAAATAACGCTTGCAGGTTCTTTAAATTTTTTAGTAACCCTTAGTACAAAACCTAACATTCTGTAAGCTGCCTTACTAGTAATTTCAATATGTGGGGTCAATAATAGCTTAGTGTCGAAATAAACGCCAAGATCTTTAATTAATTTTTTGTTGGATAAACGTGAGTTGTTGATAGAATAATCGTGTTGTAATATGTTTTTATTTCTGGAAAAATTTAGGACGCAGCATTTTGAAATATTTAAAGAAAGAAGGTTATTTCGACAATATTCAGAGAGCCTGTTTAGATCTTCTTGGAGTTCTGTTGCGTCTTGTAAATTATTAATTGCCTTGAAAACCTTGAGATCATCAGCATAGAGTAGGAATCGGGAATTTTTAAAACATTTACCTATGTCATTAATAAATATGTTAAACAGTAACGGACCTAAGTGTGAGCCTTGAGGGACTCCGGATGTTACATTAATAATATTAGAATTGTAACCGTTACATACAACAAGCTGAGATCTATTAGTAATGTATGATTCTACCCAACGCAACAATGAACCATGAATACCTAATTTATTCAATTTACAGATCAGAGTGGAGTGGTGAACTCGGTCGAAAGCTTTCCTGAAATCTGTATAGATAGTGTCAACCTGTGTTCTTTTGTCCATATTGGCAGAAAGAAATTCAGTTAGTGGAATTAGATTTGTTAATATCGATTTACCGGCGCAAAACCCATGTTGTTCAGGAATAATAAAATTAACTAATTGATTGTTTAGTTTTTTTGCCACTAAAGCTTCAAAAATTTTGCCAAATGTTGACAAAATAGAAATAGGTCTGTAATTAGTTACATCGTTAATATTGCCAGATTTTAGAATTGGTGTAATATGTGACATTTTCCATTTATTAGGAAAAACACCTAATTTTAAAGACTGGTTATATAAAATTAGCAAAGGTTCAGTTAAATAATTAGCACAATTTCTTATAAAGATAGGTGGAATTAGATCTGGGCCACAACCCTTCGAGATATTAATATTAGATAGGTAGCTTAAAATGTCATTATGCTCGAGAGTTATTGAATTAATGTTCAATGTAGAGTTATTCTTATTGTAATTGTCAATACAAGGTGAATTGTTGTCTTTATTATCGATATAAACTGATTGAAAAAAATTTGCAAAGGCATTACATATTTCAGGTCCACTTTCGAATGAAGTATCATTGTAATTAACTACATTAGGAATACCAGATTTATTTTTCAATGTTTTGGTATAAGACCAGAAATACTTTGGAGCTTTTTTAATTCCCTGTTCTATATTATTTAAATAAGTTTTGTAGTCCTTTGAAATTGTTATTTTTGCGCGATGACGAAGTAGTGAAAAAGTATTGTAGTCTGATAACCTTTTATAAGTTATCCATTTTTTGTGATATTTATTTTTTTCTTTTATAAGTTTAATTAATTGTTTAGAAAACCAAGGTGGATACTTACTTTTATTTAATGAAATGGAAGGGACGTGATCATTTACTAAATTATGAATAATGTTATAAAAGTTATCCAGATTGGTATCAATATCATCGCTACTTAATATAGTCTTCCATTCTACACAGCTTAATTTAAATATTATGTCTTCGTAGCTACATTTTTTGAAATTGTATTTAACAATATTATTAGTTATTAATTGTCTGTTAACTTCAAAGTTAATATTTATTAGTAAAGCTGGGTGATGAATACTGGAATTAGAAACAGGAGAAAGACAATGTTCTACTTTACAGTTGACTGTGCTTAGTACAAGGTCCAAAGTTTTCTGTAAGCCATTTCTTATACCATTACATTGAAATAGACTACATAAATTTAACATATTAACGAACTCATTGTTTACAATATTTCGTCTCGAGATGGATGGGTCGAAGGTGTTGTTGTTACTATTCCATTCAATATGTGGCAAATTGTAGTCACCAATGATTATAAAATTGTCATTAGGATAATTTGTTGACAGTTCGATGATTTTGTTAAAATGATGAACGTAGACATCTGGTTGGGAAGCTGGAGGGATATACACACAGCACACATGAGTTTTAGTCTGAGATGATGACGAAACTGATACCCAGATGTCTTCTGCGATGGAGTTCCAAGGACGGATTGAAGATTTTAAATAGTGAGCCACCAGGATTAATACGCCGCCACCTTCACATTTGTTAGGGTCATGTCTATCGCGACGATACACTAGATATTTATTGTTGTCGCAAATTTCGGAGTCTAGAATACTGTCATTAAACCACGTTTCGGTTAAGAAAATTAAATCATAATCACAACATGATATGTCGTTGTAAATTTCACGTAGTTTAGTTTTGATTCCTCCTACATTTTGGTAGTAAATGTTTAAAACAGCCATTTTTAAAGCATGGTTTTTTTAATTTTTAATATTTAATTTTTAATATTTTTATGTTTAATTTAGTTTAGCAAGGTCCTTAGGGGTATTAATTATAATTATAGGCGAATTTTCAGATTTACGAACAAATATTTTTGATGATTTAACCCAAACAAATTTAAAGTTGTGTTTACTCGCTTCAGTTTTAGTGTCACGTAAAAGAATTTTAGTTGCTGGAGTCAGATGGTCGTTAACATAAATTTTATTATTTGTAGTGAAATTTAACAATGATGAGTTTATGTTTTTTTTATTTTTGGCATATGATACAAATTTTTCTTTTTTTAGTCTTGAAATGAAGCGTACAATTATATTTCTTGGCCTGGAATCATCGTGTTTAAAGTGCGCCACTCTATGTAAAGCATCGATATCGTCTTCTTTAATAGGACAGTTGATAACGTTGCCTAAGTTGTTCAATACTTCCATTAAATTTTCATTTTGCTGTTGTGGTATGCCAGTGATTTCTATATTGTTTGCACGGGACCGTTGTTCCAAATCAGCAATTTTGAGTTTCAATGAATCATTTTCCTCTTTTAATGTGTCTACTAATTGCATTTTTTGGGATATAGTGCTTAGGTTCTTTTCAAAATCGTGAATTTTATCGGATACGAATGATACAGATTTTTTCAGATCATTTATGGCGTCCATGATGTTAGACAGTGTTAGATGTTGAGGATCGTTGTTAGTGAATGCTGCTGGATTTGGAGTTTTGCACGTACTGCACACCCAAGGAATGTTATCATTAGATGATAAAGTATTTTTTTGCTCAATTGGCAGGGATAAGCAGGAAAAATGATAATGGTTTAGACAACCACCACTGCATTTTAGTCCAGTGTTTTGCCGGTTAATGTTAGACTTACAAATATGACATTGATTTATTATTTATTTTGAATTAGAAGATTCTTGAAAAAAAAATCTTCTAAATATAATTTTTTGAATTTTTTTCTTGGTAATATTAAAGAAAATTAAATTCTCTATCTGATACATTTAAATATTTTATTATATATTCTATAAATTTAGAGATAAAAGAAAATATAATATATAAAATAATCTGTTGTAATAAATTTTACAGCCGAAAGAATGCCATGGAAAATAACTGAAAATTGAAATTGTTTGTAAATGACAGATAAATGTCAGTGTCAGAATGTATTAATAATTAAATATTTAATATAATATAATATAGGTATATTACACATACCCTTCAGAAATATTGTTACTTCCGACAATGAAATGGAAACATCTCGAAAAATTAGAAGAGTAGGACAAAATTTCTTCATAGAATGAATTTAAATTTAAAAAATCTAAATATATGGAATAGATATAAGTAGAATTTTTTGGTGTAGAGTGTAGGTATACTAGAAATGTTAAATACATTAGGCGCCGAGCAATCATGCGACTTTATTGGCCTTGACAAGCAGATATCGGGGCCCATGTCAGAATGATAGCTAGTAATTATGTATATAGATGTCAAATATGATAATTTCTCATTCTAAATTTAGTGATCTTCCAATTCCATGTGGTTTATTTTCCTCGACAAGTAAATTCCACACTCCTGGTGACAAATTAACTACGTGAATTTAGAAAATCTTGAAATTTTTAATGAAAAATTCTGACATTTGACATCTATGTACATAACTACTAATTATCATTCTGAAACGGGCTCCCACATCTGCTTGTCACGGCCAATAATGTAACATGACTGTTCGCGCCCTATACTTATGTAACCAAAAAAAAGGCGAGAGGTATTGTGCTGGCCGCAACAGATTTTTTATTGTTTATTATATTAAATGATAAACACAATTTGAAAGATATACAAAATTATGAAAACACAATAAAGATATTCCTTCCATATATGTCCATAAATTAATTTAATAGTAGTGTCACAGACGCAATATATATTAAATTATAAATAAATTAATAAAATAGGTAATTTATTAATATTCACATGTTATCTTATTTCACTCATAGTATTTGAGGCACTCGTCTTTCCTATTCATGTATATGGCTATATTTTTTACTCATGTAACTATTATTTACGTCCATTAAAAAACTTACACCTTTTTTTGAAATAAAGTATATATTTCTTACACAATAAAAGTGTCAAAAATAATGTACTTTTTAAATGCAAACTAGTGTAGAATAAAAAAATGTATGCAATTGGGGTAAAAAAAGTGTAGTTATCAATTAAATATCAAAAATTATAAACGCAACTAAATTCAAAAATATACTAATACCTAAAATAAATATGCTTAAATGTATTTACTCTTTATTATGTTTTCATATTGTTTGTTTTAAATTGTGTTTGTCACTGAGCATGTTAAAAATAAATAATTTATCACGAAAAGATATGGGATGGTCAAAAAATAGAGGTAAAAAATTTAAAGGTGGGTAATGTAATACATCTCAGAACAATAAAAAATGTTCATATAAAAATATATCCGAAAATGCGTAGTTTCAGAACTATAGCGATTTTATTATTTTATTTCTATCATATACAACTAATACTTTTATCCTTAAAATAAAATCATAGTGGCCGTAACAATGAAAAACACTCAATTAAAAATTATAAAAAAAGTTCAAAATGTCCACCTTGAACCTCCGATTTGGAAAATTCTCCTCGCACAACCATTTAGCACGACCGAATATTAAACGGATATTTACTAATTCTTGAATTGTTATAAACAATAACAATAGTTATGACAATTAGTGACAAATAGACTATCTTCGACTGTTTTTTATTGTTACTTATTTTTAGGATAAAAGTATTAGTTGTACTTATATGGTAGAAATAAAATATTAAAATCGCTATAGCTATGAATCTACACCTTGCGGGATGCATATTTATATGAACTTTTTCTGTTTCGAGATGTTATTACCCACCTTGAAATTTTGGATCTCTATATTTTGAACATCTGTATATCGATGGTGACATGGTAATAACACGTATCTGACATTTTTGGAAAAAATAATATTTTTGGTGCACTTGTTGAAAAATATGAAAGCGCATGCGTTGTTAAAACCCTGTAAGTGAAAGAAAATTTTAAATACGTCTAAAATGCATTTGCAATAACACGTATCTAATAACGTTCAAAAATGACATGTAATAACACGTAACCGTTATTCATACAACGCAAAATATCATGCTGTTAGTTTGAGGGTGCATTCTTTTCACGGTTTAGACTAAATAAGAGGTTGTGACAATTAAATATTCAAACTAATACAAATCATGACTAAGTTTATAGTAATCATGTTTAATTTGTTATTTTACCATTTAATTCGATTACATTCGCCAATATTCAATAAACTTAAGTTACGTGTTATTACAACTAAAGCGTTTATCATTGTATAATAAATTGTTACAGATACGTGGTATTATAAAATTTTAAAATGGAAAAAGTACCTGAAAATAGAGCTCAAAAAATGGTTTCCCTGGCTTTGAAAACAATAAATAACACTAAGCAACAAAGGGATAGCAATTCCAGTTCTTCGAATAATGTAACAATTACAGCCGAGGATATACTTAATGTAGATATTGTTTTCAACAGTAGCAACCGGGAAATTCCAATAGATTTTGGAGACATCTTCTGTTCTAATAAATGAAGTTGTTGATTATTATCAAACGCCGGAGTATTATATTGATGAACTATGTTCAGAAAATTTGGATTGTATTGAGGGCGGATTCCATGAAAAAAATAAAAACAGTATTAATGAGAATTTCGAACTACCTCCCAAATCACTATTAATTCATGATAAGTGTGATTCAGATTTTGAACTTGAAAATACAGAAACTGACGAATCAACTCAAGAAACTAACAAATCAACTGAGACTAAATATAATGGAAATGAAAACACTAATCCAGAAGTTAATATTGAAGAAATTAAGAGAAAGCGAGAGGATACTAAACGAAAACGAGAAAAACGTTGGCTACAAAAGAATTAATCAAAAAGTGTTACATAATGTACCAAGAAAACAAAGAAAATTGGAAGAAGCATGTAACTCTGTACTGTGCAAGAAATCAAAGAAACGCCACTGTATTTTATTTTCCATTAATCATCAAAAACAATTTTTTTGATAGTTTTTGGAAACTCAGTTGGAAGGAAAAGAAACTATACGTAACTAGCTTAGTTGATCAAAAAACAAAAAACAGAGAAACTGTTGAACAATCGAGAAGAAATGTCACTTATGTATACCATTTGAAATATAATAAGGAAGTGAAGAAAGAGGTTTGCAAAAAGATGTTTCTAGGAACGCTGGGAATGAAAGAATGGATAGCACATAATTGGATTCATAAAAGTAAACATGGAATTTTCCAAGGGCAGAAAAGGCAATATTCAATTGATACTTCTGTCCAAACAAAAAAGGATCATTTGTCCGAATGGTTCAAATCTCTACCTAAAATGCCCTCACATTATGCAAGGTAAGATAGCAAAAAAAAAATATTTAGAAGGGGATTTCCTACCACAATGTCTGTGTTTAAACTATACAAAGAAAAATGTGTAGAGGAAGGTATTGTCACATTATCACGATCAATGTTTAATGTTATTTTTAAGAAACTCAATTTATCAATATTATATCTAAATTAAACCAAGTTAGCCCAGAAGAGTATTGTAAACACATAGCTGATAAAGATCGAGCGCGACTTGAGAAAAATAGCGATAAGGAAAAAGCTAAACACGGATTACTTTACGCCTTTGTAATTGATCTGGAAGCGATACAAATGTGTCCAAAAATTGAAGCTAGCGCCTTATATTATTCACAGAGAGATTGAAAGTTCATAATGTGACGTGCGCTCCGGAGAGAAGAGTATACGTACGCCGCTGAAAGAATGTATTAGAGCGATGACGTAATCCCGGAATTGTCGCTTCGAAGGCTTCTAGAATGATATGAGCTGTATAAATACCGGCCGAAAGAAAGCGGAGGGATAGTCTCATATATACAAGCAACTAAAAATGAACTCAGTGATATAAATAAACAGTTTACAAGTTGTTAACATAAATAAATGTAGTTATATAAATAAGTGTAGTGATATAAATGTTAATTAAATAAATAATCGTAGTGTTTAAGCTTTTAATAATATTCTTAGTGTTTATAATTATTTAATCATACTGTTAGTTGTTTTTATTATCTTTTAATATTTAGTCTTAATTATTCATCGTTTAATAAACGTATCCTTTTAGATAATAATATTTGTCTATGTTTTACACTTCACCCATATAAATAAAAGAAACTTTACAATAATTTTACACTTTATAATTTAGGAATTTCACAATATACCTGCTATTGGTGGCATGAATGTGAAGGTGAATTATTTTCGTCAATATTTACATCCATAATAATTAACCATTTAAAAACCCATTGTTTAACAGAAAAAAAACTATCGTTATTTTTTCTGATGGTTGCGGCTATCAAAACAGAAATGCAGTTTTATCCAATGCTCTACTACATTTTGCTGTAACGAATAACGTTAATGTTGAACAGAAATATTTGGTAAAAGGCCATACGCAAAACGAATGCGAAAAAGAAGCTCGCCTCAAACCAATGCCATTAGATGTGTGTTATTTAAATTATACTATGTTTTTAATTATGCTGACAAGAGATATCAAAAATACTTTTCAATTAGACCAGGATACAAGAAAAACGATCCAGAAGTGAAAGATCTGCGTGCTATTTGTTATGAGCAGAGCGGATTAATAAAATACAAGTTGAACTTTAATGATAACTACCAAGAATTAATCCAAAGAGCAAACAAAAATATTCAATCTGTAAACTACGAGAAGTTGTATAAAAATTCTATGAAGCTTTCGAAATGGAAAGATTCACAAAAACTAAAGACTGTTCTTCCTCTAGATACTCATGGTTTTTATGACCAACTTCCCCATGAATCCGAGCTGGAAGACAGGAAAAAAAGCCAAATATAAGTGGTTTTTTGTGCTAGTCTTTATTAATTGAACCTTTATTTAAGCTAAAGAACAGTAATTTTTTTTTCATTATTATATAAGAAACGCTGTGTTCTTGTTATTTACTTCCAAATAAATTTAGTTTCTTTTATACCAAAAGTTTTTATATTATAATTATTGTTTCGTCAGTACTAAACATCATAATATCAAAACACATATCTGCAAAAAAAGTATTATTATCTTTACAAACAACACGTATGTGCAGCAGAATGTAAAAATTATGATATTTTATAATATTTTATACGTGTGTAGCTGAGAAATGTAATAACTTTAAATGTTTATTTATTAAAACCAATTAATATTTTGCTAATAAAACACAAAACAGTTTTAAGTGCTTCCTGACAAATTGTACGTATATTACACTTACGTGATATTGCTATGTCACCATCGATATTCAGACACTTGCTTTTTACATTGTACCGTAGTGCTTTTACTTTGTAACGTAGTGCTTTTAGAATAAAGTCCTTAGATTTATAAAGTACCGCCATCCATAGAACCTATGTGTTAAAGAGAGATAGCTATATTTTTGCCCAAAAATTATGGCATATGGATTTTTCATTGTCAACTATGTAATTGACAGGTATAGGTTAAAAGTCAAGAATTGTAAGACCTTTACCTTTATTTTATTTTTAAAATGCCTGGGTATTGTATCAGGTTGCGAAAATAGAAGTGCAAAAGTTTTAGATTATTCAGCTTATTAACTGGTAAAAGAAATACAAATAGAATACCATTATGGACGGATTTACCGCTTAAAGCTTTGAAAGTGTAAAAACTATAACAAATAATATAGATAAATTAAATAAACTGACAAAACTGAAAGAGTATTGAAAATATTTTTCGAGGATCCAAAAATAGAGTTATGTAAATATATTTATATACAACCGGTAAATAAAGTTAACTTTATTCTTATCAAAATCATTAATTAATGTGCTTCATTATTTCCCGAGGGAAATAAAAATGACAAGTACTCCCTAGGAAAATAAAGTGATAATTTTATTTTCTTAGTGTTCAATTCTTAATTGATATTAACATACAAATATGTAGAATATTATCAATTATAATTATTTTGAAAAAAAATATAATTGTTTTGTGAAAAATTAAAAAAATAGATTTTTCGTTTATAGGAATTTGCTTCATTTTTACTAGTTTCACATGCTGTTAGTCTCTTTTGTAAGCTAAATAACAAATTTTTCCGTTTGTATATAAAATATTGTATATAACACGGGAGTAAAGTGTCATTATTTGCCTCAAGCTATTGCATCCCTCGGGCTGCGCCCTCAGGATTCTATATTCGCTCTCGACAAATAATGACGAACCTTACTCCCTTGATATATAAATTACTATTATCTACGACAGTGCGCTAATACGCAATTGGTACACTAACTTAAATGTCATTATGAGTTTCATATAACACTGAGTGTCATTATGAATTTCATAATGGCACTGAGTGTCATTATGAAATATTCATTTTGTAAGACAATAGAAATTCAATCAAAATTTATATTTTTTATTATGAAATATCTTAAAAATAACAAAAAAAATTATAGACATTTACAACAATTTTTTTACAATTTGAAACATTAATTCCAGAAGATGCCGAATTTTTTGAGAGAAAATTAATTTCTTGATTAGTAGAACTTGTTGAAGAGCCAATATTTGATATGGTAGTGGCCCCCAAAATATTTGACGCTACTTTCTTCTTGTTTTCTACAGAACTTTCTATGTATGCCTCGGCTACTGTATTTGAACGCCAACCACCATGTCGTTTAACGGTCAATAAATCCGCTTCTAAATCTGCTAGTAACGACGCAAACGATCTCCGAAAACAGTGACCGGTGTATTGCTGGTGATTTGGAAGACACAATAAAGATGCTATAGTGCTTGGCATTTTTCCAAATATATAAACGCCAACCGGCTGTTTAAAACATTTTCCATTCCTGTATGCGACAAAAAATCGACTGTGAGCTGTGTTACTCGGCCGAAGCCCTACATATCTCCGAACCATTTCTACCGTATTTATGTCTTCAATATTCCCACTTGTAACAAAAAATTCTCTAGATATTTTTGTTTTCATCTTTGGAATTATGATATGAATGCATTGTCCTTCATCTTTTACATTTTGTAAAATTAAATTGGTTAATTCTTTGCGCTTACAGGCACCCGCAAGTCCAATAATTAATATGTAACTTTCATCATCAAGTAATTTTTATCATCCATTTCCAGAAAAAAATTAGTAATATCATATTTTCTTAAAAAAATTGATTTTTTTGGCCGAAATCCTTCTGATTGTCTTTTCAGAAATGCAATTAAATGGGTATATTTAGAGATATCTACATTTTTCTTCACTGAAATTACTGAGCGTAACATTGAATAATATACCCAAAGCGACGACGGTTTGCGTTCTTTTGAAAGGTATTCAAAATATACTAAAAGGACCTTTTCATTATAGTAGTTCTTTATTCCTTTACCGTTGCACCATTCCTCCAGTTTTATATAAGCTTGCTTGTAAGCTTCTCTTTATTTTTCAGGAATAAGAGAAGCCACAACATTTTCGGCACCGGCTTCAATCTCCGATGGCACACTATCTGATTCGGAGTCACTCATTTTATCTTGGAAACTTAGGTAAAATGTACCCGTATATTAAAGAATTTGACATAACTATAAATTGGTTTTTTTTCTTCAAACAAACAAACGTAGTAACCATAACAATGAATAAAATGAACCCTATAGCCTACCTTATTAATACGTATTAATAACGTAGGCTACGAATGAACATTTCAATGTTTCTCATTATGTCAAAAATTAAATGATAAATGTATTTTAAGATCAATTTAAACTGTCGTAGATAAAACATTGAAGGATACACGTTTGATATAGCCTAATAATGAAACTTGTGTGATTAAAACACTCGGCTCATCGCCTCGTGATTTAAATTCACACGCGTTTCATTATGAACGCTATATCAAACTTGTATCCTTAATATCTATTATAAACCCGAACTATTGACCCGAAACTAAGAGAATACAATTTTATGCAATAAAATAACATTAGAATCGCTTACGACTTTAATGAACTAAGAAAATGGTACTCCAAATATGTCTCAATATACTTTGTAAAACAATTGTAAAATTATTTTTGAGAAGTAGAATATAGCCAAAATATTGCTGTGCGAGCTATTTTAAAATAAATTGTTTTAATACTGAAATTAACTGGGAACACACACATTGTCCTAATGTTCATACATCGCCCTGTTCATTTTTTGTTTTGTCCAGTTTCCTAACGTTCAAATCTTGACCATGAAGTTGGCGCAGACGAACTTGGCGCGCTTACAGTTTAAAAAGTACATTCCGGAGTATAAAATGTACATGAAAATTATTTATTGAATTGGAGTAGGTAGAGTTGTTAGTATTTTTTAAAAAAAATTGTACTGCGGAGTGTAATTTTTAAATTGTGAGCGCGCGAAGTTCATCTGCGTTAACTTCATGGTCAAGATTTGAACGTTATGAAACTGTACGGAAACAAGAAATGAACAGGGCGATGTATAAACATTATGACGCTTCATACCTAGGCAATTAAATTTTTATCTTTAAGAAATATAATTATGTGCGTTTCCTTTTTAATAAATATGTACATTTAAAAAATACATAAACAATCTACATAGTTATTTCAAATCATTTCAAATTTGGCGGGTAATTTTGCCCAAAAATGGCGGATGTTGTTTAGTCCCATATATTTATTAACTAATATATTGCTAATGCTCCTATCGTTTACGTAGAAACTAATTCAAGTCTAGACTGAGAGATGGGAATATCATTTCTGCATAAGTCTATCTGTCTCTAATTCTGGATCCCTGATTATGCGCATACACGTAGCATTGGCTAACGCTGATAGCGATTAGGTAGGTGATAATATTATCTGTGATAGCGACTGCCAGTTGATTCGGCGGGTGCGTTCCAAAATCATGCCATGGAGTACGGAATAGTATCTTAGAGTATATAAAAACCGAAACCACGGTTCTGGTAACGGACTGGTTGCAGTCACGTGACTATTTTTAATGAAACACTTCGGTTTCATTCGGTTCTCAAAATTATAACATAACCTCTAAACCTAGATCATATGATAGTAGCGGCAACTCTAAAATATTTCGGACAATGAAAGAAAACGTTTTATTTATGGATTTATTACTTTAACAAGTAGTGATAAAGCAGTGATGATGAACAAATAAAACAAATAGTTACACAGTTATTGCCGTCTATAAAAAGCAAGTTAAAAATTATTAATTTTGCGAAATAACTATTATATTATTGAATTATTGTTTGTTTTTGTTAGGGATGAGGGATGAGACCTAGAATAGAAGAATATGTTGAAATAATTACAGTGCCGAGGTATTTCGATCACATTTCCGGATGAATAGAAACACTTTTTATTTTTTATTAAATTTCAATGGAGGCAATTTAACATCTCCCGTTTCCTTAAGAGGTCGCCCAAAAAAAGAAGCCGAATTACAGCTTCTACTTGCAATTTGGTATTTAATACAAAAATAATATAAATTATGTATATTGCATACATATAAAATGTATGTAAAATAAAAATATATTCTTTTTCTATTTCGGTGTTCTTATGGTTCTATAAACGCACTGTTTTGTACTTCAAACACGACGTTTAGAAGATCTATAAGCGTACTATTTTTGGCGCCTTTCATGTTCTAGAGTTGGTAGTCATGCTTTCATAACTGACAGATGACAGGTAACCTCAAAATGGTAAGTTGTTGATAATATTTCAACATATTACTTTTAATTATGGATTTTTATACCTTCTTTAGGTGATAGGACTAGAAAGAAATATAATATTAATTTCACAACCAGAATCAGACCTTGAATCATAAATACAATACACCTTGCAATACACTAATTAATCAATAGTTGACAAAATATAAAATTTCAATTGTTAGCGAGAAACGTTACCAACATAAACATAACTAACAAAAAAAATACCTAGTCATAATTTGACGTCGCAATTTAAATAAATTTAATCGTAAAATTACCTCAATAGAAAAAATAGTATAAAAAACACGTATCATAAGGCCTGTTGACGCACTCGTCCTTTGTAAAACTCGCCTAGCGGCTCGTTTTCCAAACTTGGACTCGTACGTTAACAGATTGCCTTATGATACTTGTGTTTTAATGTACTATTATATAACGAAAATCAAGTTCCTTAATAAACTAACAATTGCATTAATGTGTACAAACACAAAAAAGATTACCAGGCGTGACTGAAGTTTTGGGTAAATACGTAAATATAACCCAACATTTATTTATGTTTTAGAAAAGGATAGATATACGTAACCGAGCTAAAAGAATGGTTACGCTGGTTGCAACAACTTTAACCGTTACCATGTTTCATTAATCCACAATTTACATCTTTTGATATTTTTTGAACACTTTCGGTTAACCATGGTTAAAATTTGTTATTTTTGGAATATACCCTATGTATGTATCTACTATTTATTTTGTGTGTAAATTCTTGAACATAAATATTAGTAATAATAAATAACAATGAGATATTCTAGTACTGAATTTGAATTAAAAATTGACTTTGTTGTACTGTAAAAATAATAGGAATTCAATCTGGTCAGGATTAATTTATTTTGGTGAAGGTAAAGAGTAAAAGAAATAATTTCTAAAATATTTATTGATTTCTAAATGACACAATTTTGTTGAACTTATTTCTTATATAATCGTTTTTCTCTGAAAGTAACTTAGTCGCGTAATAAAATCTAATTTTTAAAAATGTATCAATTATAATTTTTATAATTTACGTTTGATGATTATCTAAAATGGTTTGTTCTTTGACGTGGTTTAAAAATTCTGTTGTATTAAACACATATGTAAAACATTGTTGATATACGTTATGAACCATCTGGTGTTTTAGTTTTTTATTTTTAAACATTTGTTCTTGGTTTTCTCTTAATACTCTTTCAGCCTTTTTACAAATAAATATCATGTCTTTTGAGGGGTATAGGAGATTCCTCCGATTTTTTTTATGTTAATTAATATTCTCTCTTTTATCATTGCACAAAAAATAGTCCCAACAAAATGAGCTGATGTTCATTTTTTAATTTTTCTTACAACATATCCCGCTATGTATTCTACTACATTTTCAACATAGGTATTTAGACCCCACATTTTATTAATATAATCATGGTCAAATCTACTGACACTCACAGACTCTTTTCCATAAACAGGATTTTTTAAATTTTCCCTTTCGAAGAGACCTGTAATATGTTTATGTCGTCCACTAAGCAATTGGCATGTGTTTAATACAACATAATTTTTAAACCATGATAAAGAACAAACCAATTTAGACAACCACAAAACGCAAATAATAAAAATTAGATTTTATCACGAGACGAAGTTACTTTCAGAGTTGAGTTATTTAGAAATCAATAAATATTTTAGAAATTATTTCTTTTACTCTTTAGCGTCACCAAAATAAATTAACCCTGACCAGATTTAATTCCTATTATTTTTACTGTACAACAAAGTAAATTATTTTATATATATTTCATTGGTATTTATTATTACTAATATTTATGTTCAAGAATTTACACACAAAATAAATAATATATTACTTAATTTCTCAGATTTATAGTTATCAGCGGTAATAATAAATAAGGGTTAAGTTCAAAATAGCTTCTTTTTAACACAGGAATAGCTATTCGTAGTTTACCACAAATTTATAATAATAAACATAGAATAAGACAACTCTAGAATAAACCCTTCATAAACGTCATTTTAACTCAGGGTTAAGAGATATTCTTGGAATACCTAATCTGGGAATACGAAATTATATATTATTACCGCTGAATACTCTTACTCTACTCTACTCCGTACTCTATGGCATGATTTTGGAACACACCCGCCGGATCAACTTGGCAATCGCTTCGCTGTCAGCGTTAAACAATAGAATTCAAATATTCCGTGCATGCGTATAATCAGGGAACAAGAATTTGAGACAGATAGACTTATGTAGAAATGATATTCCCATCTCTCAGTCTAAGCTTCAAGGAGAGCAAGAGATCCGCAATATATTAGTTAATAGTTATATGGTTAGTCCTTCATATATCTCGTTAGTTGTTAGTTCACTTTAAAATTTATTCATTAGCCATCTATTGTCATCAAATGAAACTAAGTGTGATGGCATCTTGTGACGACTAGGGAAAACCGACCATCCAATTTTAAGAATTTAAAAAGCTGTGTTTTAAAAGGTAGGATTTTAAATTAGAGATTTTTGAACTATCCCGCCATAAGTAGTTTACAAATATTAAATATCAAAGGCAATAATTTCTATAGTGGCGACCAGGGTTGAGATGATTTAAATCAGTTGATTAAAATCATGATTTTAATCGTTGATTTTAATCAAGTGATTTTTATTTTAAAAAATCATGATTAAAATATTGAAATTTAAAAAAAATATATTTATTCTATACAAAAAAACAGAACCTAATTTGAAAGAAAATAAAAATATTATGGCACTTTTATAATATCTAAGTGTTATAATGCTTAAAAAGGAATACTAATTTAGCTGCTTTTTCATTGCCCAGTCTGTTTCTGATATCCGAATGAACGAGGCCAGAGGAAGAAAACAATCTCTCTATATCTGCAGAAGACGCACAAGCACACAAAACAGAAATCGCTGTAGGTAGCACTTGCATAATTTCTGGAACATTTTCTTGGGATCTCCATCATTGTATTGCTGTTACATTTTTGATTATTTCGTCCGAAAACATAGTTTTGTGAAAAGGGTCCGACCTGGCTTTCAACTTAATTATCAATGGTAATAATCCTGTGTCTGGAAGAAACAATATCTAAAGCATCTCTCTTTTCTTCAGGCAGTAATGAATATTCTTTGTTTATTGTGGGATCCAATATATATGCCAAGAAGTGAAAAGGGGTTAAAACTTGGTCATATCTTTTTTTAAATAGTTGATATTAACGCGAACTTCTTTCCTCTTCAAAGCTGTCAAAAATAGCCATTATTTTTTTTTCACGTTTGACCTGCTTGAGATAAACATGCACCTTTCTGTTGTATTGCGTCAAGGGCTGTAGAAATTGTCTTTGCCAGTCTTTTAATATAGATATCTGATACTTTTTTTAAAAATCACTGGATCAATTTCTTCTCTTTGCAAGTTTCGACGAAGTCGAAAACGGAACTTGAAAATATTTTTTCATAATAAGTTTGACGAAACAAGACAGGAACAGTTAGAAAATATGTATGTAATTAAGAACTAACCTAAAATTAAATTTAAAAAAAAATCAAAAAAAAACATGATTTTTTTTAAATTTGCCGATTTTTGATTTTTTTTTAAATCATGATTTTTATTAACCCTGGTGGCGACATCTGTTTTTCAATAGTTAAATGGCTAGGTATATACAACGTCATAATGTACACAAATCGCCCTGTACATTCCCTGCCAAGCACTGTGTCATAACGTACAAATCTAGCCCATGAAGTTGGCGCGCATCAAAGTGTACATTTCTTGCCTTAAGGTAGTTATATCGTGAAACCATTATATCAGAATTAATTGAAATTTTAAGTACATCTCAATTGAAGTATAATATATCTACTCTCCAAGTTTTAAAACAATTCACCACGCGGTACCTGAGATTTGCAATTAAATTTGGCCTTTTTAACACGTGAAGAATAGGAAATGGCAAAATAAACACAACATTTTAAATTATAACTTTTATATCCACTATGACATTTAATCGAAAAACTAGTATGTTATAGTAAACTAATTAACGGATTTTATGTAAAAATTAGAAAATTATTTACCACCCAGATTTAATTTTATTGTCTCTAGAAAATTTTAATCTGAAGATATGATAAATAGGTAGAATTATACTTGACAACCATGTACAAGCGTTTCAGATGAAGTATCAGTTAAGTTAACACCCGCTTGGTATTAGCGAATAAGAGGTGATCTTAGGCTAAAGGAATTTCAGACGTACATTCGAAAGAAATATTTTTGAAATTGGTATTTTATGTGAAAAGCATGAAAACTTTAAACAGTATAATACTACTTTTGTAATTTTAAGAAAGAAATATATTTATTTGTTTTGCAGTTTCCATTTGTAGTTTAGAATTAGTATTATATCTTAAAATATCTTACTACTTTTATACCCGAATGTACCAATAAATGTCTAGATACGACGATGCCACAGTTATTCTTCAACATTGAAATACGACACTTGTGTATGTGTTAGTGCGAGTGGTACAGTTCAAAAAAAAACTTTTCTATGGAAAAATAAAGAAAATTCATATGTTACAGTCGTTGATATTAGCTTTTAACTATTTTGATGCAATCTGTTTATATAATGTAATGTTAAAAAATATAAGTTATTGCAAATATAAACTGTATTAGCTTAATTTTTATTTTGAACATAGAATAAGTTTTTGAATAGGTACACTCGAGTGACAACTACCTTAATGCCTAGGTCACACCTGTATGATTCTGTACGATGTACGATGAAAATCGAAATGTACGATGAAAAACTATAGGCACGGGGTCACACTTGTATGACAAAAACCATATGAAAAAGTTATCTTCTTTAGATTATTCAACTGATACCATGTATTACTCATTTCACGACGAAGCTTTCGAACACAGTTAAACCTATGTTCATTCATGTTTATTGTTTGGATGTTTGAGACGCTTGGTTTTATATATTTTTTTCAACCAATTCTTGGTCCACACAAATCTTTTTATTTTGTTAATAAACATACACGCAGACATTAAAATTATGGTTTCGTCGGAACTACTACTCGATATCATGTTCGTCAATGTAAAAATTATTTATAAAATGACTATTTGCTTGATTCAAAATAAACACATTCAAAAACTAATTATCCCAAAGAAAAATATAATATAGGTATAAGTATAAATATATGAAATATTATAAACAATACGGTATAAAAATTGCTAAATAAAACAAAATATGATATAAAATAAAGGAAATTATATTACTAAATTACCTGTTTACTACAAGAAAAGAAAATTAATAATAAAAGCTACAATACTAATGCAAAAAAGCAACACAAAAAACTAAACAGATTATAAACAAAGATAAGAAAAGTCAAGATTTAAAAAAAACATTAACCTAAAATTCTCAAATGTCAAACAAATACAGTGAATTGAGATCCACTAGTATTGAAATGCATAGTCGTGAAATTAGTAGCAAATATTTCATATGATTCTGTACGACGAAAATAGAAACGCTTCTATTTTTCATCGTACACGGCAAGTTTCATCGTACATCGTACAGAATCATACAGGTGTGACCTAGGCAATGCATCGTCAACGTACATAGATCTCCCTGTACATTTCCTGCCCAGCACTGTGTCACGTACAAATCTAGCCCATGAAGTTGGCGAGTATCAACTTCGCGCGCTTACATATTTAAAAAGTACACTCCGTCCTACAAATTGTAACAAAATAAAATTATTTTTTTTTTTTTTTTATTTTTTTTTTATGGCGGACCGACTGCTGAGGTCATTCGCCGCCTATATTGTTCATTAACTTTGGCAACTATGGTTTGCGTGACTAATATTATCAATTATTATCAAGGTCGGATGAATTTTGAATTTGTGAGTCGTTTGCGCTTGTCATATGTTTGTTTTGTTTGGGACAGTGAATTTAGGTTATAAGTTGGTGGTGTTATTTTGAGGTAAGTAAAAAATATACATATATTTATTTATAGGGATATTGGTTCGATAATTATTTGGCTTTTTTGCAATTAGATGAAATGAAAATGAGGATGCTTGATTACACAAAGTATACAAGAGGGAAGTTGGGAGGTGTCAGTGAGGCTAATCACGACAAATGGTTTAAACAAACAGGTGTGGTAGCCATGGAAATGTTTACAATAGAGCAAGGAGGTATTAATGAGAGCGAAAAATGATAATGGCTTTGATTGCGAGTGAAGGTGAGATTTTTTAACAGTATGTTTTATTTATTATTATTAGTTTCTTAAAATAATTTAATAGTTATATTTTAGATATCAGGAAATAATTTTGCTGTCTGAAGAAATTCGATTAAGTTAAGGATGGACTTATTTTCTGGACTATTTTTCAAGTTGTCATTGCAAACCTTGAGACTTGTGCGGAGATTAGAGTATATGGTGCATTCTGATATCAAATGTTTAACTGATATTCGTTTATTACATACATTACATTGAGGTGGGTCGTTTTTTATGAGTATATGACTATGTGTTAAACGCGTGTGACCTATAGCGAGTCTTGTTATTACTACTTGTTCACTTCTAGCTAAACCTGTAAATCTAGATATTGCCCAGGGTTCTATAGTTGGCTTGTATTGTTTTAAGTGTGTTTCCTGTGTATCCCATAATGCTTGCCACTTAATTTTGGCTTGTCGTGTGGTTTGTGATAATAGATCATCGCATCGCACGTATTTAAATGTATTTTCATTTACGTTTTCATTGTTTTGTTGGTTTACTATTGTTGTGGCAAGATGGTCAGCCATTTCATTTCCGTGTATGCCTGTGTGGCTGGGGAGCCATATAAAGTATGTGTCTATATTGTATGCTGTTTTTAGTGTATATATATCATTGTATAAGGATAGTAGTGTTTTATCATTTGTTGAGTAAATGTTGATAATATTTGTAATTGCGCTCATAGAGTCCGTGCAAATAATGATTTTATTAACATGACGTTGGGAGTGTTGTAAGAGTTGTAAACAGGAGTGGAGCGCCTCACAAATTGCTATTATTTCGGCAGAGAAGATGCTGCACAGTGACGATAGTGCAATAGTTTTTGTGAGGTTGTTCATTGGATCATACACTGCGCAACCAGTATTCCCGGCAATGGATTTGGATCCATCGGTATAGAGTATTATGTTATTATTGTTTTCAAAGGGATGTATTATTATTTTAAACTCATTTTGAATTAGTTTATGAGGGGTTTCGTTTTTATTAAATTTTTTTAATTTTGTGTTGCATTTAATTAATGGCGATATAACCCAAAGAGGAGGATTTGAAAGGATTTGATCTTGGGACGTTGTGTTGTAAATATCAAAATTTTGATCATTGATGTCGGTGAATAGATTTTTAAGGTGAATAACTAATGGGCATGTTGTTTGTGGATTTTTATTGTATAATCGAGCTATATCGTTGTTGTTAAATATAATATTGTAATTTATGTGATTTTTTATATTCCATATTTTGCAAACGTATTTGGCTGTTAGATATTGTCTCCGGATTGAAAGTGGAGGTATACTTGCATCACAACACATACTTAGACTTGGGCTGGTTCGGAAAGCTCCAGTGATGCATCTAAGGCCGGTATTTTGTACTGCATTAAGTTTGTTAAGGTGTGTTTTAGCAGCTGTTCCATAAACGATGCATCCATAGTCTATTCGGGATTGGACGAGAGCTTTGTAAAGGTTTGCAAGAGTGTGTTTGTCAGCACCCCATTTTGTATTTGATAAGTACTTTATAGCATTTAGAGCTTGTCTAGCTGAAGATACAGTGTTATTTATTTGTTGTTTCCATGTAAGTTTCTTATCAAATGTGATTCCTAGTAGTTTGACTTCGTTCTGTTTTTTAATGATTTCATTGTAGATGATTAGGTCAGGGCATACATGTTCTGTGCGTAATCTGCAGAAATCAACACTACAGGTTTTTTGTGACGAAAAGGTGAATCCTATGTTAGTAGCATTTTCAGTTATAATCTTTATAGCTTTTTGGAGTCGATGTTTAATAGCAAGGATATTTTTTCCACTTGTGAAGATTACGAGGTCATCTACAAATAATAAGGGGTGGACTCGGGCTGGGATACGGTCTGTAATACTGTTTACAGCTACAAGGAAGAGTGTTACAGAGATTGTTGAACCTTGAGGGATTCCGTTGCAGAGGTGATGACTACTAGATAAAACGTTTCCCACTCGCACTTGATACGATCTGTTTTCTAGGAAGTTTTTAATAAAATTGGGAAGATTACCACGAAGGCCCCATTGATGAAGTTTACTCAAAATTCCATGTCGCCATGTCATGTCGAAAGCTTTTTCAAGATCAAACGTAACGGCAATTAGGTGATTTCGACGCATCATTGAAGTTTGGATTGCATTTGTGAAATTGACAAGTATGTCTGTTGTTGAATGGTTTCTTCTTGAACCACATTGGTATGGTTTAATTAAATTATTTTTTTCTAGAAACCATGTTAAGCGCGTATTGATAAGCTTTTCATATATTTTGCTCAGATGGCAAGTTAGTGAGATCGGTCTGTAGGATGTTACATTTTTTTTATCTTTTCCTGGTTTTAGTAGTAGAATGACTATAGCTTGTCTCCATAACTCTGGATAAGAACCCTTTGTCCACATAAAATTAAAGAAATCACAAATGTACAGTATCATTTTGAATGGAAGGTTTTTGAGCATCTTATAAGAAATATTGTCTGGGCCTACTGCAGCTGAGGTTTTGCCTGAAGAGTTTATAAAATGGATTAATTCTTGTGCAGAGAATGGACGGTTGTAAGAATTTGCATCAGGAGTTTCATTTTGTTGTGAGAAATTAAGTGGGGTTTCTTGTACTGATTTGTTTTTCCTGAATTCAAGATTGTAATTATCATCGCTGCTAACTGAACTGAAATGAGCAGCTAGTTGCTCAGCGATATCAAAGGGTTCTACAAGGTCAGTGGAGTTATGTGTTATGATTGGTATACTGTTATATTGTTTAGTGCCTGTAACATGTTTTATTTTTTGCCATAATTGACTACTTGTTAGTGTGGGATCAATTTCAGATACATATTTGTGCCATGTTTCCTTTTTTGCTGTTGTTATTGACTTTCGGACACGGGCTTGTGATTTCTTAAATGATATAAGATTTTCGTCATTTGGATACTTTCTGAAGCGTTTCATAGCTTTTCTTTTTTCTTTTATTAGATTTCCTATTGATTCATTCCACCAGGGGACAGGTTTCTTAAGTTTAGGAGTATTTTTGATTATATTTAGTGATGATGAGGACGATGAAGTGGACCCATTACTCGGAGAATTGTTTTGTTGTTCGTTGATAGTGTTTTTTGTTTTGGGAATATATAGTGATGCAGCCGATAGAATGGAATTATTTATTAATGATAGTATATGATTAACATCAGAGTTTTCGTTGATTTCAGTATTTGGCAGAATGACGTGTTCAGTGAATTTATTCCAGTTAGCTTTTTTGTATGACCATTTAGGGGAGAAATTGACATTGTTGTAGGAGAGGGAGTATCGATCTATGAGTATGGGGAAGTGATTACTAAAGGATGAATCTTTTAATATAACGTTCCATGTAAGGATACTACTGAGGCTGGATGAACATAAGGTGAGGTCGATTGTTGAGAAACTTTTGGACCTACTGTTAATGTACGTTGGCTCATTGGGTGTGTTGAGTAGAACTATGTCGTTGTTGTTATCCAAAAAATCATCGATAAGTTTTCCATTGGCGTTAGGTGTTGCAACGCGTGTATTCCAACTTGGGCTATGTGCGTTGAAATCACCGCAGAGCACAAAAGGTCGGGGGAGTTGAAGGACGATGTCATTAAGTTCATGATAAGACCTGGGTTCATTAGGAGGAAAGTATATGGAAGCATAGGTAATTGTATACGGTTTAAGTACTTGTATAGCTATTACGTTTAAGTTAGAGTTAATATTTATAGTTTTGAAAGGAATGTTATTTTTTAGGATGATGGCTACACCTCGTTTTGCACGACCTTCAGAGAGATCGTCACAGCGGAAGACTTCATATCCACGAAGAGAACATTTTTCATTTGAATGTAAATGAGTTTCTTGTAAACAAACAATGTATGGATCTAACTCCGCTAGAATCAATTTGAGTTCATTAAAGTGATATTTTAAGCCGTTACAATTCCATTGTACTGACATTTTATGGGATGTAATATGATAGTTTGATGTATATATATTTATAAGGAGTTTATTTGTAAAGAGTTTTGGAATAGTGATTTATTTTTTATTGAGAGAGTAACGAGATTTGGCTTTTTTTTTAGTATTTGTGTTCACTAATTGTAGATTTTTGTTGATTTTCAATTTAAGAGCCGGAGGTCCCGATCCAGAAGGTCCGGGTTCAATAGTAGGGAAAGAAGTACATGGGGATGATAAATCAAGGTTTATAATATTTTCGGTTTGAGGGGCGTCATTTTCGTTGTGTGATGGATTAGTGTTTGTGTTTATTTCAGGATTATAATACGTATTTTCTTGTGTGGACGGAACAAGGATGTTTGGTTGTAAAGCATTGTTATCAGTGATTTGAGATTCTTGAATGTAATTTTGGTTTGACGTAGGTAATGGCTCTGTAGGTTCTTCATTTTCAAGGATTTGGGGTTTATTAAAACCCAATAACGACGTTAAGACTTCTACTATTGTGTTTTTAATTATGGGTATTAATATTTGAGGTAGATTATTTAATTCGATGTTGGATTCACTGTTGTTTTTATTTTGCTTTTCAGCTGCTTTGGCATAAGTGGATTTTGATGGCCGAGAAGAGATAGAGTCAATGTATTTTCGTGCGTCCGCGTAACTGCATTTATTTTTAGTTTTGTATTCTGCGATGGCATATTCATACTTGAAGAAAGGACAGTTACGAGAAGTAGCTATGTGTTGGCCACTACAGTTTGGGCACTGCAGGGCGTCCAAGTTGCAACCTTCACCAGGATGAGGTGTTGAACCACAGATACATATTTTTTCATTTTTACAGTTTATTTCCACATGTCCATAAGATTGACATTTTGTACAACGCATTGGATTTGGAATGTACACGCGCACTGGGAGTGAGTACATTGCAATGTATACGTGTGTTGGTAAATTAAGTAAATTAAATGTTACCACGAATACACCATTTTCTTTTCTAACTCCAGATTTTACAGTAAATAGAGGGCGTATCTGAATGACATGTTGGTTTTTTGTTTCATTCAATAACTCCTCACTTGAGCAATTTAACAGGTCAGGACAATATATGATGCCACGAGTGGTGTTTAAAAATGGGTGTGGAGAGCAAGTTACTTCTTTTTCGCAGAATTGAGTTAGAGACAGCAGTTTGATACTTTGACTATTATTATTAGTTGTTATCATAAGGCCGTCCTTAATGTTTTTAATGTCTTTGACAGTCCCACATAAGTTTTTAATTTCGAAGTTAATTTTTAATGGGTTTGTGGTTTTAAAATCTCCAGATGTGCTTTTAATAACAAGAAATTTGTTTTCGGATGTAAGATCATTGCTATTATTACTTCCGACTCTAGGTCGCTTAAAACGGTTTGTTCCGTCCATCATAATGATGGGCGGCGGGGAGTAAACCCCGTCCGAGGAAAGGTATGTTTGTAATATAGGCTATGTTAGAACATGCAAATCTTGTTACTAACTACTTACTACCTTTTTTGTTGGTATACAATTTAATAAATTTACACTATATTATCTTTGTATAATATGATTTCAACTAGAATTAGAATATTCAATTATTTTTAACACTAAACACGTGGCACAGAGACCGACAATTTGCATCAGCTCACAAGCACAGTTACGAGCGGAAAAAAAAATTATTAAATGGGGACTTATACAATTTAAATATTTTGATCGTCATCTAGTGTGTAAAAAAGTATTTAATAATTAGTTATGTAGTGAGCAAGATTTAGCTCTAAGTTTGACGTTTATCACGTGATCCACATTTGGTCCCACATGATCACAACAACCATTGTTTGAAAAGAAAGCCGTTAGTCTGTGATAAACATGTCTGAGATAGAACACGGAAGTTGAAATAATATGATTAATATAAATTGAATATGAATTAGTAATGTATTTACAGGAACCTGTGATAAAAAAGGAAGTTTAATTATGTACAAAATAACAATAAAATGACGCAAACCTATGTTTGTAAAGTGGACAAACATAATCAAACTTATTTTGGAAAAACAAGTACAGCAACTCAAGCAACTTTAATAAAGCTGTCTACTAATAAAGAGACACAAGTTTATATTAATAAAAACACATATAAAAATTGATAATAAGCAGAACAACTCCACACAAACAGAAATAAATATTAATAAGGAAAGTAGTACCCAAACAGTCAACAATTATTATGTAAGAAAGTTATTTGGTGTTGTAGAGACATCGAGAAATGAAACTAAATTTGTCAATAATTGGAAACTAAATTATAATTTATTAAGCAATGATGCTGTAAAATTTATATATTTCACCGGCTTATTAGTAGAATATTTTAATGTTCTATATGGGGTACGTACGGATTGAGCAGAGCTCGTTGGTCACGTGACGGATTTCACAGATGTTAATCTAATAGCCGTATTCTTTCGCTGCGTTGGATCAGATCCATGTTACATGGATCAGTAAATTGCATGTTCTTTCGAATTCTGATCAGTATCCCCACCCCAAGACAAAGTAATCCAGATCAGTGCTATCTACTCCAACAAAAACTTGGATTAGAAAGATCATATCACTTAAGATTCAAAAAATGGCGGAAACGGCGGGAGAATCTGTCATATTTTATAAGTCAATAAGGACAAGAGATTACATTTAAGGTTCCCTGAAGAAGGCAGCAGTTAATGCTACCGAAAAGTCGGTTTTTATAACAATAAACAGAACTGAAAAAGGTTGTATCATTTTAATTGAGTAATGAGTTCTGAAAGATTTTTTTTAATAGTTCTAAAAGAAATTTAAACAAGAATAAACAATGGTAAATATAGAAAATTGAAATTCATTTTTCCGACTGATTTTGACAGATACTTGTGTTCTTTCGAATAAATTCATCTGCGTCCACGTGACCTGATCTGATCTAATCCATAGGATTAGTTGGATCTGATCCAACTTAGCGAAAGAATACGGCTAATGCAGAACGCTCCAGATCGCTCCAGATTCATAGTTTAGGCGGAAAATTATAATACACACATGTGTAAGTAGGGCTGTTTCGAATTTTGGTATTTCCTATCAATCAGTTGTCACTTGTCAGTAGCAACAGAAGTAAACGGTGAGTGAACTTATTAAATAGTTTTTCATTCTATATTTCTAAAAGTTTTCTTAGTATTTATAAATTTAATTCTGTAGGTATTATTATAAAATAGATAAAGGCATGAACATGAGTACGGACGAATTCAAGATGATAATAAAATTTGCATATGAATTTAAATGAACACAAAGGGCACATATATAAATTTAATTCTTCGTTCATCCTGACTGGGTACTAACGTAGAACTGAGTCGCTTACTAGTTCAAATTTCTTGGAACACATCTGGTGACAACATGGTCAAGAATTCTAAGAACTACCCTTCGCCGGTTTAAATTTTTGTTCGCCAATATCTGCGCGGGAATTTTTAACTGACACAGAAATGACAGTTCAGATTAAGGCTTATACGCATGCTCAGAATCGAGAGCTCAGGATGCTCGATGACCGAGCGCCGAGCACATAGAGCGAGCTCTAGATGCTCAGCGAGTTCAATGCCGAACGCTATAGATCGCTCTGATGTCAATGCCGAACGCAATCGAGGGCTCTGAGCGCTAGAAATGTTAATGCCGAACGTATCCATGATTTGTTAAATCCCACAGTTATGCCAAAGCTGAAATACAGATATTTCCAAAAAAACGTCAAAGAAAACTAATTTAATAATTTAACATCCAAAGACAAATTATGTATGACTTTAATAAGATTAAGACGTGGATATACACTAAACGAAATTTCATTATTTTTTTCCGTCTCTCTCAACAGTGGAATTTGTAGTGTTTACATAGATTCAGTTCATGTTTTTTTCAAATTGAAACGATGAAATCGAATTTGTTTTCCCTCCGTGAGAATCAGAAAGATTTGATTCCGCAATGTTTCATTAATAACAATCACTACACACATAGAGTTAAGAATAAATATTCGTAACTCTATGAGTACACATAACAACTTAACCAAACTTTGCTGTCTAAATAACAAATTATGGGATCAACGGTGAGGTGCTGAAGAGGGAAAGCATTTGATCGACTCGGCCATGGTATATCACCTCGCTCTTTCTAAAAATTTCTTGTCCCTTTCTAAATTAAGTGGAGGGAGGTCCGCTGCCGATCCGTCGCCGATGACGTCAAAATCATAAGTCCCCAGGTTAATAGTTACAGTGAGCACTGATAGATGTCGCAACGAAATAAATTGTGAAAGTTAACAAATATTTATTAGTTTTCTTGTATTACAGCATCAAAAAATAAATCAGGTATATGAATCAATTATAATCTTTTATTTGTACATGTATAACAATCTGTAAATAGCAATTATTTATGTTATAAATACATAGGAATGGTATAGCATTAAATAATATAAACCTACTAATCTGTATATACAATAAAATTTATAAACACATACCTATATTTTTTTACAATAAGCTGACATCAATGGGAATAGTGTTTGAGAAGGATATATTGTTTTTAATTTTTGTTTTATTTAAGGCAGGGGGCAAATAAAACACATTTATCTTTGCATAACTTATAATTAATCTTATTTTACATTATACAATGACAATATTTATATATAGACATAACGGTTTAAGTGTAAAATGCTGCTGATAGAAAACAATAATCCTTTTCAGCTGTTCTTGTATCTCTTCCAATAGTAAGTAGAATGGCGTCTGCAACAGCCAGCTGGGTTGTGAAACAAAATCTCGCTTTGTAACGACTTTCGACAAGTTTCTTAAAGTTGTCTGAGACTTTCCTCATAGTTTAAATCTATTTAAAAAAAAACACACGCCAAGAATCTTATCACAAGTGCATAACCATGACTCCCGTCAGTTGTTGGCTTACTACGCGCAGATCTCTTTAAATTTAAAAGGTCTCTATTTCAAATATCTATACACGATTATTTAGGAAATCCATGTGCAATAGAAATTAAATCAAGACATTCATTTACGTCATAAAGAATAATAAAGAAACAATCGTACACAAAAAACCAAGTCTATCAAAAACATGGTTTAAATCTGACTTACCAAAACAATCTTATGACGTAGAAAGAAGCTAAAACATATGTAAAGGAACAGCCTAGATATCAATTAATTTCCAAATTCTTCAAATTTTTGAAGCCAAATTGAGGAAAAAAAGAATTATTATATGAAGACCACACTGCAAAAAAGAGGAATGTCATTGTTATGTAGTTTTCGGGAAATTAAAAAAATATATATATTTGTGTTGTTTGGCTATATATTTCATAGGTTAACTTTGAAACTATGATTCTTATTGCATTGGAAGTTTATACATAAAATTCTGTCGTATTTGATGTACATGATGAATATTTCATTAAAAAATGTGACCCTTTTTGCAATGTGGTTTTCATATATAATTTTTATTTTAATAATTTTTACCTCCCGCTAAGAGAGGTATTGGATTCATGCTAAAAATCGAATATCCAGATTTTATTGAGGATACGTTCGGCATTAACATTTTTAGCGCTCAGAGCCCTCGATTGCGTTCGGCATTGACATCAGAGCGATCTATAGCGTTCGGCATTGACATCAGAGCGATCTATAGCGTTCGGCATTGAACTCGCTGAGCATCTAGAGCTCGCTCTGTGTGCTCGGCGCTTGGTCATCGAGCATGCTGAGCTCTCGATTCTGAGCATGCGTATAAGCCTTAATCTGAACTGTCATTTCTGTAGCGGGTCAGTTAAAAATTCCCGCGTAGATATTGGCGAACAAAAATTTAAACCGGCGAAGGGTAATTCTTAGAATTTTTGACCATGTTGTCACCAAATGTGTTCCAAGGAATTTGAACTACTAATTGACTCAGTTCTACGTTAGTAGCCAGTCAGGAGTAACAGTTAAAATGAACAAAGAATTGAATTTATATATGTGCCCTTTATGTTCATTTAAATAATGTTTTATGGAAACAATGGAGAAACACCATAAAGATTGCGAATTTATAGGTAAGCCAGAAAGTATGTTCTACAAATTTCGCAAAACACATCATATAACATTTGTCAGAAAGCTCGTATTCACCATCGCCAATATCCCCATCAGTTAATAGAGAATTAATTGATGAAGGTAATCATAAAATATATTATTAAATTTAAACATAATTTTATTTTCCAAACTTAACAGCTACAGCAACAGCAGCAATGCATATGCAAATTTTATAATCATTTTGAATTCGTCCGTAGTCCAGTTCATGTCTTTTTTTATAATAATACGTACAAAATTAAATTTATAAATACTACGAAAACTTTTAGAAATATATATTTTAATACAATAAAAAATCTGATATGGACACCACACGACTTCCTTGTACGATTATTAAACTATACATATTTTTTTAATAAATAAATTACAAAATATTAATTTTAACTTCAAAACAGTAAGATATATAACGACCATAAACGGAGTTTTTAAAGAGAGTTTTGATTACAACAAAGAAATATTTGATTACAACAATGAATATGACTAATTTCACAATAAAAATATAATATTTGTTATTGTACGAATCATAAAATTGCACGTATTTAACGTAATTTGACATAAACATTTTTATTTTTTTGTCCTAATCTATAACAAGCTTTATTACAAAAACAAAAAAGTACATAATTTTTAAATTTACATATCCCGCTTATACAAAGGGCTAATTTAATAATACTTGATGTGCTAGACGCAGAAATTAATTCTCTAAAACTTTTATTTGAAGCATTTATTTCTAAAATCAAAATAAAATCATTCTATTCAAGAAAAACTGTTAAGAACTTCAAGTAATGTACCATTCCCGGTTAGCCTATTTTAACCAGAATCTATTATGTTATTTCGATTGACATAAAAGTCTTGTATACCAAATTTGAAAAGTTTTGGATTATATTTTAAAACAGTTTTTACTTCCTTGTACGTAAGTAAAGGAAGTATTGTAATCGCGAAAAATTTCGGTTTTCAGATTTCAGCGGAAATATCCATTTTGATCATCCCTGAATCCCTGAATCCATACTTCCTTTACTTACGTACAAGGAAGTAAAAAGTATATAATTTTTAAATTTACATATCTCGCTTATACAAAGGGCTAATTAAATAATACTTGATGTGCTAGACGCAGAAATTAATTCTCTAAAACTTTTATTTGAAGCATTTATTTCTAAAATCAAAATAAAATCATTTTATTCAAGAAAAACTGTTAACAACTTCAAGTAATGTACCACTTCCGGTTAGCTTATTTTAACCAAAATCTATTATGTTATTTCGATTGACATAAAAGTCTTGTATACCAAATTTGAAAAGTTTTGGATTATATTTTAAAACAGTTTTTCATTAAAATCTATTATAGGCTTCTTGTAAAGTGCCACTTCTGGAAATTGTGTAATAACCAGAAAGGGAGGTGCACAACTAGATGTTATAGGAGTCCTAAATACAAAATTTCAACTTTCTAGGGCTTACCGTTTTTGAGTTATGCGAGATAGTACGTACAGACGTCACGACGAAATTAGTCAAAATGGATTCAGGGATGATCAAAATGGATATTTCCGCTGAAATCTGAAAACCGAATTTTATCGCGATTACAATACTTCCTTTACTTACGTACAAGGAAGTAAAAACAACTTTTTAATAAGTTACTGGAAACAGCCCTACTTACACATTTGTGTATTATAATTTCCCGCTTAAACTATGAATCTGGAGCGTTCGGCATTAGTATCAACATCTGTGTAATCCGTCACGTGACCTATGAGCTCTGAGCAATCCGTAGATGTCAATGCCGAACGTACCCTGTGAATAAGTACCCAGGTCTGTATCTTCTTGGACCGGGGCATCAGATTTAACCACGATTTGATTGCCACATTTAAGTTTTCAGTAACTATGAACATACATATAAAATAATTTATGAACATACTATATTTAAAGAGCTAAATTTCAAAACATATTTATTCCATATTTGTTAAAAAACCTTTATCATTTTATTTTGTAAATAAAACAAATATAGTACTATGTTAAAAAATAATTTCAAATTTATATGTTACCAATGTAACGTGTGACAGTGTTTTCAAGTATCTTTCAAAACTTAAAAATATGAAATAAAGAACGGGCACTCAGCTGTTTCAGTAACCTTCAAAACAGCTGATCTTAGTGCCCCCGGCTTGTAACTCACTTCATTAGCAAATAAATGAGACCGAGCGACAAGTACGCCATCTATTCGAATCGAGTTTTCCTTAGCGCTAATTCAAAATCTGAAATAAGTTTGTTGTCTTACAAAACAAATTTTGCTTGTATTTCATTTTGCGAGATTAGTTAATGGTTTTTATAATACATGTGTACTTAAAGAAGAAGTTACCATCTGATATGCAAGTTGGAACATACAAAATAAGGAGACGCTCAAAAAGGGGAACTTGACAATATTTTTTATTTAAAAAACATAAAACATATCAATACAATTCATTGCTAACTTGATACAAAATATATAGAATGTTTATTTCAACACTTTCCCTCATTCATATATTTGCATATCAATTTAGCCCTATACTTTTACATAAAGTTATGAGTCTTGGTTTGGGAAGAGGCTTGGTCATCAAATCTGCTAATTGCAGCTCCGTTGATACGCGAACAACGTCTATAGTGCCTTCAGCAACTAGCTCCCTGACGAAGAAATGTCTGGTTTGTATATGTTTTGTTCGCCGATGAAACTCAGGATTTTGAGCTAGTTTCACAGCTGCTTCATTGTCGACTTGCAATTCTGGAAGACTGGTTATTTGAACGATGTCGTCCAACAACCGCTTCAGCCACACAATCTCTCTGGCAGCTTCACTTGCAGCTACGATTTCAGCTTCTGTAGTCGATATCGCAACTGAAGGTTGACGTTGACTTAACCAGGAGATAGCTCCACCTGCAAACATACAGAGCACACCTGTTGTTGACCGACCTGTTAATATATCTCCTCCATGGTCAGCATCGCTGTAACAACAAAATTTTCCCTCTCCTGATTTATATTTGATGCCATAGTTTTCAGTACCATTTAAATACCGAAAAATTCTTTTGACTTTAATCCAGTCTTCTTTGCTAGGGTTCTCTAAACTTCGTGAAATTACTCCAACAGAGTAAGCTATGTCTGGACGAGTTCCTGTCATTAAATATATTAGAGAGCCCACTGCTTGCCTGTATGGAAAAGTTTCGGTTTTGTCTTCATTTTCGTTTTTGTCTTTATTTTCAGTTTTGTTTTCAACTTTCCCTGATATAAATGTCTCTTTGATCATGGGAGTAGAGATTGGTTTACAGTTACTCATTCCGAACTGTTCTAATAGTCTTCTAATGTAACTTTTTTGTGTGATCTTGATTGAACCATCTTCTTCTTTATCTATCTCAAGACCCAAATAAAATGAGGCTGGTTTTGTAACAATCTTAAATTCATTTTTTAAATCATTAATGAATTTTTCCATTAAATATTTATTGTTGCAAGCAACCAGTCCATCGTCCACATACAATACCACCAGAAGTTTGTTCAAACCATGTTTTATAATTAATAAACAAGGATCAGCTTCACTGCGCTTGAATCCTAAGTTTATTAAAAAATCCCCAAAACGTTTATTCCAACACCTTGGAGCTTGTTTAAGTCCGTAAAGACTTTTTTGTAACAGACACGCTCTATTGGTTCCATCTTCGTACCCTTCCGGCTGTTTCATGTAAATTCTTTCTTTTAACTTACCATAAAGAAACGCGGTAGAAACATCAAACTGCAAAAGTGACATATTTTCCTTGGCTGCTACACTAATCAAGGCTCTAATTGTTCCAGCCTTTGCCACTGGACTGAATGTTTGATCATAGTCTTCACCTTTTTTCTGCGAATATCCTTTAGTCTTGCCTTGTATCTGTCTATTGTTCCGTCTGGATTCGTTTTAATTTTATAGACCCATTTGCACGGTATTAATTTTCTTCCTTTTGGCAATTCTTCTAGTCTCCAAGTTTCATTTCCGTTTAGAGATTTCATCTCTTCTTCCATGGCAGCTTTCCAATTTTCAGAATCTTTTGAATTCAAAGCTTCCTGAAAAGTATTAGGTTCAACAAACATAACAGAAGCATCATACCTCATTGGATTTTTGAGTTGCTCTCTATTTCGAAACTCATATCGATTAACTGTTTCTTGTTGTTTATCTTCCTCTTGTTCACTTTCGACTATTTCTTGTTGTTCATCTTCCTTTTTCTCATGAGATGAATCATCGTCATTTGTTTCAGCATTTTTCATGTCTTGTTGTGTTGGATTAATAAATATATTACTTACTCCAGTTTTATTGAGGGGTTGTTCTTTGAACACCACGTCACGAGATCTCACTAATTTGTTGTTCTGCTGGCACCATATACGATATCCATCTGTATCGTATCCTATTAAAATACCTTTTACAGCTTTTTTGTCCAGCTTTTTCCGACATTGCTTCGGAATATGAGCATAACAGGTTGATCCTATAATTCTAAAATATTTTAAAATAGGTTTCTTACCTACCCATAATTCATATGGCGATTTTCCATCAATACTGGATGGACCCGTTCGATTTAAAATATACGTTGCCGTGTTTACCATTTCAGCTCATAGACCTTGGGGAATTTCTGCATGCGCGTGCATAATTGCTCTTGCTGTTTCGACTATGGTTCTGTTTTCTCTTTCACTGCATCCGTTCTGCTCAGGTGTGAATGGCATTACTAATCTTTGCTTAATTCCATTTTCTTCTAAAATCTTTCTAACTTCAGTATTATCAAATTCTCCTCCATTATCAGTTAACAATTCTTTAACAGCGTAGCCTGTAACTCGTATTTCTGATAATAAGGATTTAATTTTTCCAGCAACATCTGATTTATTTTTAATAAAATAAACGTACCGAAAACGAGTGAAATCATCTTTAAAAATTACAAAATATCGGTAACCTGAAATTGATGTAAGAAATGGCCCACACACGTCTGAATGAATTAGTTCGCCCGGCTTGGAAGCTCTCTCTCTAGTTCCAAACTTCAATCTATGAGCTTTGCCATAAATACAGCCTTCACATAATTCGCTGTCTAATTTGACATTTATGCCTAATTCATTAAAAATGACAGATTTGACATGCTTTTTATTTTGATGTCCCAATCTTTCATGATATAATTGCAAAATAGTGGAATCATTTTTACCTGATAATGCATTTATCTCAGCGTATTTCTTTGGATTTACACCACGTAGTCCAAGTCTATACAAACCGCCAAATCTACTTCGAAGACCAGTGACAATTGTTTGTCCATTAATTTTTAAACAACAGGTTTCTACTGTAGATTCAAACTGACTGTTTTGATGTTTGTCTTGCGCACTTAAAACAGAAAACAAGTTTTTACTAATATTAGGGACATACCACACATCTCCTAATTTTATTGTGTGCCATTTTCCTTTTACCTTTGATTCTACCATTATATCACCATATCCTATTGCATTTATCGTGTCTCCATTAGCTGTAGTGACTGTGTGATTTTCTGCAAATTGTACAAAATTACAAAATAAATCATTTTTATTTGTAATATGATTTGTTGCGCCGTTGTCAACAAACCAACTGTCATCATCACATTTCGCAGTCAATACACTGGACGTCGTTACTGATAGCAGTATCATATTTGCATCAGTTTCTCTTTTTACGTCGTTCGAACATACTTTCGTAGATTTTGGAGAACGTCCATCAGCTATCCATTTCCTACACTGTTTAACCCTGTGTCCTGGTTTCTTGCAATAGTAACATATAAGTTCTTTATAAGATTTGAAATTACCTGTTTTTCCTAACTTAGGTTGCGTTTTGGTCATCAATACCTCTTGAGTACTTCCTTCCTGTCCCTTGCATGCTAATGCCCTTTCATACGCACATAGCTGATTTGTCAGGTTGTCTACAGTTCGTTCCGACTGAGCCATCAGCATCCAGCTAGATTTGAAGGAGAAATACTCATCTGGTAAAGTACCCAGTATCTTACATATCAGCAGCAATTCAGGTAATTCACACTTGCATTTATATTTATCTAACTTGTCTCTCACAATCACAGCTTGCAAATCATTCCAAAGATTTTTTAATTTTGAGGTATGAGTTGCAATGTCATCCCCAGTCTGTCTCTTGTAGCTGAAAAATTGTAAACATAATTCATAGGTTTTATCATCTGATACTCCGTCATACAGTCTATGTAATTCGAGCCAAACTTCTCGAGCAGTTGAGAATCTCATCACTTTTTGTAAAGTTTCCTCTGTCATATTTGTAGTTAAAATAATAAGTGTGTTACTGTCTGCCCTATTGAAATTAGCTACATCAACTTCATATTTTAACTTCTCTTCTGCTTTAGCTTGCACAGGTAATGGTACTGGTAATAATAATTTCCCTTGAATTACATCCAGCCCACCCACAATACCACGCAACAGGATGCATACTTTGTACTTCCATGTTGGCCAGTTTGACTTCCCTTCTAACAAACCTATCTGATGAATCCTTGACGTCTCCATAATTTATTATTATTTATTATTGTGGCTCTGGGCCCATAACCAGTTGGAACATACAAAATAAGGAGACGCTCAAAAAGGGGAACTTGACAATATTTTTTATTTAAAAAACATAAAACATATCAATACAATGCAACCTCGCTATTTAACAAAAATCAAGTTAATTTATAATATTGATGATGTGATGAAAGTTACTTTTTGAAGGATATATAAGATTTTCCGAATATTTTGCCAATGGATATAATAAATTATTTCGTTACCAACAAAAGTATTTACACCCAAGAGCAATTAAATACTTTCCGGGGTTTAAAATCATATAAATATTACCGGTGTAGTTGGGTACGCGATATTAATATGAAGAAATTTGAAAAACTTGTACCTACTAGTAAAAGAAAAGGTGAGTAATCTATTTATATTGCAATATGTTAGTTTAATGCTTTATTATACACATATATTATTATTATATGTAATATTATTTTATAGGTTATGCATTCACAAATACTGAACGAAAGGTAATTGGTCGTGTGGATAATTGCCGAAAAAACTGAGAGAGTTCACAGTGGTCACTGCAGGTGTATATCGGGTCTTTCGGAAACGTGCAATCATTTAGCGACAGTTCTTTTAGTTATACAAGATGTAAAATCCCAAGAACAAGATGTGTCCGTAACGGGTTTCGAAAACAAAAAATGTAAATTTCCTCCTGGAAGACATTGAAAAATAGCTGACGCTGGGCTATGGTCTGAAGAGGCTAAGAAACTTTGACTTGTACGGTCCTACGTTGTTCCATCACTACCGTCTCAGGATGTATTCTACATTCAATAAATAATGAGACTCAGATAAAGAAATATATTCATTTTTAACAATGTTTTTTTTTTGTAATAAAATGTGTATAATAAAGCATTAAATTAATATATTGTAATGTATGTGTAAATAGATTACTCACCTTTTCTTTTACTTGTAGGTACAAGTTTTCCAAATTTCTTCACATTAATATCGCATACCCAACTACACCGGTAATATACTCAAATCGGACATCCAGCCAATGCACGTCATTAATAAAAGTAACTAGATGTGTGACGCCATGAACTGGTACGTTTACATAGGTTTGAGAATCGTATTGGAAAACGTTGTACAGGTTGCATACAATTGTATTACAAACTATCGTGATATTTCCGGAAAATAATTTTGTTTCACACTGTAATAAATAAGACATATTAACTAAATTGTCAGTAAATGTTCGTAATATTATTTAAAAAAAAGTACAATGAAGATAACATTACTAAGGCTGCGTATGAAAACATTACTAAGGCTGCGTATGAAGCGTCCTAATGTCCCTACATCGCCCCGTTCAATTCTCGCTTCGTTCAGTTTCATAACGTTCAAATCTTGACCATGAAGTTGGCGCGCATCAAAACGTTCATTTCTTGCCCTGTTCAAATACCTACTTCGCGCGCTCGCAAATTTAAACAGTACACTCCAAAAAACAAATTGCAAAGAAATATGTTTTATTCAGTAGAAATACATTTATACTTCTTGAGAATATTAATAGGTGTCGTAAAAATTGTGGAAATGTCAAAAAATTCAAATTGAAATAAATTTATTATGTACTGTTAAAGTACACAGTAATGATATTACAAATGTATGAATCTTTATATACAGTAAAGTTTATAAATATATTTTATATCAATACAGGATATTGCGTGCGTTATTAGAAAAGGTTATAAAAAGCATTCTAACGATGATTGTATTGCTAAGGAAAGGACGGGAAGATGATATTTCTATTAATAAATTGTACTATAATATTTATAAATTATTTAAAGGTATAAATTTGTTATAACTTTTATAATACACTTTACATTTTATTACAGTGACGATATTTGTACAGGTTTTGTTAAAGATAAAAGAAATGAAATAAAATAGTTTCAAAATATGTAATTTAACATGATATTTAACTAATTCTTTATGTAAAATAGTAAATAGCAAGGAAATCAAATAATTGTGTATCAATTAATAGAATTTTGGAATAAAACAAGGCTTCAAGCGATGTAAAAATAGATATAGTAGAAAATAGAAGCATCAAGTGTTATTTTATATTAAAAAAAATGACGAACATAATGAATAATCACCTGGGTTATGACACATATTTAAAATGGTGTAAAGAGAAGAAAATTGATCAAACAAAAAGGCTTTGTTACTTTAAATATGTTTCAAAATCTCTGTGGTACTATTATTTCATGTTAAAAACATTTTTTTATTAACAAAATCATTGACATAAAATATGTATACGAATTTAAATCAGCTTGAAGCAGGCGGATAAATGAGTTGAGATACTGTATGTTTAGATAGTGACATTTTATTAATTATTGTATTGTTTTTACACAGGAATGTGATACAATGAATTTTGAAATGCAAGTCATTTGACAATTTTTAATTTAAGAATTATATATTTTGCATATGGGAATAGCGTGATCACAAAAATTAGATGTAAGAATAATACATAGTTATTTACGTAACAAGTCAGGAAAGAGTTCCATTGCAAGATGAGTAGATAATATTCCTGAAAATATTAGAGAAGCTGCCAACTTGCTCCAACAGAGTAAGCTATGTCTGGACGAGTTCCTGTCATTAAATATATTAGAGAGCCCACTGCTTGCCTGTATGGAAAAGTTTCGGTTTTGTCTTCATTTTCGTTTTTGTCTTTATTTTCAGTTTTGTTTTCAACTTTCCCTGATATAAATGTCTCTTTGATCATGGGAGTAGAGATTGGTTTACAGTTACTCATTCCGAACTGTTCTAATAGTCTTCTAATGTAACTTTTTTGTGTGATCTTGATTGAACCATCTTCTTCTTTATCTATCTCAAGACCCAAATAAAATGAGGCTGGTTTTGTAACAATCTTAAATTCATTTTTTAAATCATTAATGAATTTTTCCATTAAATATTTATTGTTGCAAGCAACCAGTCCATCGTCCACATACAATACCACCAGAAGTTTGTTCAAACCATGTTTTATAATTAATAAACAAGGATCAGCTTCACTGCGCTTGAATCCTAAGTTTATTAAAAAATCCCCAAAACGTTTATTCCAACACCTTGGAGCTTGTTTAAGTCCGTAAAGACTTTTTTGTAACAGACACGCTCTATTGGTTCCATCTTCGTACCCTTCCGGCTGTTTCATGTAAATTCTTTCTTTTAACTTACCATAAAGAAACGCGGTAGAAACATCAAACTGCAAAAGTGACATATTTTCCTTGGCTGCTACACTAATCAAGGCTCTAATTGTTCCAGCCTTTGCCACTGGACTGAATGTTTGATCATAGTCTTCACCTTTTTTCTGCGAATATCCTTTAGTCTTGCCTTGTATCTGTCTATTGTTCCGTCTGGATTCGTTTTAATTTTATAGACCCATTTGCACGGTATTAATTTTCTTCCTTTTGGCAATTCTTCTAGTCTCCAAGTTTCATTTCCGTTTAGAGATTTCATCTCTTCTTCCATGGCAGCTTTCCAATTTTCAGAATCTTTTGAATTCAAAGCTTCCTGAAAAGTATTAGGTTCAACAAACATAACAGAAGCATCATACCTCATTGGATTTTTGAGTTGCTCTCTATTTCGAAACTCATATCGATTAACTGTTTCTTGTTGTTTATCTTCCTCTTGTTCACTTTCGACTATTTCTTGTTGTTCATCTTCCTTTTTCTCATGAGATGAATCATCGTCATTTGTTTCAGCATTTTTCATGTCTTGTTGTGTTGGATTAATAAATATATTACTTACTCCAGTTTTATTGAGGGGTTGTTCTTTGAACACCACGTCACGAGATCTCACTAATTTGTTGTTCTGCTGGCACCATATACGATATCCATCTGTATCGTATCCTATTAAAATACCTTTTACAGCTTTTTTGTCCAGCTTTTTCCGACATTGCTTCGGAATATGAGCATAACAGGTTGATCCTATAATTCTAAAATATTTTAAAATAGTTTTCTTACCTACCCATAATTCATATGGCGATTTTCCATCAATACTGGATGGACCCGTTCGATTTAAAATATACGTTGCCGTGTTTACCATTTCAGCCATAGACCTTGGGGAATTTCTGCATGCGCGTGCATAATTGCTCTTGCTGTTTCGACTATGGTTCTGTTTTCTCTTTCACTGCATCCGTTCTGCTCAGGTGTGAATGGCATTACTAATCTTTGCTTAATTCCATTTTCTTCTAAAATCTTTCTAACTTCAGTATTATCAAATTCTCCTCCATTATCAGTTAACAATTCTTTAACAGCGTAGCCTGTAACTCGTATTTCTGATAATAAGGATTTAATTTTTCCAGCAACATCTGATTTATTTTTAATAAAATAAACGTACCGAAAACGAGTGAAATCATCTTTAAAAATTACAAAATATCGGTAACCTGAAATTGATGTAAGAAATGGCCCACACACGTCTGAATGAATTAGTTCGCCCGGCTTGGAAGCTCTCTCTCTAGTTCCAAACTTCAATCTATGAGCTTTGCCATAAATACAGCCTTCACATAATTCGCTGTCTAATTTGACATTTATGCCTAATTCATTAAAAATGACAGATTTGACATGCTTTTTATTTTGATGTCCCAATCTTTCATGATATAATTGCAAAATAGTGGAATCATTTTTACCTGATAATGCATTTATCTCAGCGCATTTCTTTGGATTTACACCACGTAGTCCAAGTCTATACAAACCGCCAAATCTACTTCGAAGACCAGTGACAATTGTTTGTCCATTAATTTTTAAACAACAGGTTTCTACTGTAGATTCAAACTGACTGTTTTGATGTTTGTCTTGCGCACTTAAAACAGAAAACAAGTTTTTACTAATATTAGGGACATACCACACATCTCCTAATTTTATTGTGTGCCATTTTCCTTTTACCTTTGATTCTACCATTATATCACCATATCCTATTGCATTTATCGTGTCTCCATTAGCTGTAGTGACTGTGTGATTTTCTGCAAATTGTACAAAATTACAAAATAAATCATTTTTATTTGTAATATGATTTGTTGCGCCGTTGTCAACAAACCAACTGTCATCATCACATTTCGCAGTCAATACACTGGACGTCGTTACTGATAGCAGTATCATATTTGCATCAGTTTCTCTTTTTACGTCGTTCGAACATACTTTCGTAGATTTTGGAGGACGTCCATCAGCTATCCATTTCCTACACTGTTTAACCCTGTGTCCTGGTTTCTTGCAATAGTAACATATAAGTTCTTTATAAGATTTGAAATTACCTGTTTTTCCTAACTTAGGTTGCGTTTTGGTCATCAATACCTCTTGAGTACTTCCTTCCTGTCCCTTGCATGCTAATGCCCTTTCATACGCACATAGCTGATTTGTCAGGTTGTCTACAGTTCGTTCCGACTGAGCCATCAGCATCCAGCTAGATTTGAAGGAGAAATACTCATCTGGTAAAGTACCCAGTATCTTACATATCAGCAGCAATTCAGGTAATTCACACTTGCATTTATATTTATCTAACTTGTCTCTCACAATCACAGCTTGCAAATCATTCCAAAGATTTTTTAATTTTGAGGTATGAGTTGCAATGTCATCCCCAGTCTGTCTCTTGTAGCTGAAAATTTGTAAACATAATTCATAGGTTTTATCATCTGATACTCCGTCATACAGTCTATGTAATTCGAGCCAAACTTCTCGAGCAGTTGAGAATCTCATCACTTTTTGTAAAGTTTCCTCTGTCATATTTGTAGTTAAAATAATAAGTGTGTTACTGTCTGCCCTATTGAAATTAGCTACATCAACTTCATATTTTAACTTCTCTTCTGCTTTAGCTTGCACAGGTAATGGTACTGGTAATAATAATTTCCCTTGAATTACATCCAGCCCACCCACAATACCACGCAACAGGATGCATACTTTGTACTTCCATGTTGGCCAGTTTGACTTCCCTTCTAACAAACCTATCTGATGAATCCTTGACGTCTCCATAATTTATTATTATTTATTATTGTGGCTCTGGGCCCATAACCAGTTGGAACATACAAAATAAGGAGACGCTCAAAAAGGGGAACTTGACAATATTTTTTATTTAAAAAACATAAAACATATCAATACAATGCAACCTCGCTATTTAACAAAAATCAAGTTAATTTATAATATTGATGATGTGATGAAAGTTACTTTTTGAAGGATATATAAGATTTTCCGAATATTTTGCCAATGGATATAATAAATTATTTCGTTACCAACAAAAGTATTTACACCCAAGAGCAATTAAATACTTTCCGGGGTTTAAAATCATATAAATATTACCGGTGTAGTTGGGTACGCGATATTAATATGAAGAAATTTGAAAAACTTGTACCTACTAGTAAAAGAAAAGGTGAGTAATCTATTTATATTGCAATATGTTAGTTTAATGCTTTATTATACACATATATTATTATTATATGTAATATTATTTTATAGGTTATGCATTCACAAATACTGAACGAAAGGTAATTGGTCGTGTGGATAATTGCCGAAAAAACTGAGAGAGTTCACAGTGGTCACTGCAGGTGTATATCGGGTCTTTCGGAAACGTGCAATCATTTAGCGACAGTTCTTTTAGTTATACAAGATGTAAAATCCCAAGAACAAGATGTGTCCGTAACGGGTTTCGAAAACAAAAAATGTAAATTTCCTCCTGGAAGACATTGAAAAATAGCTGACGCTGAGCTATGGTCTGAAGAGGCTAAGAAACTTTGACTTGTACGGTCCTACGTTGTTCCATCACTACCGTCTCAGGATGTATTCTACATTCAATAAATAATGAGACTCAGATAAAGAAATATATTCATTTTTAACAATGTTTTTTTTTTGTAATAAAATGTGTATAATAAAGCATTAAATTAATATATTGTAATGTATGTGTAAATAGATTACTCACCTTTTCTTTTACTTGTAGGTACAAGTTTTCCAAATTTCTTCACATTAATATCGCATACCCAACTACACCGGTAATATACTCAAATCGGACATCCAGCCAATGCACGTCATTAATAAAAGTAACTAGATGTGTGACGCCATGAACTGGTACGTTTACATAGGTTTGAGAATCGTATTGGAAAACGTTGTACAGGTTGCATACAATTGTATTACAAACTATCGTGATATTTCCGGAAAATAATTTTGTTTCACACTGTAATAAATAAGACATATTAACTAAATTGTCAGTAAATGTTCGTAATATTATTTAAAAAAAAGTACAATGAAGATAACATTACTAAGGCTGCGTATGAAAACATTACTAAGGCTGCGTATGAAGCGTCCTAATGTCCCTACATCGCCCCGTTCAATTCTCGCTTCGTTCAGTTTCATAACGTTCAAATCTTGACCATGAAGTTGGCGCGCATCAAAACGTTCATTTCTTGCCCTGTTCAAATACCTACTTCGCGCGCTCGCAAATTTAAACAGTACACTCCAAAAAACAAATTGCAAAGAAATATGTTTTATTCAGTAGAAATACATTTATACTTCTTGAGAATATTAATAGGTGTCGTAAAAATTGTGGAAATGTCAAAAAATTCAAATTGAAATAAATTTATTATGTACTGTTAAAGTACACAGTAATGATATTACAAATGTATGAATCTTTATATACAGTAAAGTTTATAAATATATTTTATATCAATACAGGATATTGCGTGCGTTATTAGAAAAGGTTATAAAAAGCATTCTAACGATGATTGTATTGCTAAGGAAAGGACGGGAAGATGATATTTCTATTAATAAATTGTACTATAATATTTATAAATTATTTAAAGGTATAAATTTGTTATAACTTTTATAATACACTTTACATTTTATTACAGTGACGATATTTGTACAGGTTTTGTTAAAGATAAAAGAAATGAAATAAAATAGTTTCAAAATATGTAATTTAACATGATATTTAACTAATTCTTTATGTAAAATAGTAAATAGCAAGGAAATCAAATAATTGTGTATCAATTAATAGAATTTTGGAATAAAACAAGGCTTCAAGCGATGTAAAAATAGATATAGTAGAAAATAGAAGCATCAAGTGTTATTTTATATTAAAAAAAATGACGAACATAATGAATAATCACCTGGGTTATGACACATATTTAAAATGGTGTAAAGAGAAGAAAATTGATCAAACAAAAAGGCTTTGTTACTTTAAATATGTTTCAAAATCTCTGTGGTACTATTATTTCATGTTAAAAACATTTTTTTATTAACAAAATCATTGACATAAAATATGTATACGAATTTAAATCAGCTTGAAGCAGGCGGATAAATGAGTTGAGATACTGTATGTTTAGATAGTGACATTTTATTAATTATTGTATTGTTTTTACACAGGAATGTGATACAATGAATTTTGAAATGCAAGTCATTTGACAATTTTTAATTTAAGAATTATATATTTTGCATATGGGAATAGCGTGATCACAAAAATTAGATGTAAGAATAATACATAGTTATTTACGTAACAAGTCAGGAAAGAGTTCCATTGCAAGATGAGTAGATAATATTCCTGAAAATATTAGAGAAGCTGCCAACTTGCTCTTTCAGAAATCGTACCGCCCGAGTCAAAATACCGCTATGAGACAGAATATAACATTTTCGAAAATTGGTGCAAGGGAAAGGCTGTTACTGACTCTACAGAAGAAGTACTATTAGCCTATTTTTCTGAAAAATCTTACAAATATGAACTAAATCGAATAATTTATAAAAGAGGCTCAAGATGAGGAATTTCTTATGATGAAGGTAATCACCAATTTTTATTAGTTTATGTGTATGTATAATAGACATCCAATTTTATATTGTAGATTGTTCTCATACTGGCCTGGGCAGGAGCATGTCGTTGCGACAAATTAAATAAAATGTCTTTAGAAGATATTAATGAAACTCCTACAATGTTAATTATCAAGATTCCAAATACAAAAATAAATAATGTAAGACGTTTTGTATTTGATGGAGGTGACCAACGCTATACAGGTGTTAAAAAAGTAAAATATTTTAAGGGCATATAGTACTGACCAAAATGAGAAAAAAAAGCTAAATCAATATGCGTCCAATCATCAAAAGTTTCCGATATATAAGGCAGTGGAAAATGAGTTTTACGGGGTTCGAAAACTATAAGAGTTACGAATTCGATGTTGTGCCGACCTTGGCCAATATTTAATTTTCAAATAACTTTGTAACTATTAGAAATTGATAAAAATGTTTCATATAAAATTTTATTGTTTTTTTTTAATCTATTTACTGACAGACGAAATTTGGTTCGATCACTATCTTTGTCAATTTTTCTTCGATTTTTCGTTTTGTTTTGAAACACTTGAAGATCAGGCCTACGTTGATTAAGCATTTTTTAAATTCATTTTGGTCAGTACTATATACCCTCAAAATTTTACCCTATTTTTTATATTTATAATTAAACAGTATCATTATATTATTATATTTTTGTTTTTATGTTTCTATGGAAAATTGAAATAAAATTCGTCTTCAATAATATGTTAATAATTGGTAATACGTTTCATTTCCTGACAAAGCTTTCATGAGGCTTATTATTAACACAAACCTTTCCAAAATATAGGGGTGTACGGGAGCAGAAAATAACTATTTCATTTAAAACCGGACAAAGTGGCTCACGAATTATTTTTTCGAAAGAGAAGAAGTACATAACTAAATTTATGAAATAACTAAACTACATAAGATTTCTGAATAAACAACACTAAAATAAACCGATTTTTACAAACTAGAATTATTGTAATCGACGTCAAAAATGACAGTTTTTCTGATCCTAACCTACTTTTCTTTACAAATGTTATATTAGATGAGAAGTCAGGTGCATGTCTAAAAGTTTCCACAAAACCTCTTCTTCTTTATGCCTAGTGCACACGGAGAAACTTTTAGCTAAAAGCCTATGCCATATCAACATGATTCTGTGCGATGTTCGATGAAACGTGTTTTGTGCGATGAAAATAGAAGCGCCGCTATTTCCATCGAACAAAATCATACCAAACATTTGTTGCTGCTTTCACGACGGTTGGATTTTGTCATTTGTTTATAGTACGCACTTGGTACGCACCTTGGTACGCACGTTGAAGTTAAATGAAAGAGTAGCCAAGAAAGCAGTAGTTTATTTTATTATTTTAAGTATTGTTTTTATTCTTTAGTTTTAGTTTATGTAGAATAGTGTATTGTGTAGTGTAGATATAGTTACTTCTTAGATACTTCATTTTTAATATTTTTTATAGTTTAAGCAAGTTTGTGTTTATTTGGTTTTTCATTTATTCATAGTTCATAGCTTTATTTTTTAATGGATACGTTCGGCATTAACATTTTTAGCGCTCAGAGCCCTCGATTGCGTTCGGCATTGACATCAGAGTGATCTATAGCGTTCGGCATTGAACTCGCTGAGCATCTAGAGCTCGCTCTGTATGCTCGGCGCTTGGTCATCGAGCATGCTGAGCTCTCGATTCTGAGCATGCCTTAAGACGTATTCTTTCGCTGCGTTGGATCAGATCCATGTAATATGGATCAGTAAATTGCATGTTCTTTCGAATTCGGATCTGTATCCCCACCCCAAGACTAAGTAATCCAGATCAGTGCCATCTACTCCGAGAAAAACTTGGATTAGAAAGATCAGATCACTTTAGAAATACAAAAATGGCGGAATTGGCGGTAGAAACTGAAACAGTCATATTTTTTGATAGTGAATCGGGAAAAGAGATTCCATATAAGGTTTCAAAAGAAATGAAAGCAAGAATAAACAATGGTAAATATTACTTGTATTTATATATATTTTCATTATTCAACTTCTTGTAAAATACAACCTATAATTTCTTAAACCATAATAAAAATTCTTAATTTACAGATCTACATTTTGCCCAACAATTGTACAATGAACAAACAAGTAAGTGCACTGAGGCATACCTACAATTGGCACTGCCATTACCAGGATATGAAACAAAAACAGATTTTTGGAGCAGGAGGAAACTCTAGCTTTAATAGATATTTATGACAAATTTAAAGATAATTTTACCCATGCAAAAAAAAAGGAAGCATGTCTGGGAGACAATATCTACGTACTTAGAAAGCTTGAGCATTCATGTAAGACAATTTAAATTATTATTTTAATATGTACTTAAATTATTTGTAATTTATTTTAGAAAACTGCTTCCAAGTGTGAAACGAAATGGAAGAACTTACAAAGATCGTATAGATCTATTAAAGATCTGAATAGATCTTCTGGTAAGGGGTCCACAAGATTTGGATTTTTCACACAAATGGATGAAATTTTGGGTGGAAAACCAACAAATTCATCCAAAGATTGTATTGACATTGGGTTCGGAGAAACCTCTAGTCAGTCTACTCCAAGCGACAGTTCCTCTCCGGCAATGTCTTCACCTGAGGCTGAAGGTGAACATACTGCTGAAAATATTGAGAAAGAAATTACTACGTCTCCCTTATCTTCAAAAAATGTCAAAAACAATAGCAAATTGAATTTATTCAAAATTAAAATGCAAAAAAAAGAAGATAGACTGCGCCGCCAAAAGCGGCATGAGGAAAATTTACAAATAAAAAACAAAAAATAGCTATTGAAAAAAAAAAAATGAAACTATTAGAAAAAATAGCTAGTCAGATGATCTAGTTTTTAATAGTACCTATATATACCTTTATTATATTTTGTTTCGTAGGTTGTTATGTAAAAAGAGAAGAAAGACTAAAGTACAATTTACCATTTTTATAAATATAAGAAAATAAATTTTGTTTTGTTAGTTATGTAAGAAAAGAAGTTTTTTTTTGTTAGCTTTTATGTTAAAGAGACGAAAGACTAATTAGAATTAAGTACAATTTACAATTTTATAAATATAAAAACATTTTATTTTTTGTGCAATAAAACATACTTATATAAAAAAGTAAAGCTTTATTTTTCTATAAATTGTCAATGATTACACTAATTAATTACAGGAAACATTTGTTCAAAAACACTCTCTCGTCTTCCTTCATTTCCTGTTCCTATTGGAGTTTGATTTTTAGGGTACCTATATACTCAAAAAACAGACATCCTTTCTCTTCAGTATGCTGATGATATAGCTATTTTCGCATACTCCCAACCAGATATTCAAAGGAAGTTAGATGCCCTTACAGAATACTGCAATATACATGGGCTTGATGTAAACCAAGATAAAACCAATATCGTCCATTTTCATTTAGGCAGGCCGCCTAAACGAATCATGACTCACACTTGCCAAAACAAGATCATAAAATTTGGAAAAAAGTATAAATATCTTGGTATAACTTTTACCACATCCGGCTTGTACTCCGAAAACTCCAAAGAAATTTTAAGCAAAGCAAGCAAAACCACTGGGGCAATAAGAAGTACAATGGTAAAAGCAAAATCATTTTGTTGGGATACAAATATAAAACTATTTAACTCGATTCTTGTTCCAACTCTTCTATACGGTTCTGAAGTTTGGGGTTATTCGCAGTGTGAAGTCGTAGATAGAGGAGCAGCCCAATATTTTAAAAACATTTTCTCCTGGCAAAAGACCACTCCACAATATATAATTAGAAGAGAAACAGGAACAAGGAATCTTAAAGTCTTAATTTTGGAAAAAATGTTAAGATTCTGGTATAAAATTTTACTTATGCCGGAGAACAGATATGTCAAAATGTGTTATGACAAACTAAAACTTTTAAACGCCAAGCCATCATCTATGATTTCAAATGAAAAACAAGAGAAATATAACTGGGTACATAATCTTCAGCTACTATTGTCTAAGACTAACTTCAAAGAAGTATGGGATAATCAGAACCTCATTTTACTTAACGCAGAACTCAACAACATAGTTACTGCTTATAATGAAGTGCTGTATAATTTGGATACAAAAAGAATACTTCTCTCCACATATAACCCATACTATCAAATATACCTAACAAGACACAACTACCTTTCCCTCCATGTCCCATTTAGGCTCCTGAAACTGGTCACCAAACTTAGAACGTCCAATGTCAAAATATGTTCCTTCCACCTTAACGGCTTCCGTCATATCTTTAACGAAGAAGAAATCTGCACTATCTGCAACTTATATGAAGAAAATACCATCAACCACTTCCTTTTCAAATGTCCCATCTACAATCCTCTTCGAAGCGCACACCTTGCTAAATATATTTCTTATAGCAACCTCGATAATGCCAACACGGACCTATTAGCCGACATCTCCAAGAAAAAAATATTTGACATCTACAATTACTGTATTCCTGCCCTGAAGTTACGTGCATTTATCTTGAATGTTTAAATGTTCATATATGTATCTATTTCTTTTATGTATATAAATACTATTCAATTTGTATGTTATACTTATTATAATTACTAAATTCTGTTACCTTTTTCTTTGTATGAGTTTATTCTCTAAACAAATAAATTATTATTATTATTATTATACTCAGGGTATGGCCATGACGTGGCTCACGTTTCGTCCGCCATTAGAGGGCCACTGTCATATTCGTTGTTGTTGCGCAAATTATTATGTATTTTCGTGGCTACATGCTTTATTTGAATGCAAAACACATTTAAATATACCTCTAATATTTATTTAAAGTGTAAATAATACTTTTATTTTATTTATTTGTATATTTTCTTGATACTGACTACGATGACTGGCAATATTGAAAACACATAAAAATTACCAATATTAAGCACAAACATTTAATTTTTTAAAAGGTAAGTTTAAAATATACTTATTATGTAAATAATAACCACAGTTATTAAATTTGATGTTATAATAACAACCTATATCATATGCTATACATAACCTCTAAATCTATGTCATAATAATAATTGTGTATCTCTTAAATAAATGAATTTTTATTACCTTTATAGATTCATAGTGTGATTATTTAATATTCCTGTATAATATAATATCACATTTCTTACAAATAAATAGGGAAATGAATTATCAGTATGTTTGACATTGGCTCGCTTATGGCGGCGATCTTGCCCCATGGCCATACCCTGTATATAAAGGTACCCTATTGATTTTAAGCTCGCAGCGCCACAGCGGCTAAAATTGAAAACCTTCTATGCTACATACTGTTTTGAAAGTTATATGCGAACCAATGCGAACATTTGTATTCAAGTATTTTCGAGGGTTTTAACAGTGTTTTATAAACGTTAATTATTATAATTTAATAGATCAGTTCTATACTGTACAAATATTAAGTGAGTACTGTCAAATAATCGGGTATTTAATACTGACAAATGACATTTTTGCGTTGTAGGTTATGGATTCTGATACAAGATTTTCAATAATCAGTTATTTACAATACGTAAATGGAAATGAAAATTCACGAACTGTGCAAGAAGGGGAACAAGTTCTAAATGCTGGACATTTAATTTTATGTGGTGTTACTGAAGAAAATGATAATATTTTTAAAAAATTTGCCCCTGTGTTTACAAACAAGCGCTCTGCAATCATCACCTCATAAAATTGAAATCATTTTCAGAAATATGGACATGGACAACGAGCAACTGTACAAAGTAGATAGTGCAGTTTGTTCCTGTAAAGCCGGCCAAAGTTCCAGGTGCAAACATGTGTCTGCGGTGTTAATATTTTGTACCAGGTGTATTTAGTTTAAAATTATTTAGGCGCTTATCATTGCCATGTGATTTTTTAACATTATGATATCTGGCTTATTTAGTTTTTCGTGTTTTGCTTTCGTTTTGTGTTTGTTTCAGAATACCACTGAATAAATTAGAGCGAATATCGCAAACAGACATCGCTTGTGCCTGGTCCACTCAAAAAATAAGTACACAGGAAAAGTACAAAGCTTTACCAATTGAAGAGATGCCCTGTTTTAAAATAAAAGATAAAAAGGAACAACTGAAAATAACCAGTAACATGCTAATGGATATTAAAAGCAATTTTATATCTGGCTTGCCCGGTTCTGCCTTGGCAATTCATAAGTATACGTGGCGAACATAAGTAATTTGTAAAATTTTATTGTTTTATATTTTTTCAATTTAGAACTAAAGAAAGAACTCAGCAGATCATAGCTCCTAGTACTACAATGATCGAAAATCCAGATGCTACGAATACCATAATTTTAAACCATGCCTGTCAGTCAGTTTTAATGATGCAATTAGCGCAATTTTCATTTAACTTTAGTTCCGAATGTTGCGAAAAATCTTACTTTGAAAATTTTTCGGATATTAGTGATTTAATAATAAAAGATACAAAAAAATCTAAATCAGAATGGCTAGCTAAAAGGAAATTTAGAATTACAGGGTCTCGAATACATGAAATTTTAACTTACAAGGGTCAAGATTGGCATAAAAAATGTAACAAATACTTTTTTCCAAAATCTTTTTCTAACAAGTTTGTCAGGCATGGTTTAGAACAGGAGGCAGTAGCACGCGAAGTTTTTGAAAAAACAACTGGGTTAAATGTGGTAGAATGTGGTCTAGTTGTGTCGGAATTTAATCCATAGTTGGGATTTTCACCAGATGGTGTAATTTTGAATAAGGAATATCCCGAAGCTCTTTTAGAAATAAAATGCCTCTTTTCAGGTAATTTATTCGTTTTAATCAATTATAAACAAAACAAAAATTATTTTTGTTTCAGGTTCATCCGATACTTTAGGAAATATTATAAATAATTTACAATATTTAGAATTTAAAGATAATGTTTATTGTATCAAACAAAATCACTCCTATTATTCCCAAATACAATTAGGAATGGCAATGTTAAATTTGCAGTATTGTTATTTTGCAATATTTTGTTCATTCGACAAAAGTATGGCAATAATTAAAACAGAATACAATTACAATTTTTCAAAATCAATAGTATTTAATGTAAAAAATAAATTTTATAATAATATGTTACATGAAATATGTCAGTCAAGCAAATAAAATATAAGTACAGAAAATTTGTTTTTATTTTAAGAATTTATCAGCCGCTAAAATTGGAGCAGATAAATTAGTGATACCGCATGCTATTATAAATATATCTTCCACGGATTGTACAAGTGACCAAGGTAACTTTCCTCCCAATATTTTAAAAGTTTTAACCCTTTGATACGTTCGTTCTACATGCACACGAGCTGCAGCAATTTTTGTATTGTATTCCGCATCATTTTTGTCTAACTGTTTTCTATGGCGAAGAAACGGTGGCCGGTATAATTTAATGTTATTTTGCTGACATATATTATCAATTAGGAATCCTTTGTCCACCATAATAGCCGAGTTCTCTTCCAATTTATCTATTAAATTACAATTTTCAAATATAATCTTATCTGAAGCTCGACCTCCGTAGGGTTTACTTATAAAGGAAATTAATCCAGCAGGTGTTAGACCAGTCATAATTTTTATAGTCTGTGTACTTTTGTAATGTGAATAAAATCTTATTCGACAGCATAGGCATTTAGGTTTTTCTGTAAAAATTTCCGTACAGTCCAATATAATTTGCGTATCTTTAAAATCTTGGAAACAAATTGGCATATTATGTATAATTTCATCCATTGATGGAAAATCAATCGCAGCTTTTAATATACTGGATAAAATGTTTAACATCTGTACAATATAAGTTTTACACAGAGTTGGAGTCAATCCAAAAAACACTGCTAATATTGTGAAACTTAAATTCCACTTCATTTTGACAAATGTTAAAATAATTCTTTGGCGAACTGATAATTTATGGACTCGCTTGTCTTTATACACCAAATCTACATTTGCAACTATTAAATTAAGCATTTGATGACTATTTAAACCAGTCAAACTTGTTAATGATGTATCATTTGTAATAAAATCACATAGCGTTAATTTATTTGGTGTATTTACTTGGACTTGAAAGTCACGAAATGATTTTTGGGCAGAAACTTCAACATTAGCTTGTCCCTGCATTAATGATAATAAGGTATTTGCGGCTTCCACCTCATCTTCATTTCGAAGTTCTATATCAGCTTCGTCTTCTAAATCCCCAGTACACAAGTTCTCTGTAAGTGGTAAAGTAATTGTATCTTTCACTTGATTTCTTATGGACAAACGTTCTTCACGGACTGATACAGAAGTAGAAGGTACCGTAGAAGATGCACTGCCGTGTATAACTTTTGGCAAATTCATTGTCGGAACTGCTGTTCTTTTCAATTTTTTCCGTTGCAGAACTGAAAAGTACAAATAAGTATATTTAGTTTCAATAAATATTAGATATTATTGCAAATTTACCTCTGAAAAAGTCATATTCAACAAAATGAAGAGAACAAACTCTCATGTAAGGACTAACTTTCTTGCCTATTTTTAATTTATTAATCCAGAGTTTCCGTCTACTCGTAAACTCATATTCTCCGAGTTGATTTTTTATTTTAATTTTCTCTTCATTAGAAGGAAATTTATGAAAAGTAATATCCAGATTCCTTTTCCTTAAAGAATTGCACAATGGCACGCAGCAATTTGAAGCCATTATTTTAAGAAATACGTAAAAGTCAAGCAATAATTATGATAATAACAATAACGGTCCTCCTTGACAATAACGATAATGAAGAAAAACAACAAAATAACACCAAAATATTAGGCGAAAACTTAACAAATTATTCTGATCACGTCCATTAACATAGGACAGGCATAGGACAATCAAACTACCATGTAGCATACAAGGTTTCGTATATTTGCCGCTAGGTGTCATGTCGCTTAGCTGCAATCTCCAATATTTCCAACGAGATCTGTTACAGCAGCGCTGTCAATATCCTCAGCATCTTGATTAAAATCTTGCAGCAAGTCGTCACACTGAATACAAATATTGTGTAAAATACACGCTGCAACAACACTTTTTGAAATAAATTTAGTGTTATTATTTTCAAATATGGCAATATCGCGTCATAGTGACAGATGCAGTGACATATTCGATAGAGTTTAAAATAGTATTTTATTAGTGAAATAGTCAAATAAAAAGTAATTTATCAGTGTTAAATCGTATTTAGTAAAAGGAATATATAATTAACAAATTAATTAATCACAAATAGTAAAAAAAACTATAACAGTACTAGGCCAATGGCCTCAGGGCCAAACACACAAAACATGGAGGAAGATATAACTCCAACTCCACTAAACTGGACGCAAAATAGCGAGGAAAATAACTGGCAAAGTGTTACATCAAATAAAAGGAAACAAAGATATGAAGAAACCAGATCAGAAAACATCAAAAGAAGATTGATAAATAATAATTGTAGTAAGATAATACCCACCCAAAATCGCTACAATATATTAAGCAACACCAGCAATGATAATTCCAATATAGAAAACGAGGAAAAGAAATCCATAAAACCACCTCCAATATTTGTTCCAAATGTCATCGATGTTAAACAACTAATTAACATAATTGATACCATCACCAAAGATAACTATTTCATAAAAACCATAAGTGATAGTCAAATAAAAATTCAGATAAATAATATTGATAAATACAGGCAACTCATAAAATTATTTAACGAGAAAAATATAAACTTCCACACTTATCAATTAAAACAGAATAGAACATATCGAGTAGTAATCAAAAATCTTCACCCAACTACAGATAAAGATGAGTTAAAAATTGAAATTGAAGAGCAAGGACATAAAGTTTCAAATATCTACAATATACAACATAAAATAAGCAAACAACCATTACCAATATTTTTTATAGAACTGGAACCAAGCCCAAACAACAAATCCATATACGAAATTCAATATCTACAACATACAAAAATAATAATAGAGCCTCTGAAACCAAAAAGAGAAATACCTCAATGCGCACGATGTCAACGTTATGGACATACTAAAGCATATTGCTATCGACAACCAAGATGCGTAAAATGCGGTGAAGATCATTTGACGAAAGATTGCACGAAGAATAAAGATGCTGCTGTTAAATGTGCTTTATGTGAGGGCAATCATCCAGCAAGTTACAAAGGATGTGTCGTATATAAAGAAATCCAAAAAAGAAAATTCCCACCTCTACGAGAAAGAAATACGCAAGAAATAAATACCTTAACACCAAAAGAAATTAATCCAAATATATCTTACACTCAAGCTGTAAAAATTAATGAAACACATCCAACTAATACGAGTACATCACAAAATACAAATAAATTAGAAGAAATGATGATAAATCTAATGGGAAGAATGGATACTATCTTAAACCTTCTCACAACACTCGTTTCGAAAATGTCATAATGACTCAATTCCTCAAAATATCCGTATGGAATGCCAATGGCTTGGCTCAACGTAGTCAAGAGTTAAAATGTTTTATAATTGAAAATAAAATTGATGTTATGTTAATATCTGAGACCCACTTTACAGACAGATCCTACTTTAAAGTACCACAATATACAGTGTATGATACAAAACATCCAGACGGCGGAGCACATGGCGGCACTGCAATAATTATTAAAAACAATATAAAACATTACGAACTACCTGAATTCAGATTGCATTATCTTCAAGCGACAACAGTAGTAGTAGAAAATTGGACAGGACCAATTGTCTTATCTGCTATTTACTGTCCTCCCAGACCAAGAATAAAGAAAGAACAATTTGAAACCTTTTTTGATACATTAGGAAACAAATTTATAGCAGGAGGCGACTACAACGCCAAACACACCGAATGGGGTTCCAGATTAATTACAACACGTGGACGTGAATTATTAAAAGCAATAAAAGAAAACCACCTACAATATTCCTCTACACGACAACCCACCTATTGGCCAACTGACCTTAATAAGATACCTGACTTACTAGACTTCTGCATAACAAAAAACTTTTCTCAAAACTATTTAAAAACCGAAGCAAATTTAGATTTAACCTCAGACCACACTCCCATCATATTAACACTAAGTACACAAATAATAAAAACACCAAAACCATTTACACTATGTAATAAACACACTGACTGGGAAAGCTTCAAAGAGATGTTAGAACAAGAAACTAATCTAAAAATTCCATTAAAAACCAAAGAAAATATAGAAACAGGACTTGAACACCTTATACAAATTATTCAAAATGCTGCATGGAATTCAACACCCACTGTTCTACAAAAAGAAAACAATATTAAATACTCTGCCGACATAAAGCAAGCAATAGTAGAAAAACGACGTTTGCGTAGATTATGGCAAAACCATAGAAATCCTCAAGATAAAACTCGTCTAAACAGAGCTGAACGAGATCTTAAAAAAATGCTAAACGACTGGAAAAATAATAATATACAGGAGTATTTAAACAATCTAACACCTACACAAGCAACAAATTACTCGTTATGGAAAGCAACAAAGTATTTAAAAAGATCAAATAATAAAATGCCACCAATCAGAAAAATAGATAGAACCTGGGCTAGAACAGAGAAGGAAAAGTGTGAAGTCTTCGCCAAACACTTAACTGAAACCTTCAAGCACTTTGAAATAGGAAATAATGAAGAGGAAGAAAACGAAATAAAAGAATATCTTGACTCTCCAAATCAGCTGTGTCTCCCTTTGAAAAATATAAGTTTATCTGAAGTACAAGAAGAAATAAAACTAACTAATCCTAAAAAAGCACCTGGCTACGATCTCATAACAGGAAATATTCTAAAAGAACTACCAGAAAAAACAGTTAAACTTATAACATTCATATTTAATGCCATCATAAGACTCAGTTACTACCCTCCTCAATGGAAAACTGCACAAATTATTTTAATACATAAAGCTGGAAAACCGGAAGATGAAGTTACGTCATACAGACCCATTAGTCTCCTACCAATCATATCCAAAAATTTTGAAAGATTACTCCTAAAAAGACTGAAACCAATACTGACAGAAAGAAAAATTATACCTGACTATCAATTTGGATTTAGACAACGACACGCAACCATTGAACAAATTCATCGAGTAACGAATGTAATAAAAAGATTTTTAGAAGAAAAAAAATATTGCTCCGCAGCCTTTTTGGATGTTACTCAGACATTTGATAAAGTCTGGCACGACGGTCTTCTTTACAAAATTAAAAAAACTCTACCCCATAACATGTACCAAATTATAAAATCATATTTAACGGAAAGATACTTTCAAGTGAAGTTCCAATGTGAATTTTCTACTCTACATAAAATTCAGTCAGGTGTTCCACAAGGAAGCGTTTTAGGCCCTATATTATATGTCTTATATACTGCAGATTTTCCATTATCTCCTCAAACAACAACTGCTACATTCGCGGACGATACTGCTATCTTGGCTACCAATGAATGTCCACAAATAGCATCCAGAAACTTACAAGAACATTTGCAAGAAATGGAAATTTGGCTCAAAAAGTGGAAAATAAAAGTAAACGAATCAAAATCAGTTCATATAACTTTTACAACACGAAGAGAAACATGTCCACCAGTATATTTAAACAACAAACCGCTACTCCAAGCAGAAAAAGTAAAATATTTAGGAATGCACTTAGAAAGAAGATTAACATGGGCGACACACATAACAACAAAACGCAAACAAGTAGGAATAATGGTAAAGAAAATGTACTGGTTACTAAATAGGAACTCTAAAATGTCAGTTGAAAATAAGCTACTTTTGTACAAAATAATATTGAAACCAATCTGGACTTATGGGATACAACTCTGGGGGACAGCTAGTGACTCTAATATTGACAAAATTCAACGTTTTCAATCCAAAATTTTAAGAATAATAGTAGACGCTCCATGGTTTGTCAACAATACTGTTATTCACAATGACTTGCAAATGAATACAATAAAAGAAGAAATAAAAAAATACAGTGAAAAATATCTAAAAAGACTTGATATACACCCAAACCAAAAAGCAGTAAATTTATTGGACAATAGTACGGACACATACAGACTCAAACGACATAACACACTAGAACTACCTTTCAGATTTGTTTAATATTGTATATACGTTACACAGTTTATTTTAATGTAAGTTACGTTACTAATCTATTATGTTAGCATAAAGAAAATATGTCGCTGGACATGTTTTCTACATGATATTTTAAATTTGTTAAAAAATTTACTTATTGTCTACTTTGACAGATTGTAAATAAATATGGGAAATAAAAAAAAAAAAAAAAAAAAAAAATATTTTCAAATTTATTTAATCGACGAAATCTTCCTTTTTGAGAACTGACATGTCCGATGGCGGCAGCACCATCGGACCGATCAGCTGCTTCTGAATTGGTACTCGCAGTGTTGTGACATATGAAAACAAACAACAAAAGCAATTTTTTCACTTAAAATGGGGCTTGGTAGCACAAAACATTTTAGATTTCTGGAAGCAACAGCTACTTCTAGATGTATTATAGAAGATATGTTAAAATGTATTTATAATTCTATATATGTATATTTAATCAATCGAAATTGATGATCGCAGGTGATCGAATTATAAACGCTAACCACATAATATCACGTGGACTATTAAAAAATGACGGTATAATGAGGATAATATTTGCACTCTGTCTGCAAACCAGTGCCATTTATGCAAAGCCACATGAAATCAAAATACATTTAGAGAAAATTTAAAAATTATTAGTGAAGAATGCACGTGTAAAGCTGGACAAAGACCATGAAATATGTAATTATCCGATTAAAAATGACGAGAACAAACTTTCATATTTTTTGTTATTTGTTATGCACTACGAATTGCATATTCCCATGCTTTTCGTCGATCCATGTCCATTTCAACACCTGCTCTTGACGTAATTTTAACTTAATTTTGGCCATGTTTCGGAAAATTATAAAACCCAATGCCTGTGTCTCGATCAGATCTTGGGTGACATCAGAATACATAACAATTTGTACGACTTATCCCATTTTTATTCACATCAAATGATCAAACCACATGTAACTCAAGCATACAGTCACAATATAGTACCAAATCGGAAAGTACATATTTTTGCCACCAGACGTCATGTCGCAGCTTGTCAGTTGTCATTAGTAACCCAAAAGCGTTTTCTACTATAATACGCGTAGACGAGTGTTTATAATTGAAAGTTATTTAATTTTCATTTAAACTTCCTGTATCCTTAAATGGTGGCACTAACCAGGATAATGACGGATACGCCGAATCGCCAAGAATAAAATACTCTTCCATAAATGATGGGTTCTCAAAAGCTTTTTTGTATAGCATTGACTTTCTGAGAATTCTTGCATCGTGCATTGAACCAGGTTCCCCACAGAAAACATTTGTAAATCTTTTTTTGTGATCTACTACTCCTTGTAGTAATATACTGTGAAATCCCTTTCTATTTACATAATCACAATGATCTTTTTGGGGCGCTTTTATTGGTATGTGGCTTCCATCAATTGCACCAATTACACCTTTTATGCCTTGCTTTTTTTCAAATTCTTGCGAGATTTCATTATAATGTTTTTTTTCTGGCCACTTTACGAACTGATTGCTAATCTTCACTAGTGTATCAATTACCTTGTTGATCGTAGTATGTGCAGCACTAGTTGTTATATTGAATCTATCTGAAATCTGTCTAAAAGTTTCTTGGTTGGCAAGTTACCATAATGTTGTCAAAAATGCCTTTTCTGTTGTAATTCTTTCCCATCCACCTTTGTGTTCCGTTTCAATTAAGGGTGCCAATATATCTAAAAAAAAAGATAATTTTAATTAACTATTAATAAAATGGATCAATTTAATATTACTAGTAATTTTTGTAACAGTCTCTCTCCGCATTCTGAAATGACATTTAAATTCTTCGTCAGAATATCTTTCAATCGTACTTTCAAAGTAATATTCAATTCGTGTCCTTTTGCTTCTAACATTTACTTCTTCTTCAGAATCTGAAGACGACGATGTCTCTGTTGAAGAAGATGATGATGATAAACTCGATTTCAGTAAGTCATCCTAAAATAAATTAATAAATTTTGGTTACAAAATATAAATATTATACAATATCTACTTACCCATACAATTTTCTTCAAATTGAAGTTCATTTTTCTAGTTTCAGAATACAAAAAAATAAAGGGTATATGAACAATGAAATAATAAATGTTATACTAAAACTTTTATCATGCCTCCTTTCATATAAACGACTGATTTTGACAGATGATACTTGTGTTCTTTCGAGTAAACTAATCTGTGCCCACGTGACCTGATCTGATCTAATCTCTGAGATCAGTTGGATCTGATCCAACGGAGCGAAAGAATACGCCTTTAATCTGAACTGTCATTTCTGTAGCGGGTCAGTTAAAAATTCCCGCGTAGATATTGGCGAACAAAAATTTAAACCGGCAAAGGGTAGTTCTTAGAATTCTAGACCATGTTGTCACCAGATGTGTTCCAAGGAATTTGAACTACTAATTGACTCAGTTCTACGTTAGTAGCCAGTCAGGAGTAACAGTTAAAATGAACAAAGAATTGAATTTATATAGGTATGTGTCCTTTATGTTCATTTAAAGCATGTTTTATGGAAACAATGGAGAAACATGTGGAGAAAGACCATAAAGATTGCGAATTTATAGGTAAGCCAGAAAGTTTGTTCTAAAAATTTCGCAAAACACATCATATAACATTTGTCAGAAAGCTCGTATTCACCATCGCCGGTATCCCCATCAGTTAATAGATAATTAATTGATGAAGGTAATCATAAAATATATTGTTAAATTTAAACATAATTTTATTTTCCAAACTTTAACAGTTAGCAACAGCAGCAATGCATAATATGCAAATTTTATAATCATTTTGAATTCGTCCGTAGTCACGTTCATGTCTTAATTTATTTTATAATAATACCTACAAAATTAAATTTATAAATACTACGAAAACTTCTAGAAATATATATTTTAATACAACAAAAAACAACTTTTTAATAAGTTACTGAAAACAGCCCTACTTACAATAATTATAATATATTATAATTTCCCGCCTAAACTATGAATCTGGAGCGTTTGGCATTAGTATTAACATCTGTAAAATCCGTCACGTGACCTATGAGCTCTGAGCAATCCGTAGATGTTAATGCCGAACGTACCCAATGTGAAGTTTCAAGCAGAGCATAGAATAATCTAAAGAAGAAACTAGTTTTATATGATTCTGTTGTACCAGTGTGACACCAAATGTACACTTTTCATCGCACAGAATCACGTTGGTGTGACAGCTAGCTAGCTTCACACAAAAGTAAAGTGTTATAATTTGTGCTATATAAACAATAATTAAATTAATTTTACATTTATGAGAGGTACCTAAATAGTACTAAATCTGTACATAAAAATTAATTTGTAAATGCATTATTTTCATACGCGTGGTGCTGGCTTCTCGCACAGAAAAAGTAAAGTGTTATAATTTGTGTTACATAAAAAATAACGAAATAAATTTTACATTTATGAGAGGTACCTAAAAAGTTCTAAATCCCTATATAAAAATAAAATTCGAAAACGTTTTATTTTAATATGATTGGTGCTAACTTCACGGTCCAAAAAAAGTAAAATGTAATAACTTATTTAATATAAACAGTAGCATAATACTATCATGGGTACTAATTAGTACCAATTGGGTACTAAATTTTCGTATAATATTTTTTTTATTTTATGTTGTGGTGCTAGCGTGAAGTTGGCACCAAAATAATTAAACAATGAATAACTCCTACGCAGAGTAAAAAACAAAAGTTTTTTTGTGGGTACTAATTGGTACCAATTGGGTACTAAATCATAGTAACAATTTAAAAATTAGTACTCTATACCTTGGTGCCAACTTCACGCACCTGTTCATTTCTTGTTGCTTGTATATATGAGGCTGTCCTCCCGCTGTTCTCCCGACGGTATTTATACACCTTATATCCTTTCAGAAGCCTCGGACGCGATTTCAACATCTGGGAAATTCCGGGATTACGTCATCGCTCTAGTACATTCTTTCAGCGGCGTACGTATACTTTTCTCTCCGGGGCGCACGTCACACTGCCCCCTCCTTAAGACTGTTTCGTCCCGGAACTGTTCTTGATGACGAAATCTACATGTATTACCCTTGGTACATTTGGAAGTCTTGAAGAAGTGATAGTCGATGGTCCGCTGGAGTTCTTCTTTCTGTTCGTTAGGGTTAAAGCTGCAGACGAGAATTTCAATACCGGTATAGCGGAAGAGGATCTCTAACATGTTCTTAACAACCCTCCAATCCAAACCATCTAGTCCACAGCCTAACTTCGGTATTGCCAACTTCAAAATGTCATTCTCTAGCAGATGGTCCTTCAAGTCACACAGCGAGCTCCACAGACTGCGATATGACGGCTTCTGGTACGAGCGTGGTTTTGTGACCAGAGTAGATATACCGCTGCTGTTCCCTCAGTCGTAGCGTCTTCCCGACGGATGGACCTTGGTTGGCCAGTTCTTGTAGTCGTCCAAATTTTGTCTTAAAGACTGACGCTATGCCGCGTGACATCTTTAAGTCTTCCGATACGCAGTGACCGAGGGAATAATCTGAGGACACGGTGAACAGGTCTCGATGTTCTTCTGTCGTCACGCCGTACCGCGCCTTGTGACCAAAGGAATACTGTTCCATGAAGTCTTCAAAAGTCTGTTCCTGAGCTATGATCCGACGAACCGTTGCCCCATGATGGTCTTCATTGTTGTCACCAGCGAATGGGGCTAGCCGATTGAAGTGTACTACTCTCGGCTTCACTGTTGGTGTTTTTCTAATCCTGTATATCACATCGTTTATTCTCTTAACAACCTCATATGGACCTTCCCAATTTCTTTGTAGCTTTGGTGATAAATCTCGGCGCCTTTGAGGATTGTAAAGCCACACTAAATCCCCTGGTTGGTATCCACCTTTTTCTGCCTTGATGTCATACTGGTCCTTCTTTCGGTCGCTGGCAGCTTGAGTGTTTGTGCGGACTTGTTCATGAATATCGTCGACTCTTCTCCGTAAGTCCGTTACGTAATCTTCCCCGGCCAGATCTTCCCGAGGTTTACTGCCAAACACCAAGTCACATGGCAGGCGCAACTCACGCCCAAATAAGATGTTCGCAGGACTTTGACCTGTGGTTTCATGCACGGATGAACGATAAGCCATTAAGAACAGATGAAGATGTCGGTCCCAGTCTCTTTGGTGGTTGGAGACTACCTTCGACAAATATCGGTTGATCGTTCTGTTCATGCGTTCAACCATGCCATCGGACTGCGGATGTAATGCAGTTGTCCTCGTTTTATTAATCCCTAATATCTTACAGATATTTTGGAAAACGGCAGACTCAAAATTTCTTCCCTGGTCAGAGTGAAGTTCACGTGGAACCCCGAATCGGCATATACACTCCTTGACTAAGGTTTCGGCGACCGTAGTAGCTTCCTGGTTGGGTAATGGATAGACTTCAACCCATTTGGTGAAGTAGTCCATGACAACCACGATGTATTTATTTCCGTCTTCGCTTTCTGGAAATGGTCCGGCCACGTCAATCGTAATGCGCTCAAATGGACTGCCAACGTTGTATTGACGCATTGGAGCTTTTCGTCGTCTATGAGGACCGTTGCTTCCAGCGCAAACCACACATTTCTTGCACCAGTCTTTAACGTCTTCCTTGCAGTTAACCCAGTAAAATCGCTGGCGCAATCTTTCTAATGTTTTGTTGACTCCAAAATGGCCACCTCCAGATCCATCATGGATCTCTTTCAGCACGTCTGGAATTCTATTCTTAGGAATAACCAACTGAGTTCTCTTCTCAGTTCCATCGGTATTTTCCACCAAACGCTTTAACAGGCCATCTTCAATCATCATTGAGTCACATTGCGCCCTGGTTTGCTCTCGTCGCTTTCCATTCCAGTAATATTTTCAAAGTCGGGTCCTTGCGTAGTCCATCGGGCTGCCAACTATCGTTGACTACTGTTATTCTGGCAATGGTGGAATGTTTTTCTTCTAGTCGACTACCATATTTGCCTCCCTTAGTATGGCCTTCTGAACAATGCGTCGACGTTGCTTCCCTTTCTTTCAAGTTCCTTTCTCTGTCTTGACTTTCTTCTTCCTTGTGGTTGAGAAGTATGTCATCGTCGTCATTGTTATCTAACTCGAGTTTTCGTTTCCCGCTCGAATCGCCAAGGGCACGTCTTCCCCGCTGTCTTCAGGCCCCGTTTCAAACTCCTTAGATTGCAATCGCAGCTGCTCGTCAGAGAACTATTCATTTCCGGTTGGCTTTCCTCTACAATTGGAATTTCTTCCTAGATTTCTTCTTTCACTCCTTGCTGAACACGCTCCCTTTCTCTCTCGCGTTCTCTTTCTTTTTCCGCTTCCGTCGTCTTTCTTCATATCCATCCTTGACATCAATGGGTTCGTCCTTTACCTCTAGAATTTCTGCCTACCCTTTCTTTTTAATTTCTTACTAGACATGCTTTTTTTTCTTTCGCGTTCTCTTTCTTTTTCACTTCCGTCTTCTTTTGAAATCGCGGAGTTTCTTTCTCCTTGCACACACTTCATTTGTAATTCGTCGCACTTTTTCATCTAAGGCTTCGGTGTTTTCATTTCCCTCAGCATAATTATTTCGCACTCGCGATTGGTTACGTGAAACTTGTTTGGCAGCTTCAGGATCTGATACATATGAGGGTGCATCAACCATAGTTTTTGGGCAGCCTAATTGCAGAGCTTGCTGAGAATTGCTATCTCGAACTCCGGAGATGAGTCCCTGAGTGGCTAGGTACTTCAAATCGCTGTCAGGAGCCGTAGGATGTGCGAGACGACCCACAAGAACCACATAGACCCCAACCTCCAGAAGGCTGGCTTCAGTTTTTCTTGAAGTCTTCTCCAATCCTTGTTCCAATGTTTGCTCCAGAAATCCAGAATTCTCCAATTTCCGTTCCAACATTTGCTCCGTAATTCTAGAATTCTCCTCCAATTTCCGCTCCAACATATGCTCCATGATTCCAGAACTCTCCTCTACTCTTCCAGGATTCACCTCCAATTCCTGTTCCAATTTCTGCTCCAGAATTTCATAATTCTCCTCTACTCTTCCAGAATTCGCCTCCAATTCCTCTTCCAATTTCTGCTCAAAAATTCCAGAACCTTCTTCGGCTTTTCTAGAACCCATTCAATTCACGTTCCATTGTTCTAGAATGTTCCATTAATTCTTCTTCCAATTCTCCGGACTTTTCCTCCATTTTTCTAGAACTTTCATGCAATTCCCTTTCCAATGTTCTAGAATATTCCTTTAATTCTTTTTTCAGTGCTCCGGAACTTACCTCCACTTTTCCAGAACTTTCATGCAATTTTCTTTCCAATGTTTTAGAATGTTTCTTTAATTCTTCTTCCAGTGCACCGGAACTTCTAGACCTTTCTTGTAATCTTTCTGCGAATACTGTATAAAACTCGGAAAAGTAACACGGAACTTCGAATAAGTACTCATCAGGATTTTCACCAGCTTCGATTAAAGCTTGCTGCAGTCTTTCTTGAAGCTCTATCTTCTTTCCTGTTACTTCCAAACAGTGTTGTAACTTATCTAGATAATTTTATCTAGATAAATCATCTAGATAATATAATTTTATCTATTATCTTATCTAGATATTTTTTTTCGAAGTTATCTATTATCTTATCTAAATAAAAATTATCTTTATCTATTTTTTGAAAATCATCTAGATGAAAATTTTAATAAAACTAAAAAAATCTTTTGTAATACAAATCGAATTTAAATAAAATAAAGCTGCGCAACTGTACAACTGTTGGCCCACGGCACTGGTACTACGACGCGAGACGCGACATACGATACGCACTGCGCACTTGCTCGATTTCTGTTAGTTGTAATTTTATAAGACACAAATTGACATTAGGATACGGAATTTCAGGGAAAATGAAGTTTTTTAACTTTTTGTTGGCATTAAAAATTTAAAAAGCCCTCAAAACAATTGTAACGCGGGCCGTAGTTTGCCCACCCCTGATTTTTTCGATGTACAATTTTGTTAAATACATTATATTAATACGTTAAATTATTATAAAAGCATATTTCTCAATTTGCAAAATAATTTATTGTCCCGTCCTATATGTACATTATAATATGTTATGTTTATTTTAAACAAATTATCTGAAAAATATCTAGATAATTATTAATTATCTATTATCTAGATAACTTTTTAAACAATTATCTATTATCTTATCTAGATAAAAAAAAAATTAGTTATCTTTATCTTTATCTAGATAAAAAATATGATTATCTATTACAACACTGCTTCCAAATCTAGTTCCTCCAGTTCCGTCTTGAGATCACATACTTTCAATTCACTTAATTTTAATAGTTTAGGCATTTTATTTATTTTTATTTACACTTCACAGTTTAACAACCCCACGCCTGACACCAATTGTAACGTTTTTACTTATATGGGTGAAGTGTAAAACATAGACAAATATTATTAATTAAAAGAATACGTTTATTTAACGATGAATAATTAAGACTATATATTAAAAGATAATAAAAACAACTAACACTATGATTAAATAATTATAAACACTAAGAAAATTGTTAAATGCTTAAACACTACGATTATTTATCTAACTAACATTTATATCACTACACTTATTTATATAACTACATTTATTTATGTTAACAACTTGTAAACTGTTTATTTATATCACTGAGTTCATTTCTGGTTGCTTGTATATATGAGACTGTCCTCCCGCTGTTCTCCCGACGGTATTTATACACCCTATATCCTTCCAGAAGCCTCGGACGCGACAATGACCTGTATACAAAAGAAGTAGGTCACGGCGTAGTTAATCTCTAGCCAGCGCGTCGCGGGGATTTCAACATCTGGGATATTCCGGGATTACGTCATCGCTCTAGTACATTCTTTCAGCGGCATACATATCCTTTTCTCTCCGGGGCGCACGTAACAATAACATACTAGTTTTTCGATTAAATATTGGTATGGATATAAAAGTTATAATTTAAAATGTTGTGTTTATTTTGCCATTTCCTATTCTTCACGTGTTAAAAAGGCCAAATTTAATTGCAAATATTTGAGCTACCGCGTGGTCAATTGTTTTAAAACTTGGAGAGCAGGTAGATTTTAACTTCAGTTGAGATGTACTTAAAATTTCATTTCTGGATAAAATGGTTTCACGATATAACTAACTACCTTACCTGCATTTTGAAAGAGTTTATTATGAATCGTACGAAGCGCCATATTTAAAAAAAAAAACGTAGACTTGGAAACCCCTATTGCTTTTAACAAAACAAAAACCTTATGTTTTAACTATTTCCCGTACTATTGCCAGAATTAGCTCTTTTCAGCACTTACTTTGTTAAAACAAACATTATTTATCCCGAATGATGGCACCACTGTTTATATTGTTGACCAGAGGTGGAAAATTCAATAATTGTATTTATTAATATTTTATTCAAACAATTACTTACAATTGTATTACTACTATTAATATTAACAATGAAACATTAACAAAAAATGATATCAAACAAATTCTAGAACATTTGAATATTTTGGAGATTGTCTCATAACAGAGTGTAATAAGACATTGTGTTATTTTGTTTCTTAATAAAAGACAAAATAAAATTGAATGTACGCCACTGATAAACTGAAACTGTCACCCGATTCGTTTGTTCACGTCAAAATTGTGCGGGAATTACAACACTTTAAAGCTGGCTTCCAGTTTCTTAACTGCATTTGAAAGAGTTTATAGTGAATCGAACGGAGCGCCAAATTTAAATTGCTGTCTACTGTCAATTATAAATACATAACTTTTTATAATTAAAAATTGTTTTTTATAAAGCAAATTTTATTACACTATGATATTTTGCAATATAATCAATAAATAAATAAGATTAGTAACAAATCACATAATTAAACGTTATAGTTTTCAAATTAGGCAAATGCAAATTTGGCGTTATGTATGGTTTACAATAAACTCTTGGAAAATGCAGTTAAGAAACTGGGTGCCAACTTTCAAGATTTGTAATTCCCGCTCGATTTTGACGTCACATCGTAGTATATATGGCTGCGAGCAGACAAGTGACTCGAGTGACCTTGAAATGCTTGGAATCAGCTAATTTGATGTTTTGGAAAGGTATATTCCAAAAATAATAAAAGATAACCAATAGGTACCATGAATGGTAGTATGGCCGATGTTACTATACATGTACACGTCAATTTGAGTAATTCTGGTTTAAAAGTTGTTAAAAAGTGTTTACTAAGTTTTAATTATGAAAAAGTGGAGTTTTCGTTTTTATAAGAAACCTGTAAAAACAGGAGACACTGTTGTGTCTGTACTTGTAAAGCGACTAATGAAAAAAATAGAAAATTAAGATTTCACAATAATGTACGAATATTGAAAGAAATGTCAATCCAGAAAGCTTGGATGGTGAGATTGGCTAGGTATGAATCGTCAATGTTTATACATCGCCCTGTTCATTTCTTGTTTCGTTTAGTTTCATAACGTTTAAATATTGACCATGAAGTTAGCGCAGAAGAAATTCGCGCACTCACAATTTAAAAAGTACACTCCTCAGTACAATTTAAAAAAAATACTGATTACCTACTACAATGGACCTTTTACATTTTTATTGCACCGTGACGTAATTTTTCAATACACCACGTAGTGAAATTTTTATGAACTAGAGATGAGTAGGCACCGGTGTTGACAAATAAAATGATAAAAAGGACAAGCATTTATTTTTGATAAAAAAATATTTAAACAACACAAAAACTGAAATTATTTTGACTTTGATTGTAAAGAAATTATTAATAAAGACAAAACAATTTATTTAAAAATAATAACAATAGTTTTATTCTTGTTTGTAACTTTCTTAATAACAAACTGGCAACTACGCAATTATCTGTCACTTTATGTGGTGTTTATTTCGCGTCTTTAGAACATATAACCACGTTTCTGATTCCCATTTACCCGTCCTCTTGTCTTGAAATATTTATCATCACAAACGCTTTGTGTGAATTTATTTAATATAGTTACATTCTTATTTCCGCCATTTCAAATTTTGTTTGAAATATATCTGGCCTCCTCTATGCGCAAACAAACTACTGCGCACTACATATATGTCATTTTTTCTCTATCTCTCTCTTTCACGTAAAAGGTCCATTCAATAAATAATTCTCGTGTACATTTTGTACTCCGGAATGTACTTTTTAAATTGCGAACGCACCAAGTTCATCTGCGCCAACTTCATGGTCAAGATTTAAACGTTAGGAAACTGAACGAAACAAGAAATAAACGGAGCGATGTATGAACATCAGGACGATGTGTGTGTTCCCGTGAGACTTCTTATCGGGAAAAATATAAATAAATCCAAGAAAGTATGTTCTGATCATTTCACATATAAGTAGGTAAAATTGTTACATTTACATGTACGAGGTCTGTTAGAAAAGTATCCGACCTTAATGAGTGGTACAACCGGTTTAAAGACGGCCGCACATCGGTGGAGAGCGAGCCACGCTTCGGTCGGCCATCAACATGCCGAAATGACCAAGTCATTGTCAAAGTGAGCGCTGTGGTAATGCGGGACCGACGTGTGAATATCCGAGAAATTGCGGAAGAGATGGGCATTAGCATTTTTTCGGCACATTATGACTGAAGATTTGGGCATGAAGAGAGTGGCGCGAAATACGTGTAGAAGCTGCTGACTTTTTTGGTGAAAAACAAGACTCCTGTGGTTCAACAGGCTCCTTACTCTCCTGGACTTTGGGTGTTCCCCAAACTCAAGAGGCCATTGAAAGAAACGCGATTTCAGACAAGAGAGGGCATTATGGCTGCAACGACAGCCGAGCTAAACTCCATTCCAAAAGAGGCTTTCTCGGAATGCTTCCAACAATGGCGGCATCGCTGGGAGAAGTGTGTGGAGTTCAAGGAGAACTTTGAGGGTGATTAGATTTCTAACGCTCCAAGTATGCCAGTATTTTTTCCTCGGCCAAAGGTCGGATACTTTTCTAACAGACCCCGTATTAAGTATTTAATATTGGTTTATTAATTTACGTTTTTATAAATTTAGGTTACTATCATAAAAGATACTTGAATAAAACGGCAGTTCCATCTAGAAATCTCTCTCACACACACAAACATAACTAGGTTAGTTTTTTTGACTAGACCGCATTGTGACGTTACAAAATATGGCGGTATTATTCAAAAAAATTGATAACAAAACAAAAACATTTCGCTCAAAAAGTAGTACGACAAGAAAAATGTAATAAAATCTTTTGTAAATAATGGAAACATAGTATTTTGGTTATGTCTGTTCCGCATGTGCACGATTCTTCATCACTTTCTTGTAGACCAAATATGCACTCATGCATACTGCCATAATTATTGTGTATATAGCCAAAGGAAACAAGCCAAGAACCAGTCCCTTATCTCCGTACCTAACGACTTCATCTATTTTACCCTGGCCACCTGTGAAGTTCCAGACCGGTTCAGCCAGTTCAACGATGAGCGCTATGATTGGTTGCGGACAGTCAGCTGTGGTACAGTCGGGTCTATAACAAGAATAATTCCCATCGTGCACTTCAATCACCTTTTCAATCTTCAGTATGGATATACGGCCTCCTTGGGCCTGCGAGATGCTGACATCGGGGGGCAAATTATCGCTCCCTATCTTCTTCCAACTCAGTTTCGTTAAGCCACAGGTTGAACACTGCATTTTCACTGACTTTTCATAGTCTACGACGTGGCGGACTTGAATAGCTTTTGTTCCTATGTATTTAATGGCAGTATCGAATCTTTGATTTTTCAATCGCACGGGTTCCGCACATGTTAATCCCTTTTTTGCATGGTTCATAAATGGGCAAAGTTTTTCATTACAGAAGAATGGATTATGTTCAAACTCTGTTTCAGCATGTGTAAATACACCGTAATTCTCAAAAATATTAGCGTCCACATAGCTCAACTTGTTATATTTTAGATTTATCCACAAAAGATTAGGTGTATTATGAAAGGCACCTACTTCTATGAAAGATATATGATTAGAATGGAAACGAATCATCCTCAAATCTACCAAATTGGAAAAAAATCCTTTCTTTATTGATTCAACATGATTATTAAAAAGATCTATAGCCCAAAGTAATGGTGCTTTCTGAAACATACCAATGGGGAAATCCCTTATATAATTGCTATAAAAATACGCTTCTCTTAGTGTGTTCCTGTGTGGAACCAGAACGTCTTTATCTATAGTCTTAGCTTGACATGGACCAATAATTAAAAATTCAAGTCTCTTGAACTTCTGGAACATTTGTCGTGTTATGCCGTTACGTTTGCAAAATGGCATTTTTCCTGAAATGATAATAGGGATTACAGTTCAATTAGTAAAAAATAGTAAAAGTACGAGCCCAAACTCATAATAGTTCGGCCGGTTTATATTTTCAATAAACAAATTATAAAACCTACGCAAATGATGCGAAATTTCGGGAATGTCTTCAACGCCCGAATATTCAAAGCCAGAATATGCATGCACAGAATCATTCAAATCCCGAATATTCAAAAATAGAAACGCGCATCGCCAGAAAGCGCTTCACCCAACGACCACAAATATACTAGAGAAAACGAACATGCCTTATACTTCACTATTGTTTATTATGTTCTCGGCTGGACAGAAAGAGACAACTAGAGATAGAGATATAAAGTCTACTGTAAAGTTTGTCGAGAGATGTCTCTACGATCATTATAATATATTTGTAACATTTTACTCCTTTGTACATTACTTGAAGTTGTTAACAGTTTTTCTTGAATAAAATGATTTTATTTTCATTTTAGAAATAAATGCTTCAAATAAAAGTTTTAGAGAATTAATTTCTGCGTCTAGCACATCAAGTATTATTAAATTAGCCCTTTGTATAAGCGAGATATGTAAATTTAAAAATTGTATACTTTTTTGTTTTTGTAATAAAGCTTGCTATGGATTAGGACAAAAAAAAAATGTTCATGTCAAATTACGTTAAATACGTGCAATTTTATGATTCGTACAATAACAAATATTATATTTTTATTGTGAAATTATTAGTCATATTCATTGTTGTAATCAAATATTTCTTTGTTGTAATCAAAACTCTCTTTAAAAAGAACCGGGTTAGATTAATGTTAATTTAAGAATGATAGTAGTAAATGAATTATTTTTTGTTCTATATCAAAATATTTCTCGGGCTTGGCTTAAGCTTGTCAATATTTTGTAATATAATTATTAAACAAATATGTATAGGTTAATAGGCGCACAAAGAATTCGTGTGGTGTCCACATCACTCATGACATTAGTCAATATCATTAATTCAATTAAAAATATTGGCATGTATTTTTTTATGGTCGCTATACAGGGTGAATCACCGAAATCGCCGTCTTCGATATCTCCCTTGTCGTTAGAAATACAGCATAAGTTTATTAACAGAATTTATTCGTCTACTCAAGGAGCATAACGTAAAATTATTTTCACATATACAGGGTGTTGCATTACGGCTCGGCGAGAATTGTTTCTCTTTTTTTAAATGAAACACCCTATATATTTTTATATATTTTGAATTGTATTTTATTCACCTATACGAACATATAAATTTTGTTTTAGTTTTCCACGGCGTTGCCAAGGTATTCCGTTTTTTCTCTAAAAAAGACCGAATACACGCATTGCTTTCTAAAGGCTTACTGAAGTTATTTTAATAGTAAGAATTATGAATTTTCTTTTCGGTATAACTGTAATTATACTCTATGTTCTGACATATATTTTTTTAAATGTAATTATACAGGCTGTTCAATAAAGCGAATCAAATGTGCTCAATTTCAAATGACCATAACTCGTCATTTTCAAATGGAACACTGTATATTTTATTATTCAGTTGTGTGTATTTTTGTATTATCTTCATATGTTATTAAGGGTATCCTATACCTAAAACCAATAATTTCGGAGATTTTCACCATTTTTCTCTAAATTTATATATTTAACTAAAAATTAAATCTAGTGTACCATTGATATTGTTTTTTGAATAAGAAACAATTGCAGTAATGACTGTAGTTTCATTAGCCAGGTTATTATTAATAACAGTGGGATTAAGTAAATTAATTTATTAATATGAGTCTCTCGCAAGAAGAACTTACGAATATGGTGTACGCACTTGGAAAAGCGGAAAGAAACCCTCTTTTGTCGTACTGAACATGACCAGTTCATTCAAACCTTTCCCTTAGTTTTTCAAAAGAACGCGGATTTGGATGTCGTCTTCACGGAAACCGTTGTGCATAAATTCTTGATGCCAAAAGAGGGTTTGTTGCCGCTTCTTCAAGTGCGTACACCATATTCGTAAGTTCTTCTTGCGCACTCTCCACGCCAGCATTGAGTGCCCGTGAGGTGACGCCTGGCCTGACCAGCGTACACCATATTCGTAAGTTCTTCTTGCGAGAGACTCATATTCATAAATTAATTTACTTAATCCCTTTGTTATTAATAATAACCTGGCTAATGAAAATACTATCATTACTACAATTGTTTCTTATTCAAAAAACAATATCAATAGTATACTAGATTTAATTTTTAGTTAAATATATAAATTTAGAGAAAAATGGTGAAAATCTCCGAAATTATTGGTTTTAGGCATGGGATACCCTTAATAACATATGAAGATAATACAAAAATACACACAACTGAATAATAAAATATACAGTGTTCCATTTGAAAATGACGAGTTATGGTCATTTGAAATTGAGCACATTTGATTCGCTTTATTGAACAGCCTGTATAATTACATTTAAAAATATATATGTCAGAACATAGAGTATAATTACAGTTATACAGAAAAGAAAATTCATAATTCTTACTATTAAAATAACTTCAGTAAGCCTTTATAAAGCAATGCGTGTATTCGGTCTTTTTTAGAGAAAAAACGGAATACCTTGGCAACGCCGTGGAAAACTAAAACAAAATTCATATGTTCGTATAGGTGAATAAAATACAATTCAAAATATATAAAAATATATAGGGTGTTCCATTTAAAAAAGACAAATAATTCTCGCCCAGCCGTAATGCAACACCCTGTATATGTGAAAATAATTTTACGTTATGCTCCTTGAGTAGATGAATAAATTCTGTTAATAAACTTATGCTGTATTTCTAACGACAAGGGAGATATCGAAGACGGCGATTTCGGTGACTCACCCTGTATATCTTACCGTTTTGAAGTTAAAATTAATATTTTGTAATTTAGTTATTAAAAAATATATATAGTTTAATAATCGTACAAGGAAGTGGTGTCCACATCAGATTTTTTTTTGTTTTCAGTGTTGTTATTCTATACAAGGACGATCATTCTATAAATATGCCCAAGTAAGTATTGAAATAAGATGTGCATAAAGCTTAATTTACATGGAACGTTGTCGCCGTTATCACCGTCGGCCGTTGTGGCCGTTCTCGACTCTGATTGGCTAAAATCAAACATGATTAATGGCGCGAACGTTGCAACCGTTCAAGGTCAAATTAGAACTGTGTTCTATTCTGTCGGCCGTTATGACCGCTGCGCTTGCGTACATTGAGTTAGTTCTTCATAAATCAGGTTAGCCAACTGAGTGATATAAATATAAATTTTCGTATTTGTGTTGAATTGTGTAATCTAAAATCTCATATTTGTGTATTTACTATGGATATAGAAACAATCGCGGTACTTTATATTTATATTCATTTTTCACTTTCGCGATCGCAATGTAAACAGCAGCTATAGATGACAGATGATAGCGTAGAAATGTAGTTTTTGTTTTCTCAGAAGTTACTAAATATGAAATTCCCTCTAAAATCCCCACTACGGACTATACGGTCTTAACGGCGTGAACGGTTGACGGCCACAACGGTGATAACGTTCCATGTAAATTAAGCTTAATTCTAAAAACTCATCACGTTCTCATTCATTTTGTACGGCAATGTACAGCAGGCTTATGATTTTGTTATAGACGTGTGCAGGGCTGCAGAAAAATGCATAAGACATGCAAAAGCAAACGGTAACATTTTTAGAAATAATATAAAAAACAATTAATTAATACTACCATGAGATGTTTACCTATGGGTATTTGAGACTGACTTCATAACCATATTATGCTGGGTCAGGATAAATAAAAAACAAATTAAATTTATCATCACGGCTTATTATCCATTGCTGGGTGTGCCAATCTGTTTTGTATACAGATTTCGGTAATGATGATGAAATATTTGTACCAAGTGGGCGTTTACCAGGCGCCACCGCGCGGACACTCGTTGCTGGTTTGGAGAGCCGCACCACAGGGGCCAATTTTGTGTCATTTAAAATTCGAAATATTTGGCGTTGGTCGGGATCGAACCCGATTCCCCAGTTTCACGACCAAGACACTCAGGCACGCGGCTTTTAAATAATCATGGCATTCAATTACTCAATTTAATTTTAGACATTTATATCAAAATCCAGTTTCACCATAAAACGTAAATAAATTTAGAAAAAAGTACAAATAGAATAAGAAGCATTTATACAAAAATCATATTGTTTAAAAATGAATAGAATAAAATAAATAATTATGCACAATTCTTTTTATCCTTTCCTAATAACTAATATCAGTTTGTTTCATACATTTTATACACGGACGTATCATAATTTTACATTTATACACGATTTTTTTTGACATAAACGTCATTTTATAGCCCGCGGACCTCATTATAGCCCGCCGAGCTATAATGAATCGTCAAATTAAACTATTAGCTATAAAGCTTAATTTACTATATACTATTTTCTCATATTCCTGTTCTAGATATTTTGCCCGGTTTTCGTTCGATTTTTATAATATATAATTATGCAGCATCGATTAATTACGTACATTCTGTATTATCAATGAGAGGTTGACACGTGACAAACAAAAATGTATAAGTAAAACCTAGAATTTGTGGAAGAGCGTCTTCGTTCCGCCTACTGGAGGTAAGGGTGAGAGAAATATGGATCATCGAATCAAAAATTTCTTTAAAAAATTTATTTTTAATTTGGACGTTTCGGGAGTTGGCCAACTCCCATCTTCAGCATACAAGTTTATATTTTTTTAAAACAATATTGACTGAAGCCAATTACAGTTGTGAAAAATTTTTTTTTTTTAAATTTAACTTAATTAGAACCAATTGACATGGACTTACCATTATAAAGTTGAGATTGAAATTGAACAAGTTTTAGATACAAATTATTAAAGGTCTAGGTTAGGATTTTGATATGCGTGGGAGGCCTAGACCTTTAATAATTTGTATCTAAAACTTGTTCAATTTCAATCTCAACTTTATAATGGTAAGTCCATGTCAATTGGTTTTAATTAAGTTAAATTAAAAAAAAAAATTTTTTTTCACAACTGTAATTGGTTTCAGTCAATATTGTTTTAAAAAAATATAAACTTGTATGCTGAAGATGGGAGTTGGCCAACTCCCGAAACGTCCAAATTAAAAATAATTTTTTTAAAGAAATTTTTGATTCGATGATCCAAATTTCTCTCACCCTTACCTCCAGTAGGCGGAACGAAGACGCTCTTCCACAAGTTAAAATCAACGAGGTACCTTAGCACCTTTTCCGAATAAAACCTAGAATGACAATAAAAAAGAAAATAACTTAAAAACTTTATCCCCCCACAGGTCATAAAAGCTTCATTACGCCCTTAATACATAAATAACTATTATAATTGGTTTTCGTTAATAATAATTCAAATGTTTCAAATATAGTTCAAGAACAAGCAGTGACATCTAGCGATTACGCTAGGAGATGATTCAACATATATCTGTCCTTAGTTGTCTCTTTGTGTCCAGCCGAAAACATAACAAATGCTATGAAATTTTATCTAGAGTATTTGTGATCGTTGGCTTTGCCCGAAACATTCAAAAACCGAATACGTGGGCGTGGCCAAGCGGAGGTCACTTTAAGTTAGGTTTGGTTAAGTTCATACGCTTTCGTGCAGTGCGCGATTCTGTTTATGAATACCCAGGATTTCAATGATTCTATGCATGCATATTCTGGTTTTGAATATTCTGGCTTTGAGTATGCACCCCAAAATTATAGATTTTAACTTAGAAAAACTGAATGTTATTTAAGTATTCAGCTATTTAATATTGGGTTACTAAACTCTTAGACCTGGCATAGAGGGGAGACAGGGCACGCTATGTATTTCGCCGTAAGAAGACTTTCCAAATCATCTTAGCGACTTTCGACCTTATTGCAACGCCAGAATCAGCTGAATCGGTATAGTCGACCAGTTAAATACTGTTATTACAGTTGGCCAAATCTAAATAAATATTTGATTATTCATAACTACAATTTTTTTTATTCTGTTTTATAAATTAAAAAAAAATACGAGTACGAAAGAATATTCTTAAAGAAAAGTTACATACCTGTACAATCGGACGAATAAGTTTTCAATGTCAACAAGCGTGGTGTCACCCACCGTTTTGTCTTAGGGCGTCTCCGTATTCATACGCGTTTATTTTGATACATTTATAAAACAGAATCAAGAAAATCCGTAGTTATGAATAATTTGGTCATCTTTAACATAAGAGTATTTAACTGGGCGACTACACTGATTCAGCTGATTCTGGCGTTGCAATAAGGTTCAAAATCGCTCACAAGATTTTGAAACGTACGCGTGACTGCCTTGTCTCCCATCTATTCCTGGTCTAAGACTAAACTCCCAGAGTAAGCGCAATATTGTTGGTGCGCCAGGCTGACATTTTTAATTACCCATTACGTCACATGCACGCGCTCTATAATTATTGTGAATAAAATATTTAATAGGGGGATAGTAAAATCAGGGAATACCGGGAAGTTTCACTTAGATGTACGGTTTTGGTACTCACCTAGCGACAACTATATGACTTGGTCATTACTACTATAAATGTTTTTATGCCTGCTAGATGGCACACGAGTCCCAAATTTAAAAATTATATTTTTTCAAGGTAATTTGCGTTGTGTATTACCTAATTAATTAAATTAGTTTGAAACGAGAAATGCCAAGAAATTGTAAAGAGCTGAATAAAACATGAAATATTGTGATAAAATAATATTGTTTCATTTCTGATTCTGTTTTTCGTGAGTTTGAGTGCATTTATATAGTGTTTCTTGGAATATTTGACTTCGCTTCTCATTTTCGACTTCTATTTGAATTTGGAATATTTGAGTTTGACGTTGGCATTCAGAAACTTTGGCTTGGACAAAACGAGACCCACAAAGGACAAGACAGACGTACTCATGCTTCTTTGTATCCCATACAACAATTAGTTGCTTATCGCTACAGAAAGTCGTTGGAAGTATACACAACGCAAGTAAACAGTACGTAAGTATTTTCAATATGATGTGTTACAAAACATAAATATTTGTAAATATTGTAGGACATCTACATTATATTGGCTCCAAAAGTCATCACTTCTGCTCTTCCTGCGACCAACTTAGTTACGTTTTCTCCACACCGACTACAGAATTCATCACACGGGGCAGTAACCCAAACAATTCATCCTTGTTCGTGTACTTTACACTTATTCTTGAATTCATCATCTGTTTGTGTGTTACCACGACCAATTTATATTGGTGCAACCAGAGTTCTCTTCCGAGTAAGTTTCTTTCTTAATCATTGTACCGTACAAATACTTATTTATTGAACCCCCAAAGCTGTGAATTGCAGCATTTATACAACAGATCAATAATAATGTACTATTGTTTGTAATATTTTTGTTTTTATACATTCAATATGGTAAAATATCCTAAAATTGTTATGATAAAACAATAAGGTGTATCACATCAGGAACAAAATAGTTACGAAGAATTCAAAACTCTTCGTCACTACCAAAATGAAACTTAATTGTTTCACTTGAACTTTTATAATATTGTATATTGTAAGTCACACATTCATTTATCTTGTAACATAATACAAAATTTATAGAAAAATATTACAATGCAAAGAAACAGATGTAATATGCGAATTATTGACTTTTACTATTATTAAAAATATTCTGTTTTGTATAAATTGCAGTAAATAGTAGTTAATAATAAACGAAATTACTGACTTAACGACTGACCTATACAATACTATATTAATCACTACATTGAAAATATGAATTGCTCATTTGCTATCATTTATTAAATAATATTTGGAAATCTGTTTTCTATATGAAAATTATATATGCATATGTTATACATAAATAAGGAAAGTGGTCAAGGGTATATTCCTTGAAAATTTATTTATTTCCAAATTACAAGTGGAAAAACAAATTCTCATTATTCATTCACAGTAAATTAATGTATACATATTAATAACCCAATTGTAATGAAATGAATAAGTATAGAAATTGTTAAATATGGTAAATTAAGGAAATATTAATTTAATAAACTAATAACAGTAACTGAAAATTTTCAATGTGATAAGTAAGTGCATTATTAATGTATTTTTGTAAAACTCACATATAATTATATTTATATATGTATATTCTTTGTATTTTTGTATCACAACTTTGTACAATTGTATAGAAATTGTTAAATATGGTAAATTAAGGAAATATTAATTTAATAAACTAATAACAGTAACTGAAAATTTTCAATGTGATAAATAAGTGCATTATTCATGTATTTCTGTAAAATTCACATATATTTTTATTTATACATGTATATTCTTTGTACTTTTTTTATCACAACTCTGTACAATTGTATAGAAATTGTTGAATATGTTAAATTAAGGAAATATTACTGTAACAAACTAATAACAGTAACTGGAATTTTTCAATGTGAGAAATAAGTTTATTATTAATGTATTTTTGTGAAATTCACATATAATTTCATTTATACATGTATATTCTTTGTATTTTTATATTACAACTTTGTACATTTTTTGTTAATATAAACATATATCAATAAAAACTTGTGTATTTATTTCAAATATTTTTACAGGCGCGCAGAATATAAAATTGATACTAGCGCCAGCCTAGCGGACTTGGTCAACACTAACTACCAAGGACGTTTACACGGTTTGTTAGTTATAGCATTGAGTGGCGGTTCCCGGTATTCCCTGAGTAAAATATACATAGTACAGGTGTAACCGAGCGTGTCCAACAGCAACAACACACATCTAACGCACAAAATTCGGCCCCAATTTCGCGGTGTAAGTTTTGTGAGATAATTTAGGTTATGTTTAGAAAATTGCAAGCGAAAATGTCTAAATATTAATTTTGAAAATGATTAGACGTTTTATAAAACGACTGTTGTAATTCTACATATACAAGATTTAAACTATCAAATTGTAAAAAATACCTCTAAGAAATATGCCTTGAAGGTCCCAGGGGGCGTCACTCGGAATATCTATTACATTCTCTAAATGAAAATTGGGATGATGACAAACCATCCTATATATATCTGGATTGGTTTTCTGAAAGTACCAACCATGGTTTGCAACGATTGTCGGTTGATAATCACTAGAAAAATGAACACGTTCAGTTTCGCAATAACATGGATGGCATAATGAACTTATTTCCTGTGACAAGTACAACAGGAATAAAATTAAACACTTTATTTTTATGTTCATATTTTTGCAGTTAAATACAGACACTTCACATAAACATCAAGTAAAAATTTCTGTCGTTTATTGTGGTTGCCAACACCAACGTTAAACAAAATCATATTAAATATTATATTGTTTTCAAAGAAGATATGATGAAATCAGGGTTGCGATTGAGAAAAATTCTATTGTACCAACAGTTTAACTCAAATTGTACTAAAATCACTAATTCTGTACTAAAAAAAATTCCAGCCACATATTTAAAATAATCATAATTATACCTACAGGTACTTTCAAACATTTTTATTGATAAACTAATAAATAAAACATAAAATAAACATAAATACATTATTTTTGTGGAACCACCAGTGAGCTAATCATTTTGCAGACGCAATACAATCCAATTTATCGGCGTTTGTTATGGTTAAGGCGGCAAAATTGAGTCCTTCCAACATTACCTACTACTTAAAATAAATTGTACTAAACTAAGATGTATTGACGTACTAGAAAAATGATAATTGTACTAAATCTAGTACAATTGTGCTGACTATCGCATCGCTGGATGAAATATGTGAGCAAATAATCTGAAGCCTTCCGCCATTTAACTATTATACTTCAATTCAAGTAAGGAAATAGTAGATGGCGCTTGAGGGCCGACATCAAACTTTGTCAACCAGAGTGATTCTAGCGCCCAATTCTAGTGGCCACTTCTGTAACACAACCTATTGTGAACAAACATTATACATAGCATTACCATGACCACAGACGCAATATATACAGACAGCTAACTAAATGTGTTCAAATGGCAGCGCGTGTTTTTGTAGTTCTGGACAATTCTGCTTAGTAGCGCTAATATCGATTCTTAGTTCATGGACGGGTCTATTAGATGAAGGCAGCAAAGTATGTGCATAGTAAGATAAGACTCATTCGTTTTTGTTCGGAATAGTTCGAATAGGGTGGCTGTTTTCGTGTTATTACAATTCCCTTATTATTTATTGTTGTTAATAAGAAGTTTATATTCTTTGAAGATGTCGAGAACTGTGTGTTCCTATGTTAATTGTAGCAATAGTAGACGAAAAATATTAATTTTGAAAATATTTAATTTGCTTATGATTAGCAAATATGTAAAAATGGATTACAAATTTAATTATTATTTTTTCTTATATAAAGAAATGAAGATTTTATTACACTTATATTCCTTGATAAATTATAGCAGTTATCGATCTGTTGGTAATTCCTAGTAATTCTGGTATAATATGTATGTACAGAGCTGGGCTATAATTAAATACTTTTATGATTTTACAGTAGTATATCGACTTAACAGACTAATTGGAGTGCTAAAATCGTGTAATTCGTAATAAGAAAAAGAATTTCATGCTGAATTCATATTTTGAAGCCGGACTGTCCTATTTTTAAACGTGCGAGAGTGGTGAATAAAAAAGAGTAATGAGCCGATTTGAATATGTCTGTAACTCGCAAATAGTCAGCTCATCTATGATACAATTGAAAATCTATTGAAAACCATTGACAAAATTTTACAAGGAATAATATTAATAATTCTAAGCACTTATTTAAAACTAACGCATGCATTAAGCATCTATAAACCACAAAATCATCGATAATTTAATTAATTCGACGCCACGGTGTATGCAATCTATTATAAATAATTATTAAAGTATTAAATATGTAACATTGTCTATTTTTTATGTTTCTTTCATAAATTGTTATTCTGATTATTTATTTTTTCAAAGTAAATATGTATAAGGTTTTTATACAGTCGCTCTATTTTTTTTTTTCAAAATATAAAAGACTTCATATTTAAAATCTTACTACACACGTAGGTTTTGCAGGAGGGGGAAACGACTCCATGTAATCTTAACACAGTGTTGTTTTTATATTCATGTACAGTATTTTTTTTTAAAGATGCCCGATCAAGGTCATCTGTATCAAGAACGAATTTACAAATTGGTATACATTTATCTCTTTTCTTTGCAAAGGCTATAAGCGTGTGCGATAAGGATGGATATAACACGCTTGTCTTTCAAAAATTCATATTATTTCGACTTTCGACTAAGTTAGGACATTCCACTTTAAAACGATGCTCGTTGTTAATAATACTTTCACTGTAACGTAAGTTTATTTATTAATTCAGATACATTACCTTGATTCATAGCCGTACGAATAACGTTATTTTCTGTCAGTGTCACTGACACTGACATTGTGTCAGTATCTTATTTTGCACATATTTGGTTTTACATTTACTAATAAACTTACCAGTTGACGTATTTTTGAATTTTAAATGCTTTTTTGTAACATATATTTTTATAATAATAAAATAACAGTAGTATCTTTTGTACCCTTATAAAAACTAAGCAAACGACACTACTGAATTTGTCAGAATGGGCGGAGCAAAAATCTGAATTCATACAATTCGTAGATGACCTTGTTCGGACATCTTTTAAAAATTTTACTGTAGTGAAGTTGGATTTTTGTTCTATTAGTCTTGATTTATCACCATTTTTTTCAGTGGGATTTTGTGTTAGTTTTTGGAAAATAGTCATAATATTAGTATTTAAAGCCTACTCTTTTATTTTCTAAACATGAGTATCAGAAGTGATGATCCCAATCAGTGTTGTTATTTGAAAGATTTATTTTTTAAATTTTCATTATTACTTTGAATAAAGTTTTATTTTACCTAATTTTTTTTTTTTTAAACTTAATATTTAATCTATAAATATGTTATTTTCAATTTGATAACTATGACAAAAGAATGGAACGAAATAACACTGGGATACATTTGTATCCCACGCTATTCAACTCGTAAGTTTTTCAGACGCCACTACCGGAGGATTTAAATGTAAGTATTTTTTGCGAGAAATTAAAATTTCGATATCTTTTTCAAAAGTTATTTTTGCTTCATTTTGAAAATATCTCATATCTCGCTTATTATGAGAGACAGAAAAAAATGTTTAGGCAATTTTTATACGGCTTTTTACATAAAGTGACGTAGTGTAACAATTTTTTGAGAAAATAATAATTCTCGATATATTTATACCACAAACATACTTAATGGGAATTTATGTTATTATCTCATATTTTTTCTTATTTGAAAAGAAAAATCTATTTTGAACATATATAGATTGCCAGAAATATCATGAAGTCGAAGATCGCGGTTTTACTTTCCATATTGTTCTTTAAGTGTAATATCTCTAGAATTATTAATTTAAAAAAATCTAATTGCACAGCGTTTCTCCGTAAAAAAACTATTTAAAATTTTTATAAACATTTTTCTATATCTCTAATAATAAGGGAGTTTTGAAGTATTTTTAAAATGAGCGAAAAACAAGTTTTAGCCAGTATATCAAAAACAAAAGAGGATAAAAAATTCCTTGGTGGCCATCAAAATTGAACTTACAATGTGCAAACGCTTTTGCTTCATCATTTTATATTAATTACCCAAGATATCCTAAATCTAAAGAAACATCGAAAATAAGACTACTGTACAAAGGTGCGCTGCAAACTCAGACGAAACATTATTTCAGGCTCCGTGGGTAGTATGTGTGCGAAGCAGTGAGTGCTTTTGATTATAACTGTACTTTATCGGGCTAGAGAAGGGCTAAACTTAAATAGTAAATGCAGTGCCATCTATTAGTTTAAAATAATACTTTTTCAAGCGTTGCTCATACAAAGCATTGGGTTAGATGTCTGTATATATTGCGTCTGTGCCATGACCTAACCTTATTCCTTAATTTCTATAATAATTACCACTGGTAGATCTGTTAGGTCATGGTAATGCAATGTATAATGTTTGTTCACAATAGGTTGTGTTACAGAAGTGGCCGGTAGAATCACTCTGGTAAGGGAAATAAATTATCAGTATGTTTGACATTGGCTCGCTTATGGCCATGGGGCAAGATCGCCGCCATAAGCGAGCCAATGTCAAACATACTGATAATTCATTTCCCTATTTATTTGTAAGAAATGTGGTATTATATTATACAGGAATATTAAATAATCACACTATGAATCTATAAAGGTAATAAAAATTCATTTTTTTAAGAGATACACAATTATTATTATGACACAGATTTGGAGGTTATGTATAGCATATGATACAGGTTGTTATTATCACATCAAATTTAATAAATAATAAATATATTTTAAATGGGAACACGCGAAGCGTCCTAATGTCCCTATATCGCCCCGTTCAATTCTCGCTTCGTTCAGTTTCATAACGTTCAAATCTTGACCATGAAGTTAGTGCGCACCAAAACGTTCATTTCTTGCCCTGTTCAAATACCTACTTCGCGCGCTCCCGAATTTAAACAGTACACTCCAAAGAACAAATTGCAAAGAAATGTGTTTTATACAGTAGAAATACATTTATACTTCTTGAGAATATTAATAGGTGTCGTAAAAATTGTGGAAATGTCAAAAAATTCAAATTGAAATAAATTTATTATGTACTGTCAAAGTACACAGTAATGATATTACAAATGTGTGTATCTTTATATATAGTAAAGGTTATAAAAAGCATTCTTTCGATGGTTTTATTGCTAAGGAAAGGACGGGAAGATGATATTTCTATTTATAAATTAAACGAAGAAAATGTACTACAATATTTATAAATTATTTAAAGGTATAAATTTGTTATAACTTTTATAATACACTTTACATTTTATTACAGTGCCGATATTTGTACAGGTTTTGTTAAAGATAAAAGAATATGAAATAAAATAGTTATAAAATACATAATTTAACATGATATTTAACTAATTCTTTATGTAAAATATTAAATAACAAGGAAATCAGGGCAAATCTATTTTGCTGACCAGCAAAAAGAAACTTGCTGACTGGGAATTTAGAATGAATGGATTTACTTTAAAATCAGTATTCTACCTTCGAGCAACACCGGTCATCTTCTGGTAACGTATCAATCTTGTGCACTCCTTCAGAGAGGTACTTTACTCTAGTGAATTATAACAAAATTTTGCTGACTGGGTATTTAGAATGAATGGATTTACTTTAAAATCAGTATTCTACCTTTTGGCAACACCGGTCATCTTTTGGTAACGTATCAATCTTATGATCTTCTTGAGAGAGATACTTTACTCTGGTGAATTTATAACAAAATTTTACTGACTGGGTATTTAGAATGAATGGATTTACTTTGTGTTGCAAAAAGGTAGAATACTGATTTTTAAAGTAAATCCATTCATTCTAAATACCCAGTCAGCAAATTTTTGTCATAATTCACTAGAGTAAAATACCTCTCTGAAGGAGAGCACAAGATTGATACGTTACCAGAAGATGACCGGTGTTGCCAAAAAGTAGAATACTGATTTTAAAGTAAATCCATTCATGCTAAATACCCAGTCAGCAAAATTTTGTTATAATTCACTAGAGGAGTGCACAAGATTGATACGTTACCAGAAGATGACCGGTGTTTCTCGAAGGTAGAATACTGATTTTAACGTAAATCCATTCATTCTAAATACCCAGTCAACAAATTTTTGTCATAATTCACTAGAGTAAAGTATTTCTCTGAAGGACTGCACAAGATTGATACGTTACCAGAAGATGACCGGTGTTGCCAAAAGGTAGAATACTGATTTTAAAGTAAATCTATTCATTCTAAATACCCAGTCAGCAAAATTTTGTTATAATTCACTAGAGTAAAGTACCTCTCTGAAGGAGAGCACAAGATTGATACGTTACCAGAAGATGACCGGTGTTGCCAAAAGGTAGAATACTGATTTTAAAGTAAATCCATTTATTCTAAATACCCAGTCAGCAAAATTTTGTTATAATTCACTAGAGTAAAGTACCTCTCTGAAGGAGAGCACAAGATTGATACGTTACCAGAAGATGACCGGTGTTGCCAAAAGGTAGAATACTGATTTTAAAGTAAATCCATTCATTCTAAATACCCAGTCAGCAAAATTTTGTCATAATTCACTAGAGTAAAGTATCTCTCTGAAGGACTGCACAAGATTGATACGTTACCAGAAGATGACCGGTGTTGCCAAAAGGTAGAATACTGATTTTAAAGTAAATCCATTCATTCTAAATACCCAGTCAGCAAAATTTTGTTACAATTCACGAGAGTAAAGTACCTCTCTGAAAAAGAGCACAAGATTGATACGTTACCAGAAGATGACCGGTGTTGCCAAAAGGTAGAATACTGATTTTAAAGTAAATCCATTCATTGTAAATACCCAGTCAGCAAAATTTTGTCATAATTCACTAGAGTAAAGTATCTCTCTGAAGGACTGCACAAGATTGATACGTTACCAGAAGATGACCGATGTTGCCAAAAGGTAGAATACTGATTTTAAAGTAAATCCATTCATTCTAAATACCCAGTCAGCAAAATTTTGTTATAATTCACTAGAGTAAAGTACCTCTCTGAAGGAGAGCACAAGATTGATACGTTACCAGAAGATGACCGGTGTTGCCAAAAGGTAGAATACTGATTTTAAAGTAAATCCATTCATTCTAAATACCCAGTCAGCAAAATTTTGTTATAAGTCACTAGAGTAAAGTACCTCTCTGAAGGACTGCACAAGATTGATACGTTACCAGAAGATGACCGGTGTTGCCAAAAGGTAGAATACTGATTTTAAAGTAAATCCATTCATTCTAAATACCCAGTCAGCAAAATTTTGTTATAATTCACTAGAGTAAAATACCTCTCTGAAGGAGATCAGAAGATTGACACATTACCAGAAGATGACCGGTGTTAGTCGAAGGTAGAATACTGATTTTAAAGTAAATCCATTTATTCTAAATACCCAGTCAATAAATTTTTGTTATAATTCACTAGAGTAAAGTACCTCTCTGAAGGAGAGCATAAGATTGACACATTACCAGAAGATGACCGGTGTTGGTCGAAGGTAGAATACTGACTTTAAAGTATGTATATCCATTTATTCTAAATACCAAGTCAGCAACTTTTTTGCTGGTCAGCAAATTAGTCACCACCAGGAAATCAAATAATTTTATATCAATTAATAGAATTTTGGAATAAAACAAGGCTTCAAGCGATGTAAAAATAGATATAGTGGAAAATAGAAGCAACAAGTGTTATTTTATACTAAAAAAATGACGAACATCACGAATGTGTAAAAACAATACAATAATTAATAAAATGTCACTATCTAAACATACAGTATCTCAACTCATTTATCCGCCTGCTTCAAAAATGTTATATTCTCCTTGCTTGATTTTTGACCACTCAAGCTGATTTAAATTCGAATACATATTTTATATCAATGATTTTGTTAATAAAAAAATGTTTCTAACATGAAATAATAGTACCACAGAGATTTTGAAACATATTTAAAGTAATAAAGCCGTTTTGTTTGATCAATTTTCTTCTCTTTACACCATTTTAAATATGTGTCATAACCCAGGTGATTATTCATGATGTTCGTTATTTTTTTAGTATAAAATAACACTTGATGCTTCTATTTTCTACTATATCTATTTTTACATCGCTTGAAGCCTTGTTTTATTCCAAAATTCTATTAATTGATACACAATTATTTGATTTCCTTGCTATTTACTGTTTTACATAAAGAATTAGTTAAATATCATGTTAAATTACATATTTTGAAACTATTTTATTTCATATTCTTTTATCTTTAACAAAACCTGTACAAATATCGTCACTGTAATAAAATGTAAAGTGTATTATAAAAGTTATAACAAATTTATACCTTTAAATAATTTATAAATATTATAGTACAATTTATTAATAGAAATATCATCTTCCCGTCCTTTCCTTAGCAATACAATCATCGTTAGAATGCTTTTTATAACCTTTTCTAATTGCGCACGCAATATCCTGTATTGATATAAAATATATTTATAAACTTTACTGTATATAAAGATTCATACATTTGTAATATCATTACTGTGTACTTTAACAGTACATAATAAATTTATTTCAATTTGAATTTTTTGACATTTCCACAATTTTTACGACACCTATTAATATTCTCAAGAAGTATAAATGTATTTCTACTGAATAAAACATATTTCTTTGCAATTTGTTTTTTGGAGTGTACTGTTTAAATTTGGGAGCGCGCGAAGTAGGTATTTGAACAGGGGCAAGAAATGAACGTTTTGGTGCGCGCCAACTTCATGGTCAAGATTTGAACGTTATGAAACTGAACGAAGCGAGAATTGAATGGGGCGATGTAGGGACATTAGGACGCTTCGCGTGTTCCCCATTACTAATATCAAGCATTTATTTAGAATATAATAGTTAAAGTCTAACCAAAGGGGGTGATTTAGTTCAATATGGTATCATTCATATAATATTTTCCAACTGAACTGTTTGACATTTTGTTGACAAAAATGAAAAAGACACAAGTTCACATAAAACTGAACCGTATAAATAAAAACTGTGGTAGTCTTGCAAAAGACTGATTTATATTAAAAACGAACAAAAATGAAAATGACATAAGTTCAAATAAAACTGAACCGAATGAATAAAAACTGGGGTAGTCTTAAAAAAGACTGCTTTAACATAAACAAGAATGGAAATAAAATGACACAACGAAGAAAAATATTTTGAACACGATGCAATTCAAATTGTCAAATATGTAAAACCTTTGAAAGTATAAACCGCGGAGGAACGTACAAACATACAAATTATCAGTGTTGCCAAGTGTAGCAAAAAATAAATGAATAAAATAAGGTAGATATACATTATTTACATATTATTCATGTCGTATACGATAAATAATGAACTCTACTATACATCTTAATAATAATTCTATAAGGCCATACAATTTTTAACAATTAAAAATGACTGAAATTTTATTTCAATTTTCCATATTAGTGATTTTAATGTAGTCAGGTTTTCCCCTAAATGATGACGTGCATTGGCTGCATGTCTGATTTGAGTACATATATTTATATGATTTTAAACCCCGGAAAGAGTTTAATTGTTCTAGGGTGTAAACACTTTTGTTGGTAACAAAATAATTTGTATCCATTGGCAAAATATTCGGAAAATCCTATATATCCTTCAAAAATTCACTTTCATCACAATCGTGCGGGTCAATATTACAAATTAACTTGATTTTTGTTAAATAGCGAGGTTGCATATCAGATGGTAACTTCTTCTTGAAGTACACATGTATTATAAAAACCATTAACTAATCTCGCATAATGAAATACAAAAGAAATTTATTTTGTAAACAGCTGAGTGCCCGTTCTCTATAGCTTTTATAACCCTTACCTCCTTACAGCACATAATACGCCATTCTCAGCTAGCACCAACACAAAAAAAAAACAAAAAATACGAGATAGCTTGAGCCACTTCTTTAATCGGCAGTGTTTTCATTTAAAAAAAGATCTTTTTCATACATGAAAAGTATTTTTTTGTCAGTATGATTTACTAGGAATCTATATTAAATTATTTTAGTATTTCTATTTGTATTAAAATAAATAGGGTCTGGTCGCGAATCTGAGGACCCGAGTTCGATCCCGACCGACACTAAAAATCCTTCGAATATTAATGGCACTAAATTGAAGTCTCCATGCCAGCATTGAGTGCCCGTGAGATGACGCCTAGTAAACGCCCGCACGGTACAAATATTTCATCATTACCGATATCTGTGTAGAAAGCAGATTGGCACACCCAGCAATAAGTAATATAGGTATTTATTTAAAATAAATTTAAATATGTCTTTTACCATTGATTATCTTCCATTATACTCGTATACTCGTATACAGAAAAGATTTTTAAAATACCTCGCTTTAAAGGAAGATATAAAATACCCTGATAGAAATACTGAGTATTTTTTTTAAATAGATATAAATTTCAGTCCTTAGAATATCGTAGAATCTGTCACTCAATTATTTTCCTTTCTAAAATACTGCAAAATAATATAGACTGTACTGACTTATTGCAGAACATAGAATTGTATGTACCACGCCAGTCATCTAGGCAATCACTATATTTTCATTGTCCGAAAGCCAGAACTAATATGCTTATTAAATCACCTATTTACATTATGTGTAATAATACGAATAAAGTAGTAAATAAATTCGATATCTTCATTTCATCACCAAAACAAATTATGAAGTTCATGTCAAACTTAGATATAGTATTTTCATAATTCAATTTACCTATACTTATGGTGACCATAATTTTCTGAGGAAAAAAAAGGACAGTTAAATTTACACTGGTGTTGTGTGCATTATTAGAGTGAGAGGTCCGATTTGGCCTGTGAAATTATTTACATGTCAGATGAGGAATGAAACTTATCCTTTTCTTCACAAAATGTGTGTTAATAAAACTTTTTGTGAAGAAAAGGACAAGTTTCATTCCTCATTAGATAATTTCTTCACGATAACTCAACAATATAATTATTACTTATTATTTACAAGTCCATGATATGGTCAGCTAGCTTCATAGATGTTTATGTCAGCAGAGGTCATGTTGAGATCGTATTGTAGAGAATACAATTTAAAGTTTCAAAAATTTGCAATAGATGTCTTATTCTCAATGTAAAGCGAAATTGAATGAAGTTGGCCATGGTAAATGGTCTAATAAGAGAGGCTGTGCCCACGTATTTGGTTCTTCTTTCTAACGAGAGATGTCGCGATATGTGCTGTGTGGCGGCAACCTAAAGCAACTTTGGCACCACACGACTAACGTCGTCCCATGACTTTTAAAAGTAGTACATTTTAATGTACTTTACTCCGTCGTAATGTCCTTAGGACTTCATTTCTAAAGAAAGTACTGTCCTACTTAAATAAGTACATATGGTCACCATACCTATACTATATTACCTACATATTGTATTTGTTTGAACATTTGTTTTTTTTATATATATATGTATAATGTCATATCTGTATTTTATATTTTCTGTGTACTTTGTCCTATTATTGGAATAACTGTTGGGCAAATAAAGATTATTATTATTATTATTATTATACTGTTTTTGTTTTAACATATAAGAAAGAATCCTGGTTTCCTAAATTTGGCTTCAATAATTGTATTTTATGACTGATATCTACCCTGTTTTAGTTATTTTCCGTTAGTATTTCTTTGTAGGTTATCCGCATTTTATATGTTTCGGTTTCTTTCTACAGCATAAGATACCTAGCATTGGTAAGTCAGGTTTCTTACCTTCCGTCTCTTTTAGGTAAGAAATAAAGGTATTGTCTTAGGTCAAAAAAATCGATGGTGAGTTATATAAATAAGCACGTTTTGGGGTTCCTAGAATACTAATTTACTATTTTTACGATGATGTCTGTATGTGTGTGTGATGATTATTTCGTCCGCGATAACTCCAATACTACAATTCCAAAAATAACAATTTTTTTATTCCTCATTCTTACATCCAATTGATTAGATTTTGGTTACAATTGATATACCTGAAGTACCTTAATTTGAAGCTCTTAACTGTTTTTCTTAAAAAAAAGCTGATGTTGCCAGCACATTACCTTCCGTCAATCCCGTGTATTATGTACAAATTCCATATATAATTTTTCTAGCAAAAGATTCTATATTTCCAGTTAAATTAATTCATAAACAAACTAAGCAAATTGCCCTTAACACTGACATCTTCTTTAGCTTTTCCTATTCGTTAGGGGTCGCTATGTTTTATTTTCTTTTTTCACTCATTTCTGTTGTGTGTGTCGTCTTCATGCCGTTCCTTTTTACCTCTCGCTAAGAGAGGTATTGGATTCATGCTAAAAATCGCATATCCAGATTTTATTGAATAAGCACGTTTTAAGGTCCCTACAATCCGATTTTAACATTTTTACGATGATGTCTGTGTGTGTGTGTGGATGTGTGTGTGTGTGTGTGTGTGTGTGTGTGTATGTGTGTGTGTGTGTGTGTGTGTGTGTGTGTGTATGTGGGATGTTGGAAGGACGGTTACTCAAAAACTATGAGACTTTAAATTTGTTTAACTACGTATTTCCCAATCGGACATTCATGGGAAGATCTGAAAAGGTTTTGGTAACAATCGGACAACCGGAAGTAGAAGATTCTTGAAAAAAAAATCTAAATATTATTTTTTGAATTTTTTTCTTGGTAATATTAAAGAAAATTAAATTCTCTATCTGATACATTTAAATATTTTATTATATATTCTATAGATTTAGAGATAAAAGAAATATAATATGTAAAATAATCTGTTATAATAAATTTTACAGCCGAAAGAATGGCCATGGAAAATAGTTGAAAATTTAAATTGTTTGTAACTGACAGATAAATGTCAGTGTCAGAAATCCGGAGACATTACTGAAGACTTTTTCTGGGAAGTACATACATTATATTATTTCTTAAAGTATTAATAGCTAAATATTTAATATTATAGGTATATTACATATATCCTTCAAAAATACTGTCAATCCTGACAATGAATTGGAAACATTTCGAAAAATTAGAAGAGGACAAAATTTCTTCATAAAATGAATTTAAAATTAAACAATCTAAATATAAGGAATAGATATATGCGTAAGTAGAATTTTTGGTGTAGAGTGTTGGTATACAAGAAATGTTAAATACAATAGGGCGCGAGCAGTCATGTGATTTTGTTGGCCTTGACAAGCAGATATGGGGGCCCATGTCAGAATGATAGCTAGTAATTATGTATATAGATGTCAAATATCATATTTTCTCATTCTAAATTTAGCGATTTTCCAATTCCATGTGGAGCAGAATTAAATGTTAAATATCTAAGGCATACGACAAGTAAATTTTAAACTCCTGGTGATAAATTAACTACGTAAATTTAGAAAATCTTGAAATTTTTAATGAAAAATTCTGACATTTGACATCTATGTACATAATTACTAATTATCATTCTGAAACGGGCTCACACATCTGCTTGTCAAGCCCAAAAATGTAACATTACTGTTCGCGCACTATACTTATGTAACCAAAAAAAGGAAGTGGCGAGAGGTATTGTGCTGGCCACAACAGATTTTTTTCTCAAGTGTTCCGCAATACAGTCCTTCCATCTTCTCTTTGGTCTTCCTCTGTTTCTTCTATACCTTCTACAACTAAGCTATTCATTCTTCCAATATATTCTTCATCTCTTCTCATGACATGTTCATACTAATGTAATCGTCTCTCTTGTATCTTTCTAGAAACTTCTATTACTCGAGCCATTTCTCTTATTCTTTCATTCCTTATCTTATCTTTCCGTCTCTTCCCCAACATCTATCTCAACATCCTTATCTCTGCCCCATTCATTTTCTTTTCATTGACACTGACATGTCAGCTAGAATTTTCTTAATATAGTAGCTGTTTCTATGGTTATAGCATAGCTGGCTGATTTATAAAATATAAAAAAAAATTCAAAAAATAATATTTAGAAGATTTTTTTTTCAAGAATCTTCTACTTCCGGTTGTCCAATTGTTACCAAAACCTTTTCAGATCTTCCCATGAATGTCCGATTGGGAAATACGTAGTTAAACAAATTTAAAGTCTTATAGTTTTTGAGTAATTGTCCTTCCAACATCCCATACACACACACACACACACAGAGACATCATCGTAAAAATGTTAAAATCGGATTATAGGGACCTTAAAACGTGCTTATTCAATAAAATCTGGATATGCGATTTTTAGCATGAATTCAATACCTCTCTTAGCGGGAGGTAAAAATTATTAAAATAAAAATTATATATGAAAACCACATTGCAAAAAGGGTCACATTTTTTAATGAAATATTCATCATGTACATCAAATACAACAGAATTTTTATAAACTTCCAATGCAATAAGAATCATAGTCTCAAAGTTAACCTGTGAAATATATAGCCATACAACACAAATATAATATATATTTTTTTTTAATTTCCCGAAAACTACATAACAATGACATTCCACTTTTTTGCAGTGTGGTCTTCATATAATAATTCTTTTTTTCCTCAATTTGGCTTCAAAAATTTGAAGAATTTGGAAATTAATTGATATCTAGGCTGTTCCTTTACATATGTTTTAGCTTCGTTCTACGTCATAAGATAGTTTTGGTAAGTCAGATTTAAACCATGTTTTTGGTAGACTTGGTTTTATGTGTACGATTGTTTCTTTATTATTCTTTATGACGTAAATGAATGTCTTGATTTAATTTCTATTGCACATGGATTTCCTAAATAATCGTGTATAGATATTTGAAATAGAGACCTTAGAGATCTGCGCGTAGTAAGCCAACAACTGACGGGAGTCATGGTTATGCACTTGTGATAAGATTCATGGCGTGTTTTTTTTTTAAAATAGATTTAAACTATGAGGAAAGTCTCAGACAACTTTAAGAAACTTGTCGAAAGTCGTTACAAAGCGAGATTTTGTTTCACAACCCAGCTGGCTGTTGCAGACGCCATTTTACTTACTATTGGAAGAGATACAAGAACAGCTGAAAAGGATTATTGTTTTCTATCAGCAGCATTTTACAGTTAAACCGTTATGTCTATATATAAATATTGTCATTGTATAATGTAAAATAAGATTAATTATAAGTTATGCAAAGATAAATGTGTTTTATTTGCCTCCTGCCTTAAATAAAACAAAAATTAAAAACAATATATCCTTCTCAAACACTATTCCCATTGATATCAGCTTATTGTAAAAAAATATAGGTATGTGTTTATAAATTTTATTGTATACTCGTATACAGATTAGTAGGTTTAATGCTATACCATTCCCATGTATTTATAACATAAATAATTGCTATTTACAGATTGTTATACATGTACAAATAAAAGATTATAATTGATTCATATACCTGATTTATTTTTTGATGCTGTAATACAAGAAAACTAATAAATATTTGTTAACTTTCACAATTTATTTCGTTGCGACATCTATCAGTGCTCACTGTAACTATTAACCTATTCCAATTTAATAATTTTATTTTGTTACAATTTGTAGGACGGAGTGTATTTTTTAAATATGTAAGCGCGCGAAGTTGATACGCGCCAACTTCATGGGCTAGATTTGTATATGATACAGTGCTGGGCAGGAAATGTACAGGGAGATCTAATAGCCGTGTTCCTTCGGGCTGTGATTCACAATCAAAAGCATCAAAGTGATCATGATTAAGAAGAAGTATGTTTTCTCATTTCTTATTCGTTGTCCCCACTTTCTCATTTTGTGATCACTAGACAACCGTCCCCTTTCCCTTCTGAATCATCCTTTTTGAGTGATCACACAGATTCATTTCAGACAAATTTAAAAGTGGCTAACGACAATAGGTTTTCGGTTTTCGAGCGTAAAAAAATATATCAATGTGGGGTTTGTTGCATCAAAGGAAATATGATTTTCCTACAAAATAATGTAATGACTCACCATATTTTTGAAAACAAAGAAAATATGTTACATAAAAGATTTGTTTTAAGGAAACATACTTCATATATTACCAAGAACATTTTTCTTATATTTCTATATGATCCATTTTTAATATGCTGACTATAAGACACGACAGTAGATTATTTATAAAATAAAACAAAATAGTTTGTATTGGTGTGTTTATGATATTTGACGCTAGATGGTGCTTATACTATTTAAGTTGTTTTCTTGATATAATTTTTAAATCATGATTCAAAAGGATCACGATTAAACTAATCAGGATTCACAAAATCAAAATCACAGTTAGAAGGAACACGGCTTATGTACATTATGACGATGCATAAGGCAAGAAATGTACACTTTGATGCGCGCCAACTTCATGGGCTAAATTTGTACGTTATGACACAGTGCTTGGCAGGGAATGTATAGGGCGATTTGTGTACATTATGACGGAGCGTGTGTTCCCAGTTAAACTTCAATGATGTTTGTATTAGCATCCTTCTTAATTCACCGCCAAATTGTTTGAATATGCAGGGCCCTGACACACATATACGGGAAAAAATACCGAATTGCATATGTATTGGTGTGGTATGTAATTATCGCCAGCACAACCAGAGTTGCCGCTGGCGCTAGAGCAGTTCACAATTTGTACCTCCCACCATTCACGTGACCGTCAGTGACAGCTATTTGAATTCCAAAACATTCAACGGACATTCGTTTCATTCGTTTGTTGTCATTCGAACCAATAAGGTATTTTATTTAAGTGTTTGCTCGGTGTTTGAGTTTATAAAGTGTTTATTTTGTTTTGTAAAGAACAATCGTCAACCATGGCTGCTGTAAGTATAAATATATTATAATTCTATTTCAAGTTACACTGTTTATTATAACATTATACGCATTTTTTTAAAATGACATATTGTAAGCTTTATATTTTGGCGTTGGAATATATGTATATTTTTATATACTTATTAGTATTCAAAATTAGTAACTTTTTAAACAGTTTTTGTTAAATTGATACTTTGTTTACCATGACACAAAAGTTCAATTTTAATAGTGAAGTACCGATTTTTAGAAAGTGTTCAAACATTATATCTCTTTTATTATATGTGTATATTCTTATATGCTTATTAGTATTCAAAATTAGTAACTTTTTAAACAGTTTTTGTAAAATTGATACTTTGTTTATCATGACACAAAAGTTCAAATTTAATTGTGAAATACCGATCTTTAGAAAGTGTTCAAACATATCTGTTTTATTATTTTCAGCACAAGAAATTTTGTGTGGATAAAGGATTACAAGGGCGGATCCAGAAATTGTCTAAGGGGGGGGCCAACAACCTTTTTTTTTTTTTTTTTTTTGGTACAAGACTTTTCTCATTGAAATTAATCAACTGAATCAGATTTTCAGGTATATTTATGAATAGAATAGTTAAATAATTATGTTACAACGTTATTCAGATATTAGTTTTTTCAGTTTTTTTGGGTTGGCAACCGCGTACAAATATTTCGTTGGCATTTTAAAACGATATCCACATGACGAAGTGCGTAATTCGAATATATATATATTCGAATATATCGTTCGTTACAAATTAGAATTTACATAAAACCTGTCAATTGCGAAACCAGGGTTTCCACAACAAAAACACAAAAAAATAAACAATAGAAATAAACAAAGATAACTAAAGGTCCATGGTGCCTGTAATTGTCTTTGTCTGTTTCTAATGTTTTTATAGATCCTTATTTTGCAAAATTCTGGATCCAATTCCTCCTCTGTTTGATCATAACTTAATGGTTTATTGTAAAATAAAAAATGCATGGCGTTAGTTAAATAAAATATATGCAAAATTTATATCAATTTTAAAACATATAACGACATAAATTAATCCAAATTTTTTCACAAATTGTGTATAAATCTGTTTATCTGTAGTTGGACAGAAATGTACATTTAAAAAAATGATAACATAAAATAAAATAGAATAATTACATTTTCACAGTCGATTTTCAGTTTTGCTAACAGGTCTGTCAGAATAATCACTATTTTTATTTTTTGCTAAAGTCGAATGAAATCATGAATCTTATTTAACATCCCCACTACGAAAGATGACCCAAGGGGGGGGGGGGGCATGGCCCCCATGGCCCCCCCCGTGGATCCGCCCTTGAAGGATTAACACCTTGCCAGTGAAGGAACGGGGAAGTTTGTTTTGTTTTCCACGGACGGAAGATGTGCGTCGTGAGTGGATGAAAAACATGAACCGGATGGATCCACAAGAACCACAACCCACTTGCAAAGATATTGGAGCATTGCAACTAAATCTTGAAACTGCAGCTTATGTCGCCAGATATATAATAAAAAAATTGTTAAATTATGAATGTGAGTTATGCAGGCAGTTCTTTTGTGCTGATGTTATAACGAGCATTCATCATTTAACAGTTTTACGTGACTACGGGGGGAATGAGGTCAATTTTTTAAAATACGCTAATGAACGCTTCATTAGAATAGTTGAGGAAAGTAAGGAAGAGATTTTTTCTCGAATTCCATCAATTATTCCCTTCCCAACATTTTGACAACAAATTTGGACGTCTGCTCCATGCCTTCCACTTTCTGCGAAGTGCACGGCAGTAAAATGAAAACAAATGTCACAAATTTATTAATAGTTTTAATGTGGTTTTAATACATCATTTCACATTAATAATAAAAAAAATAGATGTATTGACACTATAAAAAATAATAATGTAATTGAAAATTATTATCAATTTTGTAAATAATTTTGTACATATTTTTTTGTTATGCATATATTTTTGTTTTTATTTTTTTTGTTGTATATATTTTTTTGTATATATACAGGGTGTTAATAAAAAAAACTTTACACACTTTAGCAGGTGATAGTAGAGATGAAAACAAGAAAAAAATTCTAATACACTTAGGTCCAATACTCATTGGTTTTCGAGATATGGAATTTTTAAATTTTTATTTACACCTCTTATGAATGCGATATCGCGTTATCTGCGATAAACGAACAATCGATTGTTTAATTGGACCATTTCGTTTGCCGAATCGGTTGAATGGTCAATCCTACCTAAACTTTTTACGTGACAATTTGAACGATCTACTGGAGGATGTGCCATTAGATGTTATTATGAACATGTATTTTATGCAAGATGAAGCTCCAGCCCACTTTTCGCGTATAGTAAGAAACTATTTAAATGAACGGTTCGAAAACAGATGGATTGGCCGGGGAGGACCTGTCGCATGGCCACCAAGATCTCCTGATCTAACGCCCTTAGATTTTTTTGTTTGGGGGTACTTAAAAGATCTTGTATACGCCACTGAAGTGAACACAGAAGATGAACTTTGGCAGCGAATTGTAGACGCCTGCCAACAACTAAGGACTCTAGGTGTTTACGATCAAGTGCGTGAGTCTCTTCGACGACGGCTGCAACTTTGTTTACAAGAGCAAGGACGACAGTTTGAACATCTGCGATAACTTTAGAGTGCGCTAAATGCGTTGTTTGTTGTAGTTTTTTTGTAAAAGCTCTATCTCGAAAACCAATGAGTATTGGACCTAAGTGTATTAGAATTTTTTTCTTGTTTTCATCTCTACTATCACCTGCTAAAGTGTGTAAAGTTTTTTTATTAACACCCTGTATATATATATATATATATATATATATATATATATATATATTATTTAATAATAAATGTACATATTGCAAATTTTGCTGTTTTACTTTACACTACTTTCAAAATATAAATCAGAGGTAAAAAATTAGAGCATTCAAAATTAAGCGCGTCAAAAATAGTTCTCGCCAGCACCGCACCGTGCGCTGTTATATCGGTGAGTGTAGGGTACCTTTATATACAGGGTATGGCCATGAGGCAAGATTGCCGCCATAAGCGAGCCAATGTCAAACATATTGATAATTCATTTCCCTATTTATTTGTGAGAAATGTGATATTATATTATACAGGAATATTAAATAATCACACTATGAATCTATAAAGGTAATACAAATTCATTTATTTAAGAGATACACAATTATTATTATGACATAGATTTAGAGGTTATGTAGCGTATAGGATATAGGTTGTTATTATCACATCAAATTTAATAACTGTGGTTATTATTTACATAATAAGTATATATTTTAAACTTACCTTTTAAAAATTTAAATGTTTGTGCTTAATATTGGTAATTTTTATGTGTTTTCAATATTGCCAGTCATCGTAGTCAGTATCTCAAGAAAATACACATATAAATAAAGTAACAGTATTACTTACACTTTAAATAAATATTAGAAGTATATTTAAATGTGTTTTGCATTAAAATAAAACAAGTAGCCACGAAAATACATAATAATTTGCGCAACAACAACGAATATGACAGTGGCCCTCTAATGGCGGACGAAACGTGAGCCACGTCATGGCCATACCCTGAGTATATAGGTACCCTAGGTGAGTGTAGGGTACCTTTATATACAGGGTATGGCCATGAGGCAAGATCGCCGCCATAAGCGAGCCAATGTCAAACATATTGATAATTCATTTCCCTATTTATTTGTAAGAAATGTGATATTATATTATACAGGGATATTAAATAAGAACACTATGAATCTAAAAAGGTAATCAAAATTCATTTATTTAAGAGATACACAATTATTATTATGACATAGATTTAGAGGTTATGTAGCGTATAGGATATAGGTTGTTATTATCACATCAAATTTAATAACTGTGGTTATTATTTACATAATAAGTATATATTTTAAACTTACCTTTTAAAAAATTAAATGTTTGTGCTTAATATTGGTAATTTTTATGTGTTTTCAATATTGTCAGTCACCGTAGTCAGTATCTCAAAAAAATATACATATAAATAAAATAAAAGTATTACTTACATTTTAAATAAATATTAGAAGTATATTTAAATGTGTTTTGCATTAAAATAAAGCAAGTAGCCACGAAAATACATAATAATTTGCGCAACAACAACGAATATGACAGTGGCCCTCTAATGGCGGACGAAACGCGAGCACGTCATGGCCATACCCTGAGTATATAGGTACCCTAGGTGAGTGTAGGGTACCTTTATATACAGGGTATGGCCATGGGGCAAGATTGCCGCCATAAGCGAGCCAATGTCAAACATATTGATAATTCATTTCCCTATTTATTTGTGAGAAATGTGATATTATATTATACAGGAATATTAAATAATCACACTATGAATCTATAAAGGTAATAAAAATTCATTTATTTAAGAGATACACAATTATTATTATGACATAGATTTAGAGGTTATGTAGCGCATAGGATATAGGTTGTTATTATCACATCAAATTTAATAACTGTGGTTATTATTTACATAATAAGTATATATTTTAAACTTACCTTTTAAAAATTTAAATGTTTGTGCTTAATATTGGTAATTTTTATGTGTTTTCAATATTGCCAGTCATCGTAGTCAGTATCTCAAGAAAATACACTTATAAATAAAGTAACAGTATTACTTACACTTTAAATAAATATTAGAAGTATATTTAAATGTGTTTTACATTAAAATACAACAAGTAGCCACGAAAATACATAATAATTTGCGCAACAACGAATATGACAGTGGCCCTTTAATGGCGGACGAAACGCGAGCACGTCTGCACGTCATGGCCATACCCTGAGTATATAGGTACCCTAGGTGAGTGAATTAAGTAATTTTTGAAAGCACTGTACTGTCAAGTATTTCAGTATACGTGGTCCCGCCATAAGTAGTTTACAAATATTAAATTTCAAAAACAATAATTTCTATGGTGGCGACATATGTTTTTCAATAGTTAAACTTCAATGATGTTTGTATTAGCATCATTCTTAATTCACCGCCAAATTGTTTGAATATGCACGGTTGGATGTTGAACGTTCTGGATGTCTTCGTTTTCTATTGTGTGCATTTTGTGTTGTATAAACTTTTCTGTTGTTTGTATTTTCTATTTGCTAAAGTTTGAATTTTCTGATGTTTAAGTATCCTTCGAAAGAAAATAATAGATGCCGCTTGAGAACCGACCTTTTTTAACGTTGTGAAACCAAACTTTGTCAATAATAAATATTATTTGTAAAAATGCATAAGGTCCTAAGATAAGACCTGAATATTAAAAATTACAATATGGTTAAAAATAACTAATTTCTGTCGATGTTTTGTGCCTTGTGCACTAGGTTTGCATTCTGACCAATCAAAGTACAGAATTTATCCCTACGTGAAATTAACTACTGGAGATCGTCGTGACATAAAACAGCTGAGCTGAAAGCTGAAACCGGTGAAACATTAACATAACAAAAAAATAAACACGAAAAGAAGGCTGTTAGTCGAAGAAACTTCGGTTTATGCGGTGCAAATCTTTGGTGGCTTTATATTCGTAAGTAAATAGTATAATTTAGTTTTTTTTTCTTATATATGTATTTATTTATTTTAAGATACAATTAAAATTAATTTTATATTATTGTTTTTTTTTTCTGCAAACAAGTGTTCATGCAAATACATTATAAATATGTTGTAAATATATGTTTACGTGTGGATCCGTTTCAGATTTCCGAAAGGTGGTTCCTCTGTGGAAAGATATATGTACGATGAAGTATCACGTCTTGTGATTTGTTGCAATCACTTTAAAACCTATGACTACACTGTAAAACAATTTGGAAGAAAACTAGGATTGAAACCGAATCGTTTTCTCAGTATTAATGTTCCAAATAAAAATTAATTTGTCCGAGTATCAGTACCATCTACTTCTTATGAAAAAATTGCGAATTTGGAATGTATAGTAGAAGATCCATTTCCACTGCATCTTGTGAGGAGACTACCCAGGTGAAATCTGCAACCATGTCTCATTCATTACCCTTCTTCAAAGATTTCAAAAAGTACTGTAAATTTAGGTATGCATATATTTTATATATCTAAAACGTTTGAAATAATGTATATTTCCTATTTTTTTGTAACAGGCGAAGTTATGCAAACTCTGAAAAGGTTCGCTGAGGGTATATAACGTCTTATATGTATAGCCCAAGGAAATCAAAAGGATGCTAAGTTTTACTAGGGAGAAAGGCGAGGAGATCTGAAAAATATATCTTTAGGGGGTTGCTTAGAAAAATTACATCATTCCAGGATCTTTTAAAGCAGTTGGAGAGGAATAACACTTTGTCGGAAGAAACTGCAGATACATCAATGGTAAACATTTTTCTACTTCTATTGATATGTATGCATTTCTTTTCTGTCATTTTTAAATCGTTAATTGTGTATAGAGCCTGTTCATTTTAAATGCGCCATTATTGCTATCTCAAGAACTAGAAGAGCTAAAAAAACGGTTAAATGGGCAAACAATTTCTATTTTAAAAGATAAATTTAAAGTAAAGAAAAAAATATTTGTTTCTATCAGTGGTTCTCAAAATACAGGACTCAAATTTTTTATTTCAAATGAGATCATATATTTTTTATTTGATTATTTGCTAGAGAATTTAGTTCTGAATTCAGTGATATAGTATTTTAATACCCTTACATAACATTTTTTTTTTTTTTTTTTGAGAAAAATGCATATGTATGATTTATTGTTTGTTAGAAATGTACATTTCTTTAACAATGATTGGCATCCAGTTTTAATATAAATGAAGAATGTACATAAACATAATAATTTAACGAGAGATATGACAGTATAATATATAACAAAATACCCAGAATATATGTATAGTTGCATAAATTACAAAAAATCGAAAAAATAGGTGAATATTTACCAATATGTTACACATGTTTATACTAAAAATAAAAAACTAGGGATTCCATAATACATCCTGAAAAGATCTACATAAATATTATACAGTATATATCATTGTATAGAACAAAATACCCAGAATAATATAGCTGCATAAATTACAAAATATTGACAGGCTTAAGCCAAGTCCGAGAAATATTTTGATATAGAACAAAAATTAATTCATTTACTACTATCATTCTTAAATTAATATTAATCTAACCCGATTCTTTTTAAAGAGAGTTTTGATTACAACAAAGAAATATTTGATTACAACAATGAATATAACTAATTTCACAATAAAAATATAATATTTTTTGTTATTGTACGAATCATAAAATTGCACGTATTTAACGTAATTTGACATGAACATTTTTTTATGTTTTTGTCCTAATCCATAGCAAGCTTTATTACAAAAACAAAAAAGTATATAATTTTTAAATTTACATATCCCGCTTATACAAATGGCTAATTTAATAATACTTGCTGTGCTAGACGCAGGAATTAATTCTCTAAAACTTTTATTTGAAGCATTTATTTCTAAAATTAAAATAAAATCATTTTATTCAAGAAAAACTGTTAACAACTTCAAGTAAAGTACCATTTCCGGTTAGCCTATTTTAACCAAAATCTATTATGTTATTTCGATTGACATAAAAGTCTTGTATACCAAATTTGAAAAGTTTTGGATTATATTTTAAAACAGTTTTTCATTAAAATCTATTATAGGCTTCATGTAAAGTGCCACTTCTGGAAATTGTGTAATAACCAGAAAGGGAGGTGCACAATTAGATGTTATAGGAGTCCTAAATACAAAATTTCAACTTTCTACGGCTTACCGTTTTTGAGTTATGCGAGATACGTACGTACGTACAAACGTCACGACGAAATTAGTCAAAATGGATTCAGGGATGATCAAAATGGATATTTCCGCTGAAATTTGAAAACTGAAATTTTTCGCGATTACAATTCTTCTTTTACTTACGTACAAGGAAGTAAAAATGGTTGAATATTTACCAATATACATAATATAACAGTCATAATGTCAAACAAAAAAGAATAAAGTGCTAGAGTACTAAAACCAAGGTTATGAAAGTGTCTGGAACGGAAAATTATATGTTAAACATTATGTAAAATAATTAAATTGGTGTAAATACAAAAATACTATTATTATATTGACATATAAGTAGAATACATGACAGAATGTTAAATTACTCATTGAGACAGAAACTCCTTAGCTTGAGCGCACCGACTACGTAATAGAAAATATTGTTTATTTTGCACTGTTTAAATTCGTTAACAAATTTACATAATGCGAATTATTTGTATTTTGAAGAATTTTTTTCAAATATATACATCTCAACGGCTGGTATATAGGGCATACGAAAAGAAAGTGATGTATACTTTCAAGTTCCTGACAATTACAAACCATACAGTTCGTTTTAGCCTCTATCCGATAAAATATGTTGTTAACTGAAAATAAGAAGGTATCTTGGCCACACAATCTAATTTGGGCAATTATACGCTTTTTATTAAAGGAAACATTTAAATTCAAATAACTTTGGGGTGTAAGATCTGCTATCTCTTTGTAAAAATTGTTATATTTCGAATTATTCAATAAAGTTATATCACTTTGTTTTAACTTATTTTCCATAGAACAACAAACAACACATTTTTTTTAACTTATGGTTTGATTTGGCCACGTGTGCTCAAAATTTAAATCAGAAAAAAAATTAAATTGTGAGACCAAATTAAATTCTATCTTGTTGTTAGGATTTTTGTCCAAAATATATAGTCTGTTATAAACGACTTTTACTATATGCGAATCTTCTAAACTTTGAATTTTAGTCCAAAAATTTAGTGCTCTTTTCACAATTTCGGTTTTTATGTTTTTTTTTTTGAGAAAAATGCATATAAAATTTAATATTAATTTGATTAAAATATGGCTATAATAAGAGTGCCACGAATTAGAATGTCATAAAAGAAATACGGGGATATTTTGTTTACGTTGACATTTATGATCAATTAAAAGAACAAAATATTCACTTCTTTTTGCTAGGGCACTCTAATTCTATGTAATATAATGGTTATTTACATATAGAGAGTCGCAAGAAAAGGTTCACGTCTGCGGACGAAATTTGCAGCCCGACGCGTAGCGGAGAGTTTTATTTATTTATAAGGGTGTAAATATCGACCTGAGGTATGTACAGGTTGTAAATCGGAAAGTGGACCATAGGCATTTAACATGGGAAATCACTTTTTCTTTGCGCAAACGATATCTAATTATTTTATACAAAAATACTTCAAATAAAAGTTACAGAGATTTAAATTCTGCATCTAAATCATGTGAAACAATTACTTTAGCTCTTCATATAAACGTAAAAATTAATTATAAAATTACAGTTTTTATGAGCTTTTAGTCTAGGCAGCCATGGATATATGACAAAAAATAAACAAATGCGTTGTTTTTAACTGTCAATTAGGACTAAATCAGTTTACCTTTTTGTGTTTGTGTTAATTTACATCTGTAATCTAAATTTAAAGTATAACGTTTATTTGAAGTATTTTTGCATAAAATAATAAGGTAATGTTTGCGTAAAGAAAAACGCAGGAGCGCGGCATTCTCTCGAAATCGACAATGTCCATTTGCGCTTGAAACACACACAAGATTTTTTCTACAGTCGCCAGTGGGGTCCTCCATAATAAAAAAAAATCTGATGTGGACACCACACCACTTGTACGATTATTAAACTATACATATTTTTTTACTAATTAAATTACAAAATATTGACAGGCTTAAGCCAAGCCCGAGAAATATTTTGATATAGAACAAAAAATAATTCATTTACTACTATCATTCTTAAATTAACATTAATCTAACCCGGTTCTTTTTAAAGAGAGTTTTGATTACAACAGAAATATTTGATTACAACAATGAATATGACTAATTTCACAATAAAAATATAATATTTGTTATTGTACGAATCATAAAATTGCACGTATTTAACGTAATTTGACATGAACATTTTTTTTTATTTTTTTGTTCTAATCCATAGCAAGTTTTATTACAAAAACAAAAAAGTATATAATTTTTAAATTTATATATCCCGCTTATACAAATGGCTAATTTAATAATACTTGCTGTGCTAGACGCAGGAATTAATTCTCTAAAACTTTTATTTGAAGCATTTATTTCTAAAATTAAAATAAAATCATTTTATTCAAGAAAAACTGTTAACAACTTCAAGTAAAGTACCATTTCCGGTTAGCCTATTTTAACCAAAATCTATTATGTTATTTCGATTGACATAAAAGTCTTGTATACCAAATTTGAAAAGTTTTGGATTATATTTTAAAACAGTTTTTCATTAAAATCTATTATAGGCTTCATGTAAAGTGCCACTTCTGGAAATTGTGTAATAACCAGAAAGGCAGGTGCACAACTAGATGTTATAGGAGTCTTAAATACAAAATTTCAACTTTCTACGGCTTACCGTTTTTGAGTTATGCGAGGTGCGTACGTACGTACGTACAGACGTCACGACGAAATTAGTCAAAATGGATTCAGGGATGATCAAAATGGATATTTCCGCTGAAATCTGAAAACCGAAATTTTTCACGATTACAATACTTCCTTTACTCACGTACAAGGAAGTAAAAACGTCTTATATTTAATTTTAATTTAACGTTATTTCCTATTTTTCTTGACCTATTATTTCAATCTAACCTAAACATTTTATGCTTTCGTTTTTGTAAATGAATGCCCTATTTTATTTTCACAATTTGGTTATGTAATATACCGACAGAGCAGTTATGTCAGATTTATTTGTAAAGGTGGTAAATGTGTCACTACAGTGCCATTAGTTCCTGACTAAACGTTTCCATTAAGAATGTAGACAAGTGACATTTCTCAACATTGTATAGTTCAGTGTTACCAACCTTCCTCTTTAAAAAATCCCTCGGAATCCACAAAAAAATCCCTTTTTATCACAAAAAATCCCTGTTGTAAAGTAATTTATTAAAATTACATTTTTTTCTATTTATCTCCTTTCGTTACTAAATATCACTAGGTTCAAATTTAGCGCTTAATTTTAAAACTAAAACTTACGTTTTCTACGGAGTAAATCAGTCTTCTGGTAAATGCATTCTTATATATACTCCATTCGCTGAGACGAAAAAATAGTGTAACTAATTCTTCACCAGAAACAAGTCATTCTAGAAGTTCGGCTCCAAAATTTCTCTCTTTTGACTAGAATAACTTGTCTTTGTTTAAGAATTAGTTCCACATTCTCTCATCTCAGCGAATGAACTATAGATATCTGGAATGAACTTTAGATGTAAAATGAGATGAATTATAATTAATATAAATACAATATATGATAAATTATACATATTTAGAGTTGTTTCCAAACTGATGGCAAAATCCCTGAATTTTTCTATTTTAAGTGAAAAAATCCCTTTATCCCTTTTCATGTTAAAAAATCCCGCAAAAAGGGATAAATCCCTCTATGTGGCAACACTGGTATAGTTAGAAATTTGGACAGCGAGCGTTTTTTCTACTTTGTTGCGCTAGAGCGGCAAAGTGATATTTTGCGTTGACAAAAGAGATCGCAAATGGCTACTTTCTAGAAAAATACATTTAAAGTTTTTTTGCTATGTAAACTTATAAAGTGGTCAGGAGGCCATGTCACAAAACAATAAGGCGAGGCGTTACATTGCTAACTGGTTATACGATTATTTTTAAGTCTTGGAGGAAGTTTCTGAAAAAAAAACCTCAAGCAATTCTAATAAAGATACTTCAGCTTTCGCGGAATTGATATAATTTTTTAAAAATAATTGTTGATTATATATGTAATTGTATTTTTGTTTGCCAGTCGCCGAGCTTTTGATCTATTTTACCGCTCGCGTGGCGTGATCTTTCAGTTTGTAAGATATAAACAATTTTAAAGCAGTTGTACGTAGAAAAAAACTACATCATTTATTTGTTCCGTTCGTTACACTCTTATTATAGCCATATTTGAATAATATTAGTATAAAACTTTATATCCTTTTTTCACAAAAAAATCGTTATACACGTTGTCTCTATATGGTTGCTCACTATTGGTAACTTTTTAATTTGAAGAGGTACGAGGTTCGTTAAATGAGCAAAATTGTACCATTTTGAATGAGAAAATTGCTGATAGCAAAAAAATACGGAACAAAATATATACTTTTTAGACGAAACCATATATTTTTATTCTTTTATTTTACATTTTTTTTTCAAATATAGGAATTATTTACGTTTAAAATAAAAATATACTATTTGTAGTCAATTTAGTCAAGTAAGCCATGGAAACATTTTTTTTTATTAACTTATTATTTTATTAAGTAAATATTCGAGTTAAAAGTCACATTTCAGCTCTTTTGGAAATAGTTTCGATCGTTCTACCGTTATCTAGTTACATATTGGCAAGCCTGTAATTTTTTTCGCAATTCTTTAACATTCTTACTGCAAATTAGTTACTTAATAAAATAAATAAATTTATAAAAACGGTTGTTTCCATAGTTTATTTGGCTAAATTAACTAAAAAGCAGTTTACATTACCTTATTAAAAAGAGAAAAAATATTCTTTCCAATAAAAGAATAAAAAATATATGGTTCCATTTTATATACAGGTGAGTCACCGAAATCGCCGTCTTCGATATCTCCCTTGTCGTTAGAAATACAGCATAAGTTTATTAACAGAATTTATTCGTCTACTCAAGGAGCATAACGTAAAATTATTTTCACATATACAGGGTGTTGCATTACGGCTCGGCGAGAATTGTTTGTCTTTTTTTTAATGGAATACCCTATATATTTTTATATATTTTGAATTGTATTTTATTCACCTATACGAACATATGGAATTTGTTTTAGTTTTCCACGGCGTTGCCAAGTTATTCCGTTTTTTTCTCTAAAAAAGACCGAATACACGCATTGCTTTATAAAGGCTTACTGAAGTTATTTTAATAGTAAGAATTAAGAATTTTCTTTTCTGTATAACTGTAATTATACTCTATGTTCAGACATATTTATTTTTAAATGTAATTATACAGGCTGTTCAATAAAGCGAATCAAATGTGCTCAATTTCAAATGACTATAACTCGTCATTTTCAAATGGAACACCCTATATTTTATTTTTCAGTTGTGTGTATTTTTGTATTATCTTCATATGTTATTAAGGGTATCCCATGCCTAAAATCAATAATATCGGATATTTTCACCATTTTTCTCTAAATTTATATATTTAACTAAAAATTAAATCTAGTATACCATGGATATTGTTTTTTGAATAAGAAACAATTGCAGTAATGATAGTATTTTCATAGCCAGGTTATTATTACTAACAGAGGGATTAAGTAAATTAGTTTATTAATATGAGTCTCTCGCAAGAAGAACTTACGAATATGGTGTACGCATTTGGAGAAGCGGAAAGATACCCTCTTTTGTCTTATTGAACATGACCAGTTCTTTCAAACCTTTCCCTTAGTTTTTCAAAAGAACGCGGATTGGGATGTCGTCTTCCCGGAAACCGTTGTGCATAAATTCTTGATGCCAAAAGAGGGTTTGTTTCCGCTGCTTCAAGTGCGTACACCATATTCGAAAGTTCTTCTTGCGCACTCTCCACGCCAGCCTTGAATGCCCGTGAGGTGACGCCTGGCCGGACCAGCATACACCATATTCGTAAGTTCTTCTTGCGAGAGACTCATATTAATAAATTAATTTACTTAATCCCACTATTATTAATAATAATCTGGCTAATGAAACTACAGTCATTACTGCAATTGTTTCTTATCCAAAAAGCAATATCCATGGTATACTAGATTTAATTTTTAATTAAATATATAAATTTAGAGAAAAATGGTGAAAATCTCCGAAATTATTGGTTTTAGGCATGGGATACCCTTAATAACATATGAAGATAATACAAAAATACACACAACTGAAAAATAAAATATAGGGTGTTCCATTTGAAAATGACGAGTTATAGTCATTTGAAATTGAGCACATTTGATTCGCTTTATTGAACAGCCTGTATAATTACATTTAAAAATAAATATGTCAGACCATAGAGTATAATTACAGTTATACAGAAAAGAAAATTCTTAATTCTTACTATTAAAATAACTTCAGTAAGCCTTTATAAAGCAATGCGTGTATTCGGTCTTTTTTAGAGAAAAAACGGAATATCTTGGCAACGCCGTGGAAAACTAAAACAAAATTCATATGTTCGTATAGGTGAATAAAATACAATTCAAAATATATAAAAATATATTGGGTATTCCATTAAAAAAAAGACAAACAATTCTCGCCGAGCCGTAATGCAACACCCTGTATATGTGAAAATAATTTTACGTTATGCTCCTTGAGTAGACGAATAAATTCTGTTAATAAACTTATGCTGTATTTCTAACAAGGGAGATATCGAAGACGGCGATTTCGGTGACTCAGCCTGTATATATATATATATATATATATATATATATATATATATATATATATATATATATATATATATATATATATACAGTGTGTTTGAAAAAGTGGTTACACCCATTTATCTGGCTTATTATTGCGGATACGCTTATTGCATATAGGACATAATTTATTCAATACAAAATCTGCGATTATTTTATATGAAAAGTGTAATTCTGGGACTTCCGGTATAACCGGAAGTGATATCAACGTTGTTAATTTAAATACAACCTATACTAGTTTTTTATAAATTTAGATTGTATTTTTTATTCTCTTTACGACCATACCAAATTTCTTAGTATTTACCACCATTCATTTGTTAAAAATAAATACTTATCATTAATGGATGTAATTTAATATGTGAGAAGGCTACGACAGCAATTTTTTTCTCGATTGTTTTCATGATATACTAATTAGAACTGTCATACCTTTGTCGTTTGTTATTAATAAATAATAATATTAATTACAATGGTGCTGACAATGGCAGATAAAGTGGAGATCGTATTATTAGTAGGAGATAGTAACAGAAGTTGCAGAGAAGCGGCAGAAGAATTTAATACAAGACATCCTGGGCGAAATTTATCTTATGCTATGGTAGGAATTTTTTTTCGGCGTTTTAAAAATACTGGGTCAGTTTGCAAAGAAAATAACGAAAATTTGATGTGTAACCAGAATAATGAAATTGATATCTTAGCCTATGTTCACCTTCATCCAAGATCAAGTTTACAAAGCATTGCGCAAAATTCAGGACTTACAAGGTATCAAGTGTACAAAATTCTCAGAAAAAATAAGATCGGGCCATTTAAACCAAATTTTTTGCATACCTTACAAATAAATGATCCACCACAAAGGTTACAGTATTGTCATTGGTTGAACAACAAAATATTAACCATTCCAAATTTTCATTATAATATTTTAGGGTATGTACGCCTATGTTTGCGTTGTGAAGTTTAGTTTTTGTGAGTACCAGTGATATTATCTAAAAATACGGAAATTGCTGTACAAATAAAAATAAAATCAAGCAGTATAAGTGAATAAAGCAAGGTGTACGTGAATAAGTATAAAGGACAAGTGTTAAGTAGCAAATAAAGGAAGGTAATAGAGGGAGAAAATATCTTGACATCTATGACATTGTCCCTGAGCAGAGGTGAGCCGAGCCAGTGAGTGAACGATGGAAGGGGCGCAGGCGCATGGTGCTTCGAGCAGTGGCGTATCGAAAGGGGCTATGAATAAGAATATCAGAAGCCGTAGCGACTCACCGGATAAGAGGAAAAGAGAGGAAGAAATAAACAAACAAGAGGAAGACATTTTTAAAAGGAGTAAAACCACACCAAGGTCTCCAGTAAAGCAAAAGTGCAACGAAATGACTGAAATGAAGGAATTAAAAAATATGATTGTGGGTCTGACTAAAATAATGAACGAAGTTAAAGAACAAATGGGAGTCAATCACACTGAATTAAAGGAGGAAATTATCAAAAATACAACATCTATAGAAGTACTAAAAATAGAATATGAAGAAAAGGAAAGGAAATGGCAAAAGGAAAAAGAGGAAATGACCAAAGAAATACAAATATTAAGGAAAAGAATTGAAGGTCAAGACAAGAAAAGCAGAATAAATAATATTGTCATTAAAGGCTTGCAAATTGATGAAAAGAAACCAAAAGAAGCAGTAACCGAATTACTAGGAAAGCAATTAAATGTCGATTGTATAATAAAATCAACCACAGTAATTAAAAATAAAAACACTGGTCCTATAATCATAGCGGAAATAGAGGATTACCAGGATAAAAAAAATATAATGGAAAATAAATATAAGCTGGGGAGACAACCAATATACATTGAAAACGATCTGACTAAAGAAGAAAGGTACATACAGTCTGTAATAAGGAAGAAAGCAAAGGAGGAGAAAGATAAAGGAAAAAGAGTTAAAATCTTCCATAATAGTCTTATGGTAAACGACAAGAATCTAATATGGAATGCTCAGACAAGGAATCTGGTAGAACAAGAGACTGAAAGTAGTACAGGAGAGGACGGCTCAAAAAACTAATAGCTACAATCCGAGACAACGATGGAAGTTTAACGAACCGGCTACGAGGAAGGACAATGAATAGAAAACCAAAAGAGAAAACAATTATTAAAATGGCAACTTGGAACGTCCAAGGTACAAATGAAGTGGGAACATTCAAGAACTTAGAACTGGTGTTGAAAGAGTACGATATTGATATAGCATGCCTACAAGAGACTAAACAAAAGTCGAATGACATTTTTGAAATGGAAAAGTATCTAGTTTTTAACAGCGGATTCGGTACAAAATATTTCGGAACAGGATTTATGATTAAACAAGAAATAAAGGAGTCAGTTATAGAGTTTGAACCCATATCCGAAAAAATATGTAAACTGAGAATCAGAGGAAGATACAGGAAAATCAGCATTTTAAATATCCACGCTCCAACCAACAAAAAAGAAGAAGAAGAAAAGGACATATTTTACGAGGAAGTTACAAGAGCTCTTAATAAAATACCTAAGTACGATATCAAGATTGTAATAGGTGATATGAACGCAATGATAGGGAAAGAAGAAAGGTTCAAACATATAACGGGAGCGCACAGTAAACACGAAGAAACGAATGAAAATGGAATTAAGCTAATAGAATTTGCCTTAGAACAGAATTTGAGAATAATGAGCACGGCTTTCCAGAGGAAAGAAATTCACAAGGGAACATGGGTCTCACCAAATGGAAATACATGTAACCAGATCGACCATTTGCTGATAGAGAAGAAACACAGTAACATAATTAAAGATGTGAAAAGTAAGAGAGGTGCAGTTTGTAGCACAGATCACTTAATGGTTTTAGCCATAATAAAACAAGAAATCCCCCGTATTATTAAAAAACGGAAGAAAGACAACATTAAAAGGTACAATACTGCATTATTACAAAGCGAGAATATAAGTAAAGTGTTTAAAGAAGAAATCCAGAAAAAACTAGCGTGTGGTACAAGGAAAGGAAGCAACATGGATAGTTGGGAGATAACAGAGGATATAATATGTAAGGTATCAGAACAAGTACTAAAACAAAATACGCAAATAAAAGGAAAGAAATGGTTTGACCAAGAATGCGAAGACATATTCAAAAAGAAAAAAACAGCTAAAATGCGTTTGACACAAAATAGAAATGAGCAAAATAAAAAACTCTTCATAGAGCAAAATCAAAAATTTAAGAAGGTATGCAGAAATAAGAAAAGGAAATGGTTGGAAGAACAATTAGAACATTTGGAGGATAATTATAGAAATAACAGTATTAGAAATTTCTATCAAGATGTAAAGAAACAAAGAACGGGATACCAACAAAAATTAATTTTCTGTAAGATCGGAAAGGACAATTACTTACAGAAGAGCAAAAACTTAACAGGTGGAGGGAACATTTTAGCGGATTATTGAATGTGGATAATAAAACAGAACCGGAAGCAATATCTGTCAGGGAGGTATCAATTGGGGAAGAAGCGGAAATAGAAACAGCAGACAATGGTGAAGAACTGTGGGATGATGTTTATAACGAACCCCCGAGCACAGACGAAATATTAAAGATACTGTATAACCTGAAGAACAACAAAAGCGCAGGTGAGAACGGAATATCAGCTGAGATATATAAATTTGGTGGAGAAGAGATACAAACAATTATATGCGAGAAAATTCAAGAAGTATGGAAAAAAGAAAAAATGCCAAATAAGTGGAAGGAGAGTATTATTATCCCCGTTCACAAAAAAGGAGATCGGACTAACTGTGAGAATTATCGAGGGATTGCTCTATTAGATGTTGCGTACAAAGTACTAACTATATGTATAAGAGACAAGATTAAGATAGTAATAGAAAAATCGTTAGGGGAATATCAAGCAGGTTTTAGGAGCAATCGATCAACCATAGACCAAATATTCATATTAAAACAAATAATCGCAAATAGTTACGAACATAACTTACCACTCCATGCACTATATATAGATTTTAAGCAGGCATATGACTCCATCATACAGCACAAAATGTATGAAATACTAACTTATTTTAAAGTACCCAGAAAAATAATTAACCTCGTCAAAATGTCACAAAGTGAAACAAAGTGCAAAGTACTAATAGAGGGCAAGGTGTCCGAAAGCTTTGGCATAAACAGAGGATTACGTCAAGGAGATCCTATGTCAACAATATTGTTTAACTTAGTTCTGGAGTGGGTGCTTAGAAAGAGTAAACTGTATACAAAAGGAACTATATATCGACAGAGACACCAAATTATGGCGTATGCGGATGATATCGCTGTTTTGACGAGATCGAAAAAGGAATTAGAGAAGATCTTTTGCAAACTGGAAGAGGCTGCGCTCGAAGTAGGACTGCCTATAAACGAAATGAAAACCAAATATATGAGAATAGGAAACAATAAACAAAGTTTGACAGCGGATTTTGATGTGAAAACACCTAGTGGAAAAGTGTATATTTTTGAAGAGGTTCAGAGCTTCACGTACTTAGGAGTAATAATTACGAACAATAGTGAGGAAAAAGAAGAAATCGAAACACGAATAGCTAAGGGGAGTAAATGTGCGGGGGCATTTCACAGTTTTCTAAAATCAAAGAGTGTGTCATGTGCCGCGAAAATCAAAGTGTATAAAAGTGTAATAAGGCCTACCGTGCTGTATGGTTGTGAGCTATGGATTTTAAATAAAAAAGAACAGAATCGTTTAGAAATATGGGAAAGAAGAGTTCTTAGGAAAATATATGGTGGAAAGAAGAACGGTGAAGTTGTGGAGCAAAGATCGAATAAAGAAATAGCTGACTTGTATAGTGAGGCTAATATAACACAAGTAGTGCGTGCGCAACGATTAAGGTGGTTAGGGCACATAAGTAGACTCTCAGAAGATAGAACTGTTAAGATAGTTTTCAAAGGGGGAATAAAAAAGACAAAAAGAAGAGGGCGTCCCAAAGCTAAATGGAGTGATGCGGTTCTTAAAGATTTAGAGACTTTAGGAATCAAGAAATGGGAAGATAAGGCTGCTGACAGAAATCAGTGGAAGAAAATTTGTAATCAAGCCATGGGCCTGCACGGCCTGTAGAGCTAAATTATTATTATTATTTTCTCTACTGACGAAGCAACGTTTACCACAAATGGTGTAGTTTCATCACAAAATATACGTCACTGGTCTCATAGAAATCCGAATTGGATAATACACTGTAAAATTCAGTATTCATATCGAGTAAACGTATGGTGTGGGATACTGGGAAATATAATATTTGGGCCCGTATTTTTAAACAGTTTGAATACTATTGAATTTTTAATTATTTTTAATAATGAAGTTGATAATTATTTAGATAATTTGCCATTAGTTATAAGAAGACAATTTTATTTTCAATTAGACGGAGCACCAGTTCATTCTGCTCGACCAATAACTAACTGGTTAAACAACAGATTCGGGCAAAAATGGATTGGTCGTCACGGGCCAATACATTGGCCAGCTAGATCATCAGATCTGACCCCTCTCGACTTTTATTTTTGGGGACGTATTAAAAATTTGGTTTACTTCAATAAACCGAACAACCTCGAAGAATTAAAAAACAGAATTCGTGAAGCGGTGTAAAAAATTGACAGAAGAGAGTTTAATAGTGTTATGCGAGAATTAAGAAAACGTATTTTAAAATGTATTAATTTAAATGGGGGACATATTGAATAAAGATTTTATTACTTGTAAATTTTGAATTTCATATTATTTATTACAGATTATCATAAAACAATTGCTGTCGTAGCCTTCTCACATATTAAATTACATCCATTATTGATAAATATTTATTTTTAACAAATGAATATGGTAAATAATAAGAAATTTGGTATGGTTGTAAAGAGAATAAAAAATACAATCTAAATTTATAAAATAACTAGTAGAGGGTGTTATTTAAATTAACAAAGTTGATATCACTTCCGGTTATACCGGAAGTCCCAGAATTACACTTTTCATATAAAATAATCACAGATATTGTATTGAATAAATTATGTCCTATAAGCAATAAGCGTATCTGCAATAAGCCAGATAAATGGGTGTAACCACTTTTTCAAATAAACTGTATATACAGGTGTAACACCAAAACCTACCACCGCCATTATTTTCTTTATTATTATAGTTACAAAAAAATACTATAAAACAAAGTTGTAGATCAAGGGGAACATCTCAGTGGAGAAAAGAATATTTTTTTAAACTAGTGGTTCTCAAGTTACAACATAAAGTTATATTTTTTCAAATGGGATTATACATATTTTTATGCCTATTCGATAGAGTATTTTTTTCTGAATTCAACCATGAGATTATTTTATATATCCTTACATAACAAAAATATTAAGAAAAATTCAATTGAAATTTAAAGAAATTTAATTTTTATAAGTATTTTTCAGTGGGCTATGAATGAAAAACAATTAAGCTTAAATTAAAATGAAACGAATACTTGTTAAAAAAGTTATAAACAGTGTTCTATTTGATTTATATCCTAAATAATTCAAATTGACAAAAAGTAGTTTTTGTTTTTCATACATAGCCTACTGAAAAATGACTAGAAAAATCAAATTTACTTAAATTTCAATTGCATATTTTTCAATATTTTTATTATGTATATATATATATAAAGAAAAATTTATTTTAAACAATACAAATATAATAAATTCATAAATATGGTTAAATATAATTAATTATCTTCAATTGGGTCAATTGGATTACTTTCCAACTGATCCATTAATTCTGACGTCCCTTCCTCAAGCCAGTTGTCTTGTCGCCCTTCTTTACAGTCTATCAGAATGCTTTCACATGTTCTCTTAAGCACTACTGTCTGGATGTAGCCCAAAAGTTTGTTTTTAACATCCAATTGTTTCATATACCGCTTGAAATATTTAGTTACTACACCATCCCAAGTCATTACTACTGGAATGATGGTCACCTTCGTTCCTTGGTGGATACACTTCAACTCATTGGCCAATAACTCGTACTTTCTTGACTTTGTTAGCTCCGTTGTAGCCAGAATGTTTTTGTTTGTAATCCCAACTTCAATTAAAGTTATTTCCTTCGTTCTTAAGTCGTGGATCATCAAATCAGGCTTATTGTGTTCAATTCGTAATTCTGTCAATATTGGGATGTCTGATTTTATCTTAACAGTTGCATTGGAAAGCACATTTTGAACCTTATAGTTTTTTAACTTTTTGTTATTGTTTAGTCCATATCTCTTGGTGAATTGAAAGTGAAGGCATCGGACTACTTCATCATGACGTCGTTTATAGTCAAAATTTAACATCCTGCCACAGTGAGTTGCTAAATGCTCCACACTCTTCGGTCCATGTCGACAATGTGGACATTTTGTTGCTATTCCACCAAAGTAAATATTTCTATCCTGATCTTAGTCAGTATTCCTTCCTGTTGAGGTGATATATTTCCTTTGGACAACCACATAGATGAAATCCTATAATCAAAGGTATCTTCATTGTCGCTAAATAAAATACCATGCATTCTTTTTTCTTTTATTCGTAAAAGACGAGTTTCTTCATGTTTCTTCAATATAGTTTTTGCATTAATTTCATTTTCATTCAAATTATACTTCTCTTTCAAGAACTCTTTTATTAAACCCAAATGACTCGCCTCTCGTTTTTCCTGTCTTACCAACTCCATAGTTTTTGTATTTTCCTGCAGGAAGTTATAAAATTTTAATAACATTAATTCCGCCTTTTCTGCCAAACATATTAATCCTCTACCCAATTTGTCTCGACTGATATATAAACGGTCCATATTTGCAGCATTCCTTGTTACTTTGTACTTAGAATGTTTCTTACTTTTTTGTCCAATACTTCAAATTCTCTATTCTATATTAATATATATATATATATATATATATATATATATATATATATATATATATATATATTTGTACTTAGAATGTTTCTTACTTTTTTGTCCAATACTTCAAATTCTCTATTCTATATTATATATATATATATATATATATATATATATATATATATATATATATATATATATATATATATATATATATATATATATATATATATATATATATATTACTTCAAATTACAAATGTAGAAATTGTAAAAATAAATAAAATATATAAATTATGCAGGACAAGAATTTTGACGTTTATTTTATAAATATAATAATTGAATTGAATTGTTTTATCAATAATATATTTTGTTGGGGTAGTAACGTGACGGCCTACTAGATCCGCCACATATATATATATATATAAGGGAGGTATAGGGATCATGCTAAAAATTGCATAACGAGATTTTGATAAATGACCAGGGTTCAAGGTCCATAGAATTCGATTTTAACATTTTCACAATGATGTCTGTCTGTCTGTGTGTGTGTGTGTGTGTGTTTGTGTGTGTGTGTGTGTGTGTGTGTGTGTGTGTGTGTGTGTGTGTGTGTGTATGTGTATATGTAGTTATTCTGGTTCAAATACTATCAACCGCAGAATTTTGAAACCTTGTATTTCAATCTTATTCTAATATGGAAAGAAGCCATTAGATTTTGGTGTAAATCGGATAACTGGAAATCGCACTTTACTAGAACCCAAAATAGTTTCTCTTCCAAAAATACCTTTAAATGTCATTTTTTCGCGATTATGTTATTATTAAAATTAAAGATTTTTTGTAACTGACAGATAAATGACACTGTCAAACCAATAATCATTTCAAATTAATAATAGTAACATTTTAAAAAGAAAATTGTAAATAGAACAATAATTATATGGAAAAGTACTTAATATACATAGTTTCCAGCATTAGTAAATATACAGGTATGTATTTAAATAAAAATAATAATAAATTGTAAATAGAACAATAGTTTTATGGAAAGGAACTTAATATACATAATTTCTAGTATTAGTAAATATGCAGGTATGTATTTAAATAAAGAAGAAAAAAAATCTGTTGTGGCCAGCACAATACCTTCCGTCAATCCTGTGTATAATGTATAAATTCTATACATAATTTTTCTTGCAGAAGATTCTAAATTTCCAGTAAAAGTATTTCATAAACAAACTATTCAAATTGCACTTGACACTGACATCTTTTTCCTCTTTAGCTTTTCCCATTCGTTAGGTGTCGCTATTTTTGCGTGTCGTTCTCATTTAGTTCTTTTTCTCTCAAGTCTTCCGCAATACAGTCCTTCCATCTTATCTTTGGTCTTCCTCTGTTTCTTCAACCTCCTATTACTAAACTACTCATTCTTGTTCAAATATAATTCTTTATTTCTCCTCATGACATCTTCAAACCAATGTATTCGTCTTTCTTGTATCTTTCTAGAAACTTGTAATACTAGAGTTATTTTCTTGCCGTATCTTTCCGTGTCTTCCCCAATATCTACTTCAACATCCTCATCTCTGCCACATTAGTTTACTTTTTATTGATACTGACATCTGTCAATTTTAATTATATGAATATATTAGTAGTTTCCATATTTAGCATAGCTGGCTGAATTATAAAATTTAATCTCTTTAAAATTCTTTAACTCTTTATCTATTGCATATGAAGTATAAAATGTAATCAAATTGTATAGAGAATAATATATTCTTTAAGTTATAATAATATTAAATGTCAATAAATCAAATTTAACTGTTAAATCTTCAAATGAGGCTACTTCCGGTTCACCAATTATAACCAAAATCTAATCACGTGTTCTTCTTGATGTAAGCATGAAGAATACGAAAAAAATATAATTTTTGGAATCGTGGTATTGAAGTTATGGGATCCGGAACTTTTGTCACACACACACACACACACACACACACAGACACACACACACACACACAGACACACACACAGACACACACACACACACACAGACACCCGCACACAGACACACACACACACAGACACACACACACAGACACACACACACACACACACACACACACACACACACACACACACACACATACATACATACATACACATATACATACAGACATCATCGTAAAAATGGTAAAATCGTATTATAGGGACCTTAAAACATGCTTGTTCACTAAAAACTCATCATTGAATTTTTTGACCAAAGACAATACCTTCCTTACCTAAAGGTGACGGAAGGTAATAAATATATTATCACGGCATATTATCCATTGCTGGGTGTGCTAGTCTGCTTTGTACACAGATTTCGGTAATGATAATGATATATTTGTATCGTACGAGCGTTTACCAAGCGTCGCCTCACTTATTTCTGGCGTGGAGAGTACACCACAAGGGTCAATTTTGTGCCATTTAAAATTAGAAATATTTGGTGTTGGCAGGGAGTGAACCTGGTTCCCCAGATTCGCGACCAGACACGCGGCCATGAGATGCCATAGGTATACGTATTTAAATTAAAATATAAAAATAAATGGCGGAAGGTATTGTGTTGGTCATATCAGATAATTTAATTTAGTGTCAAATGAAAATAACAAATGTCGATTATTCAAAAGAAATACCGGCTGAATTTGAGGCTACACAGGACAAGATTCCATAGGAGAAAAATCTGATGTGACCAACACAATACCTCCCGCTGTTTACCTATGGGGTCTCGTTGCCGCGTGCCTGATGTAGGTATGGTCGTGAATCTGGGGAATCCGAATCGATCTCGATCAACGCCAAATAATTCGAATTTTTAAATGCCATAAAATTAACCCTTGTGGTAGTAAACGCCCGCACAATACAAATATGTCATCATCACTACCGAAATGTGTCTACAAATCAGATTAGCACACCCAATTAGCAATGGATAATATGCCGTGATAATATTATTTTTTCTTTATTTAAATACATACCTGCATATTTACTAATGCTAGAAATTATGTATATTAAGTTTCTTTCCATAAAACTATTGTTCTATATACAATGTTCCTCTTAAAACGTTACTATTAATAATTTGAAATGATTATTTTTTTGACAGTTTTGAGCTGAACTATGTAACCATGGAGATGTGTTTAAAGCATAAGCTCCGAGATATAATTTTTATATTACTTTATAAATTTATCTATAAAATATATAGAAAAAGTATTAAAGCAAACCTGCAAAATGGAATAATTTTTATAACAAATTGCGAAAAAAAATACATTTAACGGTATTTTTTGAAGAAAAACTATCTTGAGCTTCAAGTAAACTGCCATTTCCGTTTATCCAATTGCTACCAAAATCTAATAGCTTTTTTACTTCCTTGTACGTAAGTAAAGGAAGTATTGTAATCGCGAAAAATTTCGGTTTTCAGATTTCAGCGGAAATATCCATTTTGATGATCCCTGAATCCATTTTGACTAATTTCGTCGTGACGTCTGTACGTACGTCCGTACGTACGTATCTCGCATAACTCAAAAACGGTAAGCCGTAGAAAGTTGAAATTTTGTATTTAGGACTCCTATAACATCTAGTTGTGCACCTCCCGTTCTGGTTATTACACAATTTCCAGAAATGGCACTTTACTTGAAGCCTATAATAGATTTTAATGAAAAACTGTTTTAAAATATAATCCAAAACTTTTCAAATTTGGTATAAAAGACTTTTATGTCAATTGAAATAACAATAGATTTTGGTTAAAATAGGCTAACCGGAAGTGGTACATTACTTGAAGTTGTTAACAGTTTTTCTTGAATAAAATGATTTTATTTTGATTTTAGAAATAAATGCTTCAAATAAAAGTTTTAGAGAATTAATTTCTGCGTCTAGCACATTAAGTATTATTAAATTAGCCCTTTGTATAAGCAAGATATGTAAATTTAAAAATTATTTTTTTGTAATAAAGCTTGCTATGGATTAGGACAAAAAAATAAAATGTTCATGTCAAATTACGTTAAATACGTGCAATTTTATGATTCGTACAATAACAAATATATTTTTATTGTGAAATTAGTCATATTCATTGTTGTAATCAAATATTTCTTTGTTGTAATCAAAACTCTCTTTAAAAACTCCCTTTATGGTCGCTATATATCTTACTGTTTTGAAGTTAAAATTAATATTTTGTAATTTATTTATTAAAAAAATATGTATAGTTTAATAATCGTACAAGGAAGTCGTGTGGTGTCCACATCATATTTTTTCATATTAGAATAAGGTAGAAATACATGGTTTCAAAACTTTCTAAATGATAGTATTTGAGTTAGAGCACAAACGCACGCACGCACACACACACACACACACACACACATACACACACATCATCGTGAAAATGTTAAAATTGGATTCTAGGGACCTTAAAACGTGGTCATTTACCAAAATCTCGATATGCAATTTTTAGAACGATCCCATACCTCCCTTACCAAGGGTAGCGGGAGGTAAAAAACGTATACGAGCATGAATACGGAAAGTTTTGCGGATGGCGGTGTTTAAAAAATGAATTTCTTATATTGTGTCACATTTATCAATAGTTCAAAGAAATGAATTTATTATGTTGTGAGACATTTATCAATAAACAACAATTCTGATTTGTTTGAATAGCCGATGTGGCAATTTTGTAGGCCCTTGGACAATAAAAGTGCTCGCTTTTGAGGGCATTAAACAAATTTATGATTCCAAAATAAAATAATAGCTATTTACGTCATTACGCCGGTGGGTAAGCATTTACGGGCGAGCTAGTACATCACGGGTCGAGCCCGGCAGAGCGAGACACGTGAACTAGTGAGACTGTAATGCAGTTACCGGTCGTGTGTCCTATTAAATTTTTCTGTATACTATTTTGAAAGAATAATTGTTATTAAATTAAAAGCGTCGTGTTTGTTTTAAACAAGTTTGCTGTGATGCGTTGTTAAGGTAAAATTTATTAAAGGCATTTTTTATCTAATTTACAAATTAAGTAATAGTCAATTTGAATTACCTACTGGACGTCGTCTATGTCGTTACTATGCATTACCGGCCTAGGCCGTAAAAATCGTACCTTCCGGACTCGTTGCTAAGAAGGTAGATAGTTGTTTACATTTGAGTATACAAAAATATAATAAAAATAGATTAAACAGCTTAACAGACAAATCGTTAACATTTGTTAATTTTTTGTTTCAAATTCCATGGCTATCGCTATTTTTGGGGTAATTATCGACATTTTCATACGTTATAAAGCATACAATAGTATATTACGTAATGAGAGATGTAAGAAGCAGATTACGTAGGAGTAAAATGATTGACACACGAGACGCGGAGCGTCGAGTTTGTAATTTTACGAGTGAGTAATTGCTTTACATCTCGAATTATGTACTATACTTTTTCTACGACCACTCATTAATTGAAGCAAAATTCAGATACATAGTTATATAGTTATTTAACTATCAAGTGTGTTAATGAGGGCGATTAATGATCGAGACATTTTAACGCGTTCGCTACGCTCACGCGTTAATTGTTGAGATCATTAATCGCCAATTAACACGTGTTAGTTACAATATTTTTTCGTTGATCGTATCTTAAATGGAAAATCTAATTTTACTCCATGAAAAATTTTTTTAGGTTAGTAATGGTTGACCGAACGTCAAATTTTACGTCAGAAAATCAATAAGTTTTGTCATCAATTGTTTTCAGTGGGTGCGTTCAATTAACTTAATCCTAGATGACACAAGCGGTTTTTTATGTTATTTGAGGAATTTTATTCTTTCAAATTCATTTTAAAGGTATGCTACGTGAATATATACCTAGCTAGTAAGTGTCAAAAGCATGATTTTTAATTCTGTCTACCTTTGTGCTACAACTTAGCGTTAGCAATATATGCTGTGTTCCATGTGGTGAACGCACCCAATAAATCGTTTATTAATAAAAAATCATGCATTAATAGGGGTCATTAATGAATGATTTTCTATACATTAAGATAGCCTATTAATAAACGGTCGACGGAAAAATAATTTTTTATTGTATTACACAAACTAATTTGGTTTATAATAATTATTATTAATGGTAACACTACGGTTGTTAAATACATTAGAAGGGTATATTACATTTTCGCTGTTTTCATTATTAACAGTGTAGGCTGCCGTCACACTGTTGTTCAAGGTGGAGATATTTTTATTGCTTATTATTGCACTGTTTGATGTGGAGGCATTATTGTTTATTGCATTTGTTATTTTTGTTGAAGTGTCAGTTTTATTTTGTATGGAATGATCCACATAAGTTTCAGCCACAGCTGAAGATTGCCAACCACCATGTCGCTTTATGGATAATAGATCACCACCGGCGTCAGCGAGAATGGTGGCTGATGACCTTCTGAAACAATGGCCTGTATATGCTTTTGGATGTGGTAAATTAAGATATTCAGCAATTTGTTTCGGCACTGAGCCAATTTTATTTATTCCTACACATTGTTTTGTGCATTTTCCATGCCTATAATTTAGAAAAAATGGCATATGTTTGGTATCGTCTCCAGGAGGTCGTAAATTTATATATTTTTTGCAAGTTGCATAAAATGATTCTGAGACAACAAATGCACGTTGTTTTTTAGTTTTAGAGTCCGGAATATATATTATTAACGATTTTCCAGTGTCTTCCACATTTGTAGGTCTTAAATTTTTTAATTCTTGTTTTCTAAAAGCTCAACTTATACCAATTATAAGAATTACCTGAAAAAGAACAAAATAGGAGATACTGTTTTTCTATTTATATAACTAGAACCAGATATACTTTAGAAAGCAAATATTTGTCTTCTGAAGCATTTTTTAAAAAATCATTTATGTGTTTGGGGGTTAAAATTTTTGATTTTTTACTTTTGAAGCCGTCGGATTTTCTTTTCAATAAAGCAATTAATTTTACGTATTTTGAAATGTCAATAGAATTGTTTATATTTATTGTTAATTTCAGCATGGAATACGTCGCCCAAAGTGATGATGGTTTCATTTTACTGGAGAGTTCGTCGAAATAGGCTATTAGTATGTTTTCGGATAACGAATTGATTTTATTCTTTAACTTCCAGTCCATGAATTTTTGGTAGACAAATTCATATCTTTCTCGAGATTTTGTCGGCAAGAGATTATTTGTTGCACTTTTAGCTTTCTGTTTTATTTCTGGTGGTGTACAAATAAAAGAGTCGCTGCCGCTTGACATTTTATACCTAAAATTAATATATACGTATAACTAAACAGTAATATTATTTAGTAGAGAATATAATTCCTTAGTCACGTGACATGTTTTCCGCCAATCAATATTCAGAATCTCCCTAGCTACGCGTTTATCACAGCGATGATAAAAAACAAAGAAATAAACACCGTATTTATAGTCGTTACTAAGGGATTTGTTTTCTTTATTTATGACATTGACAGTTAATTTTGAGTATAAAAATAAATAATAACAATAATTCAAACTCCGAAATATTAAATAAAACTGGTAAGTACCATGTTTTAATAAAATATGAATATGTATATCAAAAGTTAGGTTAGGTTAGATTGCAAAAATTTATTATATTCTCTCATTAAATATAAGCTCGTGATATGATTAATAATCGAAGATACCGGAGCAGCACATTTCAACTCGTCCTTCGGACTCGTGAAATCTGCAGCTCGGTTTCACTCGAGAATATCATCGATGATAATCATATCACTTGTTATATTACGTATGAATATATTTATTTACCTCAGTACACAAAAAAAGCAGCAAACGTCAAAATGTTGGTGTGTTTTATTTACAAAAATAAAACTGTGCAACTATGTTACCATGGTTACTGCTAAGCGTAGGGATATACGATGAAAAATAGTTTCCTACTGCAAATTTGATTGAAATGAAATATGTATTGTTGACATAATATAATATTAATATAACCCAACAAAATATGTATTTATATGTACATGGTACATATTAAAGTTAATCAGTCAGATAAATTTCATTCTATTATATTTAAATCTTAACTTTTATTTATCAAAGTTTAATCATTTCTTACAGTTTGACAATCAGTCCTGCCAACTTAAATTTGCTGTTTATTACGTAACAGTGTTACGTAATGAAATTTCATTACGTAACACTATTCATAAGCACGAACTTACATTGTTAGTAGTCTGTTCAGTAATGACCCTCTTACTGTAGTGATAGTAGAAAAAATTAATTTTGTTTATTGATTCAGATGCAGAATTTTATGTGCTGCAAATTTTATTTCAAGTAGAAGCAGGTAATAACGAAAGCATGATTTTACATGTTAAAGTCCTATATCCAGGAGTTCCAGGCACCACTCTTTGTATTATGTTCTGGATGTACATCAATAACCGGAACGCAGTAGTTTAACATGGGATTTTAAACGATTACGGAAATTGCTTTCCGTAACTGAATAATGAAAAGTTTTAAATAAATTTTACGTAAAAAAAATAATAATAAATTCGATATAACCACATCTACAGCACGAGATATATCAGAAATAAAATTACAGTTCGTCAAGAATCAGACGGCCATGAAAATAAAATATAATATCAATAGGACAGTTTAATAAATATTTCCACTTTGGTATAACTTACAATTTTTTACCTCTCGTTAAGAGAGGTATTGGATTCATGCTAAAAATCGCATATTCAGATTTTAATGATTAAGCACGTTTTAAGGTCCCTACAATCAGATTTTAATATTTTTACGATGATGTCTGTGTGTGCGCGGTGCGCGTGCGTGTGTTATATTACATATATCCTTCAAAAAAGACTGTCAATCCCGACAATGAATTGGAAACATTTCGAAAAATTAGAAGAGGATAAAATTTCTTCATAGAATGAATTTAAAAAAAATCTAAATATAAAGAATAGATGTCATGTCACTTTGTTGGTGTCAGAATGGTAGCTAGTAATTATGTACATAGATGTCGAATATCATAATTTTTCATTCTAAATTAAATATTTTCCAATTCCATGTGGTTTATTTTCCTCGACAAGTAAATTCCACACTTCTGGTGACACTACGTGAATTTAGAAAATCTTGAAATTTTTAATGAAGAATTCTGACATTTGACATCTATGTACATAATTACTAATTTTCATTCTGACACGGGCTCCCATATCTGCTTGTCAAGGCCAAAAGTGTCACATGACTGCGGCGCCCTATACTGTAACCAAAAACGGAAGTGTCGAGAGGTATTGTGCTGGTCACAACAGATTTTTTCTCTTTTGTATATATATCCATTTATTAGTTATTTAAGTATTAAGGTCAGTAAGTGCTTTCTACCGGTTGAGGATGATTTTGGAGACCGAGACGAAGTCAAGATCTCCAATACATTGGATACCGGTAGAAGAGCACTTACTGACCACAATGCTTATTACGTTCTTCCGACGATCGACACACATAATTAAAAAAATAAGATATTGGAATTATTTTGACATATTAAAAGTAAGCTTTGATCGTTGTTTTTTTTTACTTACTGCCTCCGTCTCCTATAATTTGTAAATGCCTTGGAAACCCTGTCGGTAAACATTAAAAAACCCTGATCGTGCAAAAAACATTTAAACTAGATTATGATAGACTATAGTTGTGTGAAACCAATGACATAACAATAGGGTATTCCAAGGCAACAGCTATTGAAGAAATAAGTATTGCATATAATTTTTAGTATAAAGTATATTAATATAAAATATAGTATATTGTGCAACAAGTGCAGAAAAGCACCTATTGCCCACGAGATGTGAGAGTTTTAGCACAAGACGAAGTCGAAAGCTGGAATCATACAAGTGGGCAATAGTTGTTTCTGCACTATACTTTTTCTACGACTATAAATAATTCATTTTTAATAAAGAACATAATTTTTTCTCAGTATTTGAACTTTAAAATAATTACAATAATCATTTTACTGTAGATGGAAATAATACATGGATAAGTAATTAACAAATATTTTGTAATTTATAAATCTAAAAATGCATATATAGATATTAAATATTACAGTTGGCAACTTGTGTAAGAATTAATTTCTCATACTTTAACCCACGACTGTGGGAAATGAATCATTTCGAACTTTGTAAAGCATGGGAATGTGTAAGAAATAATTTCTGACACTTAACCCACGACTTTTGGGCTTTATAAATTGTGGGAAAAGTACAATTTTCTTTAGTGGTCGTGTTCGCGAATTTCTTTAGCTCTCTCGAAATTTCGCGATATACAATAACTATTGTTGTAAGTTGTTGTCAATGTTATCATATTTGTCATGGTGATCCTATTTACTAATGAATTATATGTAATTCTTAAAGTTTCGATATATCAGAAATATTAATTTTTGAACAAAATTCGTCATTTATGCAACAATCACTTGTTCTATTCGTCTTTTTTTTTTGATTATCAAGTGTTGTCTAAATAAATTAAGAAAGTTTGAAAAGATAATGTCAGCCACATGGATTTGAACCATGGACCACTACTTTGCCGGAGTAGCGCAAGTGTTGCTTTCATATTTAAAAAATGCTAATAATTACTTGTTTCTTTTCAGATCCTATTTTCTATCGCGTTCAGCCCCTACGCTTGTAATCCAGTTCCAGGAGATGGTGCGTGACATGTTGAAAATAGGAGCCCTATTTATTTTCTGTGGAGGTAAGAAAATATTTCTTCCTATGTATGTTGTATGTAGAGTGAACCAATTTTAGTTTTTTTAACAATTTTTTTCTCAAATAATGAGGTCATTTCACATTTTCTAATTTATTTTTTTCTTGAAAGAATAGGTCAAATTAAATATGTAGGTGTATTTCTTATACTTTACAAGTCTTTAGTATCAGAGATATGATTTTTTAAATGTTTTCTTTAATTTCAAATATTTGGACGCTAACGTCACGGCTTGACGGATGCGGCAGTAGCTCTCTACCAGTTGTGTTTGGAACTATGATTGTTTGGGTTATTACTTGTCAGTTTTTGTGACAGCAACATATTGTTAACGAAAACATATTTCATACAACTTTTGGTATTTATTTTAATAAATGTTTTATTTACATACCTTTACTCTTAACTCTGCTGTCACTTGTCACAATTTTAGGTTAGTTTGTTTACAACAGCAAACGGAAACTACAGTAAAATTTTTGAAAGATGTCCGATCAAGGTTGTCCAACGAATTGTATGAATTCAGATTTTTGCTCCGCCCATCATGAAAAATTCAGTAGTGTCGTTTGCTTAGTTTTTATGAGGGTACGTAAGATACTACTGTTATTTTATTATTATAAAAATATATATTACAGGAAAAGCATTCAAAATTCAAAAACAAGTCAACTAGTAAGTTTATAAGCAAATGTAAAACCAAATGTGTTAAAAATAAGATACTGACACAATGGCAGTGTCAGTGACTCTGACAGAATATAACGTTATACGTACGGCTATGAATCCAGGTAATGTATCTGAATTAATAAATAAACTTACGTTACAGCGAAAGTATTATCAACAACGAGCATCGTTTATAAATGGAATGCCCTAACTTAGTCGAAACAATATGAATTTTTGAAAGATAAGCATGTTATATCCATCCTTATCACACACTCTTACAGCCTTTGCAAAAGAAAGAGATAAATGAATAACTATTTGTTAATTCGTTCGTGATACACGTGCCCTTGATCGGACATCTTTCAAAAATTTTACTGTACGTGGACCGGTGTGTGTGTGTGTGTGTGTGTGTGTGTGTGTGTGTGTGTGTGTGTGTGTGTGTGTGTGAGAGAGAGAGAGAGGAATGTCTTTGTGTAACAAGCCGTGACGTCACGAATTTTACAGCCGCGAAAGTTTATTAGCAAATTTATGAAATAAAAGTCGCATATTTCATGTTATTTTATATTACAATATTTATTAAATGAGACAGAATTCACGATTTTATAAAAAAAAACGATTTTTTTAAATGACCCCATTGACTAATATTAATGTGGTGGTACTGGACATTTTTATTAATTTCTTCAAAGTAATGACAATGAACTATTACCATATTTATTTCTTGTCATAAATGAAAATCATTGAAAATGTGACTACATATCGGAAAGAGTGTATTGGTGACAAATACATCACTACTCCTTGTTCAGTGACGTAACAAGATGGTGATTCGTACTTCCGAACATAGGACTTTACAACTTTCGATTGCTACGTACATTTTAGTATACACGTATTTTGCGTCGTATTGCATGGCAGCTAGGACCAGTACTCAATTACACTGTTGCTATCTTGAGAACTATAAGAGCTACGAGGTCGATTAAATTAGTAAACAATTTCTACTTTACTAGACTATTTTAATGAGCGTAATTTTTTTTTCAACCAGTGGTTGTCAAAGTATGGAGACCAACTTTGTTGTTTTAAATGGGATAATATATTTTTTTTCTTCAAACATCATAAAAGTAGCATCTTTTGTGACTTGATTCACAAGGTAGAAGTTTAATTTCTATGCCGCCGGAGTAGAAATAGCTAATTTCTACGCCGCCGGAGTAGAAATAAAATAAATATCCATGGAAACTATACAGAATCAACGAATAAGAATTAACTTTAATAAAAGAAACTGTAATATCGGCCTAAATGTCACTATAACACGCTAGGTAACCTAAGAGTAAAATTACTAAATACGATCAATAGCTGTCAAACTTAAATATATAACTTGTGAATTGAAATATAAACAGAGTTTACTTTTGAGGAAATAACATTATTAAAGAATAGCAGACTTACAGATTACAATTACAGGGACGGTAATGAGCATAAGAATACTTAGAATTAAAGTGATAAAAGATTATATTATTTTGCAGTGATTACTGGACATATCTTTAAGCCACACTGTTCGATTTCCATCCAATTGAACAACTTCAGGGGGCGTACATTATAATCCTTCAAATTCCGACATAATTGCATACAAGGAGGATATAAAATTACACAGTTTTATTTAAACGTCAAAACGTGAAAATTTTCATTTCAATGTTTATAACAAAAAGTGAACAAATAAGTATCCATACAGGGCAATTGAAATCGCAAACGTAATTTACGTAAAATGTAACATCAGTAGTAGATATTTTTCTTTAAATATCCACGTTTGAAGAAAAAATATAATGTGTCATTCGGAGTAAAAGTGTCTTTGTGTGCCTCGCGTGCATTTATCCGACTCGCTTCGCTCGTCGTTTAAACTGCCACGCTCGTCACACAAACTCTCACTTTTACTCCTAATAACACAATATACTATTATTTACTTATTGGATAGAGAATTTTATTCTGAATTCAGTGATGTAATATTTACATACCAATAGCATAGTATAACTAAGCATTAGCGACACTCTTGTCCGCACCTTTAATGTTTATGAGACGATTTCCATAACCTGAGCGCCTTTGGCCATCTTGGCAGCATTCCCAAGACGCGGTAATTTGAATTGTTCATTTGTCGACAAGATAGGAAGAATGTACAGAATAATGATTTCGAATATTTATTCTGTTATATTACATAAAATACAATTGTAAAAACATGTATGATTTTCAAAAAATTGCAATAAATTTGTACAAAAAAATATCTAATTAATTAATTTAAAATTTATACATGTTGTCAATTTAAATTAATAATTTGTTAAATTAACATTAAATTTTAATTTGTTTAATTAAAAGGCAATTAATTTATTTTAAAGTTTGGAACAATATAATTAATGAAAACAAAAAGTTTGACGGGTTAAAAGATACGGACTGAAATTCAAAGTAAAAAATCTGATGTGGCCAGCACATAACCTCTCGCCGTATATTTTACCTGGCTGTATGCATAAAGCAAAGATTATTTTTAAAAATACAAATAATATATTCATATAAATCTATGACGTATAAACTTCTTTATTATTCAATAATAGCATGTCTCAACATAAAGATATTTACCATAAATTATGTTACAATAAATTACAAAGTAGAGTTTACCATATATAAATATTAGGCTAGTATCAGCAATTTTCAATTCGAACAACTTTGTTTACTTTCTCTTCATATTCTTCTAGTAAAAACATTAATTTTGGGCGGTCTAAAATGTATATATCTGGATTGTGCATCTATTCTTATATATCTTCTTTTACATTTTATTTTTTCATACTTGTTATATCTAAATAACACTAATTCCCTTTAATAAAGTGACGGATAGATTGCACTCCGATTATTCTTATATCGATGTGTAATTTTGTCAATATTTACAACTTACTTGAGAAGAATTTGATAGCTTTATCGCAATTCAAAGTTACTCTAGTCTACAGTACTGGTGTACATTGTCCCATAATGTTTGAAACAAATTTAAGTCCTTCAACCTAGACTTGTCATCTCCATAATAGTCACAGATCAAGAATTAAGGGATTCTCCAAATACATTTTTCTTTCATTACTCATTATTTCTGACACTGACATTTATCTGTCAGTTACAAATAATTTAAATTTGCAACTATTTTTCATGGCATCCTTTCGGTTGTAAAATTAATTACAACATTATTTTATATATTATATTCCTTTTATCTCTAAATCTATAAAATATGTATAAAAATATTTAAATGTATCAGAAAGAGAATTTATTTTTCTTTAATATTTAATATTATCAAAAAATAATTTTTAGAAGATTTTTTTTCAAGAAACTTCTACTTCCGGTTGTCCAATTGTTACCAAAACCTTTTCAGATCTTCCCATGAATGTCCGATTGGGAAATACGTTGTTAAACAAATTTTAAGTCTTATAGTTTTTGAGTAACCGTCCTTCCAACATCCCACACACACACATCCACACACGCACACACACACACACACACACACACACAGACATCATCGTAAAAATGTTAAAATCGGATTGTAGGGACCTTAAAACGTGCTTATTCAATAAAATCTGGATATGCGATTTTTAGCATGAATCCAATACCTCTCTTAGCGAGAGGTAAAAATGAAAATATGTATTATTAAACATAATATGTATATTGAAATACCATAAATAAAAATTTAGTTATACACTTTATAAAATAATCTTCTTTCTTTTTCATTTGTCTGTTTTAAATTGTCTATTAATAGATTTTAAGGTGTAAAACAACTTCATTCTACAATGAGTGTCTGGTCGTGAATCTGGGAACCCGAGTTCAATCCCGACCGACACCAAAAATTACTTCGAATTTTAATGGCACAAAAAATTGACCCCTGTGGTGCACTATTCACGCCAGTATTGAGTGCCCGTGAGGTGACGCCTGGTAAGCACCCGCACGGTACAAATATTTCATCATTACCGATATCTGTGTACAAAGCAGATTGGCACACCCAGCAATGGGTAATATGCCGTGATGATATATTTATTTATTTTTATTTAGGTATTTATAAGGAAATTTGTCACATGGGTGAAGAATTTAAATTTGTGTGTAATATTTGGATTAGTGATTTCATAACATGACTGGCTAAACTTAGTTCTTGAAAATTTTCAAAAAGCCGAATGACCAATTTATTTATATAGGCCACAAAATTATCATCATGCATTAATCAATTACCAAAAACGTCATTGGTACTAGTTTCATATAGGCTCTAAAGTAACAATATAAGTTTGAAGGAACCAGATCTTTTTGATTTTTGGAATAATTCGGTCACGTATTAACATTTAAACATATTTGATTAGATATCCACAAATATATTTTATGCATTTGTAGAGAGCAATTCTTTATTCCTATAATCATGATCAAGCAAAGTGATTGATTTTGCTTCATTTAATATTTTTTCCAGGGCTTCGAACCGAACCGGAACTTGAACCGAAACCGGAACGAACCGGACATTTTATATGAACCACTAGCTCGAACCAAACCGATTATTTTGAACCGGTTAAATGAACTGAACCACATATGTGAACCGGTTTGAAACAGACCGCATATATGATCCGGTTCGAAGTAATAAAATTACGCATGCGCCCAGAATGTATTTGCGGTACTGCCAATGCTGGTGTTGTTCACTAGACTATAACGTGTGTCTATGTCTTGCTTGTCCGAACATGAAAACTTTTTGTGTATAAATTATATTTTAACGTCCGACTTTTCTGTTTTTAAAAATTATTTATTTCCAAAAAAGGTTATAACAACGTTTGAACAGGAGACTATCATAAAGACTGATACATTAAGACTAACTATTATTATTACATGTGGCTTATATACTATAATTATCATACTTATCTAATGATTACAATTCTGTATATATGGCATTATTATTACAGACCATCCCTTTGTTCATGCTATATAACTCCTCCATCCCTAGATTCAAGTGTAACGGGAAAATCGGATTTTTGTGTAATCTGTTGTACAATTTTTGCTTTAAATTTGTATAATATAATAATTATTACAGTAATTATGACTCCAATAATACAATATTTTATAATACCATGAATTGTGATATGGTTCATATCTATTTCCAGGTTAACAGTGAAATTTAATTTATTCTTAGTTGTAAAGTTAAATTTATAATTACTTATTATTATTGGTTTCCCCGTACTAATATTTGACATAATATTTCTCTTATTCTGCAATTTTTATTTTCTAATAAGTAAATACCTTTATTTCGTAAATATTCCTCATATTCATTATTACAGTTAATATTAGTTTTGTCGTTATTTTTATTCATAATTATAACAAAATTAGTGTAGTAATTATTGGTCAAGGATGTACTGACGGTTTTACACAAAGATTATTTATGTAATTATGTATTTGTTGTTTATTCAGATTTAAGGCGGTACAAAATCACTTTTTAATACAAAACAAGAACAGCAAGTTAGCACACACACTCTTATATATCTCTAGCTCACTTCATACTTCTCGTACGTCACATGACGTCCGCCCTACCAGTGTTACCAACTATATTGAAAATAAAATTACATTAGTTCGGCTGTCCTGACAAAAGAATGTCCTCATTCTAAGCGATACATTTGTAAATACAAACAAAACATTTTAAAACATGGCAAATGAATTCTACATACAGATTAATAGTAATATTAATTTACAGATACAAAAGAAGTGTTACAGATAAACTTAACATTAATCCTCTTTTCTTTTAACTAACTTAAGCCTATCTACAGACAAAATAGCCTTATAGAACTTCCCACTTTGCCTTTCATCATCTATATCTTCTACTAAATATCTATCCTTATCTAAACATTTTACAATTTGATACGGACCTTTAAATTGATTTTATAACTTTCTACTTGTACCAGAGCTCTGTATTTGGCTCTTTACTAACACAATATCACCTGGATTATAAATAATAGCTTCTTTTCTGAATTTATTATAGTATTCTGCTTGTTTGGTTTGATTATCAGCTAATCGTTGGCTTACAGACTGAAAAAGGTCTTCATCAGGAATTATATTAGTTTGATTATTTAATTCTACTATTTCTTTAGTAAGTGGATTATCTCTTAGCCCTATCACATTATATCTAAAAATAATTTCTGATGGTCTATATCCCGTGACTCTATGAACAGTATTATTCAAAGACCACTGGACGTCAAGTAGATATTCATCCCATTTATCTGACTGATCTGAACTTGTACTCAGGCAATTAATTATTACTGAATTTAATCGTTCAATTTGACCATTGGCCCTTGGAGTAGCCACAGCTGTTTTTATATGTTGTATTTCGTGATCATTACAGAATTTGGCAAAATTATTTGAGGTAAATGCAGTTCCTCGATCTGTAATTAAACGCGTCATTTTACCGTAATGAGAAATAAATTCAGTTAGAAATTGAATAGCTTCGTCAGTATCTGTTGACAGTACTGATTTCAATACACAGTATTTCGAAAATCCGTCGATTAGAGCAATTACGTATTTATTATCGTTTTTCGTTCGCTCAAATGGACCAAGGTGGTCACAATGACTAGTTATAAATGGCGAGTCCCCTTTATCTAAAGGATATAAAAATCCTGGCGGTCTACCCGGTATAGATTTATAATATAAACAATTTATACACCGGTGGATGTAAGATGTAACAAATTCTCGCATTTTTGGAAAATAATACGTTTGCTTTAATTTAGCTAAAGTTTTATCTATGCCCATATGACATAACATTGTATGGGTTTCACTTACAATCTGATACCGTAAATCACCTGGTATGTAAAGTCTAAATTTGAAACCACTTTTCTTATAAACTCTTCCGCTAATCAAAATAAATTTGTCGTGTGTTTTAGAATTACCAGCTTCTAGCAAATCTCTGATTTTTAAAATTTCTTGATCTGCCCGTTGAAGAGCTGCTACCCAATCTGTATTTATTTTAATATTCAAAATAGGCAAACCAACCAATTCTGTATCGGTCGCGTTTTCAACTGGAAAACGACTTAAAGAATCAGCTACCCGATTAATTGAACCAGCATGATATTCAATACTGTAGGTTGTATTCGGAAAGTCGAATAAACCATCTACCGATTCGCGGATTTAGATCTCGTTTATTTTCAAGCAATTTCAAACTATTGCAATCAGTTCGTATAACAAAATTTATGCCAATTAGATAGACTCGAAATATTTCGACCGAACATACTATCGCCAACGCCTCCAATTCATACGAATGATATCGCGACTCTTCTGGAGTTGTTTTCCTACTAAAGTAACTAATTGGATGCATTTTCTTATCATGGTTTTGTTCTTGATAGAGAACACCTCCTAACCCTACTTTACTACCGTCGGTGTGGAGTTCGGTTTTAGCTGTAGGATTATAAATACAAAGTATGGGACTACTATTTAGTTCAGTTTTTATTTTTAGGAATGAGTTTTCTTGTTCTTTATCCCATTTGAAAATTAAACCCTTTTTTAACAAATCGGTCAGGGGACGAATTATTACGGCAATTTTTTTAACAAACCTTCTAAAATAGCTTGATAATCCAACAAAACTTCTCACTGATTTTATATCATTTGGTTTGGGAAAATTTACAATACTATTTAATTTTTGTTTACCTGGAGCAATACCTCGTTCACTTATCTCAAAACCTAAATAAGATATTTGATACATCATGAAATTACATTTATCTATTCTCAAAGTTAAATTTGATTTTCTCAAAACTAATAAAACTTCTTCTAAATTTTGTAAACTTTCTGTAATTGTCGAGGCAGGTATAATTATATCGTCTAAATAAGCTAATGCTGTAGTAAATCTTAAATTTTTCAAAACTAGGTTAATCAATCTTTGGAATACTGCCGGAGCATTACACAAACCAAAAGGCATGCGTTTAAATTGATATGTTCCATCTGGAGTAACAAAATAAGTTTTAGATTTTGAGCTTTCCTCCATAGGAACTTGATAATAACCACTTCTAAGATCAAGACTAGTATAAAATTTCTTACCATATAATAAATCAATTTGATCATCTATTCTAGGGAGGGGATAATGATATTTTATTGTTAGCTTATTTAAAGCCCTATAGTCTATACAGAGTCTTACGTCTCCTGTTTTCTTCTTCACAAGTAAACATGGACTGGAAAATGGGGAATCTGCATCTTCAATGATGTCCGCTTCCTTAAGTTCACCAATGATGTCACGAATTTGATTCCGTTCAGAATAAGAAAGTCCATACGGTTTATAATATACGGTTTTATCACTATGTAAATTAATTTTCATCTCAATTTGATTAGTAACACCAACTTGTTTAATATTCCGCGCCACCACATCTTTATATTTATTTAACAGCGTTAACAAGTTTTTAGCATCGTCGCCCACTAAATCAGTTTTAATTTCATTGCTCGTTATGTCTATGTCATTTACTTCTCTTTTAGACACTTCACTCTGTTTATTGTCATCACAGTCTTCTAAATGTTCAACACAAAGTTCTCCTCGCGTAATTGTTTTACCACTGTTTAATTTTAATTCTTGTCCTGAGAAGTTAAGTACCGGTAGAATTGATCTTCCTTCATGGTCTGTTGATATTATACACCTTGGAATTATTTGTCCACTTTCACGTATTCCGCCTTCTACGCAAAGTTCATGATTTTGGAGATTAGACAACACTGAAATATGTCCCAAGTAATTGTTAGGGATAGTAACATCTGATGTAATTTTCAATTCATCTTTGTTGTTTTGACATGATTCACTGCTGGGTAGATCATCTTCAATACACTGGACGGTTAGGCTTCCTGCTTTACTCGTTATCATAATATGTTTTTGTTCTGTGTATGGATGACCCACGATAAGAGGTACCGTCTGCGAACTATTTGGTACAACATGTATCTTCACCTTCGCTGGCACATCATCGATTGATAAAGTTGCTGTGAATAGTCCAATTGGCTCAACAATACCATCTCCGTAACCTATTAATGGTTCTGTCCCGCATTCATAGAACGAAAAGCTTAATTTAGCAGCATCATCTGCTCGTAGTGTAACACAACTACTACCTAAGTCTACGTAAGATTTTATTAATTTATTATTAAGATAAGCATCTTTGAAATACTTGGAATGCGTGCTATTATGAGATTCTATCTTCATAACACTGGTTGAAGTAACAGTATTGCTATCTTCATTCTTTCCCTTCTTCGTCGTCGGACAATTACGTGCATAATGTCCTTTTTCACTACATTTAAAACATGTTAAATTTTTAATTCTTGACTCATTGACTTTGTTTGACACATTAACTTTATTTTTATTGTCATTTTTAGGATTAGTTGAATTTGAACGATTTTTATTTACATTACATGTAATAAATTTCGAACCTGATTTTAAATCTGGGAGTAATTCACTTACTTTCGAATATTTACTCAATGGTCCTAAGTAATCTCGAAATCTCATGTTATTCAATCCGTGAACAATCCATTCGATGGCTTCCGACTCACTCATATTGCATTTATTGCATCTGGCATATTTTTCGAAGAAATATTCCACAATATTTTGATTTACGCGCCACTTGTAGTTCTGTGCCTCTAGCCGTAAGCTTATGTTACTTTCTTCAACGCTAAATGTTTCCAATAATAATTCTTTCCAATCTTTCCAAGATCTTGTTTCACTTGGTAAACTATCTCGCCATGATTTTGCTACACCTACAAGTTTGGATAAAGCAAAATGTTTTATAGCTATTTTATCCCAATTGTAGAGTTCTCCAAATTCTTCAATTTTTTCTATCCATTTTTTAATAGTAATATTATCTCTTACCGGATCAAATTCTGGTAGAACTAAATGGACATTTTGAAAAATCCTTGGTTCATCTTGTTCAACAGTGTGTTCAACACTAGCTACTAAATCTTCTCTCGACATTTTGGTCCACCAATACTTTTCACTCGGAGAAGTCCAACACGTAATATCACTCGCAGCGATTGACTCCAATCAAACCGTTACCTCAGATAAACGTATTTTCACTCAAACTTCAACAACGAGTACCGAAAATATTTAATTTGCCCAAAAGTCACAACATTTAGCAAAAAAACAGTCACTAAATACCAAGAATAATTCACCATGTGCGTGTCTGTTCTTCTATCTCACTCTTGTTCACTGAGTTTTCATACGTACTATCTCTGTTTACACACAGCAACAGCCGTTTTGTAAAATGATTTTGTTGTAGAGGTTAAATCCCACTTCTGAAACTGTAGTAATTATTGGTCAAGGATGTACTGACGGTTTTACACATAAAGATTATTTATGTAATTATGTATTTGTTGTTTATTCAGATTTAAGGCGGTACAAAATCACTTTTTAATACAAAACAAGAACAGCAAGTTAGCACACACACTCTTATATATCTCTAGCTCACTTCATACCTCTCGTACGTCACATGACTTCCGCTCTACCAGTGTTACCAACTATATTGAAAATAAAATTACATTATTAGTATTACTTATTTCTAATATGTTTTCTTTAAAACTGTTTATATTTATAAATATACATTGATCATTCTCTTGATTAATAATAACATTAAATAAACATGAATTCTCATGTATTTTATATCCTAGACTATTACAATAATATATTTCGTTAATTAATATACATTTATTATTTAATTCATATAGCTCTTTGTTAATATTTAACACTTGAGTTTCTTCTTGTAGCACTGTCACTATTTCACTTTGGGCAAATGTAGGTATTGGTGTAAATTGCATAATATCAGCTTCGGTATCGAGGTAAAGTGGCACAACAATAAGAACATGGATATCAAAATTATCCATATCGCAAAAGGTTTTTAATAATTTCTGTAGTTCAAAATATTTTAAGAATATATTGTAATGGTCTCATGTAAATGATTCATATTACAGAAACTGAGGGAAAATTCAATATTATTTAGTGTAAACAATAATGAATTGTAATATAGAGTTATTTGATTAATTATATCTTTTAGGAATAAACTTTCAATTGGGGTTGAATCTTTTTGAGTATAATTTTGGATTTGTATTATACGGGATGTTAAAAGTAATTGATTATGCTTGAGGGAAGTGATAGTATCATTGAATTGTTTAACAATTTCATTGTTATAATTATAATTTGCATCAAATTTTTCTGAATTATTTGTTGATTATCTTTTAGTTCACTAATTAATTTATTATAGTATTCGGCATCTTGAGAATCTAAATTACCTGTAATGCTTTTTATTACGGATCCTAAGCCGTTTATTAATCCTCGCTTTTTCCTTAAATTTTCATGAATATTAAGATTTTGAAATTTACTCTTTACTTCATTTTTGTAATAGTTTAACAATCTTATATGATTGTTATATTCCTTCGCGATTTGCTTATCTATATTAATTTTTGAATTTAATAAATTTACTTGTTCGTGTAAGCCTTTATATTCCTCGTATAGGTCTTTGAAGTTGTAGTTATAATGTATAATATGTGTATTAACATAGTATTTCGCTTTACCTAGATTGCTAATAATTGCTCCAGGATTATGTGTAATATCTTTTATGTGTTGCGCCGTAATTCCTGTTCCGAACAGGAAACATCTGAAATCACAGATTCTTTTATTAATTTCCTTGGACGTTTTAATTTTGATAACTTAAATTTCTTGTCCTTTTCCGTTATTACTACTCCTGTCTTATCTTTTATTTCTTTTACTTTATGCGTGACAAATTTTGGTTTTGTTATTTTTCCAGAATGTCTAATATTCTGTTTTACTAATATTTCTTTGGTTGCCTCCGGTAAATTTTCATCTATTTTCTTTTCCTTAGATATTACATTTTCCTTTTGTTTGTTAATGTTTTCTCTAGTTTTCTCAAATAATAAATTCATTCTTTCTTTATGGTTTTCATTAAAATTCTGTATTAAGGGTAATTCATCGTCTAATTCTGTTCCATCTTTTCCCGTGTAACCAAATATTATTTTTAAGGGCTGGAATTTTGTAACTGAGTGTACTGAATTATTATATCCTAATAATGCATATTTCACTTTTTCTTTTAACTCTAAATCTGAGTATTCCTTTTGTAAGTTTAATATTCGTAAATGTTCGATTAAGGTTGAATGGAATCTCTCGACAATTCCATTAGAATTTGGATTATCAATACTAACAAAATGGACTTGTATCTTATGTAATTTTAAAAATTCTTTCACAAGTTTATTATTAAACTCTGGTCCATTATCTGAGATAATTTTATCGGGTATTACGTATAATGAAAAGTATTTTAATAATTTATTTGCTACTTCAATGGAAGTCATATTTTTTAATTCGAAAGCTTGCGCGAATTTGGAAAACTGTCAACTATGGTTAAGATTTTTTTCTTCTCCAATGACACTACATCAATATGTACTATTTCAAAAGGCTTTGTTGCTGTCGGAGTTTCTCTAAGAGTTTGTCTAATAGGATTCCTTTCATATTTTGTTTTCAAGCAAATTTAACAGTTATTAATATAGTTTTGAATTAATAGGTGAAGATTAGGCCAATAATAATTTTCTTTAATACGTCTTAATGTTTCATTAATTCCTCTATGGTTAGTTTTTCCTTCATGGTAATTTTGAATTATTTCTAATTGTCGTTCTTTATCTGTTACGTTTTCTAATTCATTTTTACAGCTTATCAAAATAATATGTCCATGTAAGAAGTATCTTCTTAATATAACATTTATATTATGATACAAATCGTCGTTGAAAATACAATAATATTTAGAATTTGGTTTTATAAAATCTTTAAAATATTTTAAAATATGTTTTGCCAAATCATTTCTAGGTAGATAAACTTCTTGTCGCGTCTTTGTTTCAAATGGCCTTGAAATTGTTACTCTTAGTTCTGGGAAGTCTGTCAGATAGAATATTATCTGTTGTTGGCCTACATTGATACGTGATTCACTAAACTCTACTAAAACGACGTTGCAATTTACTATCTGCTTCGTGGAATTTAATTACATGTTTCCAAGATGTTCTTTCGTTATTGTTAACAAACGAATACTTAATTAGGTTATTTCTTGTAGCTTTGATTAAATGTGGAGTATCAAATATCCCTTTACCGCATGAATTTATATTTTTTGGTAAAAAAAATTGTCTTCATAAAACTTGAATCCTACTTTCACGTAAAATTATTGAAAAAATGTATCTGACAAAATGAGCCTGATTTTTGAGAGAAAATGGTTTGTGCCATTATGGTACATCATGTAGGAACGTGACAATAGATAATGAAAAACATTCATCTTAAATGGCAATAATTTTATTCCATACAGAATTACAATTTATTCTGTATGGCATCGTGAAAAACAGTTTCTGACCTTATTAAGGCACAACGGAATTATGCATTTTGTGCATAGTATATAATCCTTTCTTAAGCATCCCGGATATTTATATCTTGATCGATTTGTGTCGGCCAATTAGGCAAATGGTTAAGGCCATCCTTTCGAACATCTTCTTGAGGAATCTCTTTTGCTGGTCTTTTTTTTCTCTTAATTTCATACATTTGTTGTAGGTTTGCACTTGTCGCTCTTCCTACTTTATTCTGTCTAGCTGATTTTCCTGCTTTACAAAGAGCATCTGCTATTGCCAATTTGGTATCCAAAACAGGCATGTCGAATTTCTTTGCTCTTCTAGCTAATAACCAACTATTTACCACCGCCATATCAACAAAGTGAAAAAACATACGCAAGTAATATCTCTTGGACCTGATTTTTATGCGATAATATCCCAACATGGAATCAAGAAGATTTACGCCTCCCATGTAACTATTATAGATTTGGACACTGTTGGGACAAGATAGAATTTTATGGGCATTTGCCTGTTTAAAAAATCTTTTTTGTCTCTCCTTTTAGTTCACTTCCTACATATGGTAACATTGTAGTAACGATTTTATTATCAAACCAGGATACTATACCGACATCCACATTATATTGGCTATTTTTTCTACCATATGACCTCTTCCTTTTTCTTCATTTCTTTCTCAGTCGGCATTAGAGCTCCTGGAACCCGATTTAACCTTACTGTTCCTAAAGGTAGAATGCCCACGGTGGTCAAATATATCATGAGTGGTATGCTAGAAAACCAATTATCAAAAAATAACTTGTAATTTTGATGTTTTGGTACAGATTCTGATAATTTCACAATCACATTACAACTTATACTAAGATTTAGAGCCCCTAAAAGCACAGTATTGCTTTGAGACCCAGTAAAAATATCAAAATCGTAGCTGAATCCAAATATACCGCTGAGAACAAAAATGTTATAGCCCCATTTATGTGGTTTTTTTTGGATTATATTGTTTTAGTTCGTTCGGGCTTTTGTAGGTATAATCTGTTCGTCAACATAGAAAAATTCTTCCTTCGGGACTTCTAGTAATCTTTCTCTCATTTGGTTGAGAACCGGTAAATTTTGAATAATCTGTCATGTCCAGGCTGACCTTTTTCAATTATATTATCATTGTTGTTGAAGTGCAAAAAGCGTTTTATTTCTTCGAATCTGTTACAGCTCATCACATTGCGTACGGCTGGATGACAAATATCACTATTTCAATAATGTCTTGTAGATAGAAGTTGAATTATGGACATGTATGTATATAATACTCATAATTCTAAGTTTTGATATCGTCGGTGCACAAGAAAAGTGACACATCTCAAAAATCCTTATTATTCAGGAGAACGATTTTCTAATATTGTTGTGCATTGTGATGTTGTAAATCTAACATTTTCTACATTTTTTCAACTTTTCTTGATTGTGGTGCTTCCATATAAAAATGGGCTTTGAAAATATATTATTCTCTTAGCCAAGTTATGCAAATCAGCCCTAATATTCAACCCTTTTTCGACTTGTGACACTTTTCTTGTAAAGTGATTTTGAAATGTATTGATAAAATTATTGAATAAAATAAATAAATACCACCAACATTTTTATAAGAACTTAATTTTATTGATTTTCTAAAAAAAAAATTATTGTAAACATTAATATAACCGACAAAATTAAAACGTTGGCAATTACCTTAATTGTATAAACTTTTCAGAACTCTACAAATTTTTAAAATAATTAAAATAATACTGCGGAATAACACTTTTGTTTTGACTGAATAAGCTTAGAATGCTTGTTTTTTTCTTGTCACTAATTCCAGGTTTGGTACTATAGAGCATCTTCAATTCTACGGCGGTTGTGCACTAGTGGTGTTCGCTGAACTCCTGGTTTTAGTTGACGCTCTTGGTAGTTTAACTTGAATGGTCTGGAATTGCTCTTCGCTGTAAGATGTCTTGTAGAACAGCTTATTTGGTTGATCCTTTTCAGTTTTAATAACTTTAAAGTTTGACATCTTCACTGACTCATTATTTATGTTTTTGGAAAAATTCGTCCCGATTGTGGATGAAAGATCCTTCAAATTAAAGAAGCTCTCATGATTTAATTCATGAACTTCGTAAGGTTTTCCTGTGGCTTTGGCCGTTCGGATTAAGGCCATGTACTGGTCCGGAACAAAAATTGGTCCTGATCTCAGGGCACGTTTGATTTGACGTTGAATGACGGAGTGAACACTATCACCCTCATTTTGTGTGTGCCCTTTTATTAAAAATTTGTGCGTTATTGAATTTATATACTCGTACTTCTGGACAGCATAAAGATACAATGTAAACATAAAATGGTTCTTTTGCTGACCGCAGCAGTTGTCCGAATAAAATACGACATCTAATTTCTTCTTCTCTGTTGTACTGGCTTTACCTTCTAAGGATTCCAAATACTTCAGAACACACGTTCCTATTTCGCAAACACCTCTATTACCTTCAGACTCGTCCCACATGAAACATTTGACGGCCTTTGATTTTAACTCATACATGGTGAAGTTAAACACGTTTAGTTTTGAGACGTAATAGAAGCTGGATACGTCGCCCCTGGGGCATTGAAGGACTGCTTGCAGATCGTACACTGCAACAACAAGATTGTCGGTATTGTTTCCTTTATCTTTTTCTTTCCTGGAGAGTTCTTTTTCGATCAAATGTGTGTCATAGTCGTTTTTCAAATTTGCTTTTTCTTCAGCTGAAGCAATCTCATACGACACGCAGTCTCCACATTGATCTTTTTTTGGTATATAAAAGGATATTTTAAACTCGTCATTAAAAATTCTACTATACATAAGATAATTTGCATAAGGTTTATTACTTTCTTTGCAAATAGCTACATAGTCTCTGTGGAGTTGGGCCACCGTTTTCCCTCCTTCTATGTACTCTCGATTAGAATCCTTTCGACAATGATGGCTCTCTATACGAGGTACCGAATTAATATGATTTCGAACACCATTTTTCACATCATTGTCAATACGAAAATGATTATTATGTTTTCCTCGGTTTTCTGGTGTTATTATTCCTTTGGTAGTAATTAATGTCTGCTTTTGAATCACAGTTCTAATTGGGCTGTCCGTTATGGCTAATGTAGATTTAAAAAACATTTTGCAAACTCTGAATTTAGTATCTCTAATCGAAAAATAGAATGCATGATTGCTTGTTCGTTTGGTATCTAGTCGTTTGTATTGATATTTAGGACTGATAGTCTCTATACATTTCAATAGGAAATCACGTTGCCTTTGCAAATCTGACAAATTCCAATAGTCCGAAAAAATTGCTTTTCGGTCTTCTTCTGCAATTTTTGAGTAGCATTTGAGTCTACATTTTTCATTGCACGGGGGTCCCAAACTTTTTGCCTTAAAAACTTTCTTACTTTTGGAGCTGGATGTATACTCGAGGCCAGATTTCCTGCATCTTTTCGCAACTGCTTTCTTCCATGCTCCCGGATCTGCCTTTCTTTTATTACTTTTTTGAACATTTTGATTGTTAGTTTCTTCTATTTGGTTTACTGCAGGTGCTTCTTCTATTGGGGGTCCAGATAGCTCGTCTTCACTCGAAGATGATGATGATGATGATGAACAACTAGAGCTAGAGCTGTAATTCGGGTCCTCATCGGAATCATCAAATTGAGAATACTTATCACTGTCTGATAACACTGGATCGGCAACTGTTGCACTAGTTCCTACAAGACAAAAAAAAAAAAAACATTGAGTCACGGTCATAGAATTATGAAGCTGTCGCATACCTTTTAAATTCTGCGATTCAAAATTACTGATAGAAGCGTCAGTCTCGAGCTCTTCAGTTAGGTTCTCTGGATCAAGATTACTGATGGAGGCGTCAGTTTCGAGCTCTTCAGTTAGGTTCTCTGGATCAAGATTACTGGTGGAAGCGTCAATCTCATTGTCAGTACTCTCAGTACAGAGACCAGCTGTTGCCACAACCGACTTTATTTCACAAGCCTTATTAGAACTTCTTGTAGCAACATTACCACACTCCTTGTCATTTATTGTGACCCATTGCGTATTTTGTAATTCAGTAAACGCATCATTGCTTTCATTATTGATTCTTTGTTTCAACAAATTCAGCGATAATTTAGTCCGTTCACTGATTGGTGGTTCTTGCTTATGCTCCATTCTTATTAAAAAAAAAAACTTAACTCAAAATAATAATGTTATTCAATAAAAATGTTAGGTAAAACTTTATCAACAAAAATGACACTATTCTAAAAACACACATTTGTGATAAAATATCATTTTTTAATTATTACTTAAGGATCAAGAAAAGTGGCACAACTCTATTTTAGTAAGTTTTTGATTAGTTTTGTTTCTTAAATGAAGTGAAAAAAATAGGAAAAATGTCACAACTTCAAATAATACAAACGCCAGATAAGTATATAACTTGAAATGCACTTACCTTATTATGAAAAATGACACAACACAAAAAATGTCGTTTTTCTTGAAATAAATCTTGGTAAAACTTTCGTTTATGTAAGTCTAATTCAAAATGTGTCGTTTTTCTTTAAAACTTCGATACACACACAACAACTGTCTAGACACAACTAAATAGTGACGTTTATCTTGAGTCTTGCTCTCAATTTTTTGCGCACCGGCAAAGTGACACATGATGTCCATAGTGAGTATTTTATGAACTATCTTTATGACGATTTTTCTGATAAAAGCCGACCGTTTTATGAACGTTTTATATCATTTAACTCAAAAATGAGGATTTTTGAGATGTGTCACTTTTCTTGTGCACCAACGATATTATTTATATTATATTAGTTTATTACTTCAACTAGATGTGAAACATTCCGAATAAGTTCCTATGTGGCAGTTTAATTTTTTTTTTATACTTAGTATACATTGAAAATTATTTTAAATATATAACTGTCTAGAGTTTTGCTGGATACTGTATATAGTAATTCCTATAAACTGCTCAATTTCGTGATTTTTTTATGTTGGCTGGTTTATTGGGACGTTGCTGTACTGAGTATAAGTTTGTCTGGTCTGTGTTTATAAGACTATCCGGGAAAAGAAACTTGAAAAATTGGATTGGAGTTTCTAATTCTAAAATTGAGTAGGGCAAATTTTCAGAGCCAGTAAACTGTATTTCACTTTTATCTAAGATTACCTTCAACCCAATTAGGTACTTTTTTCGGTTGTTTATTTCTTTTACAAAGTTTTGCATGTATTGCAGATAAATTTCAATTTCCTCAATATCATTAGGCATATTATCAGGTTTCTCGCAGTCACTATCTGCTGCCAGTATTACTTCTGGACCTATGTTATCCTCATCAGACAAATCAGATCCTTCACTGTCAAGATATGGAATTCTAACTGCAGCAAATTTTTCATAAAAACATTTCCATCCATGTCTGCAAAAATATATGTCTTATGGTGGCTTCCCACGGCGTGTGATTTCACGGGCCGCGCCGCGTCGATTTGTGCGGGCGAGCACGCGCCGCAGGCGAGCCCGCGCCGAACTCTTCCCATGGCGCGTGTGGGCCCGAGGCATAATGCTTAGTTTGGTTTGAAGAACTATTCCAAAATGTCGCGAGAAGAAAGCATTGCTGTTGCTGCAACCGCTTTTGTATTATTCAGTGGACACCATTTACTGAACGAAGGTACGAATGAAATGAAATGAACAAGAAATGACACGCTCGCCAGCAACAATCCGCGCCATCACGGGCCGCCAAGCGCGCGCTCGCGTCGCGCCGGTTCGCGCCTTTGAAATTACCGACTTCCAGCGGATCGGGCGCGCCCGCACAGGTCAGGCCGCGCCGCCACGGATGGTACCCTTCCCACGGCGTGTTGGTGCGAGCTGGCCCGACGCGGCCCGCAATATAACGGGCCGTGGGAAGGGAGCTTTACAAGAGTCCATCGCTGTTTGGTGTGCCATATAAGGGACAATATTTTTTTTGCTATTTTCATAGGTTATCAGTAATCATAACATATAACACTTACCTAAATAGACTTCTAATGCCGTATTATAATTTTCTTAGTAGAAAAAATCAATTTTTACGAGAATAAATTAACCTCAAACTGTAAAGGCCCATTCACAAATCAAAATTTCTGTTAGTTTTATGTTTTACGTTTTAGTTTTATTAGTGACCTTGTAGCATTGGTTTCTTATACAAGCATTCAAAAATCAATATTTAGTTTTGGTTTTAGCATAGAACATTGCAAACTCCAATCTTTGGTTTTAGTTTTATGTTTTATACTTAAGAACGAACCAATAGGAAAGATCGTAGAAAGAAATAGCGATATATAGTTGTTCTTGCCTATAACTGTCAAGTTTTGTTTGGAATTATTATGAATAATAAGAAAATTTTAAGTGCAGTTTTATTAATAAAAATGTATAATGATAAAAAGAAAAAAAAATAGAACGCCCAATAAATAGTATTCGACAACAACAAGGTGATTGGGAAAATTTGCTTCAAGAGATGAGGTTAAGTGATACAGAAATGTTTTTTGGATATACTCGTATGAATATTTCCCAGTTTGATAAATTATTATCAATGGTTGGATCACTTATAAAAAAAATGTGATGTACGGCGTCCGCCAATAAGTGAAGTAGCTAGACCTGCGGTCACTTTAGGCACCTTGCGACGGGTGATTCAATTCCAAGTTTGGCATTTGCTTTTCGAATTGGAAAATCATCTGTCTACAATATTATACATGAAACATGTTTCGCATTGTGGACAGTTCTTTCAAACAAATATTTGAAGTTTCCTGATACAAATCAATGGAAGACAATTTCAAATGACTTTTGTGATAAATGGAATCTTGATCACTGTATTGGAGCATTAGATGGGAAGCACGTGAATATTATGGCACCTACTAACTCAGGATCTTAATATTTCAATTACAAAAAACATTTTAGTGTTGTACTATTTGCACTTTGCGATGCAAATTATTTATTTACTTTTATTGATATTGGGGCGTATGGATCTACAAGCGATGGTGGTATACTTCGAACTTCATCGTTAGGACAATTATTATTCAACAATTCTTTAAATATTCCTGAGGATGATGAAATACCAGGTACTGGAAGGAAGTTCCCATATTTTTTTGTAGGGGACGAAGCTTTCCCACTACATCGTAATATTTTACGAGCATATGGAGGCACGAATTTGTCGCGTGAACGCATCTTCAATTATCGATTGTCGCGTGCCAGACGTTGCATCGAAAATACCTTCGGTATCATGGTATCACGATTCCGAATATTTCATCGTATATTTAATGCTGAATCCGGAAATGTCGATAATTTGATAAAAGCTTGTGCATATTTGCATAATTTTATAAAATGCGAAGAATTATTGCTATCAAATAATGAAAAAAAAAATACTGTTCTGGTTCGTACGTCGACAGAATAGATGCACATGGAAATGTGGTATCAGGAGAACGGCGACAAGAAAATAGTGATGCTGTTTTTCAAAATATAATATTACGACGCTGAATTGGTGCTAGAAATGCTACTCAAGAAGCAGCTTTAAGAGACTGCTATAAAAATTATGTGAATAGTGAAGAAGGCAAAGTTCCATAGCAAGAGTTCATCTAAATACCAAAAACATACACAGTAAATAATTATACAAATAATTCTTTTTAAGTTACTTTATTTTGTATGCATGATATATATAAACATAAAAATGTTAATGTAAATAGTAAATAAATATATATTTTATAAAATAATGGCTACATTATGAAACAATGTGTGTTCCCGCTATTTATTAAAAAAAATGCACTATGCCAAAAAATCAGTCTTCTTAACAATCACTCATTTGTCAACAAAAAATGCAAAATAGACTACCAGCAAGTTAACGTAACATCTTAAGTTTTTCATAAATTATTTTATTTATTATTACGAAAGTTTCTTACGGGAAACCGTAATGTAACCAAATAATACTCCGTGAGAGTGTGTCGTGCTCAGGGATGGGAACGTAGTAAGTTATACATTTACGACGTTATTTACTACAGTAGCAAATTCCATTTACTACATGGTCAATTTACTACATAACTACACGAATTTATTACATTTACGACATAATACTTTAATTTGAATTAATGAAAATTGTCATTAACATTATCATATCTTTTCTCTTTTCTCTCATCCTCATCTCATCTCCATCTGGCACGTCACGTCAATTCATATGTCATCTCATTTATAAACATAATAAATTAATAAGGAAAGGAAACAGGAAACAGTACAGAATATAAATAAAAATTATGTAATTTTCAATCCATTTCTTTTATTTTTTATGTGGTGGTGGTGGTGGAGATAATTATTGACAAATATGAATTAGTTTAATATTGATCAGATTTGTTTGTATCTTGTAATTTAAGAGAATAATACACAAATATTAGTTTACTCGACTTATCAGATGTCAAGCGGTTTCTCAGTGTGGAATGTACAAAAGACCAATTTGAAAAAATTCGCTCGAGTTGAGCTGAAGACGCAGGGATTTTTAACAATTTTTGTGCTAAAACAGCTAGATTAGGATTCTTTTTTTCTACCAGTCCCCAAAAAGTTGTTGGGGATACTACATTCTTGCCAAGAAGTTTGCCATAAATGTCATTGCCATTATCATATGCATTTAATCCGTCTAATCCGTTGCTGTCTAATTTATCCAATAAAAAATCGTGGACGGAACTGATTTGGGCTTGACTTAGTTTCTGCCCTCTGTACAATGGATGCAAATAATTTGCAACAAGACTGTAAATATTTGTAGCCATTTTTATCCTATTGTTAATTAAAAGATTTATTTGTTCAAGCAAACTAATGTTCTGTGGAATTTTATTTATTAAATTTAACCACAATTCAGCTGAATCAGCTATAGAAAAATTACTTTGCTGGCATTTATTAATTAATTTACATACAGGATTAAGAATCTGTATTAAAGTTTTTATATCCTCTATAAATTCTTCATTATAAAGAAGATGGGTTACTTCTGGTTTTATTTTTACGGAATTTCCTGCTTCTGCCACAACTTTCTTCATTGTTTGTAAATTTTTAATGAAACATGTACAAGAATCTCTATGACTGCACCACCTAGTATATGCTGCTAGTATAATCCTTGTACCCCCATTTTTAACCAATAAATTTTCAAGATCAGTATGTTTGAATTCCTTTAATATTATATTAATATTTGCCATAGTATCCTTGTGTTGGGAAATGATATCTTTTGCGAGTAAATTTCCAGTATGGCTACTACATGTACTGTGCCATAATTCAGTTAAACGACCCATTTTGAATATATTGGCAGCGTTGTCGCTTACTACCGCATACACTTCGCATCCATATCTTGTTCTGGAAATTTCAATTGATTTTTCACAAATTTCTGCGAGAGCTTCCCTCGTTTCCCTTGTAGTGGAGAAATAAAAGGACTCCAAAAACATGCTTTGGCCCCTTGCAGTCTGAAGCATTGTTACAACATTATTCGTGTTATTGGCTAAATTTTTCCAGCCATCTATAAGGAGAGTTGTTTCTTTGGCTAGAAATTTCTTGTTTACTTCCATCGTCTTACAGGTAACTTCGTTTAATAAAGTAGATGATAAAGATTTTCTACAAGGTGGAGTGTATGATGGTCGTATGGTTTTTATAAAGTTCTTAAAATGATCACTTTCGATAACAGTGAATGGAATATTGCAGCCAAAGAAAAATTTAGCCAGGGAAATATCTATTTGATGTTTATTATCTATTGGCATAGAATCAACGTCTGGAGTAATTTTATACGAGTTTGAGTGGCTTCTTTTCTTTGGTGCTGCTGTATGAACTTTTTGAGATAGTTTCTCATGTAAACCACTATCAGGTGTTGTTGATGGAGACGGTGTCGATGATGGTACGGATACGGACGAAGATAGTGAACTAGTGGAAGAATGCTGTACCTTCCTTGTTTTGAAAAATATGCTTGGTATTGCGGCAGACTTTTCATTTTTGTTATGTGCAACATCGTTATTTGTTGTTGGAATTTCCTGATTAGAGAAAATTTCTTGAAGAGCATCCTAAATAAAAACTAATTATTATCTCCTCTAATCAAAATACATACAATATAATGCAATGTTTCAGCAATACCTCATTAATAACTTTATAGCCTTGATTTGGAGTCATATTATTTACGTTCTGGTTCTCTGCCTGCGCATCAAATTCCAAAATAATATGTTCTGTTACATTGCCCGGTACTGGTTTTACTGATTCCGTATTTTTGGTTTCTTCAGTATTTTGTATTCCTAAACTTTCATAGCTGTCATCAATATCATCATTTTTATTAGAAATTGTAACTGATGAACTTTCGGAGTCATTCGAATCAATGCAACATCGTTTTCTAAAAATTTCAAAATTAACAATATAAATAAATAACACACTACAGTTCAGTTAAGTAACTAACATATTTTATATTCAAATATACAAAAACTTACCTATAAGTACGAAGTCGACTGATAGAAGTATTTTTTAACAGTGCATTGCAATAATTACACTCCGCTGCCGTTCTTCCATTATCGAGTTTTTGCATTGAAAATTCAAGTTGTTTATAAAAATTGTGGCTCTTTCGCCCACGAGCAGATTGGCTAGTATTAGTACTAGAACTCATGATTTTTTTGATTTACTCAGTCGTATATGTATATAAATATTTTTATAATAAACCCTTTATTTTTCTTTGTTTGGTTAGAGAACTACATACATCAGTATCACTAATGTAATGTCAACCGTTTCTTACTTCTTTCTGATCTGTCTAACTTAACATGTGACTCCTGACCTGACCAATCAAAAAATTTACTACATTTACTACACACAATTTACGACATTTTTAATTTGCTACATTTACTACGTAGTAAAAGTTACGAACGTGCTCCTGGCATCTGAAATTCTGATTTCTGAAAAGAACCGAGGAAAAGTGACGGTTGCAGAGTTGAAATAAAACTTGGAAGCTTGGTGGACTAGATATAATTAAAGATTTATTGCTCAGCAACACAATATGCTTCTATTCGGGATACTTATTACCCGACAACAAATTTACAATTGTTAAAATCGCCCGAATACAACATAAGCGTCGCGACTCGGATATACCCCGCTCACACATACGCAGTCTACGGCTGGCCAACGCGCAAACGCGGAACGACAGTCAAATTGTCGAGATATATTCGAACGCGGCGACAACAATACACAGCTTGACAACAATGAAATGCGAAATCCGCAACACAAAAAAAAGAGAAAGGTCTACGATGAAAATCTTTGACACTAAGGTCATTTAAACAAATACAATGGTAAATATAATCTAAATCGTAGTAATTAACCACCAAATATAAAATAACCCCAAATAAATATGATGGTGGTTTCTGACAGTCCACGTCTCTAATCAAATTATAGCAAAATAAATGGTCAATTATTTCCCAAGAATTAATAAAATAAGAATATAAAAATAGAGCTTTGATTTCAACGCCTCAAAGGTCGTTCTTGCTGGCAAATGTTAATAAAATGCGGTCAATGACCAAGACAGATTCGTGATGATGATTTGACGCTCCAAATGAACTTTAACCAAACTCACAAAAATATTTATTAAACACTTATCTGCAAACTCTTGCGCGTGGCGACTAGATGCGTAGCGAAGCGTGACGGGAAGTCGAGGTGTGTGCGGGGGAGGGATATCTGGTGGACTGGTTCCCTAGGAGCTGTAGGACCTTCTTGATGAAGCACCCACGGCACAGCGGGTGGCGAAGACTCAGCACAATCGTGGCTTGTAGTAGGCGAAATCCTCCCAAGGAGCAGTGTTCGACGAGAAAGGCAAAATGGCTCACCAAAACTTGCACGAATTCGGCAACCAAACACCAAAGTCTCGTACGGAACACAAAATTATTTTCTGCACTAGTTTTCCGCGAACTCGCGTGCCGGATCTATTCCGAACAAGGTTAACGTGACAGAAAAAAAAATATTATTACACAGCGAAGATTAGTGATTGCCCGCGAATTTTTCAACGACCTTCTTTTTTTCGAATCTCAATCCAAACTCTATCTACCCACAATTCAACAAAAATTCACAAAAAACGAGGATGAAGAAGAAATGCGACCAAAATAACTAAATAGTGAGAGAAATCTGGCTCATTTACACTAACAGTTAAAAAATGTTTACTATTTAAATTTCAGGAAATGTAACAGTTGTAAATATACTACAATATATTATAAATTAATCTAAATACTGCTATATTAAATTTAACTCTTAAAACACTGATTTACGATATTTAAATACAAATTTTAAATATAAACAAAACGAATAATTGTAAATTAGTCGTTTTCGTTTAAACAACTAGTTATTATTCCTGTACCAACAAAAAAAAACTTCCAGAACTAGAAACGTTTTCTAACCTCATAAAATATATCCAAATGACAGTTTGAAAACAATATTACTCCTATCATAAATTTATGACTACTGACGCTGAATGAGTTTAAATTTTAACAAAATTAAATACAACCCAGTGATTCTCACTGTAAGTGAATATGTAAATTAATGAAATACTATTGAATAGCTGAAACTATGCACTCATTTTACTTTTAGGTTACTTTACGAATTGAGACCGTAACATTATGTCAAAAATAACATCGACAGCTTCATGTATTGGCAGTCTCTGTAACTGCCGAGCTAATGTTTGGCAAAAAAAATATTTCGTGTCTGACTGTTTCTTTTGTTTCCGAATCTAAACTTGTTGATAATTTGTCCAGAATATTTACAATTTTCGGCTTAACATCATTATTTTTTAATTTCCTTTCCTTAATTGGATGCAAATTCAACTCGGGCTGTCGAGCTTCGAAACACGTTGCAGGGCTGTTTATATTATTGTTATTAATGTTGGTCATTGCAGGTCAATCACATTTGTTTTTATTTTTATTTTCTAGTAAACACGGAGACTCATATTCCCTTTCAAATTCATATTTGGATGAAGATGTTTCCGAAATATGTTTCTTTCTTTTCTTATTAAAATTAATAAGGGACTGTGATTCGTCATCAGAATTTATAAATATATTCGAATCTTCTAATAATATCTCTTCTTTGTCTCCATCACTAAACTCTAAAATTGGTTCCTTTAGTATGTTAGTACTGAGGTTCAAATTTGAACTTGTCCGAGGAAATAAAAAAGAATTATATGCAATACAATACATGAATCTTATAATCTCACTTCCTGTGCTCTATATAATCTTCTAGAAAACTCAATAAAGGCATCAAATGCCATTGTTGTCGTGAAGATGCTCTAGATCCACTTCTATTTGTATTTAACATGTTTTTCTCACGAATATACAGGGTCCGCCAAAGAAACCTGAAGATTTTTGGTATTCAACTACAAATTTATGTAACAAGACATTTATTTTATTACATGCCATTTTATTTGTGGAAAATATTGTCGCTTAAATGATGTCCTTCACCGCGTACACACTGGTCCAAGCGGTCTTGCAAATTGTTCATTACTCGCTCTAGCGTATTCATAGGAATTGCACGAATTTCATTGCGAATGCTAGCGCAAAATATTCGGGGGATAGAGAGATGCATCAATGTATTCTATTATACAAGCTGTCAACTAATTGTTGTCAAAGAGAAAAATACAATTATGTTACGTAATTTTTTATATTTATTTTATTTCATAATAAATTAACTTTTTAAAAATTTATTTATTTCGTTTAAACTACAATACAAGATGTTACTACTTTCAAGCTTGACTACTGACTAACTTATTCTAACTCTACAGACAGAGTACAGCATACAAAACTGTCTACTCAGTTTTACAGATATTGTTACATGTTTTTCATAGGGGATTAATGCAACGTAAACACTATGTGACCTAACTAAGGTTATTTCAACAATATAACTCCTCCCTTCCTAAAATGAAGCCCCTTCAGGTAGGCGGATATCGTTTTCCTGCGAGGGTAGAGGTGTAGCCCTTCTTCCTATCTGTAAATTCCTTGTTCATTTAAAAATAAAATAAATTGTAATAATTATGAGGCCAATGTAAAGTAATAGTGTCCATATGCTGGGGGTGTGAAAGTAATATTGTTCGTTGTCAATGATTTGTACAGGGTTAATGGGTATATCTTCCAATTTAATTGTTTTTAAGTTTATTGTTAAATTTCGAACAATATCGGTTTTCCGATTGATTTGTCTTTGTGCCTCAGTTTTTGATTTTTAAAGAATATTTCATAACCGTTGTCACTGATTAAATATACGCCACTTAACACTTTCACTTGAGCACTTTGGTCACATTTAATCTTTAGTTTTTTTTCTTCAGGGAAGATTGCTAGGTACTTGTTTATTTCGGGGATCATCTCGATGTGGTTTTTCTCGATCTTCAACTTAGTATATGTACACTGGCTGGTGTTGTCATCTAGGAGGATGTGACGTTCGCAAGCGGGGTTGTAATGGGGGTTGAAGTTGTTGGGACACTGATAAGACTTACTTTTTGTACATATATCGTTTAGAGGTTTTATTTCATTATCTTCGGATTTCAGCAAAAATTTTACTTCAGAAATTATTGTTACGAACTCTGATTCCAATTTTGTAGGAATAGGGTGTAGATAATAAAGTTCAAATTTCTTATTAAAATTTATTGGTAGTGATATAAAGTAATGTATAATAGTAGGCATTATTTTGCAATTAATTGTTACTATTGATTCGAAATCTAAAATGTTTTCATATTTTACCTCGAATGGCAATTGATCACTATAGTAATTTAAATTTTTTTGTAATTCCAAAAATAATTATGCTCGGATGCATTGCTCTTAATTTACAGAATGTCACGGAGTTCTCGATCTCTTGAAATATGTTTTACAATGCATTGTACAATATTATCGGTTGATTATAAAGATCTTTGGCGGTCAAGATATTATCGAGATCGATTTTGTTCGTTATCATTTGTTCTAAATGTTCTATTTTTGATTTTAATAATAACTCATTATATTGAATATCGCTAATAGTGTTATTGAATTTTTGTATAATTTGGTGGTTCACGCTATATGCCATATTTAATTGGTTTTGTAAATTTTGTTGATTATCCTGTACGTGCTCTAATATTTCATTATATATTTTCCTATCTAAATTGCCAGTAATAGACTTAAATATCGACCCTAGGCCGTCGATTAGTCCTCTTTTATTTCTATTATTATTTGAGTGTACTTTAATGTTGTTCATTTTGTCATTTATTCTTAGTTGAAGATATTGTATAATTTTACTATAAAAACTCAGTTCATGTCTATAACTAATATTGTCTGAAATTGTCCGGTTAATATTATTATACTGAATGTTTATATGGTCGTATTATTCGTATAACGGAGTCAAGTCATAGTAATGTACAAAGGTATGTTTTGTCCTTTCTAATTTTGCTGGTCCCAAATTTATTGGTAAGATTCCTATATTTTCGGTTATGTTTTCGACATCCGCTCCGTATGTGAATGCGAACAACCTGCAATGTTTTCAAAGGTGTAAGTTTTCTTTTTAGGACGTTTAATATTAGACAAGTGAATATTTCCAGAAGTATTACCGTGTTGAGTAATTATTTTAGCTGTTTTTAATTTCTTATTTACTCGTTTTATTTTTTCTACTTTATATTTGTTTTTAGTTTTTTGTTGTTTCTGTTTATTTTTGACAAATACTTGTTCAGGTATGCTGGGTAGTTCTTCTCGAGACTCGTTACGTTTGCCAATTACTTTATCTTTATTTTGCTTAATTTTTTCATTAATTTTTTGATATAGTATTGTCATATTATTTTTATGTTCCGTGATATAATTGTTTATTAATTGTTTGTCTATTTCTATATTAAACGGGGATTTAGAATCTATGTGTCCAGAAATGATTTTGGGTTTTAATTTGGTTACAGAATGAATAGTATTATTGTATGCTAGCAATGCGTAATTTACTTTAATTTCAATGGGTTCTTGCTTGTACAGGTCCTGATTATTGAATAATCTGATGTGTTCAATTAAGGTGGAGTGGAAACGCTCCACAATTGCATTAGAATCGGGATGTTGTGAACTAATGAAATGAATTTTTATTTTGTGGACATCTAATAGTTCTTGTAATACCGAATTTTTAAATTCTAATCCGTTGTCAGATATGATTTGTTCCGGAATGGGGTGATGCGTGAAAAATTTAATTAATTTATTCTTCAATAACTTCAATGCCTTGTCCAGAATTCAATTTGTAAGCCTGGGCGTACTTTGAGAAAGAATCTACTACTGTTAAGAATTTTGTCTTTTCTAGTGTGATACTGTCAATATGCATAATTTGGAAAGGTTTCACTGCTGTAGGGGTAATATTAAATTTTAATTTCAGAGGATTTCTATCGTACTTTGTTATTTGGCAAATTTCACATTGGTTGATATATGTCTATATGGATTTCCTTTGTCTAGGCCAATAGTATTGTTGTTTAATACGAGTTTCTGTTTCATCTCTATGCCTCTGTGGTTCGTTTTACTTTCATGGTAATTTTGTATGATTTGAGTAATTTCGTCTTCGTCCGTAACGTCTAAAAGTTTTTTAGTACATTTTACCATTTCTATTTCTGAATTTTTAAAATATTTTTGTAATATAGTGCTAAATTTTTCATAAAGGGGATTTTCAAAATAACGATAATATTTAACTCGGGGGACTATGAATTCTTTAATAAATTGTAATGCATCATTTTCAAAATTATTTTTTGAAAATTATACTAGAAATCTTTGTTTGTTATTAATTTAGAGTTTAATTGTTTAAAATTTAAATAATTTTGATATTCTGCCAAATATTCATCTTCTATAGATTCTAAATTTTGAATGTCACAAGAAATTCGACTAAGTGCGTCTGCGTAGGTATTTAGTTTGCCTTTTTTATAAACAATTTCGTAATCGAATTCTTCAAGCTTTAAACGCCATCTTATAAGCTTTTGGCTGCATTGTTTCAAAGGAAAGAGCCATTGGAGAAGTCTATTATAGTAATTATAGTAAATTTGCGTCCAAAAATATATGGTCTGAAGTACTGTGTTGCCCAGATGATGGCTAGCAGTTCCTTCTCTATAGTGGAATAGTTTATTTCGGTCGAGTTCAAAGTCCTGCTCGCGTAAGCTGCAGGCTTATCGCTACCGATAGGTCCTTGTGAAAAGACTGCATCTATCGCTACGTTACTTGTGCCACATGTTAAATTAAACGGTTTTGAGTAATCGGGATACTGAAGTAATGGTTCATTAATTAGCAAGTTTATACAAAATTCAAAACATTCTACATATTCAGGGTCGTTAATATTAATTTCGGCACCTTTCTTGAAACATTTTTTTAGTGGTTTGGTAATTTTAGCAAGATCCTTTACGAATTTTCTGTAATAGCCGAGTAAGGCTAAAAATCCTTTTATTTGTTTAGTATTTGTTGAAATCGGGTAATTTTGAATGGTGGTTATCTTATCTGGGTTTGGTTTAACACCGTCGGGTGTCACGATATGTCCAAGGTACGCGACTTCTTTTTTCAGGAATTCAGATTTGTCTAGTTGAATTTTGAAATTTGATTTTCTCAGTCTGTCAAATACTAGTTGCAAGTTTTGTATATGTTCTTGTAAGCTGGTGCTAAAGACGATAATGTCGTCTAGGAACACAAGACATTTGTCGTTAGTTAGTCCCCTAAGTATATTGTCCATGACGCGCTGAAAGGTAGCCGGAGCGTTTTTTAACCCGAACGGCATACGTAGGAATTCGTAGTGACAGTCTTCGGTATTGAACGCTGTTTTGGATATGTCATCGGTTTGCATTTGTATCTGATGAAATCCGGAGGCTAAGTCAAGGGTGGTGAAATAATGACAGCGGCCTAATTTGTCTAAAAGTCTGTGATATTCGGTAGTGGGTATTTGTCACCGATAGTTTTCTCATTTAGTTTACGGTAATCTACGACAATTCTCTATTTACGTTTATATACCTGAAGCGTCGGGCTTCTTAGGCACGATCCAAATGGGTGTTGACCATGGGGAATTTGAGGGTCTAATCATGTTTTGTTCTAGCATTTTGTTTATTTGATTGTTTACTTCTTGTTTATGGATTTCGGGATACCTATAGGTTTTCGTGTAAACAGGTATCTCGTCTTTTGTTTTGATGTTATGTTTAATTTAGTTTGTGAATGTTAAATTTGAATCATCTGAGTGAAAAATATCTGAATAATCTTTTATCAATTTTGTTATCGCAATCCTCTCTTCCGAGTTCATGTGATCTTGTCTAATTTTGGAAATATCAAACTTAGTATTGTCTACTTGAAAAGAATTTAGATTAGAATTGGGGCTAGAAAATGAATCAGTTATTATCGAATTGTTCAACGTTAAGAGGTTTGACTATATTTAATGTGACTTTCAAATCTGTTGGATTTGTTACCGTACACAGTGTGTTGTTATTATCAGCTCTAGTAACACATTCTGGGATTATTAAGTTGATCGTTTTTATTCCTGGGATAATATTTCCTGATTTGACATTAACTTTTACATTTATAACTTTTTCAGATTGCGGTTCTAAGACAATTTTGTTTACAGAAATATTATTTGAACTAGTATTACTATTTTCTTGCAGGTAGTGAAGTTTAATTTTGGAATTCGGAATTATTAAAAGGTTATTATGTATGTCGATAATAATTTTTAATAATTTTAAATTATCTATGCCCAATATTAGGTCAAACTTATCGTGGAAATTAAATAAGTGATACTTCAGACAAGGATTATTTTTTTGTTTTAATTTGAATACTTTTGAAATTGGGAATAATGTACTGTACTGTTCTATAGAAGTGCCATGAGCTGTCGAAATTTGGAATGGGTCTTTGAATATAGAATTATTATAGAATTTTTGTGCAATTTCGGGTTTTACAAATGATTTGGTGCTACCTGTATCTATTAAGACTTTTAAGTTATTTTCAGGTAAAATTATGAAAGGTAATGTGTTACTTTGGTTTGTTACATTTAGTAATTCTATAATTGTAATGTTTCCGAGGCTGTTTCGAATAAAAAATCATAAGTCTCATCGTTGGTTTGTACCGGGAACTCTATGTTTTGTTTTTCCGTGTTGTCGTTATCTACGTTGGTGTCAGGTTCTTATTCATCGTCAATTTGTTCTCCGCTTATGTTAAATAAATTTTGATGACAGTGGGATGGTCCAGGTCGTGGTTGATACGTATTATTGGTCGAAATACTCATCGGGGTAGGTTTGGGGTAACCGTGAGATGGTCCAGGTCGTGGTTCAAAGATATTATTAGTTTTGAAATGCTCATTGGTGTTTGTTTTGAATATTTAGTATTTTGATTATACGCCGTTATTTTAGTTTTGTTAAATTGCGGATTTTGAGTGTAATTTCTTGACATTGATTTATTTATAACGGGCACGCCGCCCGTTCGTTAAACACAATGGTTTAGTTGGTACAAATTTTTGCGTTTGAGTTATTTGTGTAGGAATGGGTTTATTATGAGTGTGATGCATTGATGGTTTAACATTTTTATTTGGGTTGTCGAATTGAAAATCGTTGGTTAACATACTCATTGCAGTCTTGTGGATTTTTAGTTCTCATCAATTGACCAATAGGTCAGAGACGCGGCAATGTATGTCTACCGTTACGTAAAACCGTTGGCAACATAAACATCAATATAAAAAATTATGTGCCCAAATTTGTAATGTATGGGGCCAAATTAGATAGCTGCATACATATATTAACTAAATATTTTAATAAACTAGTAAATAGTTTAATAATATATCCTCCATCTACTTGTAAATATAATAGAGAAATACAACAACCCTACGGGTCTTTTTTAAATAGGTAACGTGCCACAATAAAATTTCGTTCGAAATGTTAGCGTGGTGAAACTATACGTAAGTATAATTAAATAAACAAATAAAAGCAATTCTTCTTTAAACAATTTTTTATTAATCAATGTTTTACAAAAAGCAATATGCTAGAAACAAAATTCACGTTAAAAAGAATTGTTTTTAATGTGATTTTTGTTGATGTACACAAGATAAAGATTTAATATCTGGTTCATATTTAGTTAATTTCAACAGTACGCATGCAGAGCTCGACTCATCCGTCATTCTATTCCTATATTTATTTTTTATAAAATTTAATTCTGAAAATAGAGATTCACATGCACACGTCTATGAAAATATTGATAAAATTGCCTTTGCTAATATTTTTAAACAATTAAACGTGTTAAATTGAATTCCATGTAGTTAGAATTTCATCTTCTGCAATTTTATTTATTTTATGCAATAATCGATTACTTTCAATAATTTCTAAATCATTTCTTAAATCAACAAATTTTTGGTTTCATATGGTACTTGACTGAAATTGAACTAATTCCATTTCTAATTCATTAAAATTTAACCACTCAAGGACTTTTAAATTTAATTTTTCAAATGGTATTGTATCAGGATATAAAATAAATTTTAAAGTTTCTTCAAATTCTTTAAACTGCGTAAATCTTGCAGAAAATTCCTGAATCAGGGATTGAATTACCATTAAAAATTCTTTCGTTAATGACTCTTTATTTGGCTTTTCGTGACATTCACTTTCAGAATTATTTTTTTTGTATTCGGAAAATATTTATATGAATTTGAAAGAATATCACGATTAAAAATCTGTAATTTGACTTCGAACGCTTTGATTAAGACAAAATTTTATCTAATGCGCATCTTTATATACTTCGAGAGAATTCATGCGATATTTTAATAATAAAATGTATAATTTGACAGTTCTAGTTAACATACTAAGATAGGTATTCAGGTACTACAAATTTATATCATAAATTATAAATTAAGTGTAGATTAATCATTTTTAATTCATTTCTATCAAAAAAGATAAAATAAAAAAAATTGTGCGTGCCATCAAAATTTTCAAACGTGCCACTTGTGGCACGCGTGCCATTGGTTCGCCATCCCTGCCCTAGGGTGATGAACAGGACCCCTAGCTTCATTTCTAAACAAATTTCAGAGTGTTACAAATAAACAATTGTTAATAATAAATTATTTCATCCGTGAGGAATATAATTCTGACGATTAAGGGTATCTGACAACACCCCTACGGGTTAGCGAGCAATTCTATTGCCCTAGGGTGGTGAACAGGGCCCCTAGCTTCATTTCTAAACAAATTTCAGAGTGTTACAAATAAACAATTGTTAATAATAAATTATTTCATCCGTGAAGAATATAATTCTGACGATTAAGGGTAACTTACAACACCCCTACGGGTTAGTCTGCAATTCTATTGTGCTGGGGTGGTGAACAGGACCCCTGGCTTCATGTCTATATAAATTTCAAAGTGTTACAAATAAACAATTTTTAATAATAAATTATTTCATCCGCGAATAATATAATTCTGACGATTAAAGGTAACTGACAACACCCTTACGGGTTCACACTTACTGCATGAAAGTAATAATCAATGTTTATTTTGTTTTCCTCTCGTTAAGTCTCGCTAACAATCCCCAAATATAACTCGATAATTCCCATTCAAGGGTATCTGGATGCATGTTGATGCGACATTGATGTAATTATGTAAGCTTATTTTATTTTTAGTTGGCTACACAATCTTTTGTTAGTAAAAAAATATATTTTTTAAGTTATCTGATTTTGCAATATGTCATTTTTGTAAAAGTTAAAATAAACATATTCTCTTTGAACTCCGAGTCTATTTTGCTGCAATCTCTTATAAACAACATAATGTTTTTAGCAGTGGTCACTTGACCTGATGTAGGCTTTTCTGTCAGCTGCATCAACGGAGAAAATTACATGTCGCATTGCAACGCTGTAATGAAAATTACTAAATACTTGTCTTCAATTTGTGACTATGGAATAAATAATGACAAATTTGAAGATCATGAAGTCGTTGAATTCTCCGACGCTAATTTTGCAGCGGACATCGATATTCGAAGATCATTCATCGATTTTGTTGCATCAAATTCTCAAAGACATCAGGATCCTACAGAAATATTAACAGACAGTCAAAGTGCAATTCGGCTAGTACGTAATCGCTAATTCCATAGACGAACAAAACATATCGATGTTCGTATAGTAGGTATATAAGCTTATACGTGTATGGACAAATAAGTATATAATACATCTATGAATTTAAATATCTTGGATCAGTACGACTCTAATTGTCTTATCAATAAATATGGAGAAACGAATTAATAGTACATATAGAGGATTTGTTGTATGATACTGATGTTCTTATTGTTGTCGGGTTTGTGCGAACCCACTAAGTGGGACACGCGTGATTTTATGTATGTATGTATGTATAGAGAATATTATAAAATATATGATTAATCAAAAACAATTACAAAACATAAAACTGCAATTGTACAATACCAATACAATCATTAGACCAATTCTCACGTACAATTGCGAAATATAGAAAGTGACATGTAGAACAATGAAAAAGTTAGGTGTTTTTAAGAAGAAAATACAAAAAAAAATAATCTTAGTTCAATCAAAAAGCAACAATGAATGGAGCTCAATAATAAGCAAAGTGATATACAAACAATGGAGAACCTTGTCGTAGAAGCTATCAACAGCGCTAGAATCAGATGTATTGGTACCGGCCTTGTAACAAAGGTGGAAAAAAAGGTCGGCTAGCAAACCAGAGGGATTACAAGACCTAAAGAAATACCGAAAACAAGATGCATAGACAACGTGCTCAGAGACCTAAAAAATTAAAGCTCATGAACTGAAGAAAGGAGTCGCAATTTGTAAAGAAGCGGCAGTTGAATATTACATCTTACTTAATGGGTGATATACAACGCACAAATCACATACGATAGTATTGGTATTTTCATCAATATTAGAATCTTTTACACATATCTTATGTACATATTTTACGCAAACATTGCAAAATTTTGTTTCTGCAATATTTTTTTACTGTTCTTCCACAATGTAAACAAATATCTGTCATATCATCCGAAGACTCTATTAATAAATTCATTAGATATGTTTTATATATTCCAGGTGGTGTTAAGTTTTCTATAGATTTATTTTGAGAAATATTTTCTGCAAAATGTAAAACAAATATTCCGCAGTTATAGACGTTCTGCTGAACACTATGTTTGTCGTTACATTTATATAACTAGTAGTAATAAGTTTATTTTTACCATAGGGTATTAAATATACAAATAAATTTACATTATAATTCTAATATTTCACCTGTATGAGATATTTACAATACTTTTTCTTACAATTTAGGATATCTTACAAATCTTCTAACATTTATTATTCATCTACAAGATTTACTTTTCATTTCTTCTAATTTCCTCATCCAGGGAAGCCCCTCACCCTGTTCTCCTAAGAATTTATATACTTGTAATTTCATTCGCTGGGTTTTGTCGCACATGTACATTACGTGTTCTAATGAATCTTCTCCTTTTTCGCACAATTTGCATAACTTTTTTTCATTCTTTTCCCAGAAGTCGTTGTTTTTCTCCGCGTTGCCACATCTGTACTTTGCTATTAGTCTGATGTCTTTTACACTCATCTTCCCCGTTATATACGCTGGGATATTTTCTGGGCAAATTATCTTGTATCTTGGGTTGTACCTTGAGTAATCTATTTTTGATCGCTGTACTTGCCTTTGTATATCATTATCTCTTTGTGTTATAAATTCTTGCATTCTAAACCCATTTCTTCTTTTGTGTTGTACTTCTAGGGTCGAAAACCCATTCCTTTCATAATATTTTCTTCTCATTTCTTCGCACTTATTTCTTTCTGTGTCTCTTTTTTCTTTGTTTATTACTTGGTAGCAGTCGTTTAAAATTTTCTTTTCTGTGTTAAAGTTTGTAATTCTTGCAATAATATGTATTTTGGCGTACGTTGTTTCAGGCCTAGGAGCCATCTTATATATTTCGTCTGCAGATTTTCAATTAAATCGTATTCTGACCAGCCCCACACTTCGGATGCGTATGTCACTATGCTTTTCACTGTATAGTCGAATAAGGTTAGTCTTAATTTGATATCCCCTGGAAATTTTCTTTCTCCAGTTCCCCATATCTGAGCCATTGCAATGTTTGCCTTTCTTACTAATTCCTTGATGTGCGCTTGAGGATTATTGTTTCTGCTGAAGGTATAGCCCAGATAAGTGAATGTTTTTACCGATTCTAGTTCTTCATTCTTCCATAACCAATTAACTTTTCTTTCCCTTCCCCCACCTTTTTTAACATTTATATAACTAATTTGTTGTTATAATATTTCACAATTTTATCAAAATATTTTTTTGTTTGACGAAGTGTACTTCCTAATGGATTGTAAAAGTAAAATATACGTTCATCTGTGTCTGCGGTGGCCAAACACCAGTGATTTTGTTGTATTAACACTGGCATGGACATAAAACCGGGTACGATATCAGCATCATTTCCCAAATCTGTGCAAAAAAATTGATATGTGGAATGTGTTGAAATTATATTGTTGCATGCTGATTTTTTTGTTAATACATAAATGGCAATATCCATTAAAAAATTGGACACCCACATAGATAAATAGTTATCATTATACTTTAAAATATCAAAATCTTCAAAATTAGTTCTTTTATTGGGCTATTAATTTCTGAATATATCCCTATTACATAAAATGGATGCGAAGGTAAATTTGTGTAATAAGAAATATCTGTAATAAGGCCGTTATCATATATTTTTAACAAACTAGTTTTATTAGTTACTAACTTATTGGTAGACATTTCTGTATTTTTTTGACTTTTTTAAGGAAATTTGTCTTGAAATAATTTAATTTATTTTTATTTTTTTTATTCCACGACTCAGTTGGCTCATGGTCTTTCGAAGATCGGGTTGCGCATCTAGCTCGTGGAATGTCTAACTCACACTCTTTGTGAATACTTTTAACACGAAAACGAATTTTTCGTAAAAATCGTGTGCAGCGTAAATTTGTTTCGCCTTGCAAAATATTGTTTTTCACATGTCCGAACCAGTTTTCGACACGGGCATTACTTGGTCGTTGGTTTTATGAAGACAAAAGTAATTTGGTCCACAGCGGTAAATAAGGAAAATGTTTCCTTACTATTATTTCAAAATATGGTGCATTGAAATATTCATTATGTTCGGAACCTGGACTACTCTCATTAATAGTTTGTAAGGTAGTTTAGAAAGTGTTTGTAAAACAAGCTACTTTTATAAATTGCTTTACTGTCTACAAGTTCACCCTCCGTTACAATATTTTCATTTTCTGCGTCCCTTATAAATTCTTTATCTGTACATATGGCTATTAATTCTTTATGATTTTTTGAAGTTGTCACTTTTTGTTGGTTAACAAATAACAATAATTAAATTTTCAAACCATTTATTAATCATATTAAGTGACTCCATATTAAAAACTGAAGCTAAACATTCTTTTAAAAATATTTTAAATTTTTTTTTCGCTTACATGTTTATTTATTGTTGTTGTAATAATTTTCATCTAATGACAACAACATAAATGTATAGTAAACTGCATAGGTAGATTATCTAATTCACCTACAATCGTTTTGTAAGCCAAAATCAGGTAAGTTGATAAATCAGGTAGTTGTAACCAGAATATTAATAAAGCATTAATAAGAGCATAACTGAAATCAGTTACAACTCTTTGAAACAAAGGCCATTTTATTTTATGATAAATACAATACGATTTAAATTTAATTAGCCCATTCCAATAGAAGTCGTGTCATGGTTTGAATTTATCATTTCAAACACAGGAAAGATTCAACTAGTATTTTTAGTTCTAACAACCACAGAATAATATAAAATTCTTTTACTATTTTCAGAAGGAGAATGAACAATAGATCCTGTGGCGTCTAGATACCCACACAAGAAATCATTTTCTTTGCAAATTAAAGCCAGATCTAATTGCTCATTGCTATAGATATATACATGGAAGGGTTCTCCGACTTCCTGAATATAATTTTTATGTTCTCTGTACATGTGCAAAATATTAATAATTTCGTTTTGATGACTATCATTTACGCTTAAGGCTTCAGAACTTAGTTTCCGTAAAGTACAGACGGATTTTATATCTTGTAAATTTCCTCGTTTAATTCTTCCTGGTGAAGCTTTTAAAATATGCTTATCTCGGAATGAAGACGGTTTGATACATTTTATATATTTTCGAAAAAGAAATTCTTTCGATTCCACGTACTTGACTAGTTAGTTTAGAATGATGTGTAAAATGGAGTCCGAACTATAGATAACAGCTTCTTTTATGCTGTTACTTAAGAAATTTCTAATTATAATTTTAAATGTTTTGCACTCTTTATGTGCACAGTAACCGTAAACAGTGATAGTATTAGTGTTAACATTTTCTCGTTTAGAGTTAATATATAATATACATGTATTATTAACTTTTGTAATTTTTTTCCGTAATAAATATTGGTACTTACTTTTATCTAAAGTACCTTTCTTAAATATATCGTGCCATTCCTCAATGGAAATTATAAAAGATCCTTCTCTAAAGGGACAAGAAAAATTTAGTGTTTTTTCTCTTTTATTTAATGGGGATATATTTGTCGAATTTTGAGGTAAAATTTGATTCGCGTAAATATTTGCTTCATTATGTAAATTTAACATAACAGGATTGATTACTTCACTTTCAGCAGAATTTATAGATATGTTAGATATGTTATTCATATTTGGGCTATTAAACAAGTTTCTCTTTGCGGAAATTATTTTATGATTTTTAATATTTGGTGTCGATGAAACAATCTGAAATTTTCCAAAATTAGTATTTTCCGTTATAAACGAAGGGGACTCTTTATAATTATCAAAATTAATTGGTGAAGGAGAAAATTCGACTACAGACTCATATTTAGAGATAAGTTGAAGCGAAAGTTTTAAATTTGTTTGATGTTTTCTCTTCAATATATTCATTACCGCCAAAAAAAGTTTTTTTTTTGAGAATTTCGTCTCCAAAAACTATATATGTACAACCTGTTACTGAAATAATTTTTTCTGCCCATTGATTTGCAGATTGTCGAATAAACAGAGTTTTCTCTTCTATATGAATGCTTATTTAAATCGTCAATTATATTTTGTTTACTTATTATTAAATCTTGCAAATGCTCGCGTAACTTATCTTTGTTGATACCGTGCATTTTCTTATGACCCATGTTATTTATTTTATTTATTTATAAGAAGAAGGCCGCACAACAGGACAAGTCCCAATAACTGTGCAGCACTAATAACATACAAAAATTTCTACATCATTGTCAAAACTTTTGTTTTTATGCACAATGCTTAAAAACAAAACACTTAAAAGTTCTTAAAGAACAGTTATATATGTCAGGAGAATTAGACATTACTGACAAGTTATTAAATGTGGATATCATTCTAAGAAGTGGGGCATTGACGGCTGAGTTAGTTCTGCAGCTTGAAACAGTAAATAAATTTCGTAATCTGGTAGAATACGACGGTATTCTGAATGATATTTTATTAAGTAATGGTGGACAGTCAATGATATTGTTGAGCAATTTAAATAAAAATGTTAGATCCATCATTGTTCGGCGTTTTTGTAGGGATGTTAATACAATAGAGCTATCCGGAATTTTTTTGCTTAAAATGTACAAAAAATTTCTTTGAATTCCTTCAATTCTATTAGTGTATATTTGATAAAAAGGTGACCAACAAATAGCGGCAAATTCAAGATGTGAACGAACAAGTGAGTAATATAAAGATATGAATGTACCACAACTTTTGAATTTATCCCCAATTCTTAAAATAAATCCTAGCATTTTATATGATTTTTTGACAACATGGTCAATGTGTAAATCAAAGATTAATTTGCTATCTAAAATAACTCCTAAATCCTTTACATGATTTACTCGGTTCACATTGTTCCCGTCGAAACAGTAATTATAAACATATGAATTTCTGTTCCTAGAGAATGTTATACATGAACATTTATCAAATTTAGAGCTAAATCATTAGCATTAAGATAGCAATCAAGCCTGCGAAGGTCCTCTTGAAGGGCCAAACAGTCAGATAATGAATTAATACGCATGTAAACTTTTAAATCATCGGCGTACATATTAAAGTTAGCATGTAAAAAACATTTTTTAATGTCATTTATAAAAATAATAAATAAAAGAGGTCCAAGATGGGATCCCTGCGGGACGCCAGAAGTAACAGGGAAATATTCAGATTGATATCCATTTAGTGTAACACATTGTTGTCTTTTACTGAGGTAATATCTGAACCAAGATAGCAAATTACCATGTATACCAAGTGTCTCTAACTTTGATAGTAAGATTATGTGATTAATCTTATCGAAAGCCTTACTGAAGTCCGTATAAACCGCATCAACTTGTACCATGTCGTCCATGGATGAAAGAATGTAATCTGTAAACTCAATTAAGTTTGTTTCAACTGATCTTCCGGAATAGAAACCATGTTGCTCAAAATTTATAATATTCTTGACTGAGGCAAATAATTGTTTGTAAATAATTTTTTCAAAAACTTTTTCGAAAACACACATTTCGATATTGGGCGATAATTCTGAACAAGGTTTCTGTTACCATTTTTATGAATAGGAATAACTAAAGCTTTTTTCCAAGAATTCGGACAGTGACCTTCAGTAAGTGATTTCTCAAAGATTAACTTTAAAGGCAGAGAAAGAGATTCGGCACACTGTTTTACAAAAAGGCTAGGGATACCATCGTGACCAGCACCTTTAGTAATATCAAGAGACGATAAAATTTCATGAACCTCACTCTCCGTAACTGTTATCTTATGTAGATTAACAGTGGTATTGCAATAATCATTTGTATAGTGTGCATGTGATGCATTAGTATCTAAAAAAGCAGTCTGAAAATGGTTAGCAAACATATTGCATATTTGAGTGCCATCAGATTAGGTGACCCCGTTGAGCGTCATGTTGCAAGGAATGTTGGATTTTTTGACAGAGGATACGAATGACCAAAATTTTTTCACATTATTTGAGATTTCATTTTCAACATTATTTATGTATTTCATATAACATAATTTGGTTAAAGTTTTTACCTTTTGACGTAACGAAGAAAATTCCATATAATATGATTCATTTCTAAAACGTTTATATTTGCTGTGAGCTTTATATTTAGCCTTGATAAGCCGTATTAGTTCAGGTGAGTACCAACAAGGATATGCTTTTTTTGTGATACGTTTTTTAGGCACAAAATTATTAATTGCAGCATTTAAAATACTATAAAATTTATCCAACGCATCCTCAGTACTCAAATTCTCAAATTCTGAAGTCCAGTTAATATTTGTTAAGAAATTATTTAATGAAATGTAATCTGCTTTTTTAAATAATAATATTTCTCTTGAGTTAAATGTCAAGACGGATTGGGCTTCAAATTTACAGTGAATAAGTAACGGAGGATGATGTTCATCAATTTTAGTAAGAGGACTGTAACACGGCTTGACCGTTACATAATAATTATTAGAAAAAATTAAATCAAGATAATGATTATTTTGATTAGCAATACCATTAAACTGTAACATTTATTAAAAGGACGCCACTGTAATAGTGGTAAATTAAAGTCGCCACATTTTAAAAACTGATCCTTTGGCTGAGAGTCGACAACAGATATTAAATTGTTCAGAAAAATGTTGCGAGATTCATCACACTTTGGAGGAATATAAACACAGCATACATGTAGTTTAAAAATTTTAGAGTATACAGTTACCCATACATCTTCTGCGCATGTTGACCACTCTGGTTTAGGAACACATTTGATATCACTTTTCACGCCAATAAGTACTCCACCACCATCGTCTTTTTGTGAACAGGTAGATTGTCTATCCCGTCTAAACACGGAATAATTATCGCCTAGCACTTCACGGTCAAACACTGATGCGTTTAGATTTGTCTAATTTATATAATATTAGCTTACATGTTTATATTATTGTAAAACATATCTTTATAAACTACTTATTTTTTTGATATATTCTTTTAATTTACAGAACATTTTTATTTTAGTATTTTTATATATATATAATGTCATAAATTTAAGAGTGGGTAGTATGACATGTGTAGATTACGAAACAGAAAGATTTTTTTAAAAATTCGCATATTTAAGGGTAGTTTTCATGAAACTAACATTTTTGGTACCACTGGACCAATGGCAACGCATTTGCATTATTTTATGTATTACACAATTATTTTCGTTAAAAATGCTATTTAATTTAATTATTAAGAATAATATCTTATACAACTAATTTTGAATGTATTTTTGAGAACCATATTTTTAATGAAATATGAATTAAAACAGCAGTAAAAAAAAGTTTCCTTAAGAAAAGTCGAATTTTCGTTTTTCGAATTTTGAAAAAAATCTTTCAGTTTCTATATATATATATATATATATATATATATATATATATATATATATATATATATATATATATATATATATATATATATATATATATATATATATTAAGTATCTTTGCATTTTGGTCCAAACATATTTATAATTTTTAAGACGAAGTTCTTCACGGGCCATTTTAAATAAATGCATGTTGTTATTAGTTAAATGGTCATTAACATAAATATTTTGTGAAGTGTCCTCATATCCTAGATCGTTTGTTGTTAATCTCAGCATTTTGGAAGCAGTCATAAATTTTTGTTTCACATTACGTGAAATAAATTTAACAACAATGTTTTTAGGTCGTCTCGTATTACGTTTATCAAACTGAGGAACACGATGTGCAGCGTCAAGATCATTTTCAGTGATGTTAACATTAAGTTTTTTACCCATATTAGAGACAATATCATTTATATTCTCATTGAGCTTCTCTGGGATGTTCTGTATAACTACATTGTTTACACGTGAGTATTGCTCCAAATCATTAATTTTATCATTTAATTGAACTACTTGCGACTTCAGCTCCAGATTTTCAGATTTCAGTTTTTCTACCTCTTTCAACTTTAGATTAATTGTAGCTAAGTTTTTTTCAAAATCTGTGACTTTATTGCTGCAAAACTGAACTGATTCTATTATAGAATCTAATTTAGAATCCAATTCTGATTTAATTTTTCTTAATTCGGTGCTTATGTCACTAGCTTTGGATGGGGAAACTTCGCCGAAATCCAGAGCGGAAGACACCTTAGAACCGCCCTTCGGCCGACAATTGGGACATAACCATGCAAGAACACTAGCATCAAGAAGTGCGGTATCAAACTTGATATCAGTGCATGCTTGATGATAAAGGGATGCACACTTGAAGCAGTACAACCCTGGATATTTATTGTTGACATTTCTGCTACATTTGCTGCAGTTTGGCATGGTGACGTATAATTGATTAGACACGATAAGACAAAACAAATATTAATTAGCAATTTTGCAATTTTTAACGGTTTATGTATCACTAAAAAGATTGATTTATATCAATTTTTAAGATAAACACAAAACTGCACTGTTATATAAATCAGTTCACGTAAAAATATACACTTTTATTTATAACTTGACTAATTTTGAGAATTTTTCAAGCTATATTTCCACTCGAATTTTTCAAAAATAGAGGAACTAATAATATGAACAACGATATGCACATGTACACATGTATATGTGTAGTTATAATAAAATAAAATATAATAATAATAATATGTCCTAAGAAAAAAACGAATAAAATAAAAAAGTGAAACAAAGGCAAAAAACTGAAAATAATTCGATATTCAGACACGTGAAAGTCGAAAAAGTAAATTGTTTATAATAATACAGTATCAAAATATGAACATATAAAGAGTTACAAATATGTAATAATAATGAAATAAAAATATCAAAATATGATCGGAAATGGTGAAAAAAAAATACAAAAAATAAGTATGAGTAGTTTATATTTAAATGAGTTCCAAAAAATACTAAAATAAAAATGTTCTGTAAATTAAAAGAATATATCAAAAAAATAAGTAGTTTATAAAGATGTTTTACAATAATATAAACATGTAAGCTAATATTATATAAATATATATAGTTATTCAGGAATATTAAAACAAAAATATCAAAGCACGTTCAGAAATACTGAAAAAATATCAAAAAAAAGTTTATAATTAAATAAGTTTCAGTATAATATAGAGATATCAAAATTATTAAATCACGTTCCAATTCAATCCAATTATATGGAATTCAAATAAAGAAAACGTATTTTATATATATATATATATATATATATATATATATATATATATATATATATATATATATATATATATATATATATATATATATATATATATATTTGAAAATTCAAAGATTCTTTGAGAAAACAAACTAATTTAAAAATACGTACTTAACCAATTTCTAGAATAATACAGAGAATGATAAGTATATGAAAAATTAATTCTTGTTCACAAGATAATTACCCTTAACACGTTAGCGGTTACAGCGGGCCCTAGGGACCACCCTCAAAAATGTCCCTGTAGGTTACGGCGGTCATAGGGCCCGCTTTATTACTCTGTAACAAACGTTACTGTACAGGCTTGTGGACCTCTTTGAACAAGCATCTAACATACTAAGGGGACCGCTAGGGATTCAAGGAAATGTCGGGCAGTGCTAACTTTTTATTTTCGTGAATTTTTTTTGGTGAAGGTTTTTTTTTTGAAAAATAGTTTAAAACTATTTATTTGTATATAATTCATTAAAAATACATATACAAAGAAGAAAACAACTCTGATTATTCAGAAACAAAACTAGATATACAATCTTATACAAAATTAAAGGTATAAAAACAACAAAAATGATGAGTGTTCTATAGCGAAACAGGATACACAATAATGAGGGTTGTCCCTCACAATCTTGACAATATGTTACTACTTTAGTTACTTTATTTTTGGTAATGACTCCTTTTGTTTTCTTGGCATAACATACTTTACAGTATTTTCTGACTTTATGAGCTTCTCCTTCTTTCTTGTAAAAAGTATGTGTGTTGAGCCTTTTTCTTTGCGCGACGGACCCGGTTCATTTGGATTATCTACATCTTCTTCCGGTTCACTCGTTGTAGGAAATAAGAGGGCCTCAACTATTTTCTCTTTGAAATCTACTATTTGTAATGTACTTTGGCAAATTTCTTTATATAGCACATAGGCATTTACCAGTGACGTTCTCCAAATCAGTTCAATAGCTATTTTTCGGTACCATTTTACCGTTTTTCGTAACGAAGTATTATAACTGGCCATTTGGACCAAATCCGACAAATCTATAGAACTTTTAGCACTGTTATATTCCATAATGGCTGCAGGTTTTTTCACATCATCATTTCTACGGTGAACAATAATCGTACTATCAGTATGTTTCGTTGAAAGTACAAGAATATCTCGCTTGTTTCGTCATTTCATTACGCAAAGTCCTCTTCAATTTTCCTTCGCTATAAGCTCATCCTTTTTCAATTTTTTGGTGGTTACTGCTCTGGTATTTCCCCGTCTGTTTGCTCGCAACGTTCCTATCAAGTGTGTTCTATTATCTAGCAAAATATTTGCTAATTCTAAACTTGTGAAATAGTTGTCGGTAATAATGGTTCGCCCACATCCTAGAAGATCCTTGGACATTGTTGTCACGACTTGTGTGGGAACTGAACCGCCTGCATCTTTTTCTTTTCCAGAGTATATTTTCAAATTCCAGATATAGCCTTTACCAGAACAAAGTTTAAAGACCTTGACTCCGTATTTATGTGTTTTTTGAGGTATATATTGCCTCATAATTAGTCTTCCACGAAACGGAATAACCGATTCATCAATGCAAATGTGCTCTCCAGGGGTATATGCTTCATGATAATATTTTAGCAACAAGTCCACTAGAATTTGAATTTTATACGTACGATTTCCTTCTGGGCAAAGTTAGTTATCGCTGAAATGCCAAAATTTCAACAAAAGTTCAAGTCGACTGCATGGTATGATTTGCGGAAGAATAGAATTGTACAATTTTTTCTTTTTTGCCCAGTAATGGCGCAGAGTTGGTAGTTTCACGAGACCCATATACCTGATAATACCCAGGAATTTCTTCATTTCTTCAACGGTTGTTGGTTCCCATAAATGCAATCTTGAATGTTCACTTATGTCATCAGCATGGGTAAGGGTTTGCGTTGCATATAAATTTGTTTGATCTACCATTAGCTGGATGATTTCATTGTTGACAAACAAAGAAAAAAACTCAATTGGCTTCTGATTTAGCAAGGCTCCTGCTATCTCCGGGTTGATCCCGTGTTCACAGGTAAAATCAAATATTAAGTGCTCACCTTTTGGTGTATCCCATTCTTTTTCAGCCGCAGATGTAACTTGCTGATTAGTAACTGTAATAGCGTCATCATCATCAAGTTTTTTGTCTGCATTGCTGTTACTGGATATCTCACTTGAAGAACTGTCGTCACACACGGTATCTGTAGGTTCAAATGGTGGATCTACGTCCGAATTTCCGGAATATGGCTCGCTTTCCGTTTCCGAAATATCGGAATCTATAAACACATTCATAATGGTTTGAAATTATAAAATTTTACAATATTTCAACTTCAAAACTTACCCTTGTGACACGCTATAGCTAATGCTAATTTTTTTTTTTTTGCTCTGAATGACATTGTGTACGAATGCAACAGTTGCAAACGTTGAAATGAGTTAGAATTGTACCGAACTCTTCAAGAAATAACGAGTCACAACATGCAAACGGGACCGCTATATGGACCGCCAGACTTTAGAAGAAAATACAAACGGGACCGCTATAAGGATCGCATGGCTGTGGACGGAAACATTTTCCGACCAGGCTTTGGAGGTCCCTAGGGACTGACACTTTTTTTTGCTAATTAATCAAAAATTCCTACTCGAAATATGTTTGTTTTGCTAATTATTAATTATATTTAGGCACCAGTTACAAAATCAGACAAAAAAAAAAAATTAACCCAGAGGGACATTCTTGCCAAAATACCGTAACCGCTAACGTGTTAATCGTCAGAATTATATTCTTCGTGGATGAAATAATTTATTATTAAAAATTGTTTATTTGTAACACTTTGAAATTTGTTTAGAATTGAAGCCAGGGGTCCTGTTCACCATCACAGCACAACAGAATTGATGACTAACCCGTAGGGGTGTTGTCAGTTACCCTTAATCGTCAGAATTATATTCTTCATGGATGAAACAATTTATTATTAACAATTGTATATTTGTAACACTCTGAAATTTGTTTAGAAATGAAGCTAGGGGTCCTGTTCACCACCCTAGGACAATAGAATTGCTCGCTAACCCGTAGGGGTGTTGTCAGTTACCCTTAATCGTCAGAATTATATTCTTCACGGATGAAATAATTGATTATTAACAATTGTTTATGTATAACACTATGAAATTTGTTTAGAAATGAAGCCAGGGGTCCTGTTCACCACCCCAATACAATAGAATTGCTGGCTAACCCGTGGGGGTGTTGTGTCAGTTACCCTTAATCGTCAGAATTATATTCCTCACCGATGAAATAATTTATTATTAACAATGGTTTATTTGTAACACTCTGAAATTTGTTTAGAAATGAAGCTAGGGGCCCTGTTTCCTGTTCACCATCCTAATGCAATAGAATTGCTCGCTAACCCGTAGGGGTGTTGTCAGTTACCCTTTATCGTCAGAATTATATTCTTCACGGATGAAATAATTTATTATTAACAATTGTTTATTTGTAACACTCTGAAATTTGTTTAGAAATGAAGCTAGGGATCCTGTTTCCTGTTCACCACCCTAGGGTAATAGAATTGCTTGCTAACCCGTAGGGGTGTTGTCAGTTACCCTTAATCGTCAGAATTATATTCTTCGCGGATGAAATAATTTATTATTAAAAACTGTTTATTTATAACACTTCAAAATATATTTAATAAGGAAGCTAGGGTCCTGGTATCTACCCAATACAATAAAATCACTGTCCAACCCGTAAGGTTGTTATATTTCTCTATTATATTTATAAATAGATGGAGGATATATTATTAAACTATGCAATAATTTATTAAAATATTTAGTTAATATATGTATGCAGCTATTTAATTTGGCCCCATACATCACAAATTTGGGCACATAATCTGTTATATTGATGATTATACGCATTTTTATATTGCCGACGGTTTTACGTAACGGTAGACATACACTGCCGCGTCGCTATTTTCACTCCCATTCTTTTAGGCCTCTTAATAATATGCGCAACGCGTAAGTTTGAAATTATTTCGTTAGTACAGTTATTTCACTAGCGGTTTTGTGTGTTTTGATATCTGATTTGGAGATATAATAAATTTGTATTTTATTATAAAAATCAAAAGGAGTTTCGTTATAGGACTGTTTTAATTCAGTCATCTCTATGGCTAGAGTGTAAGAATCACGCTTGTCCGAATATGTGTTCAATAAAGCGTCTTTTAAATCTTTCCAGACTAATAGTACAGCTCGTGATGTTTACCGCGGCGTCGCTTTTGATCTTGGATAATATTGTTGACATGAGATATTCATTTTGGAAGTCTGTTACGTCTATTGTTTTATAGAATTTGCTTACTAATTTACCACATATTTCAATAAATCGTGGAAAAAGTTCACGTTCTCCGTGAAATTCTGATACCATGTCAAGGTACTCTTTCTTTAATACGTGGAAAGTCATGTTTTTATTTGAAGTTTTAAATTTGGGCCTTGTTAATGCCAATTTATTATTAAAATTTATTAACGGAATCAGAATTTGAACTGGAGTCAGAGTCGGAGCTCGTTTCAGTTTTATAACCTCTGGCTGCTGTAGTGCTGATGTGCTCTCAGTTGCAGGCGATGAAGTAGGCGTCCTGATGTGTTCTCAGGGAACTAGATTGTAGTGATCGATTTTATTATTGATTGCCGTTAAATCACTGATGTGAACCAGAACTATATTCATTAGAACTGTTTGGAAATCCTACCGACTGCGCCAATTAAGTATCGATCAATCGAAATTAACTTTTTTTAAATTTATTTATTTCGTTTAAACTACAATACAAGATGTTGCTACTTTCAAGCTTGACTACTGACTAACTTATTCTAACTCTACATAGTACAGCATACAAAACTATCTACTCAGTTTTACAGATGTTGTTACGTTTCTCATAGGGGATAAATGCAACGTAAACACTATGTAACCTAACTAAGGGTATTTTAACAATATATATATATATATATATATATATATATATATATATATATATATATATATATATATATATATATATATATATATATATATATATATATATATATAATGTAAGATCTTCTTAAACGAAAAACAAGTGACTTTTAAGGTTAAATATAAAGAAACTAAATGAATTATCGACTAAATGATTAAAAATAACGACACACAGTAAATCAGAATGATATTAAGTAATTTACAAAACACTTTTCTATTTACAAACAAAGATTAAATCGTCTTAGATGTATTTTAAATAGCTCACGTCGCGCGTCTTCGTCTATACTTGATAGCTGGAGGACTGCCACTACTGCTGTGCGTGTTGCGTCCGATATGGGGAAAATAGGGTCAAGGAAAGGGTTGCCTACAACTTATATATTATTATTATACTTTTAACCATAACAAATTATACATATTTATTTAAAAGTATGATATTGCTCGAAGCATTTTCCAGCGCATAAAGAAGGTTTAGTTGGACATTTATTGCATCGCCAAGATGTATTAGATCTCTTCTTTTTTGTTGTACATTGTTTACAACGCAAATAGTACTTTGGCCTTTTATAACCTTCTGGAATAGGAATGTTTTCTAAAAAATGTCCTGTGGAACTGGGTTGGTCGGCTGCAGTTTTTTGTGTTTCCTCTATGATTGATTTCATATTGAGTAAATCTTTTCCAGACTTGATATTTTTGGAAGTCCAATTAACTCTCTAATAAGTTCTTCGCGAAAATCCAACAAACTAATTTTTGATTTATTAACAATACAATATATCTTATGACTGTTCATAACTGCAAGATCTTATAGATTTCCTAGGGGAAGAATAATATGACGTTAACTGATCACATCTATCCATCCCTGACATATATTTGTTATACTCTGATATTTCAATTGGTTTTGTTTGCTGTATATTGCGTACATTTGTTGTTTCTATTAGCTTGGGATGGTATTTAGTTGTAATACATAATACCTCCCGTTTATCTTTCCACTTCGATAGATAAACTTTACCTCTTCGTCCAAATATGCAATATGCAAAGATTTATGCTATTGTAATAATTGTCCATTATAAGATTCTCATAAGGTTTATAATATGTTTGAAAAGTTTTGATTAAGGAATTCAATAATAAATTGATTTTAGCAAGCCTACTATTATCTTTGTCACTTGTACAATTCAGTGTACGTAAGAGAATTTCATATCGCCTTCCTGGCATAGTAGTTGCAAATCAGGGGTGATATACAAAGGATCATTGGAAAAGGCTCTTCTAATTGTAGGAAAACCCAATTGTGCCTGCAATAATGATAAACCCATTTTTTCTTGCATCTCATCAATATTAGTTGGTTTAAAATATCTTGTTCTAGTATGTTGTAAATGAGGTCGTTTTGAATTCATCAAAATATTACCATATTTATTGGTACCGGATACAAGCAATTGCATAATATCATCATTCCATAAGGTGGAGAATACTTCAATTACAGTAGAACCAAAATTTATATTTTGAACCCCTGATAATGTATCATCAAATTTGAAATCGGGAATATCTACTATCGTCTTTGTCCACTCATCATCATCATATGACATATTATTTTCCTCATCCTCATCACTGTATTCTACATTTTCTTCCGAGCTAGAATTATTGGACATGACTTCAAAATTCGGGTCCACAATACTGTCGTCACAATCATAAGGATCGGTATCAGTATCCGTACATTCAGATGGAATGGACACTTCATCCATCAATCTCAATAAGCGTTCTTCTTCCTTTTTGTCCATTCTAATACAATTATTGTGTTAATTATATTATCGTAAACAATTATTAAATAATTACTTACCTTCGATAAATATCAAAATTAATATTTTAGAGTATTTTATTTATAAATAAAATAACGAGAAATAGCATGCACACTATTCCTCAAGTCCTACTAATTTACATGTAAATATGTCTGCAAAAGCAGTCGTGCGCCTGGGATTCCCTCTCTTATACCATGAAATGGAAAGGGGGTTAGTTTAACCTCTATGTCAGGGGTCGGCAACCTTTTTTGGCCGCGGGTCAAAATCAACCAAAATGCGAGTATTAAAGAGACGTTTGGGTCAGAGATATTTTCGTAGTAAAACAGCATTTTAGTAAATAATAAGATATATTTTATTAAGAAAATAATTACAAACATAGTTGAATAAACTTTATTTATAAACTTTCTCTACGATATCAATGGCTCCCCTGATGTTGAACTTGTGACGTCAATTTAGTCAAGTCTGGTTTATAGTTAGTCGTTTTAAGTCGAACACAAACATCTGAATTTTCAATAGTTAACCTGCTCCTGTTTTTGCTTAAAATAAATTTCATTTGTGAAAATATTTGCTCACATTTATAAGTGGACCCGAATGTGGACAAAATGGCAAAGCCAATTTTTTTTAATGATGAAAACCTCGTAGGAAGTGATGCCCAACATGTTGATATCATGAGAAAATTATTATCTTCTGTATTTTCCAAATCGTTCCGCAATTTCTTGAATTTATCCGTCCATAATGTTGAACTTTTAAAATCAATCATTTCTAAACTAAAATTGTCAATTCTTAGATATTCAAAATACTGCAAATTTATAATATTTTCTTCTATTTCATCGGGCTTTATTATAAATGTAAACATTTCTCCATGTTTCTTAAGACTTTGAAACCGACTTTCATATTCACTTTTAATGACCGAAATCCAAGTTTCGAACATATTTAGATTGCGTTCATTGATATTTTCTTTTTCATGTTCCCTTTTTAACAAGGGAAAGAAATGAATTTTTTTAGTTTTTACGTCAGTTTCAAATAATATCAATTTTGAAGTTAAACTCTTCCATTCCTCATACATTTTCAAAATTGTGTGGTTATTTCCTTGGAGTCGTACGTTGAAATCATTATAATGGTTCATTATGTCTGTTAAGAACAAAAGTTTTAAAAACCATGTTTATCATTGAGTTCGAGATCATTTTCACCGATTTCGTGAAGAAATATTTGTATATCATCAAAACACTCTACAAATCTATTAAGAACTTTGCCCCGACTTAACCATCGTATTTCAGAATGTAATAACAAATCTCCATATTTCGATTCAATTTCCTCCAAAAAAGCTTTAAAGCGCCTGTGTATTAATGCTGATCGCGCTATTATCATGTTTACGATTTTAACAACTTTTTCCATTACATGCTTAAGTTGTTGTGTAGATGCCTTTGCAAATAAATTTTCTTCATGTATGATACAATGAAACGATAAAAGTGAACGGCCAAGTTCATTTTCCATTAGTTTTACAAATCCAACAGTTTTTCCTCTCATACTTGGAGCACCGTCAGTTGTTATGGAAAACAATTTACTTTTTAAATCCAATACTTGCCCATTTTTGAAATTTGTAAACTCTTGTACTTGACGAAAAATATCAGTGCCTTTGGTGGTGTCATTCATTGAAGCAAGAACGCATAGTTCTTCATTGACATTCGAGCTATTTATTGATGCAAATCTAATAATTATTGCAAGCCTACCAATACTATTTATGTCGGTACTTTCGTCAACTGCAATGCTAATTATGTCACAAGATAACAAATCATTTTTGACCTGTTCATCAATATTCTTGGCCATATCTTCAACGCGACGCTGGACTGTTCTAGTTGATAATGGCATTTCTTTGATTCTCTCAATTATTTGTTTTTTATTTGCGAAGTCATTAAATAAGTGTTCGGAACAATTTATGAATGCGTTTTTCAAAAACTCGCCGTCTGTAAATGGTTTTCCGTTGGTACCAATGCTAAGAGCTGCAACAAAGCTGGCAGACGTAGCGTGATTGTTGCTGGTACCAAACCCCTTTAAGAATTTATTTTGTTTTCCAAAATTTAATACACGTTTAGCAATGTATTCAGATTTATCTTCATTTGCCATTTCACTCAGATCTTTATGTTTTGAAGAAAAGTGTCGCTCAATATTATAAGTCCTGGCGGTAATTATATCTGTACATAAAGTACATATCAATTTGTCACCATTTTCGATACACCCATACTTTTCTGTTCACACATCTTGAAATAATCTCTTTTTTGCTTTTTGTTTGTTCATGGTAATTTTTTTAAATAATAATATTTATTTCACTAGGTCACTAGGTCAATATTATTATTGTGCTACTGTACTACACGTGCTATAACTATAACTGACATATAACTGAGATAACGACGCGCGCGTTCAGGAATGGTACAATTTGTTCGGACAATGTCGCTGCATTCCGCATACTATCGGCCGATTCCATATCCAGTCAGGCGGGGGTGGGGTTTTAACTGATATTTTTATATGTTATACTGGATTCAAATTTGGTACGTTCATAACTTTGCGACAAAAATTTTTTGGGAAAAAGAAAAAAATGTTTATATATCTTATACTTTATTTTCGGAACTAAAGTGGGTCACTTGAAATTACCAAATGAGTCACTCGGTAACCCACGGGTCATAGGTTGCCGACCCCTGCTCTATGTGTTAGGGGTTATGCGATTTGTAGGGACACCGACTAACCAACATTATTTTAAATACAAAATTTGTCTGCATATGTGTATATCTGTGACTTTTCTTAATGACTGCTGTTATAGTTTTAGGGTTTCACTGTATGATAAATAATTCGGCATGCACTGTTTCCAATATTTTTATTCCCACACCAAATAATAATTATGTTTGCAATGTGATTTACAACTGCTCGCTACTACGGTTCGACGTACCATGCTCTAAGTACAAAAATGTCTGTGAGCGAGAGCGCATGTAATTTAATGTTTAATTAGTGTAATACAAAATGAACAAATGGATGGTTTATACAAAAGGGAATTGATAATTTGCAACAATATAAGAACTGCAAATGCAGGCAGACCTGTCCCTACACATCGTAGTCTAAATGACTGCAATTGCAGTTCTTGTCCGCGAAAGTGTTAATAGAGTATAAATGTCAAGATAATTGTACAAAATTCGCAAATATATGAGTAAATAGCACAGCATCAATTTCATAGCAACGGTTGTTAAATAAATTGTTGATTTCGGAAACATAATTCTTTGCATATTTTTTCAAAATTAAAAGTTGTCAAAATGTCTGATTCTGATATTTCTTGTACGCCTCCCTAAATTTAAGGCCGGAGACAACGAATAAACGCTTTTTTTAACTTACCATAATGGCAAAAAATGTGTTAATTCACCTGTAATTCAGTACGTAAATAAAATATGAACTAAATTAAGCAGAAGTTCTAACGCATATTGTATGTTGTACTTATCAACTTTTCAAATAATTAAATAAAGAACAATGTCCGGCACATGCCTCTATTTTACTGGTAGTTTAATTGGCAGTGTAAGTGTAATATCTGATAATTTAAATTTAAGGTTATGTTCTATTATGATATTGGACAAATGACAGATTGTTGTTCTTGAACAAATGGCACTGATGATAGGCAAATTTATTATTTATTAATAAATTATTTATTATTATTGGTTTTCGTACTCACTACCTAGAATAAAATATAATCTTATACCAATTAATAATAATAATGTGTTTTCATTGTATAATAATACTAATATATTATTTTAATGTGTGCAGCTTAGAGTATGGCCGGCATGTTCTTCATTCTCGTTTCATTCTTTTAATTGCTAATAGATAGCGTTAGTAGTATTAAAATGTCAAAATTAGCTATGAAATTTCTAATTTAATTTAAATAATATTTATTCATTCAACTAATTTTTCTCAATTATAAATAAATAAAATAAATATTTCATCACGGCATATTACCCATTGCTGGGTGTGCCAATCTGCTTTATACACAGATATCGGTAATGATGGAATATTTGTACCGTGCGGGCGCTTACCAGGCGTCACCTCACGGGCACTCTTGTTCTTATATTAAATTTGTTGTAATGTGTAAAAAAATTAAATGTATAATAACACCTTTAAGCTACTCGATCAAAGTAGTTTCCATTGAGACACCAGTGCGCGGAAGTAAAACAATAACGAGAATATGGCCTTTCGGATTGTGAGTTGGCTGCGGGAAACATTAGTTTCTAGGTAGTGAGTACGAAAAACACTTTTGGGTGGTGACATTATAATATGTGTATTACAATTACTAAAGTGAAAACTAACAAGCACTGACCACTGACAGTTTAAAGTTTATGTTTATTAGGTAATTAACGGTAGCAGTAAATGTAAAATATCACTTCGCACGTGTTATCATTATCATTTATCGGATTATCCATACATTTGACAGTTATCGATCGGTAAGCCATTACCGTTACCACGCATGAGCATGACGCATGAAGCATGATAGGTGCAGGGACGCGCAACAGGCAGTACGCTACTGAACACGCGAACATATTTAACAGATGTCGCTGTTGCTTGCTTAAGAAATTTGTGAAGGTGTACAAAATTTATTACAGAATTATTGAACATAAACCATAAACATCGTTACGAAAAAATCGATTATTTAAAAAAATGGATGTTTTTGGCCATCCCTAACATGGACTTCGTTGGATGGCTGTTCTCACCCTCTTAACATTTTCTGGTGTTCGAACACTGCGACGCATCACTGGTGGTTTAACCTTCATTGCAGACGCATGTCGACGAAAATTTTGAACCCATAATATAATTGTGTTACGGCATGGAACATTACCATGACGTTCAATGTTTAAATGCGTGCGAAATAAATGCTATGTCTTGACCACCGAATCACTATTTTTAAAATACGTTTCGATAACGAATGCGCGATGTTCACTACTCCACTCTTCCATGATTACTGAAATGGCAACTACTAACGATGGTTTCCCCCCCACTAACCGCTATTCTACGTAATACAATGACTTCGTACTATACATGTTAAAAACATCAGGTTCCTTTGGTGGACCCTGTATTTCTGCCTGAACGTTGTAAACTTTTTCGAAGTTTCGTCACCTACGAATTTTATGGATTATTTCAATTATCACGTTACAGTTAAAAATTTACCGGTGATATTAAAAACTTTTCCAATTTCTTTCCACGATTCACTTTTCTTTTGTGTGTTTTTAAAATCATCGTTCCTTTTGTTATATAAAAATGGATAGCTCTGCACCATTGAAATAAAAACATCCTCGGCATTCATCTAAAATAATTTGTGTATCACAACATATCTATTTACATATTTTATTTGTTTATATTTACCTTATTTTTTTTGTTCTATACAAATCGTAGATCAAAACCAGGGGGGGTGAATCTGCATTCAGAAACGTGATAACAAATTTTCAATCTAGTAGCGTTTGCAAATACTTCCTGACCCTTTCATAGATGGCTTTAGTAGTACAGATTTTGCAGGGATTCTCAAACTTTAATGTCAAAATACTATAAAAAGGTAACGTGCATGCGTACAACAAATTAGTACGAAACTGTCAGCAACAAGTCAGGGATTTTCTGTAGGAACAAACCTACAATAATTGAAACCTTAAAATAAAGCTGCGGGGCTCCTTACAAAATAAAAAGACGTACAACAATTTATAGTTCTCTTTAACACAACGAATGCACGTTCAAACAAAAGTTACAAATCTCCAATTTACATAAATAATAATAACAGTGTTGCAAATATACGTAATTAATAACAATTAAAATTTATAATCTTTACTTACAATTGAACATTGCTGATTGCACTACCGAGAGATGCAGAATCTCGAATGAATGGCGACTGAATGCTGCATGAGCCCCTAACGCGGGGGTGTGTGTTAGTTATATCACCACTGCGAGAGTGGTGGAAGATTTTAAAATAACTTTCTCACGGGGTAGAACTTTAGCTGCGTCCGATATCGCATCTGGAACGCATAAACTCGCAAAACCGGACGCATAAGAAATATTATCTTGGGGGTTGTGAGACTTTGGCCTGCGATAACATACATATTAGCATGAGAATTCCAAATTTACGAAAATCTCATGGTTTAGGATTTTATACTGTTACAAAATATTTGTAACTCCTGCATAGTGAAGACACATTCTTGCAGAAGCTGACAGTGCCTAATAGAAGAAATGGTTTATGTAAGTGGACCAGGAGAATTTACATCATGGTGGTCCTCTTAGATATTTAGACCGTAGAAGAGCAGCAAAATATTACATTATTAGGCGAAAGGGCGTGAAGCTTCATAAGATTCATCAAATAATGTTGAAATAGTATGGTGTCAGTTTTAAGAAAAAAGTAGTATAGAAGAGGTTAGATTTATTAAAAAGTCGACGAACATCGATAACGAAGTCAATGAAGCAGTGCATTTCTGGCAGACATTAAAAGTAACATCCCTATTTGAAATAAAATTACCTCTTGTAATAATAATAAATCAAATTTTTGATTTCTTGAGTAGTACGTGCTTAAATATTAATAGTTGTCGCCGTGTAGTTTGAGATTTGTAGTTATTTATTATTTGATTTAAATAATGTAATGTATATATTTTTAAATAAAGACATTAACATATTAAGTACTGTAATTATTTTTTTTATAGTTCAACATATATTTCACATTTCTTGATAATGTCTTTAATAAATTATCTATTTTCGATAGATTTTTTTATTAATTACATTACCAAGAAATAAAATTGTAAGTTTCGAATAATTAAAAATGAATTCATATTTCCCGCCACTTTCTCGGCTGTCAAATTTAGATCTGTGACGGCATGACAAATAATTGGCATATTTTGGCGCATGTAATATGAACCAATGTTGGTTATAGATTGGCAAATATGAACATTTGCCAATGAGTAGCATCCACACGATATGTCTATTGTAGTTTTTGAAATTTAGGCGAACATCACTTCCAGCATTTGCCAAAATGCAAAGTCACGAAGAAGTCGCTGTTGTTGCAAGTGCTGCAGTTGTTGTAATTTGCTTTGCAGCAAATTTATTATTAAAAAAAGAAAAAAATGTAAAAGAAGATTGTGGATGGTTTCCATTAATAAAAGCAGAAGAAGGATCTTTTGGATCCCAAATCAAAGATTAAATCATTAGACCATTCACTTTGACCTTCAGACATGATGACTTGTTGCTTGTTGCACCACTGAATGAATGCAAAATGCAATGAAAATAATACTTTAGAAGACAAGTTCGTTCCAGTCGTCTGGATAGAGTTGCCAATGTATTAGCCAACGTTGGTTATTCCTTTGATGTGTGTACAGTTTACCGCCTCTGAAGCGAACGTCGACCAATGCCAAAATTTGTGATGGTTGGTCCATTGGTTACCCGTACACACGACATGGCCAACTATACAAATGTAAACATTGGTTCACATATGCCATGTCGTCTGGATCGGGCTTAACACTAATTTTGATTTGTGAATGGGCCTTAAGTATATGAGCACGTGAAAGAAATTCGACAAGAATGAACTCTAATCTGCGTAACCTTGACTAAAACCATTGCTTCCCCTTATCATACCCTTCATTTGAATGTGCCATATATGGGTAGTTAGGTAGTAATGACAAGAACTGAGCGAAAATAAGAATTTTTTTTTGGTTTGTGTCATATATGGCACATGATGCGGTAAAGGGATATATAATGTATTTTTTCATATTCCACATAGAAATATGGCTTACTTTTTGATACACCTAATAATATATTAGCGAAACTAATAAAATTAAAACCCATATCCAAAACAAAAGCTTTTATGTAAACCAATATATTTCAGTGTTTCTATACAATTATAAAATAAATTGGTTTTAATAAATTTACACCTTCATTTGCAAAGATCGAAAAAACAATGTTATTTAAACCTGGTTTCAATCGTATATTTTCTATATATCTTTGCAATGAACGTTTAGTGGGCAAATAAAAACTTTCAGCAAAATTTCTGTATGTATTTGGCCCTTGAAAATAAGCAGATAAACAGAACTGTTTGAATTTAGTAGTGTACCTTCGTCCTTTTGGTTATTTTTCATTCAGCTTTTATTGTATCATGACAAATCTCGCTCTGTTACCAGGTAAAAATTTGTGTATATTTTTTTCAAACAATTCTTCAGATACACTTTCAACTGTCAACTCTGAATAACTTTCATTTTCCTTCTTTAATCGCTGAACTGTTGCTAGTAAATTGCGCACATTTTGTCTTAATCTATCTTTCCTCGGTTTATGTATAGTAGATACTGTGAAGGGTGTTTGAGTTGTTAACCTTCCGGCGGTGGCGCCCTCCCTCACAACAAAACTAGTGGCGCGGAGTTTCGCAGACTCCAAATTTAGAAAGTACATTTTTCTAATTAAAATTAAAGATAAAAAAAAAATTTTAATCCGATAAAGTACTTTATTTGGAACAAAAATAACAAAAACTCAACAAAAAATCCATTTAAAAAATACAGAAAAAAATACTAATCCTTGCAAATTTTGAGTAGAAAGTTAATTGCAAGTAAAATGATAGCGGAATAATAATTGCAAGGATATTTGATCGCAGAAACATGGAACGGAGGGAAAATTAGTGGCATGTTTTACCACATTCTAATACATACTGCAAAAAGCCAGATTTGGTGGCGCGTGGCGTGGGGCATTGAACTTAATCCCTTTTTTAAAAACATAATAGAAAAGCAAAGATTGTTTGAAATGCGTAAATTTTCATACTAAGCACGTAATAAGAGATTACGAATAAGGTGTAACGACTATAGTGACATCTGTACGGACGCTTGCGGTACTACGAATTCAGTGCTGCACTCTGGATGCCGCTTGATGAGCATACTTGCATAATCTTTACATAGGGTTGATTTATCTGTTTACGTTAGTATATATAATCAATGATAACTGATAATAATACAATAATAATAATATACAAAACCTACCTTGAGTCGATTTTTTCTTGTCTCGAACAATGGAGTCTCGTCTCGGCCGAAAATTTCGACGAGATTTCTCAATTTTTTTCTTAATAAATACAATATGCATTTTGTTTTGATATATTATATAGAAACCTAAACACATATAAATAATGTACAGAGTGACTGAAAAAAATGAGACAAATAGTTATTTTCTTCAGTATCAATTTTATACCTATAGTACAAATAAGGCAAGTTTTTTTATTCACCAATGGATCGTGTGCATTACGCAGAAATTCATCAAACTGTTTTTTAATTCAGCGCTTAGAAGTAGATGGAATCTACTACACCGTTTCTAAATTCAGCGCTTTACTTTACTTTACTTATCAGACTTCCATCGTACTCAGGGTTGCCAGATGGGTGATACTAATTTCCTCCAAATGAAATCTGAAAAACCCCTAAATCAACAAGATTTAAAGAAAAAATACCCCAAATAAAATTTATTTAATCTAACTTATGTAAAACAAAATATATTACAAAATAATAATAATACAACCGTTAAAAATTATACTTCTAAATTAAATATATCAATAACATCTACTTCATTTTCCTTACATTTGTAAATGTTTTCAGAATTAAATCTTTTTAACATACTTTGGGATGGTTCAAAGTTGATGCACCCAGAGTATGTGCCCAAGTAGAATCGCACTCTCATTATTGCATCTAATGCTGAAACTGACATTTTATTTCTAATTTTATTTTTTACTATGTTCATTATCGAGAATGCCCGTTCTACTTGCGCGTTTGAAAATGGTAAAGAGAGCAAATTTAATACTAATTTGGATATATTACCGTATCTCAGTTCACCATCAGCATTTTTAACTTTCGATATCTCCACCCAAAAAAATTCTGTTTTCTTATTGTCTGGCCACTGAAAATGTGGTATCAGCTTCCACTCTGAAAGTGCGGAATCCACATTTTCACATAAATTTGGAAAAGCGGTTACTAACTGTGTAATATCTGTTTGCTTCATTTGAGACGTAGCTAATTCCGGCGTAAATAAATTGATATTTTGCAAAATATGTATATTTTCTGGAATTCGTTTTTGAATTTGGACACATAATTCAACAAGAAACTCTTTGCATTTTGTTTTAACAGTTTTCATTTTTTCTTGTTCCACACCGGATGCCTCTTTATTAAAATTATAACCAACATACATATATTCTACATCCATAACATAATCAACAAAGTTAAAATTTGTCATTTGATTTTTTGGAATTTTACTTAGTCGTACTGGAGGAATTATAATTGTAAGATATCCCTGCAGTAACATATATAAATCTTCCATCAATTTTAAAGGATCCGCATTTTTAGACTGGAAAAGTCTGTTAACAGCATTTAACTTTTCTAAACAAGAAGAAAGAAAAGTTAAATATAAATAATTTTGTCGATCAGACAACATCAGATATAATTGATCCGCTACATAATATCGTTCATTTTCTTTTGCAATTTTAAAATGTAATTTTAGTACATCCCATTGTTCCAATATTTTTTTTATTGCATTATGTCTAGCTAACCATCTAGTCCCAGAAAGCTTGTCAATTTTAACTGGAAATCGTTCATTTAAAGTTTCATATAACTTTTTATACTCAATTTGCCTTTTGGAACTAAATGCAAACCAAGAGTAGCATTCCTTTATTATAAAGTCTATGTGACGTGGCAACATTTAAAAAAACGTATTTTTAAAAATAAAAAAATTGTCGAGAAATCTTGCAATAATTGTCGAGAATCGAGAATATCGACATGTAAGTCTCGTCTCATTAGTTCAAAACGCTTACTCGTCTCGCCGAGACGAGAATTTTCGAGACGAGACGAGATTCGAGAATACCTTGTCTCGTCCGAAACACTACTCCCAAGGTCCTCAAAATACGGATTTATTGCTTCTTTGTTGGATCGAAATCTCTTTCCAGCGAAGAGCGTTTTGAGTTTCAGGAAAAGATGGAAGTCCGAGGGTGCCAAATTGGGTGAGTACGGTGGATGGGGGACTATTTCAAACCTCAGTTCGGTCAATTTTTGTTGAGTAATACCTACAACTTGAATGAGCTGACGCATTGTCAGGGTGAAACAAAATCTTTTTCTTTAGCATTCCCTGGTGTTTTTCTTGAATTGCTGTTTTCAGCTTGTCTAAAAGTGTGACGTATTTCCAATATAATTTGTCCAGTTAATGTTTTTCTTTTAAAATAGTCTGTAGTGAATTATCTGTTAGAAATTGAGTTTTTTGGAAATAGCCCACTAGGTTTGGGTTTATGTCTTTTAATATTTATGATTCGAAGCTTTGGTAGATCATCTAAATTATCTGGAAAAAGAGCTCTGTCTATATTAAAATCACATTCTTGTCGCTCGTCAGGTAGGTACATAGTTTTCTTCAGATACTCCTGATTTATTTTCATTAAAGGCATTCAATTCTAATTTTACCTTGAATTGTACTGATATCTTTTTTTCACACGAGCCGGGTACTTCTTCGTTTGCATTTGTATATTTTTCACTTTCTTCATCTATACTCTTCATGTCGTGAAAAACTGTATCAAATTGTTTCATTTTAGAAACAGTCAGTAACATGTCCGCTTTAATCTTTCTCTTTTGGCGGATCTACTTAAATAACTTCTTTTTTTGTTACTTAATTCAAAAATTACCGTAATACTTTAGGAAAATATCTCGATATTTGCATTAATTCTTTAATTCAATACGAATAATACTCATAGCATCTCATTAAGTATTAATATAAATTGTGCGAACTGTATTTTAATATTACAATAAGAAATAATACAGAGTGTTTCAAGAGAAGTAATAACCAGCTCGATTATTTTCTTTGTTATTGGGACTAGAAGAAAATCATTCAAATAAAAGTTGAAGTAAATCAGGGGGACATTCACTTATTGAAGATTTTTTTAAACCAGTGGTTCTTAAACTGTAACAAAATTATATTTTCTTAAGAGCATTGTGTACATCTGCCGTGAACGTTGAGAACATGGGAGAGAGTGGGATGGTATATATATATATATTGGCTCATTCGACGAGTATTTTTTTCTGAATTTAATCATGTAATCATTTTATATACTTACATAACAAAAATAATGAGAAAAATTCAATTTAAATTTAAATAAATTTTATTTTTATAGTTATTTTTCAACAAATATTTGTTAATAACTGTATAAATAGTGTTAATGCTATTAAATAGTGAATTTTGCATTAAATACTTCAAATTGACAGCAGTTTGTTTTCATATACAGGGTGTAACCGCTAAACGAGCTACCTCATATATTTCCTATATTATTACAGGTACAATAAAATACTATAAGACAATCTTATACAAGACAAAGGGGGCATCCGAAAAGAAAAGACAATATTTTTTTTAAACTAATGGTTCTCAAATTACAACACAAGGTTGTATTTTTTTAAATGAGATGGTATATATTTTTAGGCCCATTCGATAGAGTATTTTTTTCTGAATTCAACCATGTAATCATTTTATATCCTTACATAATATTTTTTTTTGAGATAAAATCGATTGAAATTTAAATGAACTTGATTTTCATAGCTATTTTTCAGTAGGCAATGTACGAAAAATAAAAACTGCTATTTGCCAATTTGAATTTTTTAGGATGGAAATCAAATAAAACACTATTTATGAAGTTATTAACAAATATTTATGTTCGTTTTAATTTAAGTTTAATTTTTCCATACATAGTCTACTGAAAAATAGATACAAAAATCAAATTTATTTAAATTTCAATTGAATTTCTCTCAATATTTTTGTCATGTAAGGATATAAAATAATTATATGGTTGGATTTAGAAAAAAAAATACTCTATTGAATGGGCCTAAAAAATATATACCATCTCATTTAATAGTTATTTAACTATCAAGTGTGTTAATGAGGGCGATTAATGATCGAGACATTTTAACGCGTTCGCTACGCTCACGCATTAATCGCCAATTAACACACGTGTTAGTTACAATATTTTTTCGTTGACCGTATCTTACTTAAATGGAAAATCTAATTTTATTCCATGACAATTTTTTTTAGGTTAGTAATGTTGGACCGAACGTCTAATTTTACGTCAGAAAATCAATAAGTTTTGTCATCAATTGTTTTCATTGGGTGCGTTCAGTGTACTTAATGCTAGACAACACAAGCGGTTTTTTTTATGTTATTTGAGGAATTTTATTCTTTCAAATTCATTTTAAAGGTATGCTACGTGAATATACCTAGCTAGTAAGTGTCAAAAGCATGACTTTTAATTCTGTCTACCTTTTTGCTGCAACTTAGCGTTAGCAATACATGCTGTGTTCCATGTGGTGAACGCACCCAATAAATCGTTTATTAATAAAAAATCATGCATTAATAGGGGTCATTAATGAATGATTTTCTATACATTAAGATAGCCTATTAATAAACGGTCGACGGAAAAAAATATAACTTTCTGTTCTAAGTTGAGAACCACTGGTTTAAAAAGATATTGTCGTCTGTAATCGGATGTTCCCCTTTATCTTCTATAAGATTGTCTAATATTATTTTATTGTATCTTTAATAATACAGGATTTATTTGAGGTAGCTCATTTAGCTGTTACACCCTGTATAGCCTAGCGAAAAATAACTAAAAAATCTGATGTGGCCAGCACATAACCTCTCGCCGTATATTTTACCTGGCTCTATTCATAAAGCAAAGAATATTTTTAGAAATACAAATAATATATTCATATAAGTCTATGACGTATAAACTTCTTTATTATTCAGTAAGAGCATTTCTCAACATAAAACAATTTTCACATGTACATGTATTTACAAAATCTATAGGATATTTTATCATAAATTATGTACAATAAATTACAAAGTAGAGTTTACCATATATAAATCTTAGGCTGGTATCAGGGATTTTCAATTCAAACAACGTTCTTGTTTACTTTCTCTTCATATTCTTCTAGTAAAAACATTAATTTTGGGCGATGTAAAATGTATAATCTGAATTGTGCATCTATTCTTACATATCTTCTTTTACATTTTATTTTTTCATACATGTATCTAAATAACACTAATTCCCTTTAATAAAGTGATGGATAGATTGCACTCCGATTATTTTCTTATATCGATGTGTAATACTGTCAATATTTACAACTTACTTGAGAAGAATTTGATAGCTTTTTCGCAGTTCAATGTTACTCTAGCTACAGTGCTGGTGTACATTGTCCCATAATGTTTGAAACAAATTTAAATCCTTCAACTTAGACTTGTCACCTCCACAATAGTCACAGATCAAGAATTAAGAGATTCTCCAAGTACATTTTTCTTTCATTACTCATTATTTCGATGAGATACAATTTTTCTGTATTTTACGTTGCAGATTGGAGACCATCTTCACTTTCACCTTGTATTTATAACATTTCAATATCGTCTTCCTTCGAGCTGTATTCTCGCTTATATCTGTTCTTTACATTTATATTTTTTATATATAAATTCATTCTATTAAGAAATTTTGTTCTACTCTTCTAATTTTTCGAGATGATTCCAATTAATTGTTGGCATTAACAGTATTTCTGAAGGGTATGTGTAATATACCTATAATTTTTAATATTTAACTATTAATACAATAAGAAAAAATATAATGTATGTACTTCCCAGAAAAATCTTCAGTAATGTCTCCGGATTTCTGACACTGACATTTATGTCAGTTACAAACATTCAAATTTTCAACTATTTTCCATGGCATTCTTTCAGCTGTAAAATTTATTACAACAGATTATTTTATATAATTATGATTCCTATATTCCTTTTGATGTTTCTTCACATCTATTTAGATGCACCATACCTTCTGTCATGTGTGCCATTCCATGTCCCAAGGTTAGCTTCAATACAAGGCGGATCGTTTCGCCTACCCATAGCACGTACAGTTATTTTGCAGCGCTCACCTGTTCATTTAATGTGCCTCAATGCTGACAAATTGTATAAAGATATATTAATTATATACTCATATCTGTTAACTTATCTTAATTTTGTTTTGTTTATTGTAATACTTATTCTATTATTTTTCGTATTAATTTTACCCTGTAATTGGCCTGCTGTTGGGTAAATAAATATATTATTATATCTTTAGTTTAAATGTAAAATAAGTGACTGGTTAAAATTAATAACTTGTACGCAAGCTATCCACTCAAAATACCAACAGAAATGAAAACTGATCACAGTATCATAACATTAATATATATATATATACACATAAAAATTTCAAAATATTTTTTTATTTTTTATATTCCTGAATTAGAGTTTTCAGCATGTTGGCGAGGGCCCACCACTGACCCTAGAAACAATTTTTTAAATATAATGTTAGTTTTTAATTTATATGAACATATTTCTTACTCTTCGCCCTCGCCAATTGCTCCCTCGTCCTCTCCGCCCCCTCCATCGGCCGCGCCCCCTTCCCCTACCGCCCCTACCGCCATCACTGCCACCCTGGCCGACGGTGTCTTCATTGGCGGATGTCCCTTCGGGTTCTATACATAGTGAAATAGTACTAATTATATTTAAATAATGTCTTGAATTTTTCTTGTACTTACTTGCCACAACCACATCCGCCACCTTCTCCCCCGTCACTTGCTCCCCCGTCACTTGCTCCCCCGTCACCTGCTCCCCAGTCACCTGCTCCTCCGTCTCCATTTCTTCCCCCACATTTCCTTTCACTTCCTCCGTTGCCCCGTCCATTTCCATTTCTTGAAAAATAATTAAATGCAAATAATGTCAATATGTTTATAAGTAAGGATTGTAAGTGTCGCCGAGGCGAAAGAAGTCTGCTTAGATAGGAATATATGGCGAAGGATGATGGTTTCCTAACTATTATTGTGATCTGGATGCGGTATTTTACTACCTAAAATCGGTCACTTTAATATGTTTAAAAGTAAGGATTTGTTGTATGATCTTATTGTTATCGAATTTGTGCGAACCCACTAAGTGGGACACGCGTGATTTTATGTATGTATGTCTTAAATATGTATTTTACTTACTATTTTTATCAATTTGTTCTGTTATATTTGAAAAAATTCAAAAATTAAATTTTATATAATTAATATCTTAATATGCCGACCCAGGTGGAGTAGCGGTAGCGCAATCGCTTCACGCTCCAAGGGTCCTGGGTTCGAATCCCGGATAAGGCATGGTTGTTGTGTGTGTCTCTCATCATTTCATCTTCATCAACGAAAGATATATAATGCAAATGTTATAAAATATTAAGCAAAATGTCACCCCCATACATCAATTGTAATAAGTTCGATGTAACTTTAAATACAATAAAGAATTATTATAATTAATATCTTAACCCTTAATCGACCAACGTATCTTCTGGGATACATCGACATACAATTTTTTTCTATGGTAACCTGTAGCTGTTTAGTGCAAAGCGTGCTATGTGTCCCGTAGGATACACTAGCATCTAACATTATATCGACGCTACAGCCACCTATATCATTTGTAACAAATTAAAAATGAGAAATACAGAGTGTATATCACAGAGATTTTTACAGCAATGGACACGGTAAGTTATAAAGTATAATAAATTGTTTATATTTTGATTATAGTTCACTTTTATTCATAGTTTCAAATGGTAAGGGTTTATTTAGTGTGTTGCAATATTTGTTATTGAATTTCCATTGTTATATTGGCATAATTTGTTTCTAGAATTTGTTTGTATCCCACAGTGTACAATGCCCAAATAATACAGTTCTTCCAAGCAATTATGTTTATTTTCAGACTATATCTACATCTGCATTTTATGGCAAAAAAAACGTAAAAGAAAAATATATAGCCGTGCTGCCACCAGAAAACACAATAGTGTCTGATATTGGATCATCCTCCAGTGATGATGATATTTTTGAAGGCGATTATAGCGACTTAGATCCAGATTTTGAGCCTAAACATAATGGTAACCATAGTACACTTCCTATTGATTTACCTCCGGTAAGTGATAGCGAATGGGATTCAGATGATAATCAACCTCTTATTCAAGTTGTTCAACAATCATCCCGAAGAACAAAAACTGCAAATTATCGTTGGTCTAAAGTTGATTTTCATTCCACACATTTTCCTGTGGAAGCGGAATTTGAGCCACCAAATATTATGTCTACTTCTTTAGAATATTTTCAAAATTTTTTTGACAACGCATTATTTGAATATATTTCTCATCAAACTAATATTTATTCTACTATGACAACCGGTCATTCGCTAAATACGACAACTTCGGAAATGAAAGCTTTTATAGGCATTGAGCTGCTCATGGGAATTGTGCGTATGCCGTCCTTTGAAGATTATTGGGGAATCGCAACTAGATATAATATTATAGCTGATATAATGCCGATCAAAAGATTTAAAAAAATACGACGCCTTCTACATTTTCAAGATAATACTTTAGATGCAAATGGAGATCGTTTATTCAAAATTCGCCCAATAATTGAAAATATAAAAGATAAATGTAATCGCATTGAACATGAAAAACTATTTTCAGTAGACGAAATGATGATTGCATACAAAGGTACAAAAGCTGGAAGTCTTCGCCAGTATTTACCGAACAAACCTAAAAAATGGGGCTTCAAAATGTTTGTAAGGGCAGGAGTCTCTGGAATTGTTTATGATTTTTTGATGTACACGGGATCAAGTACGTTCGATAAAATATCTTTTAGCGACACGGAAAATTTATTTGGTTTAGGAGGTAAAGTTGTATCATACTTATGTAAAAGTTTGACAAATCCGCAGGAAAGTACTGTGTATTTTGACAATTTTTTCACGTCGTTAGAACTGATTGAATACTTGAAAAAAGAATATGGTATATCTAGTTTAGGTACAATCCGCAGCAATCGATTACGAGGCTGTATTTTGGAAAATGACAAATCTCTTCTGAAGTCTGGACGTGGAAGCTTCGATTACAGAGTTGACAATACTGCAGGAATTGCAGTCGTCAAATGGGCTGATAAAAAATGCGTAACTTTAGCAAGCTCATATGTATCACATAATCCAGTTTTGGAAGTGAAGAGATACAGTAAAGACGACAAAAAGAAAATAAGCGTACAATGTCCACAGATTGTAAAACAATATAATATTCATATGGGAGGTGTAGATTTGGCAGATATGCTCGTTTCCCTGTACAAAACGCCGTACAAATCACGAAGATGGTATTTAGGTATTTTTAGTCAACTTGTTGACATTTCAGTCAACAATGCATGGCTTCTTTACCGACGAGATATGGATGCAATTGGCAACAAAAAACACACTAAGTTGAAAAATTTTCGTGTAGACATTGCAAGATCCCTCATTCAATCATGTAATATATCTAGAAAAAGAAGCTCTGCAGCGCACGATGATGAACCACTCAAAAAAATCAGAGTTCCTGTGGCTCCAAGACCTACACCAGATGTCAGATTCGATAATGTTGGCCATTTCCCTACGTTTATAGAGAAAGGTAGATGTAAATTTTGTAGCAATGGACAAACTACAATATTATGTCAAAAATGTAATTTACGACTATGTATTGTAACAGGAAGCAATTCAAGAAATTGTTTCACCTTGTACCATACAAAGTCAATTTAATAGGCAATGTGTACTACTAGATACATCTTGTATTTTTTGTATAAAAAACAGAAAAAAAATAATTTATAAACTTTTGTACTCCATAGACTCTAAATAAACTTATTTTTTCAAAAAAAAAAAATTTGCATTACTATTTTTGTGTCTGCCCGTTTAAGGGTTAAATATACCTTGTACTTACTTTGACATACGAATTTTATTAAAAACATTTTTGTTTTCCATGGCTTTCTTACTTTAAAAAATATTTTTTTAGCCTTTGTTTTCCAAATTATATTTTATTATTATATCGAGTGGTGAATTAATGTGTGCTATATAGGAAATACAATGATAATTTTTTAATATGATGATTGTTGCTTCCCTTCACAATATATGTGTTTTTTTAACGTTATTTTTGAATCCATTCTGAAATCAAAATAAAAATAGGTTATGTTTCAGAAAATTACATTATTTTTATGGAACTAACATGAATATTTTTCAACATATCAACAAATATAATTTGCTATGTTCAATTATTAGTAATTAACTATGTAAAAATGTTTATATTGTTTGTATCCAATTTCATTCCAGAATATGTTTAAACTTTAAACATTTGACAATCAAACAAATGTAACCATGACTTAACCTTTCTTCGGAAACGTATGCATAGAATTGCAACCAGGTACTGAACAATAAACATTACTCATTTTAAAAATGAAATTGTATTAATTATTGAACAAAAATGTGCAAAATAACTTTTAATTAGTAATCGCTAGTTTCATTTTATTCCGCTAGATAGAGCATCGCTTAGCACAGATCTAGGGTACAGAGTATGGCCATGGACCAAGTTCGCCGCCATTTCCGGGCCAATGTCAAACATGAGTATTCAATTCCCTATTTATTTGTAAGAAATGTGATATTTATATTAAATAAAAAATATAAATATTTCATCACGGCATATTACCCATTGCTGGGTGTGCCAATCTGCTTCGTACACAGATATCGGTAATGATGAAATATTTGTACCGTGCGGGCGCTTACCAGGCGTCACCTCACGGGCACTCATTGCTGGCATGGAGAGTGCGCCACTGGGATCAATTTATATTAAAATGTAATATTAAATAATCGCACTATAAATCTATATAGGTTATAAAAATTCATTTATTAGAGATACGCAATTATTATTGACATATATTTAGAGGGTGTGTGGAGCATGGGGTATAGGTTATTATCACATCTATTTTACTAACTGTAGTTATTATTTACATTATAAGTATATATTCTAAACTTACCTTTTAAAAATTTAAACATTCAAATTTTCAACTATTTTCCATGGCATTCTTTCAGCTGTAAAATTTATTACAACAGATTATTTTATATATTATGATTCCTATATTCCTTTTGATGTTTCTTCACATCTATTTAGATGCACCATACCTTCTGTCATGTGTGCCATTCCATGTCCCAAGGTTAGCTTCAATACAAGGCGGATTGTTTCGCCTACCCATAGCACGTACAGTTATTTTGCAGCGCTCACCTGTCACCATGTGCCTCAATGCTGACAAATTGTATAAAGATATATTCATGTAATTATATACTCATATCTGTTAACTTATCTTAATTTTGTTTTGTTTATTGTAATACTTATTCTATTATTTTTCGTATTAATTTTATCCTGTAATTGGCCTGCTGTTGGGTAAATAAATATATTATTATTATTATATCTTTAGTTTAAATGTAAAATAAGTGACTGGTTAAAATTAATAACTTGTACGCAAGCTATCCACTCAAAATACCAACAGAAATGAAAACTGATCACAGTATCATAACATTAATATATATATACACATAAAAATTTCAAAATATTTTTTTATTTTTTATATTCCTGAATTAGAGTTTTCAGCATGTTGGCGAGGGCCCACCACTGAACCTAGAAACAATTTTTTAAATATAATGTTAGTTTTTAATTTATGTGAACATATTTCTTACTCTTCGCCCTCGTCAATTGCCCCCTCGTCCTCTCCGCCCACTCCATCGTCCGCGCCCCCTTCCCCTACCACACCCTATGCGTACACGCAGATAGTTTCTCTAGAGAGGGAAAAGCGCGGCAAGCGCCAACAATTCCATATATTTAGATTTTTTAAATTTAAATTCATGATTCCAATTAATTGTCGGAAGTAACAGTATTTCTGAAAGGAATGTGTAATATACCTATAATATTAATTATGTAGCTATTAATACTTTAAGAAATAATATAATGTATGTACCTACTTCCCAGAAAAAGTCTTCAGTAATATCTTCGGATTTCTGACACTGACATTTATTACAAACAATTTAAATTATCAACTATTTTCCATGGCATTCTTTCAGCTGTAAAATTTATTACAATAGATTATTTTATACATTATATTTCTTTTATCTCTAAATCTATAGAATATATAATAAAATATTTAAATGTATCAGAAAGAGAATTTAATTTTCTTTAATATTACAAAGAAAAAAAATCAAAAAATAATTTTTAGAAGTTTTTTTTTCAAGAATCTTCTACTTCCGGTTGTCCAATTGTTACCAAAACCTTTTCAGATCTTCCCATGAATGTCCGATTGGGAAATACGTAGTTAAATAAATTTAAAGTCCTACTGTTTTTGAGTAAACGTCCTTCCAACATCCCACAGACACACACACACACACACACACATATACACACACACACATCCACACACACACACACACACACACACACAGACATCATCGTAAAAATGTTAAATTTGGATTGTAGGGACCTTAAAACGTGCTCATTCAATAAAATCTGGATATGCGATTTTTAGCATGAATGCAATACCTCTCTTAGCGAGAGGTAAAAATGAAATTTATTTATATTTCAATTTAATTTTTCTCAATATTTTTGTTATGTGAGGACATAAAATTGTTACAGGGTTGAACTCAGAAAAAATACTCGAATGACCTTAAAGAATACATACAATCCCTTTTAACAAAATATAACTGTAAGTTATAGTTTGAGAACCACAGGTTTTTTTTTCTTCAATAAGTAAATGCCCCCCTCGATTTACTACAAGTTTTATTTGAATAATTTTGTTCTATTCCCAATAATAAAGAAAATAATTGAGCTGATCACTTTTCTTGCAACAGCCTGTATATGAATTATATACAGGGTGTTTCAGGACTAGTGTAATAAACTTTAACAGTTTATTCCTGAGGTCATTTTTAGCCAAATATGTCATATGAACATAGGTCCTATTCCTTCTAGTTACCAAAATACAAGAGGTTGAATTTCTATAAATAACACGAAATTTTCTAATTTTTGTAACCACGTACTTTCGGAAAACAAGAGTTATTATTGAAAAGTCATACCTTATTTGTATTAATTAATTTTATTTATTAATATTAACGAATACGATTTGGACAACAAAACATACGATGACACAATTATTAAATACACAAATAAATAAATTCTAAACACAGAACAACATGGAATAGGTTAACACAATATGAAATAAGATAACAAATTTTTAAAAAATTACAGCAAGTGCTCAAAATGCGCGCCTTGAACTCGTATGCATGCTTGACATCTGAGAATCATAGAATCATATACACGATAAATTACATTTTGATCATTACGAATGGCAGCAGATGCTTTCATAATTCGTTCAAGTAACTGTTCGCGCGTGTTTATTTGTACCCTATAAACTTCTTGTTTCAAGTGTCCCCATAGATAGAAATCAAGAGGATTTAAGTCTGGAGATCTTGCAGGCCAAAAGTTTGGACCTCCACGTCCAATCCACCTATTGGGAAAGTTTTGGTTTAACCACTCAGTTACTTGTCTACCATAGTGAGGAGGAGCACCATCATGCTGGTACCACATCTGTTGTCGTACAAGAAGTGGAACGTCTTCTATTAGTTCATGTAGGCTGTTTTCCAGAAAGTTTCTGTAACCATCAGCTGTTAATCGGTCAATTAAAACTTCAATTTCTAGTAATCTAGCATTGAAAATTCCTGCCCAGACATTTATGTTAAATCTTTGCTGAAAACGGGACTGAACAATCGCATGTGGATTTTCAATGCTCCATAAATGGTAATTATGGAAATTGTTTACTCCATCTCTTGTGAATTGGGCTTCATCAGACTATAACACTCTGGAAATAAAGTCAGGATCATTTAAATTTTGACGGAGAAACCAGCGACAAAATTCTAAACGAGGACCATAGTCTCCGGGTTGCAGTGCTTGAACTCGCTGAAAGTGATAGAGATGTAATTCCTCACGGTTTAATATCCGCCAAACAGTGCTGTGAGACATGTGTAATTGAGCAGCGATGCGTCTTGTGCTGATTTCAGGATTATCCAGAACAGATCAATTACATTCTCTTCATCTTCAACGTTATTATTAACACCAATGCCATCATTTTGAACACCTCCCCGTACAGTTGTTGATCCAGTTTCACGTAGACGCTGAAAAATGCGCGCAAATAGGCGATGGGAAGGTTGGCGTCTATTTGGACATCTGTCTTGGTATTCTCTGGACGCATAACGGGCATTACCATTACATAATCCATAAATAAAAATCATATCTGCATATTCAGCAGTACTATAACCATCCATTATGAAACAAAAGTACAACAATTTTTAATTAAGACAATTAATTAATACAAATAAGGTATGACTTTTCAATAATAACTCTTGTTTTCCGAAAGTACCTTGATTACAAAAATTATAAAATTTCGTGTTATTTATAGAACTTCAACCTCTTGTATTTTGGTAACTAGAAGGAATAGGACCTATGTTCATATGACATTTTTGGCCCAAAATGACCTCAGGAATAAGCTGTTAAAGTTTGTTACACTAGTCCTGGAACACCCTGTAGGTAATAATTAAATAAATGTGTATGTATAAAAACGTGACTGATATTTAATTTTAATTTATACATGTATTATGAACTCATGATTCAAAATTTGTTTATCCCAGGATCAGTGGCGGATTTTCAACAAAATATGATTTAAATATTAAAGTCCTATGTTCCGGTGTGCAGTCATCACCCTGTATATTAATATGAAAGATTAAATTACTTGCAACAATGGAAAAAATATGTTTAACAAAAATAATTATTAAGTATAAAATTCATTCATTTTCATTACAAGTGCAATTTCGTGAGTATTTTACTTAAAAGTTTGTTCCTATCTATGCAGACAGTAGCTCCTGCTTTCGAAAAAATACGCTCGGATGGAACTAATGTTACAATATATAAAAAAAAATTCTGAACAATTTTATATAGGTTTGTTAACTCGGTTTGGAGGTTAGATCCTTATTCGTTGTTTTTAACATATTTCAGGAAGGCAGTAGATCCTACTGTGTAAATAACATGTGTGTTAATTGTACATTTGTTGTATTTATAAAAAGGACGTTTCGATCACTATGCGTGTCATAATCAGCTACAAAAGTGATACAATTTGTTAAACAATATAAATGACCTATGCTAATTTGTACATGATATATTTTAAATTGTCTGCGTTACAGTATGGGTATGTTCAAAAGTTGATGTAGCCATTACATCTTGGTTTGATGTCAGTGTTGCCAGATGCTCAGCAGTCAATATCCCTCTAAACCGTTAAAAAATCCCTTTCTTAACATAAAAATCCCTTTTTTAATATAAAAGTCCCTCCACAAAATATTTTTAAAAATATATTTTATTTATTACAACAATTACGTGTTTATACAATATATGAATAGATATATCTTTAAATATACTTTAATCGTAAGTATTAATAAATAAACAGTCTTTCTAATAATAATACATTGTCAAGTATTATACTTGTACAGTGTGATTCATTTATCTGAAATCTAACAAAAATGTAAATATATTTCCAAAAGCTCCTAGTCCAAGCAATCACACTGAATAAGTCGTTTATAAGTTGCAAGTAATACTATAGGAATACGAGATATTACATCCTAACAAAAATAAATAAAATAAAACATAATACTCGTAATTGCGTTGTATTATTTATACATTTGACTTGTGCACAATTGCATATGCTTTTTTGTTGGTTCAAGGTTTCTGCAGTCTGTATTTGAACCACTGAAACTAGATCGCATAAGACATATATTATTTAATGTATCGTCACCCAGCTTATTTCGTTTTCTCGTTCTAACATCAGTAACGATTGAAAATATTCTTTCGGCCTCCGCATTTGAATGCGGAAGCGAAAGAACAATTCTGCCAAGCTTGCCTATGTTTTTAAATTTTGATTCGCCAGTAAAATCGACATAATCAAATAGATTTCCACATTTGAGGAAGGCTCAGTTTTTCTAACTTTCTCATTTCTTCGGTAGTGAAGGCTTGTGGAAGATTACGCCATTCATTTAGCAATTCATTTTCATCTATCATATGTCTATATGTGTCACGCAGGAACTTTAAATCATTGTCAAATAATCTGTTTTTATCCAAAGCTTGTTCATGAGACAAAAACTCAAATTCTTGAAAATTATTGTTGTTTAATGGTAGTCTAGCTATCATTTCATTTGCAAGTGTAACATAAAAACTTAAAATATTAAGTTTTATTCCATTTGCATCAGGTTCGGCAAAAAAAAAATGTATCACACTCTGCACCAACAAATATTTTTTCTATCGGCAAATAATTATGTGGTGATATAATGTTATATATGTTTATATCTGATCGCAATACATACTACGGCTGTAAAAAAAATTGCGCAAATTGGTTAAATAATTTCAGTGAATTTCTTCGCATATTTTGAATTAAAATAGTTCTCGTCTGAAATAATGCATTAAATGAATTTATGTAATTTAATGCATATTTCAGGAAAAGAAAGTACGCTTTACATTTCTTATTTTTTAATGAGTTTAATATTCTTTCGGCAGATGGAACATTGTCTTCTAATACTACTATAGTAAAATAATTCATTAACACATCCCAGTTCAAAAGTATCCTACTTATATTTCCATATTAAAGTAAGTCTGCATTTCTTTTAATTGATCGCACCGTTTTGAGCTGCCAGATATATACGAATAGACAAGTCTCATAAGATCTTCAAGTTCCGGTGGTAGTTTAGCACATGCCTTGCTTACGATTATTGCCGCAGAATGGCATATACATTTGAATAATATGACATGCGGTACATCTTCTTTGAGATTAGTGTAAAATGAATTATGTCTTCCTGTCATAACGCTTGTGCCGTTCGTTGCCAATCCAATTATATTTTGTAAAGGAATCCCTTTAGATATTATAATAATAATAATAATAATAATAATAATAATAATAATACTTTATTACCCAACAGTAAACCAATTACAGGGTATATTGAACAACATAAAATAAGAATAATATATATATATATATATATATATATATATATATATATATATATATATATATATATATAATAAAATATAAGCAAGGTGTTTTACATAAATATAACTTCATACGTCTTGTTGGCATAGCGGCACATAATGTAAATGGGTGAACGATGAAGGACATCAGTACGGCAAGCGGCAAGGTAAAAAGTGTTAGCGTATCTGGAGGCAATCCTTGGGACATGGAACGAAATCCGGGACAAAAGAGATGGAGCATCTACCTTGTTGTGGACCAGCGACCACAGGAATCTGCTACTTGAATTTTCACGCCTGGAACTGAGGGTGGGCATGGAGTGACGCTGTAGGAGAACCTGTTGATCAATTCCTCTATCTGGATAGACATTATCAATTTTGAAAGACAAGAATTTTAAAAATTTACAATAAATCCTGTCCAAGGCCATGGATTGATTTAAAGTGGAAGGAAACCAAATTAAGCCAGCATATTCCAATTTGCTCAAAACTAAGGCAGAAAATAAAGATTTTATTACAGTTATATCTTTGAATATTTTAGATATTCTAATAATAAAGTTTAGTGTCCTGCTAGCAGTACGACACACATTATTTGTATGTTCGAGAAAAACAAAATTGAAGCAAAAAGTGACACCAAGATCTTTTATAGAGGAATTCTGAACAAGATTAACTGCCTGCATTGTGTACGAATAATTTATTTTATTGATACGGCGCGTATAGGTTACAGAACAACATTTACTGATATTTAATTTTAGGTTATTTTTATTACACCACTCAACCATGTTATTAATATTACTTTGAAGTAGTGAGCAATCGTTGAGAGAATTAATTTTGGTGAATATTTTAATATCATCCGCATAAGCAAGTACTTCACAAGTAAAAGATTGAATGAGTTCATCAATAAATATAATAAATAAGAGTGGGCCTAGGTTAGATCCTTGCGGTACGCCAGAGGTTGATTGAAAAGGGCAAGAAGAGAAACCATTATAGGTAACGTAACATTGACGATTATTCAAGTATGAGTGCAGTAAATTGACTAAGGACGGGGCTGCACCTAAAGCACTTATTTTATTCAGAAGTAATCCATGATCTATGGTATCAAAGGCACTAGAAAAATCAGTGTAAATTAGGTCAACTTGGCTACATTCGTCGATAGTTTCAGAGACAAACTGTGAAAAGGATTCCAGATTTGTAACCGTTGAGCGTCCACGCATAAAACCGTGCTGTTCAGGTGAAATGAAAGAAGAAACATTATTGTATATGATGCGGTATATTACAATTTCAAAAATCTTACTGAAGTTATTTAACATTGAAATAGGACGGTAATTACTAATAATAGCCTTATCATTTTTTTTGAAAACAGGAGTTATCGTTGTTTGTTTCCAGCGTTCTGGAAAAGTAGTAGATTGAAATAGGACGGTAATTACTAATAATAGCCTTATCATTTTTTTTGAAAACAGGAGTTATCGTTGTTTGTTTCCAGCGTTCTGGAAAAGTAGAGCTAGCTATAGCTAAATTAATTATTAAGACGAGGGGTTGCGCTAAAACAAACCTAGTATCTCTTATAATAAAACTCGGAATTTGATCTTCACCGGCTGTAAATTTATTAGAGAATGAGGACATAATTGGCAAAAGATCTTCTTCAGTAACACGGGGTAAAGAAAATGATAAATGAGAGGTGAAATCAGAGGATGGGATATAAGGTGTGCTAATAGAAAATGAATGAGTGAAATGTTTAGCGAAGGCATCGACTATATCTTGGGGGTTGCTGTACTCACATTGCTCGTCACGAAGTTTACCAGGGATACGAGTAGTTCCTTGTTTTAATCTAACATATTTCCAAACATCTGACGGTTGATTTTTAATATTTGTTTCTGCGCATTGCACAAATGAACTATATGCTTCCTGAATCTGAATTTTGATGAGAGATCTTAATCTTTTGAATTCTTCAAGATAATATGCATTTCTAAACTTTAGCCATTTTTTCCTGTAATACTCCTTACTTTTAATATTATATTTTATTTGAGAAGTGAACCAATGTGGAAAATTTGATTTCTTATAGGTAAATTTGGGAACTGACTCATTTATAATGGAATATAAGCTGTTATAAAATTGATTAAGTGCATGATTAACATCTGAATATTCGTTGAGAAATGACCAGTCTGTATTAAAAATGTCATCGTAAAGTTTAATAAAATTTGCTCTACGAAAGTTGTACCGAACGTTGGTAGCAGATGGGAAATTTGTTTGTGTCATAATTGGTTCAATATCAAAATCTAGTACTAAAGATGGGTGATAGACGTGAAGAGTGTGGTCTTCAGGTACCAATGAAGTATCCGATTTTTTAACCATCAATTTAGCATTTGGCTTAGATAAAACTAAATCTAATTTAGTATGATTTCCCAAATCAGTATTATTATAATGAATAAAATTCAAAGAAGAACAAAAGTTTCCGAAGCAAGAAGATTTAAAACAATTAACAGAACTATTTGTATATTTTTTTATATTTTTAATAAGATAAATAAAATTAACTATTTTGTAGTATTTCGTTTCGTTATTAGAGATCCCTTTTTATAAATAAACATAGCTCTTACAATAATTCCACGATCATTTTTAATCCTTCTGCTAAATTCTCAATTTTACTATTTCTAAAATTCGCTTCCCAAGTAAAATTTTCGTTCTTACATAAAGTTATAATATGAAATATTGCAATTTTTGTAAGTTGCAACTATTTTTTATTGAACGTATAAATTTTTATAACTTTTTTTTTTCTGTATACAACGAAATCTTTGCTTCCACATTTCATAACATTCTGTCATGTATTTTGAATATTACCTCAAAAGCAAAAGATTTACGAGAATAGTTACTAACTCTCAGCAATAATCTTTTTAAGTATTTAAACAAAATTATTATTATTTTATAATAAATATTGTTGCTTGGAATATATAAATAAATTCGTTGCTATTTATGTAATCGACAGACTCATTAAAGCCAAAATTGTCTTCTAGTATAAAGTTTTTTAATGTAAAGGAAAGCTTAAGGTATCAATTTACTCCACTCGAAATTTTCCTCAAAGCATACTTATATTGTAAGTGTCAGGTAGTCCTCAAATGTCTATAAATTCCAAACTGTCATTTTGAGTGGAGTATGAGTCGAGTATGATTGGAGTATGAGTCGAGTAAATTAAATAATAGGATTGAAAACTATTATTTTTAAAAAGTTTATTTATTATCAGCAACAATTACAATTATTGTTATTACGGAGAATATTAGAACAGAACTGAGTCATTATCTCTAAATTTATGGTTTTTATACTATATTTTGTTTATGTTTCCGTTCCTGATTCATACAAGAACAAAGGAATAGAATCATTGCAGGATACCGTAATCTATAAGAATGAAATCATCTACTTTATCTATTAATCATTGATATATATAACTCCTCCCTTCTTTAAAAGATGATTTTATTCTTTTACAAAGGATTTCTATTTTGGTTTTCGATATCTGTTAATTCTAATACATTATTTGTTTGTTGTTTTGAATTATTTCTTTTACAAAATATTTTATTTTTATATCTATAGGTTACATATATTAATATAATAGTAATTATTATAATTATTGCAAAAGAATTAATATAATTATAATGTTTTTCTTTCGTTTCGTCTTCTTGTATCAACGGTATTTCATTACTAATAATGTTTTCTTTATCAATTTGTTTTAATTCTAAAGTTTTATTACTATGCTGGTTTTCTTTAATATCAAATTTTATATTCTCAAATATTATTTCTTTTGCTATTGTTATTTTCCTATCTAAATTATAATTATCTATATCGCAATTTTCATTAGTTAGAAATTTATATACTCCCTTTATTTGTTGATGTTTAATTCTATTTTCACATTTTATTTCTATATTTTTATTTTCGGTGCTTGCTATTATTGCTAAATTTCCATTTTCTATTTCCATGATTAAAAAGGCATCATTAATTTCGTGGTACTTACAATCTTCATTATTGTGTTTTAAAACAATATTCTTAATGCATTTTTTAGTTTCTATATAATTAGTTTTACAAAAATAATTGTTATTTATTTTATTACAATCATGTGTATTATATAGTACATTTTGATTCAGAATTAATAATTGTTTTTCTGTATTTATCATAAACATCTCGTTCGTTATTAACATTGGGTATAGGAGTAATTTGTAATAATTTATTATTTTCATCTTTATAATACATGGGTATATCTAATAAATATTCGATCTGTTTTTTATTGATTCTACAATGGCTAGTAATTTGTATTGTTAGTTCCCAAAAATTTAATTTTTTATTTACTTGTCTAATTAATTTATTTAGTTCTTCCTTTGAAATAATGGAGCTATGGATCTGATTTAAATTACAAAAAGTCAAACTTGTTTCAATCTCGTCTAAGGTTTCAATTAAGTTTATACTTATAAGAATTAATTGATTAATTATATCCTTGATTCTTAAAACGTTTTCCCAGTTCATTACCTCTTTGATGATAGTATCTATTTGTGTTATTCGTGATTTCAATACTATTTCATTATATTGGATGTTTTCAATTTGTTTATTAAATTTTGAAATCATTTCTTTATTAATACGAATATTTTCTAAATTTTGGTTTTGAAGAGTGATCTGATTTTGTTTTATTTTCTCGAATAACGTATCGTATTTTTCTGCGTCTTCTGAATCCAAATTTCCAGTGATACTTTTAATTATTGTTCCGAGTCCATTAAATATTGCTCTTTTATTTCGATTATTATTGAATAAATTATTAATCTTATTTTCTAGTCTAACAATATTAAAATTTAAAATATTTACGTAAGCTTGAGTTTCTCTTTTATACATTAATTTTATACTCTCATTACTATTTAATTTTGATATTATTTCGTTTCTATGATTACTTATTTTATAATATTCTATTTCTAGGTTGCTTATCTCATAATTATAATAAGAATAAAATGAATCTTTATATATATTTACTTGTCCTAATTCTAATATATTAATTCCGGGATTATCCGTCAGTTTGGTTAGTTCTTCCCCTTTGCAGAAGCATCTACAACAAAAAGGCGTTTTCTTTTAATTTTATCAATTTTGTGTTTTTTATTAGGATTTATTTTTACTACACCTAATTTCGGGTTATAGTCTTCAATTTTATGAATTTTGAAGAGAGGTTTTTTTATCTTTTGTATCCTTCTTTTACCTTCTTTAACTAATACATTTTTTAATTTCAAATTGTCTAAATTTTGATGAGGTTTTTGTTTCAAAAATCTTTTATTTTTTTCTACTTGAATATTTTTACTTACTTCCTCTTTTAATAACTGAAGCTTATTTTGCCAGTCTTGTAAGTAATCCTCATTACAATTTTTAAATTTTAAAATTTCGTTATTTTTATCTGAACCAAAAAGTGTTTCATTTGGGGTATACTTAGTAACAGAATTTATTGAAATATTATAGGCTATTAGGGCTAATTGTATCTTTTTGAAAATTCTTTGTTCTTTAAAATTTTGTCTTTGGTTTAAAATTCTTAAATGTTCAATTATTGTTGAATGAAATCTTTCAATTAAGCCGTTTGATTTAGGATTGTCTACACATGTCATGTGAATTTTTATATTATATGATTTTAATAGATCTTTTACTAAATTGTTATTGAATTCAGTTCTACTATCAAATATTATTTCGTTAGGAACTTGATATTGAGAGAAATACTTTATAAGTGCATCCGTAATATCTGTGGCAGACAGTGATTTTAAATATATTAATTGAGCGAATTTTGAAAAGGCATCTATTAATGTTAGATATTTTTTATTTTCTAGAGTCAATGTATCAATATGTAATATGTCGAAAGGGAATTTCGGGTTTTGAGTAAGATTGTCAGGAATTTGGTAAGGATTTCTTTCGTATTTATTTTGTTGACATATGTCGCAGTTATTAATATATTTCTGAATATCTATAAACATATTAGGCCAATAAAATTTACGTTTTAATTTTTGGTATGTTTCCATAATACCTCTGTGATTAGTTTTGCCTAAGTGATAATTTTGAATTGTTTCTAATTGCTCTTCTGTGTTTACTATATCTTCTAATACTTCTTCGCATTGAATTAATCTGTATGTATCTTTATTGAAATTATTTTGCAGGGCAATGTTTATTAAATTTATTAATTTTTTATCAATTAAACAATAATAGTTTACATATGGCACTAAATATTCTTTTATTATTTTAAAAATTTCATTTTCTAAATTTGTTTCTTGTAGTTTAATAATTAATCTTTGTTTATTACCAAAAAGTCTTATTAATTGACAATTTGTCTCTTTATTATGTTTTTGAATAATAATCTGATTTTTTCCTACATTAATGCAGCTATCTTTATAAGTTACACCGTTAATTTCATTTTCATCTGCGGAATGTACTGTGTCTAGTTCTTCGTTGTCAATATTGGCAATTATGCTTTCTGATTCGTCGTTCATATTTATTTCTTCTTCTAATAATTCATGAATTACAATTTTAATATGTGTTTCCTTAAAAATGTTGTTTAATAAATTCTCGACTTTTTGAAATGGTTATTTATCTAAACCTGAACAAATTTTTGGCATATGTATTTCGAAAATATCGTTTTGTACTAAATAATTTTTTAATTCAATTAAACAATCTTCTATATTATCTATTGTTGGTTTATTAAAGTGTTCTTGTTTTGTTACGAGATGAAATATTTTATATTTATTTCCATGAATAGGTTGAACTAATAAATTTTTGTTTTTACTATTTTTATTTATTAAATAATTTTTACTGTTGAATTGTTCATTAATTTGTTTAGCAAATCCTTTCCCTAACTGAAAATCTTGTGAAATACACTGTAATAAATTTTGGGGTTTTTCAAAAATATTATCATTAGTTTTAATAATTTGGAAACTAGGCCTGACTCTTGATAGTGCGTCTGCATTCGAATTTAAGGTTCCTTTTTTGTATTCTATTTCATATGTATATTCATCTAGCTTTATACGCCATCTCATTAATTTTGAATTTGGGTCTTTTAAACTCATTAACCAAGTTAAAGGTCTATGATCCATTTGAATTTTGAATTTCGTACCGTAAAGGTATGGTCTGAAATATTTTACAGACCAAACGATTCCAAGTAGCTCTTTTTCTGTGGTACTGTAATTAATTTCATGATCATTAAGTGTTCGAGATGCATAAGCTATGGGCATGTCTTTTCCATTTACATTTTGGCTTAAGACTGCACCGATGGCAAAGTTACTTGCGCCAGTTGTTACAATGAATTGTTTTTCGAAATCGGGGTATTGTAGTATAGGTGCGTTAATTAGTAAATTTTTACTATCTTCGAAGCTTTGTCTGTATTCCTTGTTTTCTATATTTACTGTATTTCCTTTTTTTAAATATTTAGTCATAGGTTTAGTTAATTTTGCAAAATTTGGGATAAATTTTCTATAGTAGCCTAAAAGTCCTAAGTATTGTTTAATTTCTTTTTGCGTCTTTGGGATAGGAAATTTTTTGACAGCGTCTATTTTTGCTGGATTTGGTTTGACTCCTTCTTGTGAGACTATGTGACCAAGATATGCGACTTCTTTTTTCATGAATTCAGACTTATCAAGTTGAATTTTTAAATTATACTGTTTTAATTTAGAAAAGACTTTCCTAATATTTTCACAATGTTCCTGTAATGATGTGCCTAGTATTATAATATCATCCAAATATACGAGGCATATTTTATTTATATAATCTTTTAGTACGTAATTCATTAATCTCTGGAAAGTAGCTGGGGCATTTTTGAGTCCGAAAGGCATTCTAGTAAATTCGAAATGACCTTTGTCAGTGTTAAAAGCTGTTTTTGGAATAGAGTCGCGGTGCATTTGGATTTGATGGAATCCGGAAGTTAAGTCCAGTGTGGTGTAATACATATTTTTACCTAATTTGTCTAAAACGTCAGTAATGTTTGGAATTGGGAATTTATCGTCTACAGTCTTTGCATTTAATTTTCTGTAGTCAATAACCATTCTAAATTTTCTTTTTCCTGAGGCATCTAATTTTTTGGGCACCATCCACACAGGAGAGGACCATGGGGAATGGCTTTCCTGAATAATTTTATCTTGTAATAATTTATTAATTTGATTATTAATTTCTTCTTTATAGACTTCTGGATATCTATATGATTTAGTGTATATCGGAGTGTCGTCTTTAGTGATTATTTTGTGTTGTATTACATCTGTGTGTGATAAAATGTCTTTTTCTTTTGGAAAAATACTTTCATATTCTTTTATTAATTCATATAATTCTTTTCTTTCTTCTGAATTTAGATGTTCAGCTCGGATTTTAATTTCTTCAATATTATTAAGAGAATTTTGATTATTGAAATATTGTATTTTATAATTTTTATTTTGAATAGTAATTATATTTTTATTAAAATCAATTTTTACTTGCATGTCAATCATTGTTGGTAGGCTTAATAACAAATTAAATTGGGTATGGAAATTATGTAAATAGAATTTCAAATTTTTACCTTCGAATTGTAGGATTACATATTCGTCACCATTATGTTCTCCGCTTGCTGTTTTAAAATTGAAATTTTCTTTATAAATTTTGAATTTATGTAAATTGTTATATACATATGTTTTACTTATTAAATTTATTGGAGATCCAGTATCAATTAACATATAATAATCTTTCATTTTTAAAAATGGAAGACGAGAATTTTGGAATATGTTTAGGATTTCTCGTGGATATCTGGGAAAATTTCTAAAAAAGAACTCTGGTCAAGTATGTCGTCATTAGTTTCGACATCTTCATTAAAAGGAAAAATGTAATTCTCTTCGTCATTGGAATATTGTATTTCGGGATATTCATTTTTCTCAAGAGTTTCTGTGTTATGAATTTCTTCAGCTCTATAATTTGGTGTGTGTGTTCCAAATTGTTTATTTTGTTGTACAAAATAATTATTAGGTCTTGAAGTTGTTTGTTTCGGGTGGAATGTCTGTTTTGTCAGTATAGACATAGGAGTAGGTTTCATGCCTTGCGCATTTTTAATTTGTTGTCTTGGAGCAAATCTTTGATTATTAATTGGGGTTTTATTAAGGTTCACTGGTCCAGTAGGAAAATTTGTTCCGGGAAATCTTTGTGGCGGAATATTAGGTAATTGTCTGGTAGGTTGTGAATTATTAGATTTCAAATATTGGAAATCATTTTGTAAAAGTCTTTCTATTTCAGCAATGCTAGTAGGGTTTCTAGTAGCAAGATTATTTCTAAATGGGTCACCGATTGTTGAAATAAAGTTATTAACAATTAATTTTTCTGAGAATTGAGTTATTGTTTTTTTCTTTTCAGCATTATTTTCTTCAATGCATAATTTCGATTTGAATGAGATGAATTTTTCTTTTGTTATTTCTAACAATTTGTACGGATTTTTAATATTTTGTATTTTAAGTATTTCATTAATTATTGTGACAGAGTTGGTTTTGTCTTTAAAATTATTTGTTAAATGTTCTTTTAAATCATTCCAGCTTTGGAATTCAGTATCTTTGATACTATCTAGGGCTTTATCAGTTACTTTGCTTTTTATATGTAGAAATGCGACAGATTTGTCGAAATCGTCTAATGGTGGGTTCAATGCACCAAGTAAGGTTTGAACTGTGTTCACTGCATTTATGAATGAACTAAGTTTGTTCGGGTCTCCATTGTAAGTTGGGACCGAGTTTAAAGCAAAATTTACTTTTTGAATTCTATCAGCCATTGTGATATGAACTTATTATTCAGATTGAATATTTATTTAATTTAAAATATTATTAACTAATTATGTTAATAAATTAATATATTGTGTATTTGTTATGTGTGGCTCTGTACCGGAGCTCGATTTCTATCTTAACAGCGTTAGCCGTTCCAGAAATCCCTGTGTTTATTGTATGTTAGTATATTAATTTTTAACTTACAATACAATTATGCTTATTATTATTGTTGCAATCTTCATTTGTGCTGCTGGTTTCAGGCTCTCGGTTTACGGGCACTGTGGAGAGGTTGATGATCTACTGGCTCTTGATTTATGGGCACTGTGTAGAGGATGACTCTGGCTCTCGATGTACGGGCACTGTGAGTTGATGATGGGTTGACGGACCTGGCACTCGTTCTGAGGGCTCTGTGGTACGGAGTTCTCGTTCCTGCTTGTAATGTTGTGAAGATCTGGGCACTGCGTATAGCGGCTTCTGTAGATACTTTTATGCTGTTTTTATAAGGACCTGGGCACTGCGTGTAGCGGCTCTTTAGGTTCTTGTTATTTATGGACCGTAATAAATTGTAGAAACAAAACAGGCTTTGATATAAACGAATTAAACTCTTTTCACGAGTTTTCGATCAAAGGGCACTGTTTACGGATCCTACCGACTGCGCCAATTAAATAATAGGATTGAAAACTATTATTTTTAAAAAGTTTATTTATTATCAGCAACAATTACAATTATTGTTATTACGGAGAATATTAGAACAGAACTGAGTCATTATCTCTAAATTTATGGTTTTTATACTATATTTTGTTTATGTTTCCGTTCCTGATTCATACAAGAACAAAGGAATAGAATCATTGCAGGATACCGTTATCTATAAGAATGAAATCATCTACTTTATCTATTAATCATTGATATATATAACTAGTATAAGTGGAGTATGAGTCGAGTATGAGTGGAGTATGAGTCGAGGTACAAGGATTCCTCAAATGTTTATAAATCAGAAAACGTCACTTTGAGGTTGAGCCGAGGAAAAAGATGAGTGGAGGACTGACTATGAATTCCACCCTTAGTGAAACATGGCTACATGATGGTGTGTATAATGCGGAACTCTTTCCTCCTGACTCCTACACTGTAACGACAGAAACTTCACTTCTCTTCATGTCACAAGAGGTGGCGATGTTTTGCTTGCGTTTGACCCTCGGACACATGTGGTGGGGTATGACATACCCTGAGCTATGTAAATATGCGTATTCTACAATTATTAATAGCTCTATTGGCTCATAGACGGCAATAGCTGTTCAATAATATTCTTGCTACATGTTGGCGGTGTAAAATTCATTGTGCTTCTGACTGTTGCAGAATTAAGCAGTTTTCAAATTCATTTGGGTATTACAGTAGGTAGATTGGGCGGTACGGGCACAGATAACGATATAAGATAAGAGATAGTATTGATAACGTCATAGATAAGGATTGATGGCGTCACATGACGTCATAGATAAGAGATAAGAATTGAAGACGTCATAGGTAAGGAATGAAGGAAATCTTAAGATGTGTGTTATTAAATTTTTAAGATGTGTTTATCACTTTTTAACATGTGATTAGGTTTTCGTAACACATTATGAAAAATTTTAAGATATTTTAATATCAAATCTTCGGATTTAATTAAATTTTCAAATGTTTTTATTACGTCTTAGGATATGATTAACTTTCTTAAGACATTAACTACTTTCTTGAGATTATGTAATATTTGTTACGACATAATTGTATGTATTTAATATTTTTTATTTAACTGTATGGCTGCGCCATCTGTTGGTTGATATTAAAAGGTTTGTTGTTGATAATATAGTTATTCGTTTTGTTTTTTGAACTTTCTTCTTGCAACATTGTAGAATTAATAAATGAACACATGAAGACACTTCCGCATTGTGTTGATAATATTTTTTTAATTATTTATGCTTCCATATTTTTAATTTAATTGTTATTTAGTATAATACATCACTGTGCAGTATGAATGATAAAGTAACAAGTATTATATTATTATTTTAAAAGTTTACAAACGATTAAAACGAGGTTGTATAAAACACGATGTAATATGCACAGGAATAGGATTATACTGTTTTATAAAAGAAATATTTGCGTATTTATACAAAAAAAAAAACATTATCATAGAGATAATAAAATATTATTTGTGTTAAAAAGATAGCTAATAATACATACAACAATAACGGATATTGAAAGAGTACTATGCTATTATTCTTACTCATTATTATTACTATTATGTTTATTATTATTAATTTATTTATGTCGTTACAATGAACAAGTAATTAAAATGTTAATGTATGTAGCCTGATCCGTTGCATGTGACATTTGTAGTTTAGTTAATTGTGATGGCCATTGCATAAAATTATTGTTATATATGTGTTGTTCTGGTTTCTCTGAAGCAGGTAAAGGGACGGCGCCAAGCAGGCGAGCGAGTCTGCAGCCACTTGAGGCTGCGATATAGGTTTCGCTAGGGCATCTGGCGTTCCGTATGTGATAAGTGGTGATGACAAACTTATGATGTTCCAGAACTTTCCATCGTCCACCCAACCACCCATTCACAACGACGGCGAGGTAAACCTTACCCCCGAAACACCCTAAATCGAAAGGAGGCAAGAGGGATCTTTTGGTTTAAATACTGGGGCAGAAATCATTTTCTTTAGTCTTGTTTAGGCAAGTCTTCCAGATACTGGACCTCTGGCAAAGTTGACACATTGAGTAACCCGGGATTCTGACATCACCGACTTTGGACCTGTGGCGTGGTTGACACGTTGAGTAATTCAAATTTCGGCACTCAACGAAATTTTACACTTGGCTTGTCCGAGGCAAGTTCTTTTAAGTATAACCTCGACCCCGCTTGCACTAACTTATCCTACTTTCCCACCATCCAGCTGCTATGGCTATGCCAGGCACGTTTGGGGATCCTACTTTCCCTCCATCCAGCTGCAATGGCTATGCCAGGCACGTTTGGGGATCCTACTTTCTCCCCATCCAGCTGCTATGGGTATGCCAGGCACGTTTGGGGATCCTATCTTCCCCCATCCAGCTGCTATGGCTATGCCAGGCACGTTATGGGATCTTTCTTTCCCCCCATCCAGCTGCTATGGCTATGCCAGGCACGTTATGGGATCTTTATTTCCCCCCATCCAGCTGCTATGGCTATGCCAGGCACGTTATGGGATCTTTATTTCCCCCCATCCAGCTGCTATGGCTATGCCAGGCACGTTTGGGGATCCTACTTTCTCCCCATCCTGCTGCTATGGCTATGCTAGGCACGTTTGGGGATCCTACTTTCCCCCCATCCTGCTGCTATGGCTATGCTAAGCACGTTTGGGGATCCTACTTTCCCCCCATCCAGCTGCTGTGGCTATGCCAGGCACGTTTGGGGATCCAAGTGTGTATATATTGCGATAGAGTAGCACGTTTTTTATAGCTGTGTCAAATATTGTGAATTTATCTTGGAAATACAGTAAATTAAATTATCATATTGGTAGAATCAGACCATAAAAGTTTGACGAATAGTGCTGTGTTGTTTGTTCTACATTGAGCTGCTCCAAATAAAAATTATTAGTGATTTTTACTTCTCTTCAGGTGATTTTTTGTGCATTTTTATCAATAAGTATTGAAAAATACAAGTTCGCACATCTTCTTGTGAAGTCCGGCGACGATCATTCACCTGTAGCTGAGCAGATAAGTAATTTTTATTATTTGTCTAAAACCCGACAACTAACGAAATGGTCAACCTCAACGCATGTGCTACCTGTAAGTCAAATGTCAATAGAAACAATCCAGGGTTGGCTTGCAGGGGGCCATGTAAATTTTTTTATCATTTCTCATGCACAACCATAACGCCTGCAGAAAAATCGGCATTATCATCCCCTAACATCAACTGGACCTGCGACACATGTAGAACCGTTTCATCCGATAACCCCAGTATTCCCAGTAACGATGATAATTTAACATTGTCAACTGTATTCAACACCTTGCTTGAACTACAAAAATCGGTCGAGTTTTGTTGCTCTAAACTTGATGACTATCAGTCTATAATAAATGATTTAACTGATAAAGTTAAACTCGTTGACGTATTAAAGAAGGAAGTTGATACATTAAAAAGTAAAGTTGCTGATTTTGAGCAAAGATCCAGAATTAATAATATAGAGATTGTCGGTATTCCGGAAAAAAGAAATGAAAACTTAATTCAAATTGTTACCAAACTCAGTAAGGAAATAAAATATCCGATCGTGGAAAATGATATTGACGCTATTCATCGTGTTTCATCATATAACTTTAAAAAAGACGAACCTAAAAATATTATAGTCCGGTTTACTTCCAGAATTAAAAAAGAAAATTTTGTATCTAGTGCACGCAATATAAAGAATTTAAATTCCAAACTGCTGGACTATTTGGAAGACAAACAGATCTACGTAAACGAACATCTAAGTCCTAATAATAAAATTTTGCTTCGCAGAGTAAAAGAGGTGGCCAAGGATAATAAATTTAAATTTGTTTGGATAAAATCTTGTAAAATTTTTGCGCGTAAAAGTGAAACTTCGCCTATAATAATCATCAATAATGAGTGCGATTTAAATAAAATTAAATAATTTATTATTTTTTGTATTATTTTACTAATCTATTTTTTTTTAATATGGATCTAAAAATCTATTATCAAAATGTAAGAGGAATGAAATCAAAACTAATAAACATCTACAATGAACTAGCTGCAAGTGACTATGACTTGGTGTTTTTAACGGAAACGTGGCTAAACCCTAGTGTATTTAATTCTGAGTTCTGCAATTCTAACTACACTGTACATAGGCGTGACAGAAATGATCCTAATATGCTGCAAGGTGGTGGTGTGCTCATTCTCACTAATAACAAAATTCATTCCAAACTACAACTGTCCTGGAGTTCTTCTGCAGAAGACATATGGGTCACCATCTCCGGTCCCAATATAAAAATACATGTGTGTTGTGTGTACATTTCCCCATCGTCCGGTCCAGACATATACACAGACTTTTTTCACAATTTAATTAATATTAGTTTAAAAAATAACAAGCATGAGTTATTAGTGATTGGTGATTTCAACCTACCCTTAATTAATTGGACTGCAACCTTTAATCATTTCGAACCTAATGTCCAAATTAAAAATGACACTAATACGGACCTTATTAATACCATGAATGTTTGTAACTTACAACAATATAATGGTATTTTGAATAGAAATAACCGAATCCTAGATCTTGTATTATGTACAATACACTGTAAAACAACTCTTAATCATTCTCCCATAAGTAATATTGATCCACATCATCCTCCACTGGATATAGTTATCGATATTAAACCTGTCAAACATCTTCCTACTAATACACATAACATTTTTAATTTCAATAAAACAAATTACACTGATCTCATCTATAAATTATCGTGTATTAATTGGAAAAATAGGCTTAACAAACCTAATGTTAATGAAAATGCTGACACATTCTATAGTGTTTTGTATTCTTTAATTAAGGACCATGTGCCAAGAAAATTCATTAACAAAAATACATACCCTAAATGGTTTACAAGGTCATTAATTAAATTAATAAAAGAAAAACATAAAATACATAGACGGTGGAAAACTTATGGAAGAATATCAGATTATAAATTGTTTGCAAATATACGAGATAGAGTCAAAGCCAAAATGAAACAGGATTTTGGTAATTACATTTTACATATACAAAACAATATAAAAACAAATCTTAAATCATTTTGGAATTACTCTAAATCGTTGAAGAAATCAAATGTAATACCTAATATAATTCGGTATAAAGATCAAGAGGCTTGCAGTGGTCAAGAAATTTGTAATTTACTAGCTGAACACTTTGAATCTGCTTTCATAACCACTTCTTACAATGCTAATAAATGCACAACCGGTGACATATACGACTCAAATTCATTAAACTTAAACTCTGTAGTGTTGAGCACTCAGTGTATATTTCAGTATTTGGCATCTCTTGACATTAATAAAGGGTATGGATCTGATCAAATACCTCCTACATTTATTCGTACTTGTGCATGGTATCTTACTGAACCTTTACACATTCTGTACAATCAATCATTAACAACTGGAATTTTCCCTGATATTTGGAAGGTTTCTTATATTACTTCAATATTTAAATCAGGTGATATAAATGATGCAACCAACTACAGGCCTATATCTTTGTTATCTACCTTCGCCAAAATTTTTGAAGCTTTGGTAGTGCAACAACTAAAGGCTCCATTAGAAAGTGTTATCATAGCTGAACAACATGGATTTTGTTCCAACAAATCTGTTGTAAGTAATCTAGTGCCTTTTAAAGAATTTTTGAGTTTAAACATGGATGAAAGAGAACAAGTTGACGTTATATACACGGACTACAGTAAGGCGTTTGATCGGGTCCATCACCCTACACTCATTCACAAACTAAATAACCTTGGAATACATGGAACATTATTGAGATGGATTGAGTCGTATATATCACATAGATCGCAATTCGTCTACTGCAATGGCTTTAAATCACGTACCATCACTGCAACATCTGGAGTACCACAGGGCTCTCATCTGGGACCTTTACTGTTTAATTTATTTGTTAACGATATAGCCCATTGCTTCAAGTACTCAAAATTCCTGATGTATCCAGATGATTTGAAAATCTTTAAAACCATATCAAGCGTAAATGACTGCATAGACTTACAAAGGGATTTAGATAAATTTTTCAATTATTGTACATTAAATCATCTATCTCTTAATATTAAGAAATGTCATTATGTTACGTTTACAAGAAATCATGACCCTTTATCATTTCATTATAATCTCAATATGATTACTATAAAAAAAGAGTCAATTGTTAGAGATTTGGGAATAATTTTTGATCCGAAATTAACTGATAATAATCATATAGCTGAAATGGTAAAACAATCCTATAGGATGCTTGGTTTCATATTACGTCAGTGTAAAAACTTCACTGATCCGTTCTCAATTATTACTTTGTATAACTCCCTTGTACGTTCTAAATTAGAATACGCATCAGTAATTTGGAATCCCATGTATAATAAAAACGTAAGATGTGTTGAGAGTATTCAAAAAAAATTTCTGTACGTATTATGTAATAAATTTAAAGTAGATGCGAATAACTATGAAGCTAGACTTCATCATTTCAATATGATCAGTCTAGGAAACAGAAGAATTTTTGCAGATATGGCATTTCTTTATAAAATATTTAATAACAAAATTAACTGCAGTGCAATTTTGCAACTTTTTAATTTACATGTGCCTCAGAAAACAACTCGTTCAAGTATACTTTTTCATTTACCTAAAACCGCAACAAATAACCACAAAAATTCTCCTGTCAATAGAATGATGTCAAAATATAATGCTAGTTTCACTCACATAGATATTTTTTATTTAAATTTCACTTCATTTAAAAAATAAATAATGAAGTCGTCCATTTAAGTGCTTTTGTTATTCATATGAGTATATTTCTTTGTCTTAATTTTTATATTGCTTATATATTTGATTGTATGTTTAATTTGTATTTTTGATTATGCGTTGTTGTATTTCTTTGAATCTTTTCATTATGCTATGTACCGACGTAGTTAAGATATAGACACTGTATATGTAATTATTCTTAATGTTAATATGTGGGAACCTATAATTGGTTTGTAAAAACTGTTGGTTCTCCAAATTTCATAAATAAATAAATAAATAAATAAATAAATAAATAAATAAATCCTACTTTCCCCCCCATCCTACTGCTATAGCTATGCCAGGCACGTTTGGGGATCCTAATTTCCCCCCACCCAGCTGCTATGGCTATGCTAGGCACGTTTGGGGATCCTACTTTCCCCCCATCCTGCTGCTATGGCTTAGGCCGGTACGTTTGGGGATCCTACTTTTCCCCCTTCCAGCTGCTATGGCTATGCCAGGCACGTTTGGGGATCCTACTTCCCCCCATCCAGCTGCTATGGGTATGCCAGGCACGTTTGGGGATCCAACTTCCCCCCATCCAGCTGCTATGGGTATACCAGGCACTTTTGGGGATCCTACCTTCCCCCCATCCAGCTGCTATGGCTATGCCAGGCGCGTTTTGGGATCTTACATTCCCCCCATTCAGCTGCTATGGCTATGTCAGGCACGTTGGGGATCCTACTTTCCCCCCCATTCAGGTGCTATGGCTATGCTAGGCACGTTTGGGATCCTACTTTCCCCCATTCATCTGCACACTCTACAAACGCCTCGGCTACGCCGAGCGCCATGGCAGTTCGGGAAATCGAACTTACACATGCACATACATGCACTTACACAAATGCGTTTGCAATTGGCTATCAATATACAAGATCTAATTAACGTATTATTTTCAATGTTGCAAATATCAAAATGTTGGGACAACCTTTTATGTGTTTTTGTATTATTTTGTTACAAATTATTTGTTTAAATTGTGTCTAGATGACTCTCTGTGCGAGGTTTTAGCTGAGTTTTCCCTCGTACATAAGGCGTGTGCCAGAGAGCGGACCATTCCACAGCAGGGTGTCATTTTCAAATCATTACACCCAATCATATTTCTCATATTATTTATTATTTGCTTTCATTATTCATTTTCAATAAATGCACAAAGATAGACATTCTGTCTGCCTTTTGGAGAGAACATTATTCTTTAATTATATCAAATACCTATCCCGATTCCCCGACTTTTGACAGCTACTCTGTATTACGAACGAAGGGTTATTTATTAAAAATAAACACAACGTAGGGTAAGTACAACCTTGAGATGGATGAAGCCAGGTATGTCGCGTTACAATATTAATATCCTTTTATTGAGATTAGGTG